>AP028910.1:537500-1137500 GCA_036186465.1 Nesidiocoris tenuis
CTTTAAAAAATGGGTAAAAACGGTTTCTGGCAGCTTTTTCTTCCGGATTCGTGCAAACTAGTGGTACTATCAGAGTCCCCGCGGAAAAACCAATCTAGTGATACCAATATCCCATTTGTGCCAAAAATCGAGTTGATCACTGTAGCATGCCGAATTACAAAATAGTACTTCTTTTGTGATTTAAACTTTTTCTTCTAGTTCATCCTTGACGTTCGGCTGGATTATCGTATCAGCTGTTTACTATCAATCTTCAAATGTGAGTTTGACAGCTCAGAGAAGCCGTTAATGGACGCTGTTCCGATCGCGCAGAAACCCATCGATTTAGAAGCGATTGGCACTCAAGCCGAAGGCATCTTTGGACACAGGTACCAGGATTTTTCTTCTCTCAGTTTTCTATTAGCTCTTGAAGTTAACATGCATCATCAGAAAAGTTCACCATTAATTTGCCAAGTCATAGTCCACATTTTGCTCAAAAGTCTTAATTTGGTCATATGGGTTGTCATTACTATAGAAGGAATAAGCAGAGCTGAAAGCTGTTAACTGAAAAGAAAGAGTTTGGTGATCAAAAGAATTAAGCAATCAGTCAGTTTGATCGTCTTGCAAAGATTGAACACATTTTATTTGGCAAATATTCACATTTGTTGCAACCAGCAACAAGTTGTTTCCAACACCTGGTGGTCACCAAGTATGAATGCTTTCCAATAATCACAAATTTGATTATTTGATCTCCCAGTACCTACTCGGAGGGAACCATGATATTGATATCTATGTTGAATTGCCCTCAATCTGAACTGATTTCAGTGGCGAATGCGAGGCCCTCGATCTGGATGGCCACGGTGGCAGGACGTTTCTTCGAGTGCTCCTTCATCTAACAATGCACGACTATCCTCCTCTCGTTTCAGGGGCTTTGCATTTATTATTCCGTCATTTCAGCCAGAGACAAGAAGTCTTGCAAGCATTCAAGCAGGTCAGGACATGGGATGAGGGCTATAGTTAAATTATAACTTCCTGTTTTTATGAACTGAAGTGAAGACACGACAAACGCAAAAAGTTTTTTACTTCCATAAATACAGAGTAAATGGAAGCATAATGTAGGATGTTAATTCCAAAAGGTACTAAATCCATTCAGACAAGTTTTGAGAAAAACGAGGAAAACTGCTATTACCATTCAGAACACGTTTCCGGTCTAGATTTTTTGCCAAATGTTAGTAAATCATCTTCAAAATTGTTAGTAAATGTTAGTAACATGTTAGCAAATGTTAGTAAATCATCTTCAAAATTGTTGGGAAAATTTTGGAAATGATGAACTGCAGTGAATAATTTTTACAGCAATCTGAAAATTGGAATTTTTGGATAAAGTACTTTTTGATATGAAAACTGGTTTATAGTACTTTTTGAAATTAACATGCCGGGATATAGTACTTTTTGAAATTAACATGCCGGGATATAGTACTTTTTGAAATTAACATGCCGGGATATAGTACTTTTTGAAATGAAAACTGGTATACAATACTTTTTGAAATTAATATGCCGGGATATGGTACTTTTTGAGCGAGGAGCTTGTCGACATTGGACGGTCGCCAGCGATCGCCGCCACTTCCTTCCGGCTCGGAACCCACCTCGGGTGGTTGAAACATGTTTCAGGACTAAGTTTAAGTAAAAACAATTGCCGGTAGACTCGATGAAAAAGTGAAAAACTGGGAAAACTAGTGGCTTCGGAGGACGCGGAATACGTAAGCTTGACAACTTAAAATACTGGTTACCCGGGCTCAAGAAGCCTTTGCGAGGGTTTTAACTGGTTATTCTACTTCCCCAAACACCAAATATGTGTCATCGATAGCAGCAAAACCACAATACTATTGAAAAACAACTAAAATCTCTGAAAAAGTGAAGGCAGAGCTGTATATTGGTGTATTTTGTGGATATAGTACTTTTTGGTTTGAAACGACCATCGAGAAGACTGTTTAATGCTGGATAAAGTAATTTTTGAAATGAACATTTTTTAGCAGCCCCAAGGGCCTGGATATAGTACCTTTTGAAATGAAAATGAGATTTCACTTCCCATTTTAATGAGGATAGAGTGATTTAATCTTGGAAATGGGTTTATTTTTGCGTAAAACTCGCCCCCAAAACCCCCAGGAAAGTCTCATCTTGATTTCGAAAAAAATTGGCGTTTAGTACCTTTTGGAATTAACATCCTCAATTGTAATCGTAATTTTTTTTCACCTCCAGGTACAACTGTTGGTATCCGATAGTGACGTGGAGTCGTACAAGCAAATCAAATCGGATCTTGACGTACTGAGGCAGTCAGTTGAAAAATCTGAACTATGGGTGTACAAATGCAAGACAGACGATGGCGTTACCAAAAGCAGGGAGAAAGACGAAGACGAGGACGTCAGTAGCTCACATGGGTCAAAATCCAAAGCGATGCTTGGCAATGCAGGAAAGCAAAATTCAACTACGGACATGGACCCTATGCTGCATTCAGACCAAGTCAAGGAATACAAGAAAATTCAATTGGTTTGCGCCTTTTATTGTATTTTCTTGAAATTAAATATTGTGCTCACTTCAATGATCCTAGCGTTGGAACCCTTCCAGCGTGTGGCGGTAGCATATTGCTCTGTTGATTGTGAATCGGATTTTCAAATTTCCTGGAGAGTTAGATATGCTTGATGGTTGAGATACATAGGCATAAGTTTCCTGTACGCATGAGGCGTAGTTCTTTGAAAAATACTTCACCTAAATTTAACTATGTGCTGGATTTGCTGCGTTTTCATTCCAGATTCACATAAGTACCACCCACATTCTTTTGACAAATCGGCCCCTCTTATGCCAAAATTAGCTCCAACACCAAAAATATTTCTTCAAAACCAAGCATGATTTTGATGTATTTTTCCTCGCTAAATCTGGTAGTAACATTTCGACAGTATACCTGCAAAACCTCGTATGTTCCAATTCGAGAATTTTACAGGAGGCACAAAAAAGTCACCAAAACGACTTGAGACACCTTTCGTTTAAAAAAAACCACATCCGTTGCATTTTTACTATAATATAGTAAGGCTGGCTTTATCAATTGTCGGTTATCCAATAACTAATAGCTAATCACCAGGCCACTAATTTCATGGTGATTTTTGGCTGGATGCGCATAGGCTGTGTCTCCGAGAAATTTGTAGCCAAGAGATTAGCTATTAGTTATTGGATAACCGACAATTGATGAAGCGGCCCTAAGATTAATAGTAAGATATAATAGTAAGATTGAACAAAAATTAGAAGAAATGAACGTTTTGAAGCAATATTCGGACTTACGAGGATTTATTCGAGACCTTACTCAGACTTACAAGGTTGAATCGACTTACACAGTTGAATCGAGCTTCCAATAACGTTGTCTTTATTTCAAATACCAGAATAATTTCACTCAAGATCACAACATGAGCTCTTTCACATCATAGTTTAGTAACTAAACAAGTTTCTTTATGCCAAAATATTCAACCAACTTTTTGGTTGGTATTTACCTGATTTTGTTTCTAAGACTGGCTGACCTATAATAGGTCTGTGATGACCAATAATTGGTTGTTACTATTGAAACGGCTGTGATTCTTCGAGTTGAGATTGCAAATTTGAAGAGCAGTAACTCAATATTGTCCCAAGATGTTAATTACTTTAAATATTGAAGAGTACAATGTCGGTACTGTCCTAAGACGTGATGTTTTAGTTTTTTCCATGGTAGGATTTTAAAATAAGGTACATGACTTAAACGTGATAACGATGGCTTGAGAATGTGAGTACCAACTTGTAGAATTATGGTTTGAGAGCAATAATATTCGATTAGTATTAGAACGCAAATGCAATTTTATTATTTATGGATTCCGTAATTTTGGTAACTTTAAACTAAACGTGTCTTTGAATGTATCTAGTGGAGGTACTCTGCTACATTCCTCCCTCCAAGAATCATGGATCCTTGGTGACCCGCTTCTTCAGTTGATCAGCTTGCTTTCTCTTGATAAGGCTGTCTACCTCCGCTTGGTATGATACGTCGCCGGTTTTCTTTACAATAATCCCCTCGGTGTAACCTTTTTCGGTAGTGTTAGAAACCCAGACTTTCTCCCCCTTTTCAAAATTTCGGAAGGATTTTCCATTATCGTGGTCCAATTTCTGTTTGGTTAACGCTCTGTCCACTGTGAAATCAAAGTCGGGTCGTAATAGGTGAAGACGAGTTTGGAGTTCTTGGCCAAACATTATTGCTGCTGGAGATCGTTGAATTGTGCGTTGGGGTGTTGAGCGGTAAGACATAAGAAATTTTTGAAGTCGAATGTTGATGTCTTTGGTGTTGATTCCAGCTCGCATTCGTTGTTTGAACGTTCGGACTCCTCTTTCAGCAAGACCGTTCGTCTTTGGATGGTATGGGGCTCCTGCCACATGCTTTACGTTGTTTGTTTTACAGAATTCAGAAAATTCCAGGGATGTAAATTGGGCCCCATTGTGGGAAACAATCATTGACGGTAATCCAAAGCGAGCAAACGTCTCTCGAAGTAGTGTAATAGTTTTGGTGGTGCTTGTACGTTCCATCGGGAAAACTTCCATCCATTTTGATGTAGCGTCAATGATGATAAGCCAATTCTTCCCCTGAAATGGGCCACAATAATCTACGTGGATTCTTGACCATGGCTTTTGAGGTACAGACCACAAGAAAAGCGGAACTTCGGACATTTCTGGACGAGTCATTTGGCATTCTCTACAGCTTTGTACGTGAATTTCTATATAGTTGTCCAAGTCTGGCCATTAAACATGATTTCTGGCTACTGCTCGCATTCCAGTAATAACTGGATGTCCATCATGTAAAGTTAAGAGCACAGCTTGTCTCAGTTTCGCTGAGAACTGGAACTGGAATGATGATGCGCCCCTGCCATAGCAGTGTGTCTTCTTCATAGGACAACTCATTTTTCTTTTCTTTTGTTTTTTTTTTTGTTAATTTTTTTGTTTTATTTGTGTTGATCCGAAGATTTCACAAAGGTTGATCGGTACAAGTAATAGAACTGTAGCAGAAAGACACTTCACAGGCATCACAAGTACATACTCGAGAAAATGAAACATAGGAAGATAGAGTACACAAGGCTGCTACATGCACAAGTATAAGTAAAATAAAATAGCAGCATAGAGTTGGAAAGAAAGCGCAGGCAGAAGAATTTACTCTGTAAATATGGAAGTAAAAATAAGTAGATCAGTGGCATGTGCAGATTAGTTTTCGCTATGTCCGAAGAACTCTGCAAATTTTGCACAGGGGTTCATTTTTCGATTGCTAAGACAAACTTCACGATATATCGGTACTCCTTAAACTCAGAATTTAGTTGTTATTATTATATAATTTCAGTATAAATTTGTATTTTAGAGGGGGATTTAGAGAAACGTTTTTTCAACCCGGCAAAAAATAATCATCCTCTTTGCTTGATTAATCTATCTTTTCAACGCAGCAGATCGTTTAATTCCGTTAAATTCACCATTTAATCTATTCTTA
Source organism: Nesidiocoris tenuis (assembly GCA_036186465.1). Lineage (NCBI taxonomy): Eukaryota > Metazoa > Arthropoda > Insecta > Hemiptera > Miridae > Nesidiocoris > Nesidiocoris tenuis. The sequence goes on from AP028910.1 coordinate 543,013, forward strand.
ATCACCTTCATTATTAACTGAATACCTAATAATAATTATTAAATTCTGTGAATAATGAATGAAATCAAAAATGCCTCAGAACTATTGTTAAAGCCTGACTCGCTTTCATGTTGCCAAGCGCAACTGGTCGTAGTGTGAGTGCGTCACCTTGTTGGTGTAATAGGCTAGTGGTCGTAAGTAGATCAATCAACCGTATCTAAGAGCCGAGGCCAAATTCTCAAATTTTTTCGATTTTTGTTTTGCTGATTTGTGTAATGCGACCAAATTCTTTAAATTGAAGATATCGGGAGGACAGAAGTTTTTGTGGGGATTCCAACGAGTGGAAAACGATTTTTGTGGCTCTAGTCGTTTTCGAGTTATTCAGAATTGTAGAAATTTTAAAAAACTCAAAAATGTCTCACTAAAACTGCAATAACTCCTAAACGGTTAGAGCTACCGCCGTGGCGATGGTCTCATTCGATTCGGCATAGAAAAATCTATAGAAAATGATGCGTCACATGCCTATGTTACAAATTTCCAAAAAAGCACGAATTTTTCACCTCTTCAACAGCTGTTTACTGGCCTTAAAATTAAGGTAGGGTTCTGTCGAGACGTTAGGACCAACTAGATACGAAACTTGATTTTTGGTAAAAATTTCAAAATTTTTCGATAACTCCTTCCCCCTGAAAAACCCCGGACGGTGGACGGCGGACGGCGTACGGCGGACGGACAAACATTTTTTATTGCAGATTTGGATTCTACACCCCTTGAAACGTAAACCAACAAATTTTCAGGGGGTGTTAAAAATTTTTTTTTCCTGACCGATTAAGGGAAAAGCACCAATAGCGGACATGACAACAGTAGTGGACACTTGGGTTAAAAATCGATAAAATAAGGGTTTGAGACAACTTGGGGGGTTCTTCTTTGTTGTGCCTAATCTTGAATAGTTGTGGCACAAACCCTTGTGGAAAGAACCCCCCAAGTTGTCTCAAACCCTTATTTTATCGATTTTTAACCCAAGTGTCCACTACTGTTGTCATGTCCGCTATTGGTGCTTTTCCCTTACAAAGGTTCATTTCTTAAGAAAAATGAACCAAAATAGCCCTTCATTGAGGATAATTGAACGTTGGCGGCAAGTTGTGAGAAGGTAGCGAAACAGTGTTCTACACTCAGCCTCAGACTGTAGGACGATTAGGGATTTTTCGATAGGACATCGGAATTAAAATATCTTAGCCTATCCCCTCGAAACACGGGGCATTGGCAAAAAAAGTGAAACACTTTGTCCCACTCCGCTATATTGCACACTGGGCAGGGGTCCACTGAGTTAAACTTTGCCTTGGCGCAAGCGGTGCTCAAACACGACCACTCCTCACCAGCGAGCCTTAATTGGCAAATTATACGCTTGAAATGTAACGGAATTCCGAAGCCGAGGTAAGGAGCTGGACCATTATCGCAACTGACCACCTTGTAGAAATCATTGAACGAAGAATTTTGGATTCTGGCTCTATCCTGCGCTCGGTACTCTGCTGCCGCCACTTGAATCAGCGTTGCCTTCGACACGGGCAACTGGGACAAGTCCTGGGCATGCCAAGCGTCTGCCATACCAAACCTCTCAAAGACAGCCCTCATTTGCGAGGACCAGTTATACGACACGTCTGCCCTTGCCCTACCGAGCTGAAGCAACCGCCCAAAGCAAAGTTTCGGGAGCCGGTGGTCCTCCATTTTCAAAAGCTTTTCCCACCAGTTCATTGCCCTTCTCAGAATGTCAACTGCCAAGTGAGACAGACCCAGCTCCCAGCGGACGTAGTGGTCCGGAGTATTTTTTGCGAAATAGAGTACCGACTTAAAACATTTTACTTGGGCACGCTCCAACTTCTCCAAGTGGTTTAGCCCAAACACCTCAGAACCGTAAAGGGTCGTGGACGCAATTAGTCCACTGAACAGCTTTTTCCAAATCTCGAGGCTACCAGCACGGCCCTGAGACCCTGAGTATTGCGTGGCAAGCCTGTTCGCCCCGCCTTACTGCCTCGTCTGCAATCTGGTTGAACTTCCCAGAGGCAGCAAATGACACTCCCAAGTAGTTGAACCGATTGACGACCTCCACCGCAGCCCCATCATAAAAGAATGAATATTTCGGCCGGGATCCTCCCCTTTGGAAGACCAAAACTTTCGTCTTGGCCGAATTTACTTGTAAGGCGTTTTCATCGCAGTAATCCTTGAGCGCAGATAACAATTTATTCATAGTGATGCTCGAGTCTAAAAAAAGAACTAAATCATCTGCATAGAACAGTGCGTTGATCTCGTGCCTACTATCAATCGTAACTCCAGGAAGGTTGCGGGCCTTGAGAAAATCCTCGAAGTCACTGATGAAGAGGGAAAAAAGCAGCGGCGAGGTCACATCGCCTTGCAGGACCCCGCTTGACAGGTCGAATTCCCTCGTCCTCTCTGAACCAACCGACACCGTGAATGCTGCGTGCACGTACAAGTTCCTCAGCAGGTTCACCGACTTGGCGCTCAGTCCCAAAGTTAGGAGCTTCTTCCAGAGGAGGTCGTGGTTAAGCATATCGAATGCCCGCCGAAAGTCGACAAAGCCCAAGAATAACCGCCTCTGACTCAGCCGAGTATCAAGCTGGAAACTATAAAAACGTTATCGGTGCAACCCCTTCCCTTTCTGAACCCATTTTGGGCTTCTGGGAGCAACTCGCGCTCGTCCACAGAAGAAAGGAGTCGGTTAAGCAAGAGCTGGTTAAAAATTTTCACAACCGTATTCAAAAGAAAGATCCCCCGATAGTTGGCCGGGTCAGTTCTGTCTCCTTTTGGTTCATTTTTCTTAAGAAATGAACCTTTGTAATCGGTCAGGAAAAAAGAATTTTTAACACCCCCTGAAAATTTGTTGGTTTACGTTTCAAGGGGTGTAGAATCCATATCTGCAATAAAAATTTTTTGTCCGTCCGCCGTACGCTGTCCGCCGTCCGCCGTCCGGGGTTTTTCAGGGGGAAGGAGTTATCGAAAAATTTTGAAATTTTTACCAAAAATCAAGTTTCGTATCTAGTTGGTCCTAACGTCTCGACAGAACCCTACCTTAATTTTAAGGCCAGTAAAACAGCTGTTGAAGAGGTAAAAAATTCGAGCTTTTCTGGAAATTTGTAACATAGGCATGTGACGCATCATTTTCTATAGATTTTTCTATGCCGAATCGAATGAGACCATCGCCACGGCGGTAGCTCTAACCGTTTAGGAGTTATTGCAGTTTTAGTGAGACATTTTTGAGTTTTTTAAAATTTCTACAATTCTGAATAACTCGAAAACGACTAGAGCCACAAAAATCGTTTTCCACTCGTTGGAATCCCCACAAAAACTTCTGTCCTCCCGATATCTTCAATTTAAAGAATTTGGTCGCATTACACAAATCAGCAAAACAAAAATCGAAAAAATTTGAGAATTTGGCCTCGGCTCTTAGATACGGTTGATTGATCTACTTACGACCACTAGCCTATTACACCAACAAGGTGACGCACTCACACTACGACCAGTTGTGCTTGGCAACATGAAAGCGAGTCAGGCTTTAACAATAGTTCTGAGGCATTTTTGATTTCATTCATTATTCACAGAATTTAATAATTATTATTAGGTATTCAGTTAATAATGAAGGTGATTAAGAATAGATTAAATGGTGAATTTAACGGAATTAAACGATCTGCTGCGTTGAAAAGATAGATAGGTAAGTATTAATCAAGCAAAGAGGATGATTATTTTTTGCCGGGTTGAAAAAACGTTTCTCTAAATCCCCCTCTAAAATACAAATTTATACTGAAATTATAGAATAATACCTAACAACTAAATTCTGAGTTTAAGGAGTACCGATATATCGTGAAGTTTGTCTTAGCAATCGAAAATTGAACACCTGTGCAAAATTTGCAGAGTTCTTCGGACACAGCGAAAACTAATCTGCACATGCCACTGATTTTGAATAGCATGAACGTTCTAATTTTAGCCCAGGAGCTAGGAAAGGATTCGGCTTCAAGAATTTTATTAAATAGATTCAGTAAAAATTTTAGACCCGACTCAGGCAAGTACCTAAAAAATTCGTAACTGATCAAGTCCTCTCCGGCCGCCTTATTGGCTTTCAAACATTTCAAAACAACTTTCAGCTCTTGCATTTCGAAACTTCGATCCAACTCATGACTGAACGGGCCAACAAATGGGGTAAAATCACTCGCCGGTCTACCGGGGTACATTTCTGAGAGAAACTCCTCCAACCTTGTAATACTTAAACCCTCCTGACTCTCGAATTTACCCTTGAATTTTCGGACACTGGCCCAAAAATCGCGCGGATTGCGCACATTAGCCAAATTTGACCTAACCCTGTCATTGCGCTCATGCTGTCATGTGTCACGTGCTGCTTAATTGCAGATTACCCCCAAACGAATGCAGAAATGCAAAACTATGCCATTTTTCTTGTCATAATATGTCCAGAGTTCTTTTGGGAGTTGCTTTTTCTCCCCTGGCCAACCTTGGCGGACCAAATCAATTATTTTGATCATTAATGGATCTTTTTTTAATTCCCTTTTGATTGTCCTACTACTGAGATTTAAATCTTCTAAACGTATGTGGAACATCATGGTCCCATAATCATCTTCAGAATCTTCATCGCAGTCTTGAAGTGGTAGTCTAGATAAGACGTCAGCAGCTGCGTTGTCTTTTTGACACTGGTACTCCACGTCAAAAATGTAGTTTGATAGTGTCAAAGCCCATCTGGTGAGTCTGTTGGACACTAGTTTGGGTATTTCTTTGCCATCTCCCATCAAATAAGTAAGAGGTTTGTGATCAGTTCCAAGCGTAAAGTGGCGCCCAAATAAGAAATGTTTAAATTTAGTAACTCCGAATACTATGGCCAAAGCCTCCTTATCAATTGTGGAATACCTTTTCGGCTGGCTTGAGAGTGCGTGAAGCATAATATGCTTCACGCATGCATATTATGCAACTGGTCTGAGTGATGTATCCTTCATCTTGTGGAATAAGGATGCACCAACTCCTATGTCACCGGCATCCGTCATGAGAATCAGTGGAAGTGAAGAATCATAGTGCGCTAACACAGGTGAACATGTTAAAATGGTTTTTAATTCTAGAAAAATGTTTTCATCCAACTTTGTCCACTCCCACGTCTGTCCTTTCCGTAGCAAACGATGGAGAGGTGCGCATTTTTCTTGAAGATTCGGGATAAATCTTGCATAATAGTTCATCGCTCCTAAAAATGACCCTAAGCTCACGAATGCTCGTCGGAGCTGGCATATCTTGTATCGCCTTCAGATGTTGTGCTGTAGGTTGAATTCCTTCTTTGGAGATGCGGTGTCCTAAATACAGTACTTCCTCTTGGAACCATTTGCACTTGGCCTTCTGCGTCCGGAGTCCACCGCTCAGTAATCGATCTAGAACAGTTCGCACATTCTTCAGGTGATCATCGAATGTGTCACCAGTGACTATAATGTCGTCAAGCATCACTCTAACTCGAGGAATACCAGCTAAAATTTTTTCCATTACTCTTTGAAATTTGGATGGTGCGAAACTGACCCCAAAAGGAAGGCGTTTGTATCTGAAGTACCCTTTGTGTGCGGCGATGACTAGATATTTTCGAGAATTTTCCTCCACTTGCATTTGGAGATATGCATCTTTTAGATCGATGACTGTTTACCTTTTTCCTCCAGCAAGATTTGAAGCTAAGTCTTCAAAAACGGGAAGAGGATAGTCATCCGGGCACATATATTTGTTTATTGATACTTTAAAATCAGCTCAAAGTCGAATTTTACCTGTTGGCTTGACTGCTACTACTACTGGTGATGCCCATTCAATTGCGGTAGAGGATGGATCTACTTCTTCCAAAACATCAGCTTTTACCAGTCGTTGTAGTTCTTCCTCCACTTTGTCTTGTAATGCTAGTGGAATTCTTCTTGGCTTGAAGACTATTGGTTTGGCATCAGGTTTTAAATTTACCTAAGCTTCATGACCTTTAATTAATCCATGAGTGTCCGAAAAAAGGTCAGCGTATTTTTCGATCAACTGGTCTGCCATAAATTTAAATTTCTTTTCATTGGCTTCCTTAGAAGTATCTTCTGACACGATGTTCCTCATTTTCCGAACGGTGTACTTTGGTGGTAATGGCAAACCAAATTTCAGTGTCCAATTCAACCCGAACAAAAGGAATATCTTTTTGTTTTGCTACAACGACTGGTAATTGTGAGGTTTTTCCAAACAACATTGACTTTCGTTTTTCCTAGTGTTTCCACTCTGACTCCAGTGTAAGCTAATAGACTAGGTGACTTTGTTAGTACAGGCGAACCAATTTTTTTCCAAATGTCTTCGCTGATTTTGATGAGTCTGTATCATATAGCATACTCACAGGAATTCCATTCAGAAGTGGTTCAAGGATGATCTCACTTCCGCTTTTGGTATTCATAAGCTGTCGAATATATTCCTGTTCACTAAATCAGATGAATCTGAGTCCTGATCAATGCGGTTCGTTCGGCGTTTATCGTAAGTTTTGTTATTTTTTACGATTACTTTCTTAGTTTTGAAGCAGACGTTGGACAAGTGATTTTTTCCTTTGCAGGCTTTGCATTCCTTTCCATATGCTGGGCATTGTTCTGCTGATGCGTGTAATGTTGTTCCTCCACACCTGAAACAATTCTTGCTTCGGATTAGAGTCACAGCATTTTTGTTTTCATTGTGTGTGTTGTTAATTCTTTCTCCTCTGTTGGTATTGAGACAGTTATGAGTTTGTTCTTGTTGGACTGCAACATTTTCCAATGTACGGACCAAACCTTCTATTTGTTCAAAAGAGCAATCTCCTGAACTGAACTGTCTGAGAATTTCTGCTTGCCATTGAGATTGGTTAATGACAAAAACCATTTGGTCTCTCAGACGTTCGTTCAATGTACCTCTGAATTTGCACAAGGATGCTTGGGCACGGAGTCTGCTTGCGTATTCAACTATTTTCTCCGACTCTCCTCGATTGATGTGATTAAACTTCAGGCGTTCACTCAGGATGTTTTCCTGGACGCCATAATGAATGTTCAATACGTCTACTAATTCAGCGAATTCAACAGTTTGAATGTCGTTTGGTGCACAGTGATCCACTAATAATTTGAATGCTTTTGAGTCGATCTTACCCAAAAGAAAGTTCGTATGCCATCTCTCCTCAACCTGGCATGTGTTCCACGCTACGTTGAACCTCTGGATCCAGTAACGCCATTCTTCATCATCTGGATCGAAGGTTTCAATGTCCAGATCTTTAAGAGAAGGCTTTCTCGCATTGCTATTCCCAGATGTTGTGGTTTCTGGTGTTGAATCAAGCGAATTTCTCCTTCGTGGCATTTTCCTCGTCGCCAATGTAGAATTATGGTTTGAGAGCAATAATATTCTATTAGTATCAGAACGCAAATGCAATTTTATTATTTATGGATTCCGTAATTTTGGTAACTTTAAACTAAACGTGTCTTGGAATGTATCCAGTGGAGGCACTCTGCTACACAACTGTTAACAGATAACCTTATTTTAAAAACCTACTATGGAAAGAAAACTAAAAAATCGCATCTTAGGACGGTACCGACATTGATCTCTACAAAATTTAAAGTAATTATCATCTTGGGAGGGTATTGACTTTGTTCTTTTGAAATTTACAATCTCAACTCAAAGAATCACAACTGTTTTAATAGGTACGGGATTGTTTATAGACCGTTTGAATTTCAGTTCGTGTTTTAACTCTCAGTTTTACAACTTACCACTTTCAATTAGGTTACTACGATTCTCTGCGTATTCATAAATTTAATTTAATAAAACCTTAATAAAAAATATTTTGAAAACCTTTTTTTATAAAACTGGAAAAAAGAAAAACTGAGATTTTGGAATTTTTTATCAAAAAACCTCTAAATTATTGAAAATAGCAGAAACGTTCGCTGGCTTTTATTGGTGCAACTTTTGGAAGCATTGGTTTGTTCTAGATGCTTTGTTCTAAACACATTGACGTTATTCCTCGTAGTTATTCTCTAGTTATAAGGGTTCTTCAGAACAGTTGAGAATCGATCCTGCAAAAATATCACCCATATCGGAATACTGGCCGAATTTTATTACCGACGATGGTTTCAAACCAAATTTAGAGCCTGGTTGTTCTTCTTCACTATTTCGAGTATCATCTAATGAATCCATTTAGCGGTAAAGATCGAGAGCAATATTAAAGAAATTACTGGAAAATCGAAAAATCGGACGGGACGAGCCAAGTGCTGGGACTAGGGTTGCCAGACGTACTATATATATAGTATTATACTATATATTGAGACATATATACTATGTAAAAATGTGGTCCTATATAGTATGCAAAATACTATATTTGGGGGGTGAAATCATTTTTTAAATGTTTTTTTCAGAAAGAATGGAATATATTAGGAATTGATACCTAGTTAATTGACGCCTCTTTGACAATCGATCTTGTGAAGGCAATTCCAAGATCACAAATTCTATTATTCTGTATGTATGCGTTTTGTGTTTGTGCAATTTCCGTTTATTCATCTATACAATAAAATCATACCTATAAACCACGAAAACAGTCGTAAATAATGTACTATATTTTTTCTATACATACTATATATTTTTCGTCTTTTTTACCAAAGTTACTATATTCCACTGAGACTTTTCTGGTAACCCTAGCTGGGACTTACGAGGTTTTACCACCCTCCTGGAAGGTTCTGGACTTGGAGGTTTTTACAAACGAACACAGAGAAGACATTTTTCATCAGATGACAAACTTTTACAGACGATCGGTATCTTTCTCCTAATACCACATTAGTCAAAACCTGACTTTGGGAAAAAATCGGACTTACGAGGGTTTGCAGGTATACTGTCGATTTTTTTTTTGTTTCAAGAGCTATCCATTTTGGATGCAACACTTGAGGCGTTGATAGCCAGAGTGGACCATTCCACAAACTGGCCGAAAATGAGTTATACAGTGCAATGGGTCTGTGGTTGCTCTATCTATCGAATTATTATTAAAATTTGACTTGTTCTCGAATGTGCTAAGAGAGAGAGCAACTTTTCAAATGGTCCGTCTGCAAATTGGCCGCCGATTTTGATGGCCAGAGTGGACCTTGTGGCTTGTAGAAAAGTCCCTATGGTTCATGAGTCATCTGTTCACCCAAGAATGATTGTATTTTTTTCTTCAAAACACCATAACAAGGCCCTTAATCAATCATATGGAATTAGTCGAAATTTTCAAATGCGATTTTCTCAGTTCGACACCTGTGTGGAATGGTCCACTCTGGCTATCAACGCCTCACTTCAAATGAATTATCCGAATGGGCATTACTTATTCAATTATGTCCTATACAGATATTGCAGAGAATGAATGCGTTGTGCGTTACTGCGACTGGGAAACCAAGAAAGCACGAGCAAAGACTGTTGAGGAACGTAGGCGTGCATACTGTGGTCTTGGATTTGCTCCAGGTCCCATACGACGAGAAAGAAGACGTTCGAATGAATAATCTAATCAGCTTGGCGCATCAATTTCTCCAAAACTTCTGCCTAGGCAACCAGCAGAATCAAGTGCTGTTGCATAAGCAGCTTGATCTGTTCCTCAATCCTGGGATGGTAACATTTTCTTTTGATTTTACGAGTTCCATATGAATAACTGTCCTCTTCGCTCACCAGAGGGTTACTAAATTCTCCCTCTGGGAAACCTTAATGATTTTCTTATCTTATTCAGGCTTGAAGCGTAAAAACTTGAGTTTTCACCCAAAAAGTTTTTAGCAGAGATTACTGTGGGGATGAAATAAATGGTTCAGGCGAACGATTCACTGTATTTGGAGGAAAAATATTCGCGGACAAAAATTCGACTAGACTCGATTACGAGGGAGTTGAAGACTGGGAGGTTCCCTCAGGTTCGCCGGTGCCCACACCTACGTCTAGCGCTAGTGAGCAGCGATAGGATTTCTGCAATGGAAAGCCACAAAACCGCTTGTACTTTTCCGAGATTGCCGATCACTTGCCCAGTCGGCGTCAGAAAAACCATCAATTCTGGGATACAGCGCTGGAGGCACGTCGAATTGTTTTATTGGCCAATCGTTTTGAACCGACACGGAAATAAGCCCATGGTGTTCAGCTACCTGCGGTACCATGTGCAGCCGGGCCTTGTCATGGGTAGAGTGGCGATCCCGGAAGTCTCCAAGGTGCGCTATCTTGGGATAACGCTGGATAAACGACTGACATTCCGGGACCACATCACGGAGACGCTCCAGACCTGCAGGCATCGTCTCCGCTCACTGCGACCATTGCTCTCACGCGACTCACCGCTTTCCCTGTCCACCAAACGGGTCATTTATTTAGTCCTACTCCGACCCGTCTGGGAATATGGCTGCCAGATCTGGGGTGGTGCCTCAGACTCCCAGATAAAGAGGCTGCAAACGTTTCAGAACAGAGTACTACGCTTGATATCAGACGCACCATGGTACGTGCGTAACGAAATGATCCACGGAGACCTGTCCATCCCGACCGTCAAGGAAGTCCTCCCGGTCCTGTATCAGCGTTTCTCAAGCCACCTATTGGACCAACCCAACGACATCATCAGCAACATACCGAACTCCGGCCCCCCGGACCGGCCACAGCGACGGCTAAAACGCAGACGCCACACGGACCATTACTCCAATGAACAATAATGAAATTATTGTTATGTAGATAACTCATTTTGGAGAGTGCCATCGGGCACGACACTCCTTGCCTCCATCGGGCACACACGAAATACTCACGCGGGTGCGTGCCACGATGATGTTACAATTTCTGTCCAAATTAGCGAAATAATAATGTATATTTTTATACAAATAAAGTTTTCTAGTTTCAAAAGAAAAAAAAAACGGAAATATTCAACCGAACCGTTGACATTCGGCCAACCGTCGCGTACGCGAAATATCCTCCTTCCTCGTAAGGTTCTTGAAAGCCACGGGCGACAAGATGAGCTTTCTTTGTACCATCTTCTTTTGTTCGGAAAATCTACCTGGTGTCGATCGGAGTTTCCCCAGTAGGCAGATTGGAAGGCCATGTTTCCAATCGTTCATGAGATTCCAATTCGCGGATGATTGCAGACGACCATTCCGGTGACTCACTTGCCACTTCATAGGATACAGGGTCACTCCTCCTTGCCAGCAAACAGTATGCCGAATACAATTCAAAATCATTGAATTTTGCTGGCACCTTCACCTTGTGCCGCGAAGTATCTTGAGGAGCATTGGCCAGTTCTGTTTTCTCTTCTGTTTCTTCTTTGCTGACGCATTTTTCCGAGTACGACGACGTCAGAGACCGAGCGGCGACATCACGGTAGGACGACGACTCTACGTTCATTCATGTAGAATTTGACATTCTCGTCGAAACGAATATCCCGCGCGCGTATTACTCTAAACGCGATATCCACCGCCACAGTAGCCAACCATGACGGCTGGGTTAGAACGCGGCGTTAGTTTACTGAGACACGGCAACTGAGAGGACCAGACGCGACAACCGAATATTTGCAGCTTGGACAAATTGTTCTGGCCATTCCAGGTGAGTGACGGCGTTTGCCCTCTTTCTAGGGCAGATGACGGCGACCGATTTAGTTCATACGCCGAACACTTCAACGCCTCACCCCACAATTTCTTGGGAATACCGGAGTCGGCAATTTTTACTTGAACCATGTCCATGAGGGTGCAGTTCATTCTCTCGACTTTCCCTGAGTAGTTTCTTCACAAAGTCCATCTCAGCAGCCACAGTTTCAAGAGCGGTTATGACTGTACTGAATTCAACGGGCAAAGACTACAAAAGATGGCAGACACGATCTGATTCGTCCAAGTTGGTGCCGAGCTCCTTCAATTCACGAATTACGGAATCGAATGCTAGAAAATGGTCTTCCAACTTCAAATTTAGGTCAAACCTTAATTTCATCAACTTTCTCCATAAACCTTGGAAAACAAGGATTTTCGAACAAAAACTGCTTCGAGTGCGAGGATCATTTCTCTCGAAGTTGTACTGTCTTTCACAATATCAAGGTGCTTATCATCCAACCCTTGGATGATGATCGAACAAGCTCACGCGTCTTTGACCATGAAATCCCTTATCGATTCACCATGTTCCTCATCAAGTGCAGGTTTGCATTTTTCTTAATCGAGAAGAGTAGTAGTGGGAAACTTCCAGTTGTTGAAATTGTTTCCGTCGAGCAAGGGAACCTGATAAACGGACGATGAGGCTATGTTGGGAAGGTTGCTTCCAATGACGAGCGAACGAACGCACGATTACACTTTTGCGGAGAAATCACAACAAAACGAAAAAAATAGAGCCGGCTGGGCCCATAACCATTTAGCAGAGATTACTTCGAGGAAGAAATAAATGGTTCAGGCCAAAGATTCACTATGTTGGGGGGAAAAATATTAGCGGACAAAAATTCGACTAGACTCGATTACATTGAGTTGAAGACTAAGAGGTCCCCTCAGGCTCGCCCGCTGCCCACACCTACGTCTAGGGCTAGTGAGCAGCAGGGCTACCAGAGGGAAAAACCCATAACCAAAGTTTGTTATGAGGCCTACATTTTTTTAACATGTAAAATGTAACCAGTTGTTTCTTAAAATCTAATATTGGTTTATTTTTATTTTAACTTCTCAGCTACCAACTGTTCTGAACAGTAATATTGTTTAATATTAATATTATCTTAATGTTTACGTTAATATTTATATCATTTTAGTTATTAACATTTGTATTCTTAATTATACTGTTATTTTGATGTGTAAAATTATAGATTCAAGAAGCAGAGACAGTGTGTGCCATATTCAGAGACAACTACACTTTGTGCAATGAAGTGAATGAAAAGGTCATTCAGCATTTTATTCACTGTATCGAGACGCATGGCCGGCATGTGCAATATCTGAAATTTTTTCAAACCATAGTGAAGGCAGAAAACCAGTTTATCCGAAAGTGTCAAGACATGGCAATGCAAGAAGTGAGATGAATTTATGTTGCTTCATCTTGGATTGATATCTCAGGTTAAATTCTTCATTGTGGTATTTTCTATGTTCCCTTAGCTTGTGAACGCTGGGGAGGACGTGTTGGTGTTTTACAATGACAAAGCGTCATTCAACCAGTTTGTATCGATGATGCTCTCTGAAAGGCATAGAATGGAAGAATCAAGCCCCTTAAGGTAGCAAAAATATTTTACCTATAAAATATATATATTTACATAAAGGAAAAGCACTTACTAACAGTTAAAGGAAATAAAAGTGCCAATATCCAAACCAATTGCCATCACGCAATTTTAAGAAACTTCCATGATTTTCAAAATGATGCCTTGGTACTTGCGCAATTTTACCTGTACCTATTGTTTCCCTATTATCTAATGATGTTAAAATTTTGTTTACTATTTGAGGGTTGGAGGTAGTACAAACGCTCTAGAAGCCTACAAGATATCACTGGTTGCTATTGAATGCATGCATTTTAGGTACCACATTGAGCTTGTGAAATTATTAGCCTGCTGTACGATGGGAAAGAACGTCTACACTGAGATTAAATGTCATTCTCTCCTGCCGTTGGATGACATAGTTTCGATGGTATCACACTCTGACTGCATCCCCGAGGTAAGATTTCGTATTGCAGTGCCAACCTCTTTCCTGAAGTTGTTTTTCCACCCTGAGAATGGACGAAGAAGCAGTCTAAACTGCTGTTCATAATCAATCCAGCAGTTCAAGCTCAATGTGACAGACACCTAAAACGGTGGGGCCTTTCCTTGAACTTTTGTGGCTCCTGCCATTTGGCTTTTCCTTAAAAGGGGGGAAGGGGGGGTCTCACCCCAATTTTGCATGTGAGCACACTGTACTTCCACATGTTGGGACATAATATTTTGGAGCAAACTGATCAGAATTCGTTCGCATGAGTATTACAAACATGATACATTTTTCATTATCAATACGGTAGGTACCTACATCCTACCTGTATAAAGGTTGTTTCCTAATACTGATAACCAAATTTTGATTGTTAAAAGTGATTTAATGTTTGGGCGTTGCGTCCCCCTCCCCCAAATATAAATCCTGGGTGCTTAAGTGGGAAGCTTGTGGTGGAAGCGTTAGGTGGGAAGCAAAGGGAATTTTAGGTGGTTGAAATTCTGGCTTTGCAACACTCATCGTGTTTTACAACTTGAAAAGTACGGAGGGAAGTGGATGAGCAGAACAACCAGACGTATCTAAAAATTTTAGAAATGAAACGGAGTACCTTGGCGGTTTGCAATTTCCATGTCCGAACGCGGATGGAACCTTTGTTTTGACGTTCCTGAGTTGGAGGGGTGCAGACAGCACTACGTCCCTGACCTTCGGCAGGACGTCATGGCCGTGGACTACGGCGGATCGGACGACAAGTTTGTGGAGAGGAAACTGGAGTTTCACTCTCACGTCGACAAGGAGGACGATCGACGATAATTCGAATTTTGCGAATTTGACCGGAATAATTGCGCAATTGATTGGACGCAACTGGCGATTATTGAAAAATACAAAAACTTCAAAACTGTTGGCGGGTTTGGCTTAGAGTAGCACACTTGGTTTGACAGTAGATGACAGCAGAACGGTCCGGATGGGATGAAATCAGTGGTGCGTAGATAACACGCAATACTTCGATATTTTGAAACGTCAAAGTGTGACACAATTTGATCATAGTTTGACTGCTTTGAAGGTTTTTTTTTAGTTCACTATGCAAATTTTAAAATTCGCCAAGATACAAATACGACAAATTATCTGATTATAAAAAATATTCACATGTTCTGCAAGGTAGACCAAAGATTTTAAGGCCAAGAACGCTCAAATTGGTTCATTTTTGTGGCCAAAATAAAATAGAAAACACTAAAAATGCCGTGTCAAAAATTTCAGTTCAAGAAATTTGAAAAAAGTTTTTTTTTACATTTTTTCTATTTGTATACAAATGTTGACTCCTACAATATGATGATAGACCTACCTACTTTAACTATTTGAACTTTATTTTCTGTGATATCCAGACAAATAATGTAACCATGTCACTAATCTACCTAGCTGCGTTTTAATTTAACGTTAATTACCATCCTTCCATTTACTCCGTGATTGAGGAAGTTGACTTCAGGTATTGCACTTCATCCAAGATCACTTGGACGGCATTAAGCAGAAAGGAATTAACCACAAAAAATGGCAAAATGAGATAAGAGCATCATTAGAATGGGCTAGGTCAACTACGCTTTCCGCAAAAAAAGAAGCAATTGTTTTATTAAGTCTTTCCCTTCGAAATTTGAATTTGAAAAAATTATTGAATCGAGAATGGCCTTTTCTGTTCCTCAGAAAGGAACCACATGTTACCGCAGTATTGGAGTTGCATAGGTTGTATAGGTATAGGTGATTTTTTCGCCTTTGAACTTTTAATAAATTTTGGTTTTTACCTATTCAAATAAAGAGGAGATGACTCTTATACTGGCTTCCACTTAGGCTGACAGTGCTGCAGTATTGAGAAGAGGTTGGACCCCAAGCTGTGTTGCGCACCACCTCTAGCGCTCTCGTTGCTTGATCGTCAACTCGTCCCTTATCTCTGCTATCTTCTCCCAGCGTCTTGCTTCCTTTCACCTCTTTCTGTTTATATCTGATTCACGTCGGTTTGGTGTATCCAACACCTTCTCGTATAAGTAGGTAGGCTATAAAATATCTTGCTTGATTAGCGTTTGACTGATGAGTATGTCGAATTGTACTGATGAGGGATGTTTTTCTGTCTTAGACATGCGAGCGCAGCGAGCATCCAGGTCACCTGATCTGTATAAGGAATGTGTGAAGGAACAGTTAGCAAGAGAGCTGGAGAGTGGTGGTGGTGCGCTAGTCAGGACGCAGGGAGAAGATAGCAGAGATAAGGGACAACACAGCTTGGGGTCCAACCTCTTCTGCAGTATTGTATTAAAACTTTAAAAATACCTCATGTTGAAACTGGAAGGAAACTGATCTAAAAACATTTGTGAGGCTGAAACTCATTCTTCATCAGGTGCCTTTTTGAAAGATTGGCCTAAAATTGACTCATTCTTAGTCATATGCATTCTCAAAAATGCCTATTATGTTCATGAGTTAATGAAAAATTTTTCATAAACTTCATTAGACATTCAGCTATACCTACCCTATCTAAAACGTTTCCACCTGTGACTCTATGCAACTGTGATTTTGTTGTCTTTGAAATTCTAACTTAGGTTTATTAGCCATTAAGCTTAAAAGGAGATGGCAGTTTTACTTGATTGTGATATCGTCGGCACCGCGCCATAACCGCGAAACTGCTCAGTAATAATGACGATATAGAACTGAAAGAAAACTATTGATCCACAAAAATGTGTAATGCTGAAACTCTTCCTTATTCGACTGCCGTTTTAAAAGATCCGCCTAAAAAATATTTACTCATTCTAAGTCATATGCGCTTATAAAAATGCCTTAATGTTAGAGTTTATGAAAAGTTTTTCAACAAGAAATTTAATATACTCCTATACCTAAATTCCTATCCTAAATTAAATATACTACTATTTAATATACTTTACAATTTGGTTTTCAAATAAATAACTATGCATCAAACTGCTGCTGGATTTATGTCATCACACCTACGACCAACAGTAACCAGGGGGCCTATTCTGTAAACTGAAAGCAATATGTCTTTGGAAGTCAATATCGATTTGCCATGGCAAATCTAATGACAACTTATGACAATTTGTGTAATGAGTCGATAGCGACTGCCAAGACATATTGCTTCAATTTTACAGAATAGGCCCCCAGAATTTGTGCGGCAGAAAAAAATTGTATACATAGGATATTCATATAAAAACTTATATATACTCTTGAAGGATTTGGAAGGGAAAGGTCATGTTAGGTACCATCGTTTTCAAATGAATGTTGGTTCCCTAACTACTCATGGTTGAATCAGAATAGTCTATGAGAATTTCTCAGAATGGAACCAACCGGGGTGGTTCATCACTCAGACTGTATTACAGCGTTGTCGCATCTCTCAGAAAGGAACCAACCACATATAATTTGATTTTTAAGTGCTGTACTACAGTAATTGCCTTTTTTCAAAGCAGGAAATGACGCAGAATTCGATTAGGTTTTAGTGGAAAAGAAGAAAATCCAAATACAATCCCCACCTGATTTGCAAACTTGAAAAAACTTTGAAGCCCGATTACTCAAAACTAGGTTTTTGTGGTTGGTTCCTTTCTGCTTAATGCTGTCCACTTCAGCCTCCCTTCTCAAAAATAGGATCAATAATAATATTTTATGATTTATTTACAAATATTGCAAATCTTCAAGTTGACATTTTCATTGAGATTCATCTGTAGCTAACCAATAAAATGTCTGTAATGAATTTTGGTGATGTGTGATTGATTTTAGGTCAAGGAGGCCTACATTAATTTTTTGAACCACTGTTATATCGACACTGAGGTTGAAATGAAAGAGATTTATGCATCAAATCATATTTGGTGCCTCTTTGAGAAGAGCTTCATTGTTGACATGGGCGTTGTTGCCAACAGTCCTCACGATAGGCGGCACGTCGATACAGCTATGGAGAACTACGTCACTTCGACTTTAATGACAATAATAACTACATTTTTCTCCAGCCCTTTCTCCGATCAATCTACTATAATTCAGGTAAGGGGTTTGCTTTTCATTTTTCAATTATGATCAGCGCCTTAGAACTTACATTGGGAAATAGCTCCGTGAACCTTTAATGTGGTGGCTAATGGCGTAAACCTTTGTGCCAAGCGTTGTTAGTGGAATTAAAAGATGTGCCAACTGTGAGCTGTGGATTTATGTGTACATGTTTCGTTTTCCAGTCCAGGCAGCCTATTTTTGTTCAGTTGCTTCATTCAGCATTCAGAGTTTCCCAATGTTCATGGTTGAACCCCTCCCAACGTTTCAACGTAGAAAACTGTATAAGAACTTTGGCAGAAGTTGGTGAGTATTTGGCTGGTTTGGACGTGTGGAACGAATCGTTTACTTTTTTTTTTATCATGGTCTATTACCAACGGGCATTGCACTTTGTTGGCAGCAAAGAACAGGAGCATTGCAATACCATCTGACCTGGAAAGCCAGGTGGCTGCCATGTTTACCAAGAGCAATCTGCTTTCTCGACAAACAAGTAAATGGCTGCAGGCCACCAAAACTCCAAAAATTGAAAGGTCTCAGTCCCAGGTGAATTACAGATAGAATCAGATTACAGATAGAATTTCAGAGCTCCGCATTCCAATACCTACGTTTTCCACTTTCACCAAATCTCTTCCTTAATTGATTTTCTAGCTGATGAAGCTCGACCGAAGTATTATAGAAGGTTTGCAAGACATAGTTCTCCTGCTTGAAGATCAACTGAAGCCTCTAGTACAAGCAGAGCTGTCGATGCTAGTTGATATCCTCTACAGTCCTGAATTGCTCTTCCCCTCAGGAACTGAAGCAAGGAAGCGATGTGAAAACGGTGGCTTCATTCGAAGGTAATTCAGGGTCTGTTTGATCCTGGACAGTAACAGACAAGCTACTAACGACGCCTGGCAAATTCACACAATCACGTAGCTTGAATTTGTTTGGCTTCAGTAGTTATTGGCCCGGAGCTGTCCAAGACGGGCCTGATAAAAACACACCCTCACATGGTTCGCATAGATTTCATTTTAGACCGATTCCAAGAACAGAGGTTACTCGAGTTGACTCGTCATGAGGCTTTTTTATTCCCATACTTACGAAGTAATTTGAAAATAAAAAAATCGGAACAGAGATTCAGAAAAAAACTCACTTCCTGAACAAGAGTTTGTATGCCCTGTGGTCATTTACAAAAATGTCCATAACTCCCTCAATTCTCAACGTTTTAATTCCCATATTTACGAAGTAAATGGAAGTAAAATGCGTCCTAAAATCGAAAACCGGATAAGAGCTTCAGAAAAACTTATTACTGATACACTTTTACTAAGAATCACTTCCTGAATGAGTGTCAATTTTTCAATATTTTCATATTTTAAAACGTAAAAGTGTGACACAATTTGATCATATTTAGACTGCTTTTGAGGGTGTTTACGTCAAAAATATCAAAAAACTCTATCCAAATTCTAAAATTCGCCCAAAATACAAATACGTCAAATTATCGGATTATAAAAATATCCACATATTTTGCAAGGTATACCAAAGATTTTAAGACTAAGAACGCTCAAATCGGTTCATTTTTGTGGCCAAAACAATCAAATAGAAAACACTAAAAATCCAAATATATTAGAAGTACTGTGAGTAATTAAAATTCCGATTAAAAAAGGTGTTAGGTCTTGCTGAGACAAACATTTCAGTTCAAGGAATTTGGAAAAAG
Organism: Nesidiocoris tenuis; assembly: GCA_036186465.1. NCBI lineage: Eukaryota > Metazoa > Arthropoda > Insecta > Hemiptera > Miridae > Nesidiocoris > Nesidiocoris tenuis. The sequence continues at coordinate 562,357 of AP028910.1, forward strand.
GGTGACAATTGAGGGAGCTGTATAAAATTGTGTCATAAATGTACGTATCAAAATATGGAAGTATTATGTGTTTTCTAAGCACTGGTTTCAAAGCAATTGAAATTATTAGTGATTGTTCAGTTGTTAGTTGTTATTATTCACTGCATGCAATATTGATTGTATACTTATTAATTTGGGGGCCCAGTGTGGCCTAGCTTCCTTTGGAGCTATCCGATAACTGTCCAAAGTAGAAAACTTGGGGGTTCAAATTCTCCACCCAGCCCTGGAATATTAAATGTTTTCAATTATTAAAAATAAATTTTACAAATTTTGTGACCCTTGCAGGCACATCCTTTCAGTATAATCTTCTCAGAAAAGCACCTTGGTTAAGGTCGTATTATATGCCTACATGGTGTTTGAGTCTGCTTTTTATTCTCCAGACAGCAGATTGAATTGATAACCAGCGGTGCGTAGATAACACACAATCCTTCCATATTTTGAAGTCATATTTTGACTGCTTCTAAGGGTGTTTACTTCAAAATTATCAAAAAACTCACAATGCCAATTTTAAAATTCGCCCAAAATAAAAATATGCTAAATTATAGGAGTATAAAAAACGCTGCTAAGTAGATTAGTGACGTGGGTACATTATTAAATAATTTATTAAATTATATAATATATAATTATAATTATATAATTATATAAATATAATTATATAATTATATAATATATTATATATATTATATAATATATAATATTATAATTTATATAATAATTAAATAAAAATATTAGACAAATTTTGTCTGGGTATCACAGAAAATAAACTTCAAATAGTTGGACCATACTAATGCTGATTTGGACCCTTCAACCTTTTCCAATTAGATCGCCTGGACAATATGAATGCTCTCCCCCATCCTGCCCGTGACCCATCTTCCCCCCATTGCACCACCTCCTACTAGCTTCCATCTCCCCCCCCCAACCAGGCTGACATACCACTTCTTAATTTCTGTCTACGCAATTAAGTTGGCGGCTAGACAAAACGTTCACTTTCTAAGAACCGAATCGCAGTTTCCGGCAATCCGGAATCCCCATTTCAGGCCTAAAGACCTTGGATTTTCCATGTAAACTCGTTTTTTTTCATTTTTCTCAGTCCGGGGGAGTTGTAGAAAATCGCAAATTTTTTGTGTCATGTACCTACCCAAAACCTACTCAAAAATATTTTTTTGGAATCTTAAATTTTTTTTGTGAAGGGTAAAAAAAATATAGTTTTTAAGGTCAAAAATTAGTCTCTAAACCAGTTTTGGATCTCTAAAACCCAACTAATTTTGGCTTATAGGGAGTGAAAAAGATGTGAAAGCCTTCAAGGAATCCAACAAGCCCAAAAACTTCAAAATCGGTTCAGTAGAACTCCCACAAATTGGCAAAAACGTGAAAAAGGAGAAATCCCATCAGGAAATTTCAAGCCAAACCGATAAAAAACAAATTAAGCTGTACGACAGCGCTTCCACCAAATTATACGCCGTATGTTTGTTGTTTTGGAGCTAATAAACCAAAAGGCTTCACATTGATCCAGTTCAATTTATTGGTCCAAAACCAGCTTACCTTCTTCCCTGGAATTTGGTACCTTGAAATGATCACTTCGGGTTGATGGTTAATTAAAAAAAAAGTTTTGTGAATTGAATAGAAAAATATGAAATATAATTTACAACAAAAAAAACCTCTAGAACCTTTGAAACGTGAAAGAAACAATTTTCAGCGGGTGTTGTAAAATAAATGTTCCCGACCGATTACATAGGTACATGATTGGAAGTAATGAACCAATAGGGTTTAATACTACAATAATTCATAATTAGCTGGAAATGTCAGGATTTGTTCTCGGTTGTGCCCAGGATGAAATCCAAATGCCCCCAGAGTTCGGGTGTGAGCGTCCATCCAAAATGGCGGATCAAAGATGGCCAAAAAATTTTCAGGGGGTGTTGTAAAAAAAAATTTCCCGACTGATTACATAGGTTCCTTTATTTTTAGAAATAATGTACCAAAATATCCACATATTCTGCAAGGTAAAACAAAGATTTTAAGACCAAGAACGCTCAGATCGGTTCATTTTTGTGGCCGGAAAAAATAAAGTAGAAAACACTGAAAATGGAAATATATCGGAAGTACTGTGCGTTATCCAAATTCCGATTAAACAGGGTGTTAGGTCTTGCTGAGACTAACATTTCAGTTCAAGAAATTTGAAAAAAGGTTGAGAATTGGTGTCCGTTGAGAATTGGGGGCTATTGTAGTAATTGACCACAGACGGACACACAGACCCTTCGGGCAGTGATTCTGAGTAAATGTGTTTAAGTAAAAGTTTTTCCTGAAGCTCCGTTCCGATTCTCGATTTTAGGACGATTCCAATACTTCCATTTACTCTTTAAATATGGAAGTAAAAACAAAATCATGAAAATTTTTTGGGGGAGGTGACCTACATCTTGTCGTTCGGCAGGCAACACTGATTGACTCGATTTTCGCAAAAAGAGGTATGGGTATCACTGGAAAGGTATTTTCACGGGGAATCTTGTGGTACCCAAGGGGTTTGCCCGAAATTCCCTTCCAAATCGGGAGGAAAGTTGAAAGAACAGCACTGTGTTTAATTTTTACTTCCATATTTGAAGGGTAAGGGGAAAGAACAGGAAATGTCCATTTTTCCCAAAAACAAGCTTAATAGCGCATTTTGTAGGAATTCAAAGGTACTAACCGTATAGTGAAACTCCAAGGGGAAAAAAGTATAAATGTCACCCTTCATTTACAGAGTAAATGGAAGTATTGTGATCGTCCTAAAATCGAGAATCGGAACGGAGCTTCAGAAAAAACTTTTTCTTATACACATTTACTCAGAATCACTTCCTGAACAAGTGTCTGTGTGTCCGTTACGTCCGTCTGTGGTCATTTACAAAAATGGCCATAACTCCCTCATTTCTCATCCTTTTTTCAAATTTCTTGAACTGAAATGTTCGTCTCGGCAAGACCTAACACCCTGTTTAATCAAAATTTGGATAACGCACAGTACTTCCGATACATTGGCATTTTTAGTGTTTTCTATTTTATTTTTTTCCGGCCACAAAAATGAACCGATTTGAGCGTTCTTGGTCTTAAAATCTTTGCTTTACCTTGCAGAATATGTGGATATTTTTTATATTCCAAAAATGTATTGTATTTTTATTTTGGGCGAATTTTAAAATTTTAATATTGAATTTTTTGATATTTTTGGCCTAAACACCCTCAAAAGCAGTCAAAATATGATCAAATTGTGTCACAATTTTACGTTTCCAAATATGGAAGTATTGTGTGTTATCTACGCACCACTGGTTTGAGGAGGTAACACTGATTAACTTTTGCTAGCCATATGATTATCCTGTGCTGATGAGGGGGATGCTGAGTAGTGCCATATATTCTTTGTTTCTTAGTAAAATTGGTTAGTTTGCTCAACATTCACAAGCGGTTTCAATTAGGTACTAAGAATATTATTCACGCCTAGAATCGTGTTTCAAAATTTTTGGAAAGTTAAGCATGGTTGTCCTCACAGGTTCGCCCAACAGGTGGCAAGGGCCACTAAGATAGGCTATGCTGTTTTAATAAGTTCAGCACAGTTTTGAATCATCATACATTTTTATGCCCTGGTTCTGAATTTAATTTCCTAGTTATTACTTTTAATGACGCGGAAGTTCAATAATTTTTAATCACAAATCGATTCTTCGGAACTGTCTTAAGTTCCAATTTCATGATTCAAATCAAACGAGAAACCCGGGAAAAGTACTCACAAAATACTAAACCCACGACATCACCATCAAAATTGAGCTTGTTTGTTTGAAAATCGACTATACTAATGCCGATTTGGACCCCTCAACCTTTTCGGATCGGATTCCCTGGACTATATGCATCAAGTTGGAGCAAAACCGCCACTTTTAGGACTAGTTTCATCAAAATCGGATCGGCGGTTGAACACGAAGCTAAGACCAAGATCGCTGCAGTTCTTTTTTGGTCGCTAGAAAATGCAATCGCTGCTCCCGAAAAATCACGTTTCTCCTTTAATTCAGCCTCAACATTGGGTTTTAATCGCACGTTACTCAGAAACAATGGATTTTGCCTCGACACTTAATGGATTTGGTCTTCAACTTGTTAGGAAATAACTGTTGTTTAAAGCTGCGTATAATAATGTTTAGAAGGCTGCGTATGTTCAATCTAACTTACAATCCCATCTACCTTAAAAAGGAGGTAGGAATGATGTTATGGGTGATTCTCAAAAAAAGCAACTTTATGGGTCGAGTCAATTTTTAAAATTTTGTTGCTCAAAAAAATTTCAAACTTTTTTCTAACATTGTTACTCGTTAGTAGATCACATTTAAACACTCGGTTGAGATCAAACTCATCATAGGAATAAAATAACTGAATTTTAATAATAAAACCACTGGCTCATTGATGCACAATAAGATGGTAGGACTGGGTCGTTTCTGATTTTTTTCCCTCCGGGCTTTTTCCCGGAACAATCTACGCTCCTTTATTTCTACTGGAGTGAACAATTTTGGTGGAGCCATCGATGTAGTTCCTGAATAAAACCACTTGAAATAATAAAGGGGTTCTCACATCACTCAACAATCAAGTACGCTATTTTCAATTCAACTTAAAACCATCAAAATCTAAAAAACTGCAATGATAAAGATCTGATTTTTCACTCCCATGTCCTTATCGTCGGTCCCATGGCCACATCACATTATCAATAAGGCCATGGGAAGGAATTTGATTGGGACATGGAACTGAAAAATCGTTCTTCAATCCATTGTATACTACTGTAAAAATAATTTAAGGTGCTAAAGTGAATTTTTCTTAATGGTAACAGATGAGTAGAATGCGTTGAAAGCAAAAAAATTAGCATGAGCGTCGAATTAGAATTGATTCTATAGGGGCATGGAAAGGAATGGAGAAAAAACACCCACATAGGCCATAGAGGCGAACAGTTTTGCCAACTACTGATGCAGTTTACCGGCTTTTGTCCCTCATACTCGATACGAAGGGACACTTTTTTGATGAAGCCATGGAACTGAACTCAAAATCATGTACACAAGTTTGAGGTACCGTGGCCGACTAAATTCGAAAGAAATGTTGATATAAGCTTGCAAAACATATAGAAGAACTAATTCTGAATCGATTCAAGGAATTTTTTTCAAGGAAATGTGCTGGTTTCAATCAATACTTACCTTTCGAATCTTGAAAACGTATACTGCCACAGGGCACGGAACTGAACATTTGAACGTTTGATTAGCAATAAATAACTTCCAATATCCCTCCCCCTTATTTTTTGGGTTGGATTACGTCAGCGGCCGCCCCGTGAACAGATAGAAAAAAAATCACGAGTCTCAGATGATTGGTTCCCGAGTTATGGTCGATTAACATGAAAGTTGCTTTTTTTTTTGAGAATCACCCTTATGAGTACGTTTCTAAATCGATTTCCATTTTGAACGTTTGCTTTAGGCTCATTAAACATACTGAAAAGTTGCTCGAAGAAAAGGAAGAAAAACTTTGCGTGAAAGTGCTCAGGACATTGAGAGAAATGATGGCTATTGACCTCGAATATGGGGAAAAGGTGGGTGTTGTTTTTCACAGGCATCTGCAAACTTAAGTTGAGATCTAAACTGCTTCTCGATTCATACAAAATTCTCTTTTTTTGCTTTTATCTGTTCCTGTTCAGGGAGAGGTTCTGCGAGGGAATTTACTCACAAGGTACTTTGGCCGACAGCCAGGGCTAAAGAAAGATGGACCTCCAATAGAAATCTCTATACCTACGCAACCGTCATCTATAACACATGGACCAGGAGGTAGGCTACTTTCATCATAGGACCTTGTTCTAATATGGACGAGCATCCCTGGGTTGTAGCAGTATCCTCAAAAACCGTTGGCCTGAAAAATGTCATCAACATTTTTTCTTTACACAATCAATAAGTACATTAACAAGAAAATGAAATGATTCTTCGAGATTAGTTGGGATTTGGCCAGTTCCAGGTTGGACTATTTGGGGCCACTGTTCATTAAAGGTCAAAGCAATTCAAAAGTATGGATATGTCTTTTCACTTGTATGGCGACAAGAGCAATTCATTTAGGAGTGGTACAAGGATTATCAGCAGTTGAAATTTTAATGGCTCTACGAAGATTCGTTGGAAGAAGGACAGTACCGAGACAAATAATTACCGATAACGCACCTCAGTTCAAACTCACAAAAACTTTATTAGACGAGAACTGGAAAAATATAATTAACAATGACGAAGTGGGACACTATTTATCAAGACAAAATATAGTTTGGAAATTCATACCAGAATTCTCACCATGGATGGGAGGATTCTACGAAAGACTTGTAGGATTGGTAAAAAATTGTTTGAAGAAAACGATTTGGAAACGACATTTGACCTTGATGGAATTGATAACAATTACTGCAGAGATTGAAGCAATATTGAACACTCGACCACTCACTTACGTTAGTGATGACATCGGATCGAACAATATTCTGACTCCAGCTCATTTTCTCACACTACACAACAATCAATGTTTAGGAACATATGAAGACACTCCTACAAAATCCGAAGATCCAAATTTTAAAAACTGAATATCTTTTTGCTCTTCGGGAACGACGCCAAACCAACATCGTGCAAGGGAAATCGACGAATAATCACATTCATCCCAGAGTTGGGAACATCATTTTGATTGGAGACCGGACTCCTCGAGGAACTTGGAAAACTGGCAAGATTATACACCTAATCACCAGTGATGACCAAAAAGTAAGGAGTGCAAATGTTTGATTCGATCAATAGGGCAACTGTATCCCATCGAAATTGAAGAGATGAAATCTAGACGAGACATCTCACGAAGAAGATATCGCACAAAATATCAAATCAGAAGGACTTCAGCAGAACTACAGAACTACAAGAAAAAGATCAGCGACTGAACTTGCAGAACAAAGAATAAGGAAGATCTTTGAAGATGAAGACGATTGAAGAAGCTGACGCGGCGGAGTGTCGCACAGTTGCGAATCAATCAATCGATCAACTACAGATGATTTTTAGATTTCAAGTTTCAAATAAACCATATTTGTTTATTATTGTCGAGAATTTTCCGAATTCAGTTCACGAAATATAGAGAAAAACGAAATATAGAGATTTATTAGAAAGAAAGAGCATACTTTTCCACAACATGGAAAGTTGAGTCTGCTGAGAAACCAACACTGAGCCTCTGATTCAAACCCTTGGAAAAAAACGCTGCTAAGTAGATTGGTGGCATGGGTACATTATTTGTCTGGGTATCACTGGAAATAAAGTTGACAATGATGGATAAATAGGTATAAAAAGAAAACCAGTGGTGCGTAGATAACACACAATACTTCCATATTTTGAAACGTAAAATTGTGACACAATTTGATCATATTTTGACTGCTCTTAAGGGTGTTTAGGCCAAAAATATCAAAAAATTCACTATTCAAATTTCAAAATTCGCCCAAAATAAAAATACAATACATTTTTGGAATGTAAAAAATATCCACATATTCTGCAAGGTAAAACAAAGATTTTAAGACCAAGAACGCTCAAATCGGTTCATTTTTGAGGCCGGAAAAAAATAAAATAGAAATCACTAAAAATGCAAATATATCGGAAGTACTGTGCGTAATCCAAATTCCGATAAAACAGGGTGTTAGGTCTTGCCGAGACAAACATTTCAGTTCAAGAAATTTGAAAAAAGGTTGAGAAATGAGGGAGTTTTGGCCATTTTTGTGAATGACCACAGACGGACAGACGGACACACAGACACTTGTTCAGGAAGTGATTCTGAGTAAATGTGTATAAGAAAAAGTTTTTTCTGAAGCTCCGTTCCGATTCTCGATTTTAGGACGATCACAATACTTCCATTTACTCTGTAAATATGGAAGTAGAACCAGTGGTGCGTAGATAACACACAATACTTCCATATTTTGAAACGTAAAATTGTGACACAATTTGATCATATTTTGACTGCTTTTAAGGGTGTTAAGGCCAAAAATATAAAAAAATTCACTATTAAAATTTTAAAATTCGCCCAAAATGAAAAAATGCCACATTTTCGGAATGTAAAAAATATCCACATATTCTGCAAGGTAAAACAAAGATTTTAAGACCAAGAACGCTCAAATCGGTTCATTTTTGTGGCCGGAAAAAAATAAAATAGAAAACATTAAAAATGCAAATATCTCGGAAGTACTGTGCGTTATCCAAATTCTGATTAAACAGGGTGTTAGGTCTTGCCGAGACAAACATTTCAGTTCAAGAAATTTGAAAAAAGGTTGAGAAATGAGGGAGTTATGGCCATTTTTGTAAAAGACCACAGACGGACACACGGACAGACGGACACACAGACACTTGTTCAGGAAGTGATTCTGAGTAAATGTGTATAAGAAATAGTTTTTTCTGAAGCTCCGTTCCGATTCTCGAATTTAGGACGATCACAATACTTCCATTTACTCTGTAAATATGGAAGTAAAAACACTGAACGATTAAAAAAGACAGGGATGCCCGTCACCGAGGTCTCATAGGGACAATGCCTTTCTACCTGGGAGCTCCAAGAAGCAAGACCTACTTTCTTGGAAGGGCCCAGACGCAAACCCCCAATCATCCTAGCGCCTCTTTACAATCCCTTAATTAAACTGTCCTCCCTATTAATATAAGCTGGTTGATCTGAAAAACGTTCACTTTCTGATAGCCGAATTGCAGTTTTGTAGTTCGAACCTTTTCAATGGACGCACTCGTGTAAGAAGTTGGAAAAATCGTTTCTTAGGGTGATTCTCAAACTAGGGGCAATTTTGATCAGAGAAATTAAAAAAAAAAGTTTTCAAAGTTCGTGAAATTTTTTAAATGGATTTCAGTTATACCCACCAAAGTAAAAAACGTAATGGCAGCGCATGAATCACTTGTACAAGTCAAAAATTGGAATTTCATTTTCGGGTCCACGTTAATTTGTCCATGAAAATGGGAATAAATTCCAGTTTGATGCAGTAGCAATTATCTTCTTGGGTTAGTGAAAGGAAAAACAGCTTATTATGCTTGGAAAAATCGTTTCTTGACATTAAACTGGAAATGCAAACAAGTTTTGAGAAAAATCAAAACAGCTAGGCAGCCCCTTCTACTTCCCCATGTTGTCCTGTAAAACCTAAGTTGCACCAGTCACTGAACAACTAGGGTTGAGACTAGGGAGACCGCCAGGGTTGCCGCTTTCCAAAACGAGCTTCAAAATCCAAAATAACCCGAATCCCTTTTGCACAGGAGAGGATTTATTCTAGCCACGACAATGTTAAGAAAAGTTATAGACAACTTTTCATTGATCATAATTGTTGAAATGATTTTTACATGAGCATTGCAATACTCTTTTTCTAAACGTAAGATCCCTAACTTGAATGAGGAAAAAATCGCATTCGAAGGAAATGTATCAAATGGATGAAAATCAACTGCTTAGTCGGGAATTTAAACTTTTATACCTGCCACTACAATGTGAATGGGTAGGTAAATCACCTAATTACGTTCTTTAAAAACCAACTATTTTTTTGTTTGGTGATTGTGTCTACGCCTGCGCCGAGGGAACCAATTTTTTTGTTGCTACCATTCCCAACGTAGAGCTGATCAGAACCTACAATAGGGGTAACCAGTGGTGCGTAGATAACACACAATACTTCCATATTTTGAAACGTACATATTTGAAAAAATTTGATCATATTTTGACTGTTTTTGAGGGTGTTTAGGTCGAAAAATTCGCTATGCAAATTTTAAAGTTCGCCAAAAAACAAATTCGCCACATTTTTGGAATACAAAAAATATCCACATGTTCTGCAAGGTAAAACGAAGATTTTGAGACCAAGAACGCTCAAATCGGTCCATTTTTGTGGCCGGAAAAAAAAAATAGAAAACACCAAAAATGCAAATATATCGGAAGTACTGTGCGTTATCCAAATTCCGATTAAACAGGGTGTTAGGGCTTTCCGAGACAAACATTTCAGTTCAAGAAATTTGAAAAAAGGTTGAAAAATGAGGGAGTTATGGCCATTTTTGTAAATGACTACAGACGGACACACAGACACTTGTTCGGGAAGTGATTCTGAGTAAATGTGTATAAGAAAAAGTTTTTTCTGAAGCTCCGTTCCGATTCTCGATTTTAGGACGATCACAATACTTCCATTTACTCTGTAAATATGGAAGTAAAAAATCAAAAGCGTCGGTCTATTGAGAAAAATTTCAGAGGCTTTAGACTCAAAATTGCCCCTAGTTTAAGAATCACCCATTAAGGGTGGGAATGCATCTGATAGGGAATTTAACACCCAACATAGGTACTTAGCCCGTAAAACCAAGAAAACTGCACAAAACGCGATTTTGGCCTTATCACTCCCCCGTTATTGACGACTTTGACCAAAATCTCAAAACAACGCCAAATTTCATGTTTCTTAGTCAATATCTAAAGATTTTCTTGCCAAAAAACCCTTAAGTCAAATCCATCCTTTTTTCAAAATTTTTCCTAGGCTCATACCTTGGATTTTAGAGCTAAAATCGGTTTTTTGCATTTTTCTCAGTACAGGAGAGTCATAGAAAATTGCCAATTTTTTTGTGTCATGTACCTACCTGCCCAAAACCGACTCAAATTTTTTTTGGAATTTTAACATTTTTTTAAAGGGTTAAAAATTTTTTTTATGCCAAGAATTAGTTGTTAAATAAAATACAAATCACTATAAATGCAAATATATCGGAAGTACAATGAGTTTTCCAAATTTCGATTGAACAAACATTTGAGTTCAAGAAATTTGGATCCTGTCTAATGTCGAAGAATCAAAAATTGTATACTGCACTATCTAACAACCTGAAAATTAAATATAAAAACCAGTGGTGCGTCGATAACACACAATACTTCAATATTTTGAAACGTAAGAGTGTGACACAATTTGATCATATTTTGACTGCATTTAAAGGGGTTCAGGTCAAAAAACTCACTATCCAAATTTTAAAATTTGCTCAAAATAAAAATACGCGTCATAATCGGAATATAAAAAATATCCACATATTCTGCAAGATAAAACAAAGAGTTTATCTATGGTAGATGATCGGAGAACGAACCATGGACATTATAGGAATTTGAGAACTAAACCCTCTCCTTGTGATACCATATGGGTTAACAAAATTAAACCATAGAGTACAGATTAAAATCTAATTTTAACAAAATTAAACGATGTGCTGCGTTAGAAAGACGGGTTGATACTTACTGAGATAGGCCGTCAATTATCGGGACTGAGGTCAAAAACGGAGACCCTTGTTCTCCGCTTTCGGTGTTTATTTCACCTTCATCAGAGCTTAGACCACTGGCATGTGCAGCTGCCATCATCAACTTCTGAATGTAGAAAAAAAACTGTGCGTAGATAACACACAATACTTCCATATTTTGAAACGTAAAATTGAGACACAATTTGATCATATTTTGACTGCTTTTAAGGGTGTTTAGGCCAAAAATATCAAAAAATTCACTAATAAAATTTTAAAATTCGCCCAAAATAAAAATACAATACATTATTGGAATATAAAAAATATCCACATATTCTGCAAGGTAAAACAAAGATTTTAAGACCAAGAACGCTCAAATCGGTTCAGTTTTGTGGCCGGAAAAAATAAAATAGAAAACACTAAAAATGCAAATATATCGGAAGTACTGTGCGTTATCCAAATTCCGATTAAACAGGGTGTTAGGTCTTGCCGAGACAAGAGGAGGTGAGAAATGAGGGAGTTATGGCCATTTTTGTAAATGACCACAGACGGACAGACAGACGGACACACGGACACACAGACACTTGTTCAGGAAGTGATTCTGATTAAATGTGTATAAGAAAAAGTTTTTTCTGAAGCTCCGTTCCGATTCTCGATTTTAGGACGATCACAATACTTCCATTTACTCTGTAAATATCGAAGTAAAAACGCTGCTAAGTAGATCAGTGGCATGTGCACATTAGTTTTCTGTGTATCCGAAGAGCTCTGCAAATTTTGCACACGGGTTCGTTTTTCGATTGCAAAGACAAACCCCATGATATATAGGCACTCCTTAAACACGAAATTTAGTTGTTATTATTCTAGAAATTAAGTATAAATTTGTATTTCAGATGAGATTTAGAAAAACTTTTTTTCCAACCCGGCAAGAAAGCTACATTGTCCTCTTGGCTTGATAGATACTTATTTCGATAGGTACCTATGTATGAATCTCTTCAACGCAGCACATCGTTTAATTTTGTTCAATTCACCATTTAATCTATTCTGAATCACCTTCATAATTAACAGAATAATAATTATTATTAAATTCTCAAAATAACGACGTTAAAAATGCGCCAAGAATGCCTCAGAACCATTGTTAAAGCTTGACTCGCTCTCTTGTTGCCAAGCGCAACTGGTCTAGTGTGAGTGCGTCACCTTGTTAGTGCGATAGGACAGTGGTCGTAAGTAGAAGATCAATCAACCGTATCCAAGAACGAAGGCCAAATTCTCAACTTTTTCCAATTTTCGTTTTGCTGATTTGTGTAATACGACCACATTCTTTAAATTGAAGGTATTGGGTGGACAGAAGTTTTTATAGGGATTCAATGAGTGGAAAACTAATTTTGTGGCTCTAGTAGTTTTTGATTTATTAGATTTGGGAAAATTTTGAAAAACTCAAAAATGCCTCACTAAAACTGCAATGAATCCTGAACGGTTACAGCTACCGGTGTGGCGATGGTCTCATTTAATACAGCACAGAAACATCTATAGACCAGTGGTGCGTAGATAACACACAATACTTCCATATTTTGAAAAGTAGAATTGCGACACAATTTGATCATATTTTGACTGCTTTTGAGGGTGTTTAGGCCAAAAATATCAAAAAATTCAATATTAAAATTTTAAAATTCGCCCAAAATAAAAATACAATACATTTTTGGAATATAAAAAATATCCACATATTCTGCAAGGTAAAACAAAGGGTTTAAGACCAAGGACGCCCAAATCAATTCATTTTTGTGGCCGGGAAAAATAAAATAGAAAACACTAAAAATGTAAATATATCGGAAGTACTGTGCGTTATCCAAATTTCGATTAAACAGGGTGTTAGGTCTTGCCGAGACAAACATTCCAGTTCAAGAAATTTGAAAAAAGGTTGAGAAATGATTGAGTTATGGTCATTTTTGTAAATGACCACAGACGACAGACGGACACATGGACACACGGACAGACGGACACACAGACACTTGCTCAGGAAGTGATTCTGAGTAAATGTGTATAAGAAAAAGTTTTTTCTGAAGCTCCGTTCCGATTCTCGATTTTGGACGATTCCAATACTTCCATTTACTCTGTAAATATGGAAGTAAAAATGATGCCTCACATGCCTATATTTCACATTCCCTGAAAAGCAAGAGTTTTTTCCAATTCAACAGCTGTTTTACTGACCTTAAAATTAAGGTAGGGTTCTGCCGAGACGTTAGGACCAACTAGATACAGAACCTGATTTTTGGTAAAAATTTCAAAATTTTTTGATAACTCCTTCCCCCCTGAGAAACCCCGGACGGCGGACGGGGGGATGACCAAAAATTTTTTATTGCAGATTCGGATTCTACACCCTTTAAAACGAAAACCAACAAATTTTCAGGGGGCATTAAAAAATTTTTTTCCTGATTGATAAAAAGGTTCATTTCTTGAACCAAAACCCAAAACGATTGCAGAGGAAGTGAGGATCAGTGGGGCGTAGGTAACATACAATAATTCCATATTTTGAAACGTAAAAACGTGACACAATTTGATGATATTTTGACTGTTTTCAGGTGTGTATAGGACAAAAATATCAAAAGACTCCCTATCCAAATGTTAAAATTCGCCCAAAATAAAAATACGCTAATTTATCGGGATATAAAAAATACATACAATCCTTGCACATATTCTGCAAGGTAAAATAAAGAGTTCAAGACCAAGAACGCTCAAATCGGTTCATTTTTACTTCCATATTTACAGAGTAAATGGAAGTATTGTGATCGTCCTAAAATCGAGAATCGGAACGGAGCTTCAGAAAAAACTTTTTCTTATACACATTTACTTAGAATCACTTCCTGAACAAGTGTCTGTGTGTCCGTTACGTCCGTCTGTCCGTCTGTGGTCATTTACAAAAATGGGCATAACTCCCTCATTTCTCAACCTTTTTTCAAATTTCTTGAACTGAAATGTTTGCCTCGGTAAGACCTAACACCCTGTTTAATCGGAATTCGGATTACGCACAGTACTTCCGATATATTCGCATTTTTAGTGTTTTCTATTTTATTTTTTTCCAGCCACAAAAATGAACCGATTTAAGCGTTCTTGGTCTTAAAATCTTTGTTTTACCTTGCAGAATATGTGGATATTTTTTATATTCCAATAATGTATTGTATTTTTATTTTGGGCAAATTTTAAAACTTGAGTAGTGAATTTTTTGATATTTTTGGCCTAAACACCCTTAAAAGCTGTCAAAATATGATCAAATTGTGTCACAATTTTACGTTTCAAAATATGGAAGTATTGTGTGTTATCTACGCACCACTGGTTTTGGTTGGAAAAAATAAATAGGAAAACACTAAAAATGCAAATATATCGGAAGTACAGTGAGTTTTCCAAATTTCGATTAAACAAACATTCGAGTTCAAGAAATTTGAAAAAAGGTTGAGAATTGAGGGAGCTATGGTCATTTTTGTAAATGACCACAGACGGACACACGGACAGACCTTGCTCAGGAAGTGATTCTGAGTAAATATGTATAAGAAATAGTTTTTTTTTGAGCTCCGTTCAGATTCTCGATTTTAGGTACATAGTAACCTTAGGTAGGTTGCCCTGTAAACATGGAAGTAAAATAAGCTTCAACAATATTTGACATAAAATAAATTTAAATAGTTAAAACTAAGCAGGTTGGTCCTTATTTAGATAGGTGTGTATTGTTAGGGTTTAATATCTCTTTTATTCCTAGCCCTTTTCCCTAGCTGGTGTAAGCCTGTCCTATGTGAAGGAAATAAAGGGATAGGGAGAATTGAACTACCTTGACTTTATAAGGATTATATTGAGCAGTCGTTTATGTCGTTTAGATAAAATAAAGAAACAATGTGCACATTAAGGCAAGTTTGCTCGGGGTTGGCCGGATTAAGATTCGGAGGAGAATTGGTATTTATCCCGCATACTCCTATCGACAATCTGAGAGCTGAAAGTCGAGAAATTAATGGGAACTCAGAAGATAGAACAGAAAGGCTATTAAGATTTTTAAAACGTTCTCGACGACTCGATTAATCATTGAACTTCTTGAGGGTTGGTCATATTATATGACCTGATTATATGACCAACCCTCAAGAAGTTCAAAGGAAGGCTATTGCGTCAGGCAGTGACAGAAATTGCCACGAATGGGTCTGGACTTACCAAGTTGCAAGGCGGGGCCGGCAGACAAGGAGTATCCAACTGATCTAGGGCTGGGAGTGATTTCACTTCACCGGTGAAAATCACCTATTACCGACATTTCACTGCTACCCCAATCACCTGTTACTGAAAAAACCCCGTTACTAATTTCACTGCAAAAAAATAAAGAAGGAATTTGCCCGCGGGAGATTTTTTTCAGGAGAAATAGAAAAAATTGAAAAACAGCTATAATTATCACTGATGAACGCACCACAAGAGTCTTGAACACAAGCATTAAAAAGCTCATTACAAGTTTTGAGAAGAAAACAATAGTGGAGTTAATTTATAAATACCTAATTCAATTTCACTAGAAACTGGGTGAAAAAAGGATACCCAACTGGAGATTAGATGAGTTTGAAAATTGTTCAAGCAAAAGGAATCAATTTATCCAAAAACGAGACGAGGAGGTGATAGGATCACAGGGGAGTTACAAATAATACGAATCTCAGGCGTCTTACAAACGCGCCAGATCACGAATAACAGCCGATAACGACAGGCAACTAGGTGAGCACAACAACAAGGAGGTGACTGGATCACTTAGGTGACTGGATCACGTCAGTAACATGGCTGCTACCGAGAACAGGGCACATGACGAATCACGGCATCTGCCAACTAGGTGAGCCAATCACCGATCACTGCTGAGTAACACCCCTGTGAAAATCACTGGGGGTGATTGAGTAATACCCCTGTGATTTTCATTCTCTGCAGCCGGTGATCGAGAGAGTGATCCAGGGAGGTGGATCCGCTCTGATTTTAGGCAGGTTGTTGTTGTTGCTCATCTCCTTGTATTTACCCCTAAGGACGTAGTTTGTGTTGAAATCTATTTTTTTTGCAGCGTAGTTGTTAGTTGAATCTGATGATTTTGCTAACGTTAAAATATTTATGAAATTAGTTTTTTGAAACTGTAACATGACCTTAGTGTTAAGGCTTTTTTTGCCAGAAAGTGAAGCGATTTGTGCGTTCTTGGTCTTAAAATCTTTGTTTTACCTAGATACGTGGGTGTCCTTTATGTGTGGGAATTTTTTATATTCTGATAACTTGACGTGTTTTGATTTTAGGCGAGTTTGGTTAGTGAGTTTCTTGACATTATCGATCCAAACAGCCTCCAAAGTAGGCCAAAATTCAGTAAAGGTGTGTCTAAAATTTGCGTATTAAAATATGGAAGTATTGTGTGTTACCTATGCACCACTGGTTACCCCGTGAAACTAACGTAAGAATGAGGTAGGTCCAAAGCATATATATATCTGTAATCTCTGGTCCAAAGTTTGTTAAAAATCGTTGAGCCGCCCTGACAGTGATTATTGTCACCGGTGATTTCACCCTGTTACTGGTGAGTAACAGGAACTTGGTAACAGGTGATTGGGAAATCACCGTTTTTCCCAGCTCTAAACTGATCCCGTGATGACGGTCCACAATCGTTTTATAGATTATGGTTGTGGTCCGTCATCACGTACGTCCTTGTCACACGCGCCCCGCAAGGCCGGCCAGCTCGCAATAGACCCGGATTGTGATGCTGTCCTTATTTCTGACTTGACCGAATTGTACCCTGACATCATCTATCAAGCAAAGTGGATAATGTAGCTTTTTTGCTAGGTTGAAAAGGAGTTTTTCTAAATCCCCGTTCTTTTAATATAAATGTTATTTTATAATGAATGCTAGAATAATGATAACTAAATTCCGCGTTTCAGGATTGTACAGGGTGTTAACCTGAGGAATATGCCACCGTCTAGGGATAGATTCTACTATTAATTTCCAACGAAAATCTTTGTATTATTACTTCCATATTTACTGAGTAACGGAAGTATTGGAATCGTCCTAAAATCGAGAATTGGAACGGAGCTTCAGAAAAAACTTTTTCTTATACACATTTACTCAGAATCACTTCCTGAACAAGTGTCTGTGTGTCCGTCTGTGGTCATTTACGAAAATGGCCATAGCTCCCTCAATTCTCAACCTTTTTTCGAATTTCTTGAACTGAAATTTTTGCCTCGGGGTCGGAACTGTTCAGGACATGTCGCTCTAGTCTCACTGCACTTACGTACTGTGACACACGGATACTCATTGCCTCACCCCCTCTAGTTGAGAGGGACCGGATCCAACGCGTTGAACCTATTTGGTTAGAATAGGTTCAGAGTTCGTTGAACAAGCCCATCGGGCTTAGCCTGGGATTGTCAGCTCATGCCGAAGATTTTTTGCCTCGACAGTGGAGCTGGCCGTGAAAATTGAACTCAAGACGCCCTGTCTGTGCCCTCGCAAACACAGAAAGTCACACGCCTTAGCCACCTTGGCCACCCCAACTCCGAATTACTCACAGTACTCCCGATATATTTGCATTTTTAGTGTTTTCTATTTTATTTTTTCCGGCCACAAAAATGGACCGATTTGAGCGTTCTTGGTCCTAAAATCTTTGTTTTACCTTGCAGATTATGTGGATATTTTTTATATTCCAAAAATGTGGTGAACTGTTTTTTTGGGCAAACACCCTTAAAAGCAGTCAAAATATGATCAAATTTTGTCAAAAATGTACGTTTCAAAATATGGAAGTATTGTGTGTTATCTACGCACCATTGGTTTTTTTACTCGCTTTGATATGCCACTTTTTTTACTTTTAAGATTTTTTTGGTGAATTCGATTTTAATTCGCTAAAACGCCCACAACATCATGAATATATTATGAAAATTCGATTTTGACTATACCGTTGGAAAGAGCGATAATTTTCCAATCACCCTACAGTACCGAAAAACATTTTTGATTCGGTTCAATTGGTTAAAAATTGGTCAAAAAGTAAATATGGTCAAATCTCAAAAATTGTTTCTTTTTTAACTCCGTGTGCTTGATACGATTGAGCTTGTTAAATTTCGCCTGTAGTCTTGAAAAAGGCGATAATTGTTGTGCTTGATAATTGGAAAATTATCGCTCTTTCCAACGGTATAGTCAAAATTGAATTTTCATTATAAATTCAGGATGTTATGGCCGTTTTAGTGGATCAAGATCGAATCATCCGAAAAATCTTAAAAGTCGAAAAAGTGGCATAATATAATATTTCAATATTATATTATAACAATATAATAATATTAATAATACAATATTGTATTATTATAATATAAATATAATATTATAATAAAATATTAATAATATAATATTTTTTCTATATTATAGAAGCGAGTAAAAAAAAAAAGTAGAATAATTTTTGTCGGAAATTAGTTGTTGAGTCGATCCCTAGCTGGTGGCATATTCCTAGGTTAACACCCTGTATATAGTAAGGTTGGTCTGAACAATCGAAAAATGTAACCTTGTACAGAATTTGCAGAGTTCTTCGGATACACAGAAAAATAATGTCCACTGATCTACTTAGCAACGGTTTTTCTTTTCTTCACAGGTAAACTTATAAGCCGGGCAGGACGAACTTTACACGATGTTCAGTGCCATTTGGATCGTGAGGGCACTTCAGATCTTGTCGTCGAACTAGTCATCAAGTCTGTTCATTCTCCATCAATATTTGTTGAAGCTGTGGAATTGGGTATTGCCCTCCTGGAGGGTGGTAATCCCATAATTCAAAAAAGTATGTACAACAAGCTTCTGGGTGGAGATTTGAGTCAAGCCTTTTTCAAAGTAAGTCCCAAGGTATATTTGTTCTGTGCTACAGTGCTTAGCTCAAATTTTTGAAATTTTCCCAAAAGAACCCATTTTGAGTCCAAGTCTATTATAGATCCGCTGAAATGTGAGTGTATGCAGTTCTCCATTTTGGTTTGTTATTCAATTACTAATAGCCCCCCAAGAAAACAATTTTTCTAGCCAATTAATAGCCAATAGCAATTTATGCCCCCTGAAAATTTGTTGGTTTGCGTTTCAGAGGTTGCAGAATCCGAATCTGCTATAAACATTTTTTTGTACGCCATGCGGGGTTTTTCAAGGGGAAGAAGTTGTCATAAATTTTTGAAATTTTCACCAAAAATCAGGTTCTGTCTCTAGCTGGTCCTAACGTCTCGACCGAACCCTACCTCAATTTTAGGGCCAGTAACACAGCTGTTGAAGTGGGACAAAAATTCATACTTTTCAGGAAATGTGCAACATACGCATGCGAGGCAATCATTCTTGTAATTGGTCAAGCAAAATTTTTTTACAACACCCCTTGAACATTTTTTTCTTTTTACTTCCATATTTACAGAGTAAATGGAAGTATTGTGATCGTCCTAAAATCGAGAAAAAACTTTTTCTTATACACATTTACTCAGAATCACTTCCTGAACAAGTGTCTGTGTGTCCGTGTGTCCGTCTGTGGTCATTTACAACTAGTGGTGCGTAGATAACACACAATACTTCCATATTTTGAAATGTACATATCTGAAAAATTTGATCATATTTTGACTGTTTTTGAGGGTGTTGAGGTCAAAAATGTCAAAAAGTTCGCTATGCAAATTTTAAAATTCGCCAAAAGAAAAAATTCGCTACATTTTTGGAATATAAAAAATATCCATATATTCTGCAAGGTAAAACAAAGATTTTGAGACCAAGAACGCTCAAATCGGTCCATTTTTGTGGCCGGAAAAAAAATAAAATAGAAAACACTAAAAATGCAAATATATCGGAAGTACTGTGCGTTATCCCAATTCCGATTAAACAGGGTGTTAGGTCTAGCCGAGACAAACATTTCAGTTCAAGAAATTTGAAAAAAGGTTGAGAAATGAGGGAGTTATGGCCATTTTTGTAAATGACCACAGGACACACGGACACACAGACACTTGTTCGGGAAGATTCTGAGTAAATTTCTATTAGAAAAAGTTTTTTCTGAAGCTCCGTTCCGATTCTCGATTTTAGGACGATCACAATACTTCCATTTACTCTGTAAATATGGAAGTAAAAATGGCCATAACTCCCTCATTTCTCAACCTTTTTTCAAATTTCTTGAACTGAAATGTTAGTCTCGGCAAGACCTAACACCCTGTTTCATCGGAATTCGGATTACGCGCAGTACTTCCGATATATTTGCATTTTTACTTCCATATTTACAGAGTAAATGGAAGTATTGTGATCGTCCTAAAATCGAGAATCGGAACGGAGCTTCAGAAAAAACGTTTTCTTATACACATTTACTCAGAATCACTTCCTGAACAAGTGTCTGTGTGTCCGTCTGTCCATCTGTGGTCATTAACAAAAATGGCCATAACTCCCTCATTTCTCAACCTTTTTTCAAATTTCTTGAACTGAAATGTTTGTCTCGGCAAGACCTAACACCCTGTTTAATCGGAATTCGGATAACGCACAGTACTTCCGATATATTTGCATTTTTAGTGTTTTCTATTTCATTGTTTTCCGGCCTCAAAAATGAACCGATTTGAGCGTTCTTGGTCTTAAAATCTTTGTTTTACCTTGCAGAATATGTGGATATTTTTTACATTCCGAAATAGTAGCGTTTTCCCATTTTGGGCGAATTTTAAAATTTTAATACTGAATTTTTTGATATTTTTGACCTAAACACGTTCAAAAGCAGTCAAAATATGATAAAATTGTGTCACAATTTTACGTTTCAAAATATGGAAGTATTGTGTGTTATCTACGCACCACTGGTTAGTGTTTTCAATTTTATTTTTTTCCGGCCTCAAAAATGAACCGATTTGAGCGTTCTTGGTCTTAACATCTTTGTTTTACCTTGCAGAATATGTGGACATTTTTTACATTCCAAAAATGTATTGTATTTTTATTTTGGGCGAATTTTTAAATTTTATGAGTGAATTTTTCAATATTTTGGCCTAAACACCCGAATATCTACTTACCTACTCCAACTATTTGAACTTTATTTTCTGTGATGCTCAGACAAATAATGTACCCTTGTCACTAATCTACTTAGCAGCGTTTTTTACTTCCGTATTGACAGAGTAAATGGAAGTAGGAATTGGAGTCGTCCTAAAATCGAGAATTGGAACGGAGCATCAGAAAAAACTTTTTTTCATACACCTTTACTCAAAATCACTTCCCGAACAGGTGTCTGTGTGCCCGTGCGTCCGTCTGTGGTCATTTACAAAACAGGCCATAGCTCCCTCAATCCCCAAGCTTTTTTCAAATTTCTTGAAATGAAATGTTTGTCTTGGCGAGACCTAACACCCTGTTTAGTCGGAATTCGAATACTTCAAATAAATATGCATTTTTAGGGTTTTGTGTTTTGAACCGATTTGAGCGTTTTTGGTTCCGATAAATTGGATTATCTATTGTGAATTTGGGGCGAGTTTTAAAATTTGCTTAGTGTTTTTGATTTTTTTGAACTAAACACCCTTAAAAGCAGTCAAAATGTGATCAAATTGTGTCACACTTTTAAGTTTTAAAATATCTAAGTATCGTGTTTCATCTACGCGCCACTGGTTACTGGACTATTCTGCCGCCCTAAGATAAAACGTCCTAAGTCCCATTTAAATTGCAGGCGACTCAGGACGTTTTATCTTAGGACGGCAGTATTTAGCTAGTAGTATTATATTTTCATCAAAGCATAACGTGCCAATTTACCCTATCCTTTGAAGGCTATGCCAACTTACCTGGTATTCGAACTTGCCTAGGGAAAGGGGAGGGGGATCGGCATGGTGAGAGTACTTTGGAAAAATATTTTTTATGCTTGTTTAGTTCATTACTCCATAATAAACCATTGTCATTGCACAAGAAAACTTTTTCCTAACCTACTTGGAAATTTTCATGGTTTAAACTGAACCTGCAATAAAACCAGTGGTGCGTATATAACACGCAACGCTTCTATATTTTGATATCGAGAGTGGTATCATGATATTGGATTTTCTCAATTGCAGGTTTTCTACGATAAAATGAGAGACTCCCAACAGGAGATTAAATCCACGGTTACAGTGAACACATCAGACCTAGCAGCCAAGGCTCACGAAGATAAAGAGCACTCAAAGGATGTAGAGAAACTTAATAAACGGAAAGGTTTGAAGTTTTTTACGTTTTTACTTCATTTACTTTTCACATGTAACTCACATTTTGCCAACTTTTCAGGAGAGCAAAAAAACTGCCCTATTCGTTTATTATTCCATTTAAATCAAATTCCTATCACCACTATTAATTATTGTGACCTGATTTCGGTTTTATGTACTCTATTTGATCCTATTCGCCCACCTAATTGTTTTACTGGAGATACATGATCTCAATATGACCATAATGGGTTACGTGATTTCACTAGCATACGTTTCAGGAACTTTCTCAAGTTAAAATCTTCAAGGTGCAATAATTTCACCAAATTTTCAACATCTTAAATTATTCTATCATTAAGGTAATAATTCAAGACCTATAGGTAGAGCTAATGTTTGCATTATCCTGGATAATAAACAATCCGGTGAAACAATTGAACCTAAATCACGTATTTTGGCACTAAAACAGTCTAAATCCAGTTTGATATTGTAGTGGACAACAGTATTATTACAGTAACGTAGCTAACGTATTGTAGTTTTGGACGAGATTTTAGGGTTTAATGAGGGAAAAAATTGAACAACAAACTTGAACCTTTGATTGAAAACTACCTATGTTAAAATGACTAGAATTTGATTCTGACTGGGTAAAATGACTTAGGCTTCAATTGGCTGCATGGCAGAACGGGGAGATAAGTGATATCAATGCTTCTTCTAGCCCACGAAGTACGAGGTACCAATATTTTCACTTTTGAGCCAAAATACTTTGAAAATCCTCTAAATGAGCACTAAAGTCGATAAAAACCAGGGTACTTACCTACTGTACACCAAAACACTGTTTTCGCAAAAAATGGAGTTGCGAGGTCTCAGATTCCGTCGATATGCCAAATAGGTCTTATGTTACCTGAAAGCAAATTAATCAAGTTCAAGGATGAGGAGGCGGGGCTCCTCACTGTGTGTCCTGCTGCAATCAATTTTGAGGCCTAGGAGGCAGTTGACAGATTTATGCCCTGCCGCCTCAGCTTCCCCTTACTTAGCTAGATTAAGGGCCGTATTCACAACACTTCCTAGGCATAAGGAGCCGCTCGATGCGCCAGAATTTCCTTTGCACATTTTATTGGTCAATTTAAAAAAAAAAACAAACATTCCGTTTCCATTAAACTCGCATGGTATGGAGACGAGCACAGCAACTTAGGTACTGTCAATCGCAACCACGATTTTTGAGGTTCCAATTTCAAGGTAGCAAGTGGGCAACCTTAAAATTGGAACCTCAAAAATCGTGGTTGCGATTGACAGTACCTAAGTTGCTGTGCTCGTCTCCATACCATGCGAGTTTAATGGAAACGGAATGTTTGTTTTTTTTTTAAATTGACCAATAAAATGTGCAAAGGAAGTGCTGGCGCATCGAGCGGCTCCTTATGCCTAGGAAGTGTTGTGAATACGGGCCTAAATAATCATATTTTGAAAGTCTGTAATGCTTTCTTTTAGGCAAATCCAACGGAATGGTCATCACCGAGGAGATCAGAGACGAGCTGAATCAGGCTGCTGTCGCTACAGCTCAAGTATTCTTGGGAACCCGTGCCATGGCTCCTGGTTTGTTATTGAATTGGCTTGAAGTTCATAATTACTTCCATTATTACAAAGTAAATGGAAGTATTGTAATCTTCCTAAAATCGAAAATCGGATCAGAGCTCCAGAAAAAACTTTTTCTTCTACACTTTTACTTAAAATTGCTTCCTGAAAATGTGTATACATGCACATGTGTCTGTGGTCATTTACAAAAATGGTGATAGCTCCCTCAATTCTTAGGGCCGCTTTATCAATTGTCGGTTATCCAATAACTCATAGCTAATCACCAGGCCACTAATTTCATGGTGATTTTTGGGTGGATGCGCATAGGCTGTGTCTCCGAGAAATTTGTAGCCAAGAGATTAGCTATTAGTTATTGGATAACAGACAATTGATAAAGCCAGCCTTAACCTTATTCCAAATTTTTTGTGTTGGGAAGTTTGTCTCAGTAAGACTTACCACTCTGTTGAACCGGAATTCGAATTACTTACAGTACTTTTGATGTATGACTTCTTTTAGTTTTTCTATTATATTTTTTCTTGCCTTCAAAATGAATCGATTTGAGCGTTCATGGTCTTAAAATCATTGTTTTACCTTGCAGAATATTCTTTATATTCCGATAACTTGACATGGTGAAAAGATATCATCGGAATGTGTCTAAAATTGACGTATCAAAACATTAAAGTATTGACTGTCATCCACGCTCCAATGGCTACAATTATATTTGCACCGCAAAAGTCTGTAATCAGTTTTATTTGTTTGGTGACACCAGGTGACGAGGGCAGCGCAGTTGTGGTTGGCAGTGGTAGTGCTTTAGAAGATATCTTGGCTGAAAAGCTTGAACGTTCCAAAGATCGCGATGATCATCATTTGTCGGAAAAAGTGCTCGTCATGCAGCCAATACTTCGTTTTCTACAGCTACTCTGTGAAAACCACAATCGTTACCTACAAGTGGGTAAATCTACAAAAAATCTTTGTAAAAACAGGAATAAATGTTTATTTCATGTTATTTTATGTTTATTATTTTTTTTATGTTTAATTCCTACCAACCATCACAAACATTTCCTTATACTTGTCGTTCAGTCTTCCAAAGTTAAGGAAATTTAGCTTTTATTCCTCAAGAAATTACTTCACTCAACTAGTACCTACCCTAATTATCACAAAAAAATATTAATAAATAATATTGAACAAAATTTGCTCAGAAATAAAAAAAAATCAAACCCTGATGCAGACTAGGATGGTGCCTCACTGTTGCCATCTCATTGTGCCCGAGAGTGCTAGTTCTGGACATATTGGATTTGCGTTTGAGCCAGCTGGTCCAGCGTTTTTTTTTTTTTTTTACTTCGGTTTTTTTGCACAAATCTTTAGATATTGACTAGGAAACATTAAATTTGGCGTTTTTTCGAGATTTTTGTTAACAGGGTAGATTTTGGGAGGAGTGATACGGCCAAAATTGCGTTTTTCGCCGTTTTCTTGGTTTTACGGCCAAAGTACCTATGAGTGTTTGGCAAAAACCTGATGGAGAAGAAAATTCCGGGTGTTGAAATCTCTATCATATGCATTTCCACCCTTAATACAGACTTTTTACTCGAGGGCGTCCGTTTATTTGCTTGTAACTGCAAAACTGCGATTTGGCTGTTATAAGTGAACGTTTTGCGGATTAGCCAGCTTTAATAGGGTGGTCAGTTTAATTACGGGGGTTGGATCTCGGGGGTTGAGGGGCTTGCCCTATCTCGTCTCTTTCAGGTAGAAAATTGATTGTTGCATTGTCCCTATGAGACCTCACTACTATCTCATTTAATCGTTCAGTGTTTTTTTGGTACATTTTCTTTTTATATTTATTGATCTTTGTGAAAACGTACCACCTAACCGTTACTCGCCAAATAAAAGCATCTACCTATCTCTTTATCTATTGATCAATGTTGGTCGCGGGATTCCGATGAAATTTTTCTATTTGTGTACAAATTTTGACTCTTGTTAAATCTTTATCAAATTTTGAGATTTTTCACGCAGAATTCCTCCTGTAAATTTCTTTTTATAATTATTGATCTTCGTGAAAACGTACGACCTGACCACCATTGACTATTACTCCACAAGTGATTCTGTATCGGCAAATAAAAGCATTTATCCATCTCTATATCTATTGATCAGTGTTGATCGCGTGACTCTGGTGAAAATTTTTTGCTTATATACAAATTTTGACTCCTACTAGGTATATGATGATAAACCTGCCTACTCCTACTGTTTGAACTTTATTTTCTATCATACCCAGAAAAATAATGTACGCATGTCACTAATCTAGTTAGCACCATGTTTTACTTGAGTAAACTCGCATCAATAGTTTTTGGTTATAATTTCTTTACTAGTTTCTAGGAATTTCACGACCCTAACAATGTGACTGAAATGTCCTTCATTCCAATTTCATTCACCCACTAATTTTTTCCATCTGTTTTTATTTTATTTATTTTTTTTCAGAACACCCTCCGCCATCAAAACAACAAAACCAATTACAACCTCGTTTCTGAAACTTTGATGTTTTTGGACTGCATTTGTGGTTCGACCACGGGTGGTCTTGGCCTGTTGGGCTTGTACATAAACGAGTACAACGTGTCGCTCATAAACCAAACGCTGGAAACTCTTACTGAGTACTGCCAGGGCCCTTGTCACGATAATCAGAATTGCATAGCTACACACGAATCGAACGGGCTCGATATTATCACTGCTCTCATTCTCAACGATATCAACCCCCTCGGCAAAACCCGAATGGACCTGGTTTTGGAACTGAAGAATAACGCGTCCAAACTACTTTTGGCAATTATGGAGAGTAGAGGTGACAGCGAAAACGCAGAGAGAATATTGTATAACATGAATCCTAAGCAGCTGGTGAGTCTTGGTCAAGTATGAATTGATTCCACGTTTTCAAAAAAGGTTTCAACATTCTAATTGCGATAATTATTGCGGTTTTAGTGGCCAATTGGGCTCACCTCATTTGATAGTTTTCTCCATGCTCGATCGAATGAGACAGCGCCACTTCTGTAGCTATCTCCCTTGGAAAGTTGCATGCTCAGCATTTCAGTGAGCGAGCAGGGCTGTCTGTTGATGCGATGACTTAACGATTTTATTGCATTCACAAAAATTTTGCAAGGATTTTTGAAACAAATGTTACTCATTTGTTTGTTGACAAATATTCATTTCTCTCTTATCTTTCTCTTACTCTTGCTGTGGCAGGGTGGCAAGGACGAGGTAGTTATCTGCCGGACGTAGGATTGGGAGTTGGGTGTCTTCCCGAGCTAGCTCTAGAGGGATGGGTGATCATTAGAGACCGTATCACACGTCAGACCGTCCTCCTCACACAGACCCAATTATCCGGTTGGCTGATCCTATGGATATGTTCTCTTTGGCGCACCTGCATCAATGGAACCTTATTTCTAAGAAAAATTATCAATGAGTTTGCATGTAAAAATTACCAAAGAATCGTTCTGTCCAGACGGTCTGTGGGATGGGGAGGAGAACGGTCTGACGTGTGATACGGGCTTAACCCCTGTCCTTGTGGGTAAGGCACAAAGCCCATGTGCATATGGATGCAACCCAAGGAACCAGTCCAAATTCCGGATGAGCAGTATGGGGAGTCTCCTGGTTCCTGATCCCACCATAAATAACCAAGGCTAACGACCTCTATCCTCCAAATTAGGAATAGATTTCGCTCCATAGAGTGGAGTTGGTCAAAAGACCAGAATTCGTACTCTACAGTTACTGTAAAGAAATATTCGTTGATATACCTCCGTCAAAGTACTCGTAATTCATTCATTCCAGTCCAAGAGATTGACCGGGGTAGATACCTACGTACAACTATACAATCTCGAGAATTTTTGCTGTGGTACATAATAAATTAGCCATTATTTTCAACATGTTTGTGAGCGAAACAAAGGTAATGAGTAACCAGTGGTGAATAGATAACACACAATACTTCAATATATTGAAACGTAAAATTTTGACACAATTTGATCATGAGATAAAATAATTAAAATATTTCGATTATTTTTGAGGGTGTTTAGGTCAAAAATATTAAAAACTCACTCTGCAAATTTTAAAACTCGCCTAAAATTAAAATATGTCAAGTTATCGTAGAATAAACCAGTGGTGCGTAGATAACACACAATACTTCCATATTTTGAAACGTAAAATTGAGACAAAATTTGATCATATTTTGACTGCTTTTAAGGTATTTGGGTCAAAAATACCAAAAAAATCACTATTCAAACTATAAAATTTGCCAAAAATGAAAGTACGCCACATTTTCGGAATATAAAAAATGTCCACATATTCTGCAAGGTAAAACAAAGATTTTAAGACCAAGAACGCTCAATACTCTGTAAATATGGAAGTAAAAACGCTGCTAAGTAGATCAGAGGCATGCGCACATGATTTTTCTGTGTATCCGAAGATCTCTGCAAATTCTGCACAAGGGTTCATTTTTTGATTGCAAAGACAAACCTTACCGATCGTCGCCTTAGAAGCAGCATGGCACATCTCACATTTGACAACTTTTCAGAAAAAAGGAAAAATAGATTTTTTAAATCTGAAAAATCGAACATAGGTATCTAAGCGTATCTAAGGGATATTTCAGTGTGTTCCACGATGAGTTCAGCAAATCTGCTCCACACATTAATTTAATAATTTTTGCAACAATTACACTCATTACATCATTAAATTACATCATCTTCTCCGCTTGATAGATGCCTACCTCTCTTGATAGGTAACCCATTTACCAATCTTTTAGCGGGAGTTCGGGCTTGGATGAGCTAGGGTGATGACCTCATGACGCGCGCTCTACGTTTTGTACCGGTTTTCAGTGAGTTTGAAGTGCTAAAACTTGTGAAAAAGTGGCATATGCTTCGCCCTTATGGCTGATCACATGTCGGTGAAATCTTTTTGACCGGAGAGCTTTGTTTAACTGGTATAAAGACAAGTTGGATAAATACAAGCTATTGGAAGGCTAGCCGGTGACCTAGTTAATTGTCCGCAGTTTTCCTCATTACGTGGAGCCCGCGGTGACGATTGGAGTGTAGTCGGTCGCGCTGCAGTGGCATATAGTCGGCCGCTAGCGTTGTGCTAAGAGTAGTGGGGTGAGCTCGGCTCCCCCTGTACGTTCGGTCTGCGGGGCGCACGCGTTGCGTCAGTCTACGGATGGATGAAATAAGCCATCTCCAACTAAGAGCCTCGCTCTTAGAGAACAACATGAGATCTATGGAGAAAACAAAGAGTGACTTGATCTCTATGATTCGCAGTGAAAGAGCCACCTTGGGAGAGGTGAAGATGGGCTCAATTTTGAGAGAGGTCGAGGAATTAGCAGATTTTGCATTGGCCGCAGCGAAGGGGTACAGCGAGGTGCTCGAAGCCTTTGATTTGAGGCATGAGGTCGTACCAAGGCTCAATTTATTATCTGAAGAGATTGAGAAGATAAATGAGAAGGTTGAGCAGATATCAAAAGAGAACATACTCCAGTACGTACTTGAGAGGCTGGACAACGAGGCCAAACACAGGAAGCAGGATATTGCGCAAATTTCAACTGGGATCGGCCGGATGGAAAAAGCCATTGAAAAGGCGTGGAATGACCTTAAAAAGGAAGCGGTCGGTTTCTCAAGGAGGAATGCAGCAAGAGAAGACACGACCTCAGATGGCGCGATCTCAACAGAGGAGTGGTCTGAGGTTCTATGTAAAAAAAAAAGAAGAGCTCCCCGAACATTCGCTCAAATGGTCAAGTCGGAAATCAAGAGGAACGTGTCCAACGACAGGGCGAGTACGATCTTAGTTTCGAACCCTAACCTCAGCCCACAGTCAACGAGGAGAGAGGTTATGAAAGCAATCGACCCTGCTGCTCAGGGCATAAAGATTAGGGCAATGAGAACAAAGGGCAAAGAAGGAGTTGTATTAGCGACGGCAAGCCAAGAGGACAACGTGAAGATCCAGAGCAACGTCCAGCTTTGCAATGCCGGTTTTACTGTACAAGAGTCAATGGGCGACAACCCCAGACTTAGAGTGCATGGCGTTCAAGCAGAGCTCGCTCCCGAGGAATTCGTACGTGCTGCATTTGCTCAAAATTTCCAGGGCAAATGGACCGAGTCCATGTTCAGGGCCTCTTTCAAGCCGTTGTTCAAAACAGGCAAGAGGGATTTGGACACGGTGATCTGGGTTGTCGAAACCTCACCAGAGATGAGGAGAGCAGTTCTGAACCAAGGGCGACTGTACATCAAATGGGACAGCTGCTGGGTTGCGGACTTTGTACGTGTATCTAGGTGCTTCAAGTGTCAGGCTTTTGACCACGTCGCAAAATTCTGCAGGGGTGTGGAAATATGCAAACACTGTGCAGCCGAGGGACACAAGGAGGAGGCTTGCCCTGCAAAAACTGAGCCACCCAAGTGCAGCAACTGCAGAAGAGCTAAGGAGGACGACGGCCATGCAGTGACCTCTGAGAACTGTCCTGCTTACAATTGGGCAGTTAGTAAGAGGCTCCGTAGAACCAACTACGGAAAGGAAGCGGAGCAGCAGGGAACCCAACAGCCGCCAGCACCGTGCCCCCGGAACTGTGACTCTGGGGGGAATGCCAAGAGGGACAGAGAAGAGGCCTCCCCTCAGGGCCCCTGAGAGGAACGAGTCATTTCAGACTTGGACAGGCATGAACCTCCAGTTACGCCCAGAAGAAGGTCGGAGGGGACTGAGATTGCTTGGAAGGAGTTATGTAGGCACTGCTTTAAATATGGGCATACAACAAGTCAGTGCCTCTCGTTAGTAGCCGCTTGTGAACACTGCGGGTTGGAGGGGCACAAGGTAGAAACCTGCCCAAACAGAGGCTCATCGACGCGATGCGTTCAATGCATCAGGCTCAAGTTGAAAAAGGACGCTACCAAACACAGCGTCCTAACTCCGGAAATTTGCCCAGCATACATTATGCATATCAAGCTTGTGAACAAGGGTGAGCCCAATCTGGCAATATGCTCCCCGCCCTAGAAACAAGTCCTCAGGATGGATCCATAGCCTGAGCTACCTCTACTGCACTCAACAGCGAGAACTGATGGGGAGGAGCAAACAAGCGGGTGCGCTAGCTCAAGAATCGGCTGAAAAATAAAAATAAATAAAAAAAAAGATAAATTTGACTAAATTAATACTGATGTGTCGTTCTGTGAATTTGTAGATTCTAATGATTAATATCGACTGTATACTTCAATTCGGTTCTATTTGTTACTTTGCCAGTGTGCATTGTTGGTTGCGTGAAAACTATGCTATGGATGTAAAAAAACCTTTGTGAAATCTTCGGATCAACACAAATAAAACAAAAAAAAAAATCTTTTAGCGTAGCTCATTGTTTAATTTTGTGAAATTTACAATTTTATCTTTTCTTGATTACCTGCATAATTAACAGAACAATTTTTAAATTAGGTTACTGAAACATAAAAATAATAATTTTTTTAATTCTTTTAATTCAGAAAATCTACAAATTATTATTATTTTTTTGTAGTAGCTAAGTTAAAAATTGTTCTGTTATTATGTAGATAATGGAGAATAGATTATCCATTTCATTATTATTTCATTATCCAAACAAAATTAAAAATACCTAAAAATGCCTCAAGAACCGTTGGCAAAGCTTGTCTTGCTCATATGTTGCCAAGCGCAACAGGTATTGTGTGAGTGCTCCACCTTGTTGGTGCAATAGGGTAGTGGTTGTAAGTAGGTCAATCACCGTACCTAAGAACCAAGGCCGAATTCTTAACTTTTTCCAATTTTGTTTTGCTGATTTGTGTAATACGACCAAATTCTTTAAATTGAAGATATTGGGTGGACAGAAATTTTTCTGGGGATTCCAACAAATAGTAAACGAATTTTGTGGCTCTAGTAGTTTTCGATTTATTAAGAATTGAGGAAATTTCGGAAAATTCAAAAATGTCTCACTAAAACTGCAATAAATCCTAAACGGTTACTGAAATAGTCGGATTCTTTAGTGAATATTCAGGATGAACGCAGAACACAGAATGAATTTTATTTGTGTATCTACAACAATTAGTACTCGGTGATCTAATAATATGTGTGGTGAAATAATATGATTGATCTAGGTTGACGTTGCGTGTCGAGCATTCCATCAGGAGAGTATTGAAGATAGTCTAGACAGTGACGATAACGGTACCGACGTCGATGAGGGCGTTACCCCAAAAGAAGTAAGAAGCAATATAGACTTCATTCTTTCTCAAATTAACCTTCTTGTTATATTGGTCAAATTTTCTTTGAGTTGTAAATCTTTGGAAATTTTTTTTTATGACGCACATCCCCACTACAATTCATAAATGCAATAACCTATCCTAAAAGCTTAATAATATGATGATTATATTACAATGATTGACCCTGGGCCCTGATAAAATTGATGCTCGCGTTTGTCCAGGTAGGGCACAACATCTACATTCTCTGCCACCAGCTGGCACAGCATAACAAAGACCTTGCTGAACTTCTAAAACCGTTGGATGTGAACATTGATCCTAAAGTGAACCAGGCCCTTGAATATTATGCTTCGCATACTGCTCAAATAGAAGTAAGTCTGGAAAGATTTTCATAAAAATTTCACTGATTGTACTAATCTAAAAAACCAGTGGTCCCCCCAATTCCATTTTTTCTTCCTTATTTTTTTCCTTTTTTTTTTTAAGTAAAATTTTGACACAATTTGATCATATTTTGTCTGCTTTTAAGGGTGTTTAGGTCAAAAATATCACAAAATTCACTATTCAAATTTTGAAATTCGCCCAAAATAAAAGTACGCCACATTATCGGAATATAAAAAATATTTAAGACCAAAAACGCTCAAAGCGGTTCATTTTTGTGGCCGGAAAAAAATAAAATAGAAAACACTAAATATGCAAATATCGTAGAAGTACTATGAGTTATTCAAATTCCGATTAAACAGGGTGTTAGGTCTTTTCGAGACAAACATTTCAGTTCAAGGAATTTGAAAAAAGGTTGAGAATTGAGGGAGTAATGGTCATTTTTGTAAATGACCACAGATGGACAGATGGACAGACGAACTAGCGGACACACAGACACTTGTTCGAGAAGTGATTCTGGGTAAATGTGTATAAGAAAAAGTTTTTTCTGAAGCTCCGTCCCGATTCTCGATTTCAGGACGATTCCAATACTTTTATTTACTCTGTAAATATGGAAGTAACAGGTTATTATTTATTTTATTTTTTTTTTGCCCAGCAGGCATCAGTTGATGAGTTTGGCGGGTTTCATCGGTTCACTCTTGTTCTTCATTTGCTCCAACATTAACAGCCACTACTGTTATTTGTAACTCAATTTTTCCAGATTGTTCGTCATGACAGAACATTAGAACAGATTGTTTTTCCGATCCCGGAAATTTGTGAGTACATCACTCATGAGACGAAAACGCGAGTGCTGAATACTGCAGAACGTGACGATCAAGGATCTAAAGTCTCCGATTTCTTCGAAAAATCAGAAGACATGTTCAGTGAGATGAAGTGGCAGAAGAAACTGAGAGGTACGTTCAACAAATTACATTCCCAGCTAAGTGAACCCCTCAAAAAATCCAATCAATTACCCCAAGAAAGATGGAGGATAAATGTAAATGTTTAACCTATAAAGGACGAGCGTGACTCATATTTTATGGCGCTAGAATTTTGTAAGAACGCGCCTCCTTTTAATTCTACCAGAATTATGACTTATTTTGTGAATTATAAAAATTGAACTGCAATGGATTGACAGTGGTCAAAATGGCAAAATTATTTGTTGAATTTTCAGGGCAACCTGCACTTTTTTGGGTCAGCAGTTACATGTCGCTTTGGAGCAACGTTCTGTTCAATTGTGCTGTCCTCATTAATTTGATCGTAGCATTCTTCTACCCATTCACTGATAATGTGCCAAGTAAGTACATCACCTCGTTCACATTTCAAATTCAACACAATAACACCTTGGCCGATTTATCAATTCATTCAAAGCTAGATTTATTCAAGGACCCTTGGACTACATTTCATCTAGGACATATTGGTACATTATTTCCAGGAAGAATGTACCTACCTATGTAATCGGTTTAAAAAATTTTTTTAACGACACCCCCTGAATTTTTTTTACGTTTCAGAGGCTCTAGAACACAAATCTGCAATAAAAAGTTTTTATTCTTCATGGAAGGATTTGTCCAATTTCAAACAAAACAAGTGGTGCGTAGATAACACACAATACTTCCATATTTTGGAACATAAAATTGTTACACAATTTGATCATATTTTGACTGCTTTTAAGGGTGTTTAGGTCAAAAATATGAAAAAATTCACTATTCAAATTTCAAAATTCGCCAAACATAAAACCAGTGGTGCGTAGATAACACACAATACTTCCATATTTTGAAACGTACGTATATGAAAAAATTTAATCATATTTTGACTGTTTTTAAGGGTGTTTAGGTAAAAAATGTC
The DNA here is from genome assembly GCA_036186465.1 of Nesidiocoris tenuis. Taxonomy (NCBI): domain Eukaryota; kingdom Metazoa; phylum Arthropoda; class Insecta; order Hemiptera; family Miridae; genus Nesidiocoris; species Nesidiocoris tenuis. The sequence continues at coordinate 596,791 of AP028910.1, forward strand.
AAAAAATTCACTATGCAAATTTTAGAATTCGCCAAAAAACTAAATTCGCTACATTTTTGTAATATAAAAAATATCCACATATTCTGCAAGGTAAAACAAAGATTTTGAGACCAAGAACGCTCAAATCGGTACATTTTTGTGGCCCGGAAAAAATAAAATAGAAAACACTAAAAATGCAAATATATCGGAAGTACTGTGCGTTATCCAAATTCCGATTAAACAGGGTGTTAGGGCTTGCCGAGACAAAAATTTCAGTTCAAGAAATTTGAAAAAAGGTTGAGAAATGAGGGAGTTATGGCCATTTTTGTAAATGACCACAGACGGAAACACGGACACACAGACACTTGTTCGGGAAGTGATTCTGAGTAAATGTGTATAAGAAAAAGTTTTTTCTGAAGCTCCGTTCCGATTCTCGATTTTAGGACGATCACAATACTTACATTTACTCTGTAAATATGGAAGTAAAAACGCCAGTTTTTGGGAACATGAAAAATATCCACTTATTCTGCAAGGTAAATCAAAGATTTTAAAACCAATAAAGCTCAAATCGGTTCATTTTTGTGACCAGAAAAAAAAATAGAATAGAAAACACTAAAAATGCAAATATATTGGAAGTACCGTGCGTTATCCGAACTTCGATTAAACAGGGTGTTAGGTCTTGCCGAGACAAACATTTCAGTTCAAGAAATGTGAAAAAAGGTTGAGAATTGAGGGAGTTATGGTCATTTTTGTAAATGACCACAGGCGTACGAACGGACACACGGACACACAGATACTTGTTCAGGAAGTGATTCTGAGTAAATGTATATAAGAAAAAGTTTTTTCTGAAGCTCCATTCTGATTCTCGATTTTTGTCATGGTACAATTCGGCCAAGTTGGAAATACGGCAAGCTGTCCTAGAACAGCATCCCGATCTGGGTCTGTTGCGTCTGTTGGCCTTGCAAGGCGGGTGTGCCAAGGACGTACGTGATGACGGACCATAACCATAATCTATAAAACTGTTGTGAACCGTCATCACGGCATCAGTTGGAGTTTCAACACCTACCGGCCCCGCCTTGCAATTTGGTAAGTCCAGATCCATTCGTAGCAATTTCTGACTCAACCTGGCGCAACAGGTCTTTCGTTCTATCTTCTGAGTTCCCATTCATTTTTCGCCTTTCGACTCTCAGTCTGTCGGTAGGGACAACTGGGAAAAACCCAATTTCATTTGAGTCTCAAACCAGCCAATCCTGACCACGATAGTCTCGTTGCGAATTTCTCAATGGTCAATATCACTTACTCAAAACCTTATTGTCTCAAAGCCTTGTTGTAAATTTTTTCTCAGTTGTGTTGTACATCTCATTTTCTCAATAGGTATATTCATAAACTGTTAAATTGGTACGTCTTCCCATCTTCCCTAGAGTTTCGATAATACAGGGAAGGAACATAACTGCAAAAGGGCAAATAATTACTTTCGAAATCTAACAATGTCCTTCGTACTAAACCGCTAATCCGATTTTGATGCGGTTGGTCTTGAAAGTTGCGGTTTGCTCTAACTTGGTGCATATTGTCTGGGGAATCTGATCAAAAAGTGTAATGGGTCCAAAACCCAAAAAAACTGTTTTTGAAATTATGACTTTTTTGACATTTGACAAATAGCGTTTTGCAGTTTTCTTGGTTTTACGGCAGAAGTACCTATGGGTTTTAGGCAAAAACGTGGCGGAGAAGATAATATTGGGTGTTAAATTTCCTATCAGATGCATTCCCACCCTTGTTAGAGACTTCTCACAGGGGGGTAGGCATCACTATCTTATTTGATCGTTCAGTTTTTTTACTTCCATATTTACAGAGTAAATGGAAGTATTGGAATCGTCCTAAAATCGTGAATCGGAACGGAGCTTCAGAAAAAACTTTTTCTTATACACATTTACTCAGAATCACTTCCTGAACAAGTGTCTGTGTGTCCGTTAGTCCGTCTGTGGTCATTTACAAAAATGACCATAACTCCCTCAATCCTCACCCTTTTTTTCAAATTTCTTGAACTGACACTCTGTTTAATCGAAATTTGGATAACGCACAGTACTTCCGATATATTTGCATGTATAGTCGTGTTTTCTATTTTATTTTTATCCGGTTACAAAAATGAACCGATTTGAACGTTCTCGGTCTTAAAATATTTGTTTTGCCTTGCAGAATATGAGGATATTGTATACGTTCCGAAAATTTGGAGTTTTTTCATTTTGGGCGAATTTTAAAATTTGCATAGTGAGTTTTTTAATATTTATGACCTAAACACCCACAAAAGCAGTCAAAATGTGATCAAATCATGTCACACTTCTATATCAATTCAAAATAAAATCAATTTTGTTAAAATCAATTTTGAAAATCATTTCAAAATATGGAAGTATTGTGTGTTATCTACGCACCACTGGTTTTTCTACATGTTTATGTATTATTGTGAAAACGTACCACTTAAGCATCATTGAATTCACCATTGACCATTACCCCACGAACAATTTTTTATTGGCAAATAAAAGCATCTATCTATCGATCAAAATGCCAAAATGTTAATCGTAAAATTCCCCACAACAAGTTTGTAGCAAAAAATTGAAAATTTACTCGGACCCTTGGTTTCTTCTAGCTTCTGAGATTCGAAATCTTTTTTAAAATCCTGATTCGGTCCATTGGTTGCTGAGAAAAACAAATTACTTTTGGGGCGAACGCAGCGCTATCCAAACGCGCTAATGCAAACGTCCTTGGGTAAATCTAGTTTTAAATAAATTTATAAACCGAGCCTGAAAGAACAATTATTCACTACATTGAGACGATTGAGGGTCACATTCTCTCGTAATTTTGGTTTATTATACTGGAACAAACCTTTGCAATTGCTCAAGGGGGTAAAGTTCAACCTATCTAATTATTGACAATCCCAACTCTTCGTTTAAACCAAAAGCAAAACTGAAATGTTTTATTTGCAATTTTTATTTGATTGGTTTCTTGAGACCATTCGTGCCTAGAAATTCACCTTTACTGCACTTCTCCCCTCTTCCATGTAACAATTTATGAATGAATAAGTCAATTGATTAATGGAAGTTTTAATCTGTAATGGGTTTAATGTGTGTTGTGTTGTGAGTCATTACAAGCTTGGCACATAATAATTTTGATGACGACAAGAATACTATAATAACATCGAAAAAGTTGAAAATTATGTCTTCTGCGAGCAGAAATTCCCAAGTACTTATATCCAACAACCAAAGCCAGTTAGGTAACTTAGATGTCAGACTTGGCATCTCATCATCTGGCTTTTAACGACAAACTTTCAACATGGTCATCTTGTACATCACTGCTTCGCAAACTTGAGCATTCAGATTTGGTTAGAGGGGAATTTGGGGGGTGAGGGTGGTGATCGGCTCGATGGCTTTTGTTGAACTTAGGTTTGTGCACTTGACACGCTTTGGCTTTTATCCTGCTGGTTGTGAAATTCCGAATTTTTCAAGCAATTGGAGATGCACTTAAAATCACTAAACATGGCCACAATCTGAAGGTTGGTACAGGCATTGCATAGAGGCGAACGCTGTCGAGCACGAAGCTGATTTGCTTGGTATTTGACGAATGCAGAGCAGCTCGACAGACTCTTGCATGATTTGGCAAGTACAAACACAATCAAACTAGGGCAAATAATCGTGTTGCTCCACAAAAAGCGAATGTTTGCTACTTGTTGAACTCCTTGAGCTCGGGACCCCCACACACTACAAGGAGTTCGCCTAGACTGGGCTGGATACTCGATTAAAAACTCAAATTGAGGGAATGGAAGTTGTCAGTTCCACGAAAGTTTACGAGTTTGTAAACCGGTTTCGGCGGTCAAGCCATCGTCAGTACAAAACCAACACTGAACACCACGACCACGACAACCACCTTATATAGACAAGGGGTGAAGTGAAAGGCCAAAAGAGAAAGGATCCTCTATTGAACCTAACAGGTTTCCCATCAACTGCTCGACGTGCAGAAGAGTATGAATCAAATCATTTGGGAAGAAGTTGTGGAACCCCATAATTCGAATTAAAAACTCAAATTGAGGGAATGGAAGTTGTCAGTTCCACGAAAGTTTACGAGTTTGTAAACCGGTTTCGGCGGTCAAGCCATCGTCAGTACAAAACCAACACTGAACACCACGACCACGACAACCACCTTATATAGACAAGGGGTGAAGTGAAAGTAGCAAGTGAAAGGCCAAAAGAGAAAGGATCCTCTATTTGAACCTAACAGGTTTCCCATCAATCACCAGTTTGACTCCTATACAACGTATGATATGCCTACTTCTATTATTTGAACTTTATTTTCTGTGATACCTAGGAAAATAATGTACCCATGTCTCCAATCTACTTAGCAAAGTTTTCCTTTCCTTTCCTATTATAGGTAGGTGGAGCTAATTTATTCTAGGAGCGGAAACCCCCAAACAGCACAGGACTGAGTCCTTGGTTTGGGGCATATTCCTTTGGAATATCATGTCTCGCGGTAGCCTACAACTTGTAGGTATGTTTGTAATTGGAAAAAAGTATAGTCATCCAGTCATTCTTAAGATGGGGTCAGACATGAAGGCGAGTATCCAGTATGAATCAAATCATTTGGGAAGAAGTTGTGGAACCACATAATTCGAATTAAAAACTCAAATTGAGGGAATGGAAGTTGTCAGTTCCACGAAAGTTTACGAGTTTGTAAACCGGTTTCGGCGGTCAAGCCATCGTCAGTACAAAACCAACACTGAACACCACGACCACGACAACCACCTTATATAGACAAGGGGTGAAGCACGTCGAGCAGTTGATGGGAAACCTGTTAGGTTCAATAGAGGATCCTTTCTCTTTTGGCCTTTCACTTGCTACTTTCACTTCACCCCTATTACAGAAAAAATCTCCATTTTCTATAACCAAATTCGTTTTAAATTCGTTAAATAAGTTTTAAAATTTGCATAGTGACTTTCTTGACATATTTTGTCCAAACAGCCTGCGAAGTAGTCAAAATATAAACGAATTGTGACAAAATTTGGAAATATGGAAGTATTTTGTGTTATCTAAGCACCACTGGTTTTTCTCTTATAAGTATCTTGAAAATAGAAGGTTGAGAGACAACGGATTCTGAATCCTCAGGAAATTTCCCACATTTTCCCTGAGTATTTACCTATTCCCTAAGCTCAACAACAACCACAACACAACATAAACATAACACCAACAACATAAATGACAACTACAACATGAAAACGAGTTGATCACCTACAATTTCCAACCTCCAACAATGTTTCAACTTTGTCCGGCTATTGATTCACAACTATTTTTGTAGGGTGGAGAAATATAAGCTCCCTCTCCTCTTCGCTGTCCTTCAAGTTGCCAGTTGCCTAGTCAAATTCAAAGTTCCCAGAGTTACAACCAAGGCCGGACCCCTCGATGGACGTCCCCCCTTAGGGACAAATAAAAATGACGAGAGAATGCTGCCCTATGTCTAACGATCTCAACCATCCCAATGCAGTTTAGAAGTGAAAAACACCACAAATATTTGCTTGTTCAAATTTCAGAGCTTGGAGCCCATTTGTCGGGCTTGATATGGGCAGTGATGCTCATTTCAGCTGCCATTGTCATCACACTGCCAAGGGAGTCGGGCATACGGACGCTGGTTGCATCAACCATTTTGAGAATGATATTCTCTGCAGGGCCGGAGCCCACACTGTTGTTGCTCGGAACTTTGACTGTCAGTAACTGCTCAGATGCAGGAATAATACCTAGAAATTACCCCGAAGCATCCCCATGCGATTGTTTATGTTTCTTTCTATCTCTTTCCAGGTCTTTCTAAAAGGAATTCATCTCATCAGTAAAATGGGCAATCAAGGCACATTTTCGAAGAACGTTAAGCAGATTATTTCAGACGTGGAGATTCTGTACCATCTGTCATACGTCATGTTCTGCATACTGGGACTGTGTATGCATCCTTTCTTCTACTCAGTTCTTGTAAGTTTGTGTTGTCAAACCTTTTCACTATTTGGACTCAGACTTGCAAATTTTCGTATCTGACGTTAATAAGTTGACAAAATCCATAGTCTTGGGCAGGTTATTGATGTGGGATTATTCATCTGCTTTGAATTTTTATCTCCAGCCGTTTGTGGGAAAAAGTGTTCGGGGGACTGACGGGATTCTTTTCAAATGAATTAATGATTCATCACGTTTCTAAGGGTCTGTTAGATGAGGCCAGTGCTGGACTGTCCCAGGCGAGTAACTCCTGACGCCGAACAAATTCAAGCCCAGTGATTGGGCGACTTTGAAAGCATGCCCAGGGCTAGCCTCATCAAACAGGTATTAATCAAATCATTTGGGAAGAAGTTGTGGAACCCCATAATTCGAATTGGAAATTCAAATTAAGGGAATGGAAGTTTTCTGTTCCACAAAAGTTTACCGGTTTCGGCGGTCAAGCCATCGTCAGTACCAAACCAACACTTGGGTATTTGGGTGTGTTTGGGTATTTGAGTGGTTTGGACACAGTATTGGTTTTGTACTGACGATGGCTTGACCGCCGAAACCAGTTTACAAACTCGTAAACTTTCATGGAACAGCCAACTTCCGTTCCCTCAATTTGAGTTTCTAATTCAAATTATGGGGTTCCACCGCTTCTTCCCAAATGATCTGATTCATACTCATCCTCACGCCAAGCAGTTGATGGGAAACTTGTTAGATTCAATAGAGGTTCCTTTCTCTTTTGACCTTTCACTTGCTGCTTTCACTTCGCTCCTTGTCTGTATAAGGTGGTTGTCGTGGTTGTGGGGTTCAGTGTTGGTATTGTACTGGCAATGGCTTGGCCGTCGAAGCCGGTTTACAAACTCGTAAACTTTCGTGGAACAGAACTTCCATTCCCTCAAGTTGCGTTTCTAATTCTCATCAAACAGGCTTGAAAATAGGCACAAACTAAAGTATGAACATTTTTGATTTTTTTAAATTTATTTATCTTTTGTTTATTGTTAGGTAAGTGTGTACATTTTAAGGAATATAGAAACATATTGGCGCTTGTAGTGTTTTGGTTCATTTTTCTTAAGAAATAAACCTTTGTAATCGGTCAGGAAAAAAATTTTTATACACCCCCTGAAAATTTGTTGGTCTACGTTTCAAGGGGTGTAGAATCCAAATCTGCAATAAAAATTTTTTGTTCGTCCGCCATACGCTGTCCGCCGTCCGGGGTTTTTCAGGGGGAAGGAGTTATTGAAAAATTTTGAAATTTTTACCAAACATCAAGTTCTGTATGTAGTTGGTCCTAACGTCTTGACAAAACCCTACCTTAATTTTAAGGCCAGTAAAACTGCTGTTGAAGTGGGGAAAAATCGTGCTTTTCAGGAAAAGTGCAACATAGGCATGTGAGGCATCATTGTCTATAGATTTTTGTACGCCGAATCGAATGAGACCATTGCCACGCCGGTAGCTTCAATCTTTTAGGATTTATTGCAGTTTTAGGGAGACATTTTTGAGTATTTTAAAATTCCTACTATTCTTAATAACTCAAAAACGACTCAAGCCACAAATTTCGTTTTTGACTCGTTGGAATCCCCACAAAAACTTCTGCCCACCCAATATCTTCAATTTTGAAGGGGTGAATGTAAGAACGTAAGTATGTGAAAGACAATTCTGGTTGAACGGTAGAACAAGAATGTAAGAATGTAAGAACGTAAGTATGTGATAGACAATTCTGGTTGAAAGGTAGAACACGAATGATAATTTTTATTATTTTATAAACAGTGCAATATTTCCAAGATGTGGGAATTGCCTGGCTTTATGTAGCCCCTAGTAGTGTGGTGCTACAGTGAAGTGAAAGCAGCAAGTAAAAGGCCAAAAGAGAAAGGAACAAAAGGGTTATTGAATCTAACAAGTTTCCCATCAACTGCTCCACGTGCAGATGAGTATGAATCAAATCATTTGGGAAGGAGTCGTGGAACCCCATAATTTGAATTAGAAACTCAAATTGAGGGAATCGGTTGGTCTTGTTCCAAAAGATTTGGTTTGTTCCAAATTGAGGTACATCGTCAGGGGAATCTGATCAAAAAAATGTTAGAGGGTCGAAAACCACAGAAAATAAAGTTCAAATAGTTTGAGTGGGAAGGTTTATCATCATATAGTTGATTTTGGTTCATTTTTCTAAAGAAATGAACCTTTGTAATCGGTCAGGAAAAAAAGATTTTTAACACCCCCTGAAAATTTGTTGGTTTACGTTTCAAGGGGTGTAGAATCCGAATCTGCAATAAAAATTTTTTTGTCCGTCTGCCGTACGCCGTCCGCCGTCCGGGGTTTTTAAGCGGGAAGGAGTTATCGAAAAATTTTGAAATTTTCACCAAAAATCAAGTTCTGTATCTAGTTGGTCCTAACGTCTCGGCAGAACCCTACCTTAATTTTAAGGCCAGTAAAACAGTTGTTAAAGTGAGAAAAAATTCGTGCTTTTCAGGAAAAAAGCAACATAGGCATGTGAGGCATCATTTTCGATAGATTTTTCTATGCTGAATCGAATGAGACCATTGCCACGCCGGTAGCTTCAACCGTTTAGGAGTTATTGCAGTTTTAGTGGAGCAGTTTTGAGTTTTTTAAAATTTCCACAATTCTCAATAACTCGAAAACTACTCGAGCCACAAAATTCGTTTTCTACTCGTTGGAATCCCCACAAAAACTTCTGTCCTCCCGATATCTTCAATTTAAAGAATTTGGTCGCATTACTCAAATCAGCAAAACAAAAATTGTTAAAACTTGAGAATTTGGCCTCGGCTCGTAGATACGGTTGATTGATCTACTTACGACTACTAGCCTATTACACCAACAAGGTGACGCACTCACACTACGACCAGTTGCGCTTAGCAACATGAGAGCGAGTCAGGCTTCAACAATGGTTCTGAAGCATTCTTGAGGCATTTTTAATTTCATTATTCAGAGAATTTAATAATTATTATTATTCTGTTAATTATGAAGGTGATTAAGAATAGATTAAATGGTGAATTTAACGGAATTGAACGATCAGCTGCGTTGAAAAAATGGATAGCTAAGTATTTATCAAGCGAAGAGGATGATTATTTTTTGCCTGATTGAAAAAACGTTTTTCTAAATAACCCATCTAAAATACAAATTGATACTGAAATTATAGAATAATAACAGCTAAATTCGGTTTGTCTTTGCAATCAAAAAATGAACCCCTGTGCAAAATTTGCAGAGTTCTTCGGACATAGCAAAAACTAATCTGCACATGCCACTGATCTACTTAGCAGCGTTTTTATTGTTGAAATTTTCACCAAAAATCAGGTTTTGAATCTAGTTGGGCCTAACGTCTTAACAGAACCCTGCCCTTATCTTAAGGCCAGTAAAACAGCTGTTGAAGTGGGGAAAAATTTGTGTTTTTCATGAAATTTGCAACATAGGCATGTGAGGCATTATTTTCTCCAGATTTTTCTATGCCGAATCAAATGAGACCATCGCGATGGCGGTAGCTTCAACCGTTCAGGATGTATCGCATTTTTAGTGCGACATTTCTGACATTTTTGAAATGTTCCCAATTCTCAATGAATTAAAAACTACTAGAGCTACAAAGTTCGTTTTCCAATCCAGTTGTAATCCCCACAAAAACTTCTGTCCACCCAATATCTTCAATTTAAAAAATTTGGTCGTATTATACAAATCAGCAAAACTAAAACTTGAAAAAGTAGAGAGTTTGGCCTTGTTCTTAGATACGGTTGATTGCTCTTTTCTACTTATGGCTGCTAGCCTATTACACCAACAAGGTGACACACTCACACTATACAGGTTACGCTTGGCTACATGAGAGCGAGACAATCTTCAACAATGGTTCAGAGGCATTCGTGAGCCATTTTTAACTTCTATATTCTGAGAATTGAATAATGAATATTATTCTGGTAAGTATGTAGGTGATTCCTTTTGCTTCCTTGTTTACGGGGTAGATGGAAGTATTAGAATCGTCCTAAATCGAGAATCGGAACGGAGCTTCAGAAAAAACTTTTATTTTTGTTCCGAGAATTTAATTATAAATATAATTCTGTTAATTATGTAGGTAAATAGGAATAGAAAAACGGTGAATTTAACAAAATTAAACGATGTGTTGTTTTGAAAAGATTGGTAAATAGATACCTATCAAGCTAGTATAGGTATCTGTCAAGCAAGGTGGATGATGTAGCTTTTTTGCCATGTTGAAAAAAAAGTTTTTCTAACTACTAAATTCCAAGTTTCAGAAGTTGATGTATATCATATGGTTTGTCTTTGCAATCAGAAAATGAACCCTTGTGCAGGATTTGCAGTGTTCTTCGGTTTCACAGAAAAATAATGCGCACATGCCACTGATCTACTGAGCAGCGGTTCATAAATGACCACAGACGGACACACATACACTTGTTCAGGAAGCGATTCTGAGTAAAAGTTTTTTCTGAAGCTCTATTCCGATTGTCGATTTTAGGACGATTAGAATACTCCCATTTATTCAGTTAGTCTGAAAGTGAAAAACATCCCGTTCTCATAAAACCCGCAAGGTAGGTTGGTGGTCCCAGCAGCCAAGGTACTGTCGATCACATACACAATTTTCGAGGTCCCAAGCAAGTTTTGCCTACCTTGAATTAGGGACCTCAAATATCGTGTTTGCGATTGACAGTACCTTCGTTGCTGTAATCATCTTTGTACCGTGCTGGTTTCATGGGAAGAGAATGTATGTTTTTTGAAATTGACCAGTAAAATGGGCTAAATGTATTTGGCTCATCGAACCGCTCCTATGCAAAGGAACTGTAGTGGATACGAGCGCCTGGTGTATTAAGAGCTTAGAGCGCAATGAAATTCTCACATGGAGCACCTTGGGCCTGTCGCATGATCTCCTATTTAATCTCAATTTTGCTTTTCTACTTTGAAAGTAATTGACCTGTACAACGCAATCAAAGTATTTTATTCTTCTCATTTTTTTATTCTTCTGTAGTTACTGGACGTTGTGTACAGGGAGGAGACACTGCTGAATGTCATTCGGTCAGTTACAAGAAACGGGCGGTCCATCATATTGACTGCCGTGCTAGCATTGATCCTCGTCTACATGTTTTCGATTATTGGGTACATGTTTTTTAAAGATGATTTCCTCGTCCACGTTGATGCTGAACTATCCATCAACGGTTAGTGCGCAATAATCTCAGCAGATATCATCACAAAATACAGACCAAGTTCGTTGAAACTAGATAAATCTCATTGCTGTGTGTGATTTGAATTTGACTTGTGAAATTTATTTAGGAATTGAAGAACAGCTAGATCCCAGCTGTCCAGCTGATGAAGAATGCCAGTTCAAATCTGGGGCCGACCGCTATTCACAATTGAGTAAGCTTGATGTTTAATTTATTTAAAAAAAACGGCTAATTCTTTGCCTGGGATTTATATTATACACATGGTTTGCATGCCTATTTTTATCCAAATTTTGCGCATGGGTTTATATCTTACAAATCAGTGTCTAATTGAGAAGACATTTCAGCAAAACGTCGTGTAAGAACCCGCATCACACATCTAACATTTAACAACTTTTCATTAGAAAGGAAAAATCAATTTTTTTAAATGCATTAACATAAGTATCCAAGCGTATCTAAGGGATATTTCAGCGGGTTCCACGACGAGTTTAGTGAATATGAAACCGAGCATTGATGTGGCACAGAGAGTAAACACGTTTTACCTAAAAGCTAAAAATTGTTAGATGTGCTAAGATGGTTCTTACACGACTTGAAGTTCTTGAAATTAGATCCCATTCTTGGGTATCTGTGCTCCCCAACATCTACTTGATACTGAATGTTGATCTCTTGATGTTGATGTTGTCATTTTGACATATTCCCAATCAGTATCCTTTCATTTAAAAGGACCACTAGAAAAGTTGAATTTGGATCAAAAACCTTTGCTGAAACTCAACATTTTGCTAAATATGATAACAAGGTGAAGTCTTCAAAGTTTGCCTACAGGCAGCCCTGCGCGCCCATTGTAAAGCCTGTAACTTTTGAACAAAGAATGCAACCAATCTGGCAATGGTCCCATTCGATTCAGTATAAAAGAAGCTATGAATGCTATGTATCAGCTATGTTTCATTTAATGAAACATTTTACCTTCAAGTCGGAGAAGATTTTGGAAAAACAAAATTTTTCAAGATTACAACCATTTTTCCAGCGGGCTTAAATCTGACCGACTAACTCGGCTAAAGAATTGAGGCTGTCCTGGAACAAGGTTGACTACTTCCTGAAAACTTCAACATAAAAATTTCCAGCCGATTGGAAGAGAAAGTGTTCATGGCGGACGGCCAGTTTTGTTTCCATTGCAGATTCGGATTCTCCTCCACCCTTTGAAACGTAAACCATGAAAATTTCAGGGTAGGTTAGAGAAAATTTTCTGAAGCTCTGTTCCGATTCTTGATTTTAGGACGATTCTAATACTTCCATTTACTCTGTAAATATGGAAGTAAAAAATTGGCAATTTTCTATGACTCTCCAGGAATGGAAAAATGCAAAAAAACGATTTTTCATGAAAAATCCAAAATCTACGCTCGGGACAAATTAAAAAAAAAAAGTTGATTTGTGAGCTGTTAGTTGTTTAGCTAAGTAGATTAGTGACATGGGTATATTATTTGTCTGGGAATCTCAGACAATATAGTTCAAATAGTTGGAGTAGGTCGGTTTATCATCATAACATGATATTAATATCATAATATGATATTATCATTTGTGGAGTGATGGTCCATGGTGAGCTCAATGATGCTTAAATGCTACGTTTTCACAATGATGAATAAATAGGTACAAAAAGAAAATACGCGTGCCCCCACCCCTCCCGGGATTCAACCCTCACCAGCGCCCGGCACCCCTACCCCTTACAACATACGCCCCTCCCATTCCCCGCCCAGGATTAAGTTGGCGGCTAGACAAAACGTTCTCTGTCTAAGAATTGAATCCTGGAATCCGGGATCCCCGCTCCGGGCCAAAAGACCTTGGATTTTCCATGTGAAATCGGTTTTTTGCGTTTTCCTCAGTCCGGAAAAGTCGTAGAAAATTGAAAAATTTTCGTGTCATGACCCTACCCAAAACCTACTCAAAAATATTTTTTTGGAATTGTAAAATTTTTTTGAAAGGTCAAAAAAATATTTTTAAGGTCAAAAATTAGGTTTAAAGTCTTTAAACCAGTTTTCGATCGCTAAAACCTAACTAATTTTGGCTTATAGGTATTGAAAAATGGGTAAAAACCTTCAAGGAATCCAACAAGCTATATTTGAGTGTGTTTAGCGGATTCTCTTTTCCGAGGTGTTCACTAGAATAAATTTCCTACATTTTGGTTTTTTTCGAAATCGAACAACTCCTTCCTTGCGTTTTGCTGCAGACGGCGTACGGCGGAAGGTCAAAACATTTTTATTGCAGATATGTGTTCTAGAACCTCTGAAACGTGAAAGAAAAAATTTTCAGGGGGCGTTGTAAAAAAATTTGGGTTGACCGATTACATAGGTACATTATTTCTGGAAATAATGTACAAAAAATAGCTGCTAAGTTGATTAATGACATGGGTTCATTATTTGTCTTTGTATCACAGAAAATAAAGTTCAAATAGTTAGGGTAGGTAGGTTTATTATCATATTGTAGGTGTCAAAACTTGTATGCAAAAAGAAAAATGTACAAAAATGAATGAATAGGTATAAACAGAATAAAACCAGTGGTGCGTAGATGACACACAATACTTCCATATTTTGGAACGTAAAATTGTGACACAATTTGATCATATTTTGACTGCTTTTAAGGGGGTTTAGGTCAAAAATATCAAAAAACTCACTATGCAAATTTTAAAATTCGCCCAAAATGGAAAAACGCCACATTTTCGGAATATAAAAAATATCCACGTATTCTGCAAGGTAAAACAAAGATTTTAGGACCAAGAACGCTCAAATCGGTCCATTTTTGTGGCCGGAAAAAAATAAAATAGAAAACACTAAAAATGCAAATAAATCGGAAGTACTGTGCGTTATCCAAATTTCGATTAAACAGGGTGTTAGGTCTTGCCGAGACGAACATTTCAGTTCAAGAAATTTGAAAAAAGGTTGAGAATTGAGGGAGTTATGGTCATTTTTGTAAATGACCACAGACGGACTAACGGACACACGGACACACAGACACTTGTTCAGGAAGTGATTCTGAGTAAATGTGTATAAGAAAAAGTTTTTTCTGAAGCTCCGTTCCGATTCTCGATTTTAGGACGATCACAATACTTCAATTTACTCTGTAAATATGGAAGTAAAAACACTGAATAATTAACACAAGGCAATCTTATAGTGACAATGCCTTCTACCTGAGTCCTTCTAGGAAACGGCCAGACTCGGGCCCCCATCTACCTCACACCTCTTTACACTTTCGTAATTAAACTTTCCTCAACATTAAATTGGCTAATCCGAAAAACATTCATTTTCTAATAGCCAAATCGCAGTTTGGCAGTTCAGAGGGTATGAACAGACGCCCTCATGTAAAAAGCCGGTTTCATGGGTGGGAATGCATCTGATAGGAAATTTAATTTTAATCATTGAGCTCACCATAGACCATTACTCCACAAATGATATGATGATAATCTGACCTACTCCAACTATTTGAACTTAATTTTCTGACATACCCAGACAAATAATATTCCCATGTCACTAATCCACTTAGCAGCGTTTTCATGTGGTAGTGGTTTTTTGAATTTTTTTTCATTCTTTGAGAGGCTTGGAAAATTTGCAATTTTTTTGGTCATATACCTACCCAAAACCTACTCATAAGTTTTTTTTTTAAATTAAAAACAAATTTTGTAAGCGTCAGAAAAATATTTTTTTAACGCCAAAAATCAGTCACTAAACCAGTTTCAAATCACTCAAATCCAACCAATTTTATGTATGGAGTAAAAACAGTGTGAAAACCCTTAAGGAATCCTACAACCTCACAAAACAAAATCAGTTATACAATACAGTTAGTACAATTCAAAATCAGATCTGTAGAACTTCCTCAAATCGGCAAAAACGCAAAAACAGGGAAATCGCGTAAAAAAATTTGTGACAAACCGATTTTGAAACAAAATTTTCAACATTTTCTAGAAAGAACCGGTATTCAATAATAAATCAACTAGAAACCCGGGGTAAATACTCAAAAAAATTTAAACCCGCGACATCACCTTCAATATTGAGTTATTGTGTTTTTTTACTTCCATATTTACAGAGTAAATGGAAGTATTGTGATCGTCCTAAAATCGAGAATTGGAACGGAGCTTCAGAAAAAACTTTTTCTTATACACATTTACTCAGAATCACTTCCTGAACAAGTGTCTGTGTGTCCGTCTGTCCGTCTGTGGTCATTTACAAAAGGCCATAACTCCCTCATTTCTCAACCTTTTTTCAAATTTCTTGAACTGAAATGTTAGTCTCGGCAAGACCTAACACCCTGTTTAATCGGAATTTGGATAACGCACAGTACTTCCAAGATATTTGCATTTTTAGTGTTTTCTATTTTATTTTTTTCCGGCCGCAAAAATCAACCGATTTGAGCGTTCTTGGTCTTAAAATCTTTGTTTTACCTTTCAAAATATGTGGATATTATTACATTCCGAAAATGTGGCGTTTTTTCATTTTGGGCGAATTTTAAAATTTTAATACTGAATTTTTTGATATTTTTGACCTAAACACTTTCAAAAGCAGTCAAAATATGATCAAATTGTGTCACAATTTTACGTTCCAAAATATGGAAGTATTGTGTGTTATCTACGCACCACTGGTTTTCAAAAATGAACCATACTAATTACGATTTGGACCCCTTAACGTTTTCAGGTCGGATTCCCCAGACAATGTGCATCAAGTTGAAGCAAACCACAACTTTTAGGACTAGTTTCATCAAAATCGAATCAGCGCTTCAACACAATGTCCTGAACTTTGTACCGAACCTCTGATCCAAGTTTGGCGTGGTTGGTCCGAAAAGTTGTGGTTTGCTCCAACTTGATGCATATTGTCTGGGGAATATGGTCAAACATTTTAAGGGGTCAAAAATCGAGAAAAAAAAACTGTTTTTGAAATTATGACTTTTCCAACATTTGATCGTTTTTCAGTACTTTAAAGTGAATTTAGCAAATTCTCCTACCCAAAGTGCACAACTAAAGGTAGAATAAATTTGCTACGCAATTACAAAAATTTCATCGGAATGATGCGATCAACAATTTGATCAATAGATAGATAAATCCACTTCCAAATACATCTACAACCAGAATAGTTTGTGTAGCAATGGTTAATGGTCAACGCTATGGTGCTTAGGTGGTACGTTTTCACATTGATCAATAAAAAACCAGTGGTGCGTATATAACACACAATACTTCCATATTTTGGAACGTAAAATTTTGACACAATTTGATCATATTTTGACTGCTTTTGAGGGTGTTTAGGTCAAAAATATCGAAAAATTCACTATTCAAATTTTAAAATTCGCCCAAAATGAAAAAACGCTAAATTTTTGGAATGTAAAAAATATCCACATATTCTGCAAGGTAAAACAAAGATTTTAAGACCAAGAACGCTCAAATTGGTTCATTTTTGTGGCCGGAAAAAAATAAAATAGAAAACACTAAAAATGCAAATATATCGGAAGTACTGTGCGTTATCCGAATTTCGATTAAACACGGTGTTAGGTCTTGCCGAGACAAACATTTCAGTTCAAGAAATTTGAAAAAAGGTTGAGAAATGAGGGAGTTATGGCCATTTTTGTAAATGACCACAGACGGACACACGGACACACGGACAGACGGACACACAGACACACGGACACACAGACACTTGTTCAGGAAGTGATTCTGAGTAAATGTGTATGGGAAAAAGTTTTTTCTGAAGCTCCGTTCCGATTCTCGATTTTAGGACGATCACAATACTTCCATTTACTCTGTAAATATGGAAGTAAAAAAGAAACCAGTGGTGCGTAGATAACACACAATACTTCCATATTTTGAAACGTAAAATTGTGACACAATTTGATCATATTTTGACTGCTTTTGAAAGTGTTTAGGTCAAAAATATCAAAAAATTCAGTATTAAAATTTTAAAATTTGCCCAAAATGAAAAAACGACACATTTTCGGAATGTAAAAAATATCCACATATTCTGCAAGGTAAAACGAAGATTTTGAGACCAAGAACGCTCAAATCGGTTCATTTTTGCGGCCGGAAAAAAATAAAATAGAAAACACTAAAAATGCAAATATCTCGGAAGTACTGTGCGTTATCCAAATTCCGATTAAACAGGGTGTTAGGTCTTGCCGAGACAAACAATTCAGTTCAAGAAATTTGAAAAAAGGTTGAGAAATGAGGGAGTTATGGCCATTTCTGTAAATGACCACAGACGGACACACGGACACACAGACACTTGTTCAGGAAGTGATTCTGAGTAAATGTGTATAAGAAAAAGTTTTTTCTGAAGCTCCCTTCCGATTCTCGATTTTAGGACGATCACATTACTTCCATTTACTCTGTAAATATGGAAGTAAAAACGCTGCTGAGTAGATCAGTGGCGTATGCGCGTTGATATGGTTTATTTGTCTTAGATAGAACCAGCCAGAATCGGCCAGGAAAAAAAATTTTCAACACCCCCTAAAATTTGGTTGGTTTACGTTTCAAGGGGTGGAGAATCCGAAAAATTTTTGGTCCGTCCGCAGTCCGTGGTTTTTCAGGGGGACGTATTTTTTGTTACATTTTGAAATTTTCACCAAATATCAGGTTTTGAATCTAGTTGGTCCTAACGTCTTAACAGAACCCTCCCTTAATTTTAAGGCAAGTAAAACAGCTGTTGAAGTGGGAAAAAATTTGTGCTTTTCAGGAAATTTGCAACATAGGCATGTGAGGCATTATTTTCTATAGGTTTTTTGATGCTGAATCGAATGAGACCGTCGCCACGGCGGCAGCTTCGACCGTTCAGGATATATTGCAGTTTTAGTGAGACATTTTTGAGTTTTTTTTTAAATTTCCCAAATTCTTAACAAATCAAAAGCTACTATACCAACAAAATTCGTTTTCCACTTGTTGTAGTCCCCACAAAAACTTCTTTCCACCCAATGGCTAGTATGCATAAAGAAGAAGCAGATGCTTTTCCTCCAGTAGATGCTTCAATACTACAGTAAATGCTTCGATTTCTATGCATAAAAAGTAAATGCTATAGCACTTGCTACCACAGTTTACTCCGAAGTGAAGTAAATGGTGCAGGTGCTGTAGCATCGACTCCACATTGTATGCATAAAAAGTATTTGGTGAAGGTAATGCTTCGAAAAATCGCAGCATGGTCCAGAGCAGACTACGGTCCTCAGTCTGCAAGTGGAAGCCGCCCAGAATGGCCGCATTCATGCAAGTGCGTAGTGCTAAAGTTTATAAAGAACGGAGGTCGTGCAGAGTGAGTGAGTTTAAAAAGTTATTCCGGTTTGAAGAAGAGAATGTGAAGTGGATAAGCGATCACTTTTTGGGCCCAGAAATCGAAACTAGAGGTGGGGCGCTTTCGCCTGAACAAAAAATGAAAACTTTCCTCAGATACTTGGCAGATCCAGGATTCCAGGTTGGAGTGGGAGAAGACGTAGGGGTGCACCAGAGCACCGTTTCTCGTACAGTGGAATTCGTCTCAAATAAGATCGTAGAAAAGGCAGATTTATGGATTAAGTTCCCGAGAAATCAGGAAGGGTGTGGCAACTGTCGAAATCATTTCCTTTTGCTATCGGTGCCCTCGATTGCACCCACATTAAAATAATTAAACCTAAAATTCACGGGGATGAATATGTGAATAGAAAAGGCGTGGCTAGCATTAATGTACAAGCAACATGTGATGGTGCTGAGAGATTCACCAGTGTCGATATACGTTGGCCTGGATCTGTTCATGATTCTCGCATTTGGAGAAACAGTGCGGTATACAGATTCATGCGGGGTACCGAAAACGCTGTGCTTTTAGGAGATGAAGGGTACGGCCTTGCCCCATGGTTGATGGTCCCTTATAAAGACCCCACTACTGCGGCAGAGAGGGAATTTAACCGCGTTCACAAATCTGAAAGAGCCATTATTGAACGGTGTTTTGGTCAAATGAAGAAAAGGTTTCCCATGATGCAGTACACCGTGAGAGTTGGTCAGCAGAAGCTGGCCACTTTTATCCTGTCTGCTTTCATATTACATAACGTTGCTAAGTATTTGAACGATCACGACAATTTTGAGGACCCAAATGGCGAAAGCAGTGACTCCAGCGATTCTAGCCTCGACGAACATGAGGAAGAACCCAGCCATGCTGTTCTCGCAAGAGGGAAGCAAAAACGAAGAGAAATTACAGCGATGCTCCAAACTTCTAATCGATAGTTATACCTGACAGATTTTAACAAAAGAGAAGAGAAATAATTTTGCAAATAATTATATTCAAATATGAAACAATACAATTTAAATTTTCATAGCGTTGTGATTCACCGGAGTTCCAATGAAGGGGGTGGGGGGTGGCGTACGTGACGGCATCCACAGGTGGAGTTCTTACTACCTTCCCTTAGCATCTGCTTCGTAGCAGATCCTTCATTTTTTTGCATACAATTTGGAGGCAGTGCTTTTACTTGAAGCACGAGGTAAAGCATTTACTTCTACTTTCTACTTCAAGCATCAGCTTCCATTTTATGCATACTAGCCAATGGCTTATGCAATAGCCAATAGCCTATCTTGATAGGTCTCTAATCTTGATATATCTACCGATCTTTTCAACACAGCACATCGTTTAATTTTGTTAAAGTCACCATAAAATCTATTCTTATTTACCTACTTAATTAACAGAATAATGTATATTATTAAATTCTCAGAATAAAGAAATAAAACCAGTGGTGCGTAGATAACACACATTACTTCCATATTTTGAATTGTGAAAGTCTTAACCTTTTTTCAAATTACTTGAACTGTGATGTTTGTCTCATCTGTAGAAGTATTGTGTGTTATCTATGCACCACTGGCTCTTTTTAAAGCCAATGGGTTGTTATTGAATCCAACTGAGTCCAATATTGGTGGGAAGTGACGCCATTCTGCCCATTCACCAAAATTTTGTTTTCAACCAATGGCGAAGTTTTTTCTTTTTGGATTACTCAACATTTCATAATGAAAATTACAGGAAGCACTGCTCTGATGGATGATATGAGCCAAGGCTTTGATGGTGACATCAAGGAAAGAGCGTGTGACTCATTGCTCATGTGCATTGTGACGACACTCAATCAAGGCCTTCGAAATGGAGGAGGCATAGGAGACATACTCCGTGCTCCCAGCAGCCATGTAAGCCATTGGAAAACTTCGTACTGTTTACTGGTTGATACACCGCACATTGAGAATAGCAGTGTGACAAAGTCGAGTTTTGAGTTGAACATACAAGACTTGAAGAACTTAGCATTGCGGTGAACAGAATGAATGATGATCTTGAACAGCTTTATTTGTGGTGTGTAAGGCATGGTTTGTGCGTTAATCCAAACAAGTGTAAGGCAATCGTGGTGGGGTCGAGAAGAAAGATTGCGCTCTTAAATAAGCTTAGCTCTTGCAGCAAAGTCGTGTACAATGGCAGTGCAATATCGTTCGTCGAAAAAATTAAAAGCCTTGGAGTTATGATTGATGAGAGTCTTACCTGGGAGTGTCAGGTTGCAAAAATATCTGGAGCCGTATACGGTGGACTTTACAGGTTAAAGACAGTGGCTACGACCTATCCACAAAATGTGAAAATTAGACTAGTTCAGGCTCTGCTTCTGCCTATGCTTGACTACGCTAAGCTGTGCTTTTGTGATGTATCGAAGGAAAAGAAAAAAGCAATGCAGACAGCCCAAAACGCAGGAGTCAGGTTCATTTTTAATTTGAAGCCTGATGAGCATGTCACTCCGTACTACGTAAAGCTTGGATGGTTAAAGATAGAGGAGCGGCTGGAATATTCTATCGGGCTCCAGATGTTCAAATTGCTTAAATTTGGCACGCCTAGGTATCTTGCGGACAAGCTGGTTTTCAGAACTGAGGTGCATAACCGAGCCACAAGGAACGCCGCAACTATGTTGGCCATGCCGAAGCATGCAACGAATTTCTATTCGGGTTCTTTTATTTGTAAAGGCATTAATTTTCACAATGCAAATGTGGACTTGTTTAATTTAAATTTTTCTGTTGATAGTTTTAAGAAAAAAATATTTGAAAGACTTTTTGCGAGGTACACTTCAGAATGCTAATTTTCCTTTCTTTTCTTTTTTTATCATGCCGTCAATTGAGCCAAGAGTGCGCCTTTTTTTGATATTTTATTTTCTGTGTCGGGTGGAAGAGAGGCCTAGTAAGGCCTAACCCGGTACGGATTTGTTAATAAAAAATATACTATTCTATTCTATTCTATACAGGCAGATAAATCTCAACGAGCTGTACAAGGAAGTAGGATCGTTACAAGCCTAGTTTCAATCGTTATCACTTGGGAGCGCTGGTTACACTACTGCTTGAGTTGAGTTACGCTATTACGCGAAACTTTAAACTCGTTTTCCCGAAATTGCAGGTTTTTGACTTGTCACACTGCTATTCTCAATGAGTGACATGTTACTCTGACATTTTCAGTCAGATTTATACCAAAAATTTTCTGGATTCAGGGTTAAAATTTCTTATTCACCAAGTGTAAACTCGTAATCTGAAACTAACTCTTAAGTACTGCAATAGCAATTCAAACGTCGGAGATTTAAAAAAAAATCCTGAAAATACTTGTATGCTAAATGCATTCCATGATATAGTGGTAGGAGTTGTCATATCCCCCAATTTCCCACACTTCCCCCTCACTCCCCAACTCAACTCACAAACACAACCCACAAATTCAACTCACTAACTCAACTCTCAAACTGAACCCAGAAGCCCAACCTATTATTAACTCAACCTGCACTTTGAAACGTCCATTGATGTACATTTCACTGACGAGGTATGAAACAGGAGCTGATTTTCTTTTGGCACATTATTTCCAGAAAATTGGTCTCCTATGTAATCGGTTGGTAATTCAAAATTTTTGTACTATCCTCTGTACTCCGTCATCAGCAAAACGCACAAAAGGAGTAATCCAATTTCAAAAAAAAAAAAACCAAGCGCTAATTTTTGAGATTAAAAAAAATATTTTTTTGACTCATCGAAATAAAATTTATTTTGAATTTTAAAATTCAAAAACAAAATTTTGAATAGGTTTGGGTAGGTACATGGCACAACAAATTGACAATTTTCTAAGCCACTGAGACTGAGAAAAATGCAAAAAACCGATTTCACATGAAAAATCCAAGGCTCTTCGAAATCCTTGCCTAGGAAAAATTCCAAAAAGATGATAGATTTAACTTTGGGTTTTTTGGCGCGAATCTTGAGTTATTAACTAAAAAACATGAAATGTGGCGTTTTTTTTTTAGAGATGTTGGTCACCAGGGTCGATATTAGGGCAGTGATACGGCCTAAATCGCGTTTTTTTTTCTTTTTATACCTATTCATTTATCATTGTGCAAACGTACCACCTAAGCATCATTGAATTTACCATTGACCATTACTCCACAAATAATTTATTATCGGTAAATAAAAGCATCTATCTATCTCTCTGACCAAAAGTCAATATTGATCAAAATGCCAAAACGTTAACATCAAGATTCCGATGAAATTGTTTATGTATATTTTTCTATTTGTGTACAAATGTTCACTACGACAATATGATGATAAACCTGCCTACTCCAGCTATTTAAACTTTATTTTCTGTGATACCCAGAAAAATAATGTACCCCTGTCACTAATCTACTTAGCAGCGTTTTTTCGAATTTCATATACTGAAATGTTTGTCTTGGCAAGACCTAACACCCTGTTTAATCGGAATTTGGATGACTCACAGTACCTACTTCCGATATATTTGCATTTTTATTGTTTTCTATTTTATTTTTTCCGGCCACAAAAATAAACCGGTTTGAGCAATTTTGGTCATAAAATATTTGTTTTAACGTGCAGAGTATGTGGATATTTTTCATATTCTGATAATGTGGCTTATTTTTATTTGGGTCAAATTTTAAAATTCTGCATAGTGAGTTTTTTAATATCTCTGACCTAAACACCCTCAAAAGCAGTCAAAATATGATAAAATTGTGTCACACTTCCACGTTTCAAAATATGGAGGTATTGTGTGTTATCTACGCGCCAATGGTTGTAATAAGTCCCAATAAGCACATCTCTTTTACAGGAGCCCCTTTTCGTGGCCAGGGTCGTTTATGATTTGCTCTTCTTCTTCGTCGTCATAATTATTGTCCTGAATCTGATCTTTGGTGTAATTATTGACACGTTCGCCGATTTGAGGAGTGAAAAACAACAAAAAGAATTGATTCTGAAGAATACATGTTTCATCTGTGGTAAGTATCTCGAAAAACAATTCTTGGCAATAATTTATGTTATGTTTTTTAATGCAGAGTGATCCATATAAATCCTCATCCACACTGGCCCAACGACTCTTTCAGAAGTTTGTTTCAGTTTTTTGGCCTCGTTAGTTCAACGTTGTTGGAATATTGTTATGCACAATTGTTATTATTATTTAAATGTATAATACGAACTAAATACTTAACAGTATTCCTATCGAATTGTGCTCAGCAGGCAATACTGGTTCCCATTGTCAAAAATCACTGTCAACAATATGGCACAAACATGAAACTATGTCAATCAATTTCCCTAAAAACAAGAAACAAGAGTAACATTATTAAACGAACTGTTTTTACTTCCATATTTACAGAGTAAATGGAAGTATTGTGATCGTCCTAAAATCGAGAATCGGAACGGAGCTTCAGAAAAAACTTTTTCTTATACACATTTACTCAGAATCACTTCCCGAACAAGTGTCTGTGTGTCCGTCTGTCCGTGTGTCCGTGTGTCCGTCTGTCCGTCTGTGGTCATTTACAAAAATGGCCATAAATCCCTCATTTCTCAACCTTTTTTCAAATTTCTTGAACTGAAATGTTTGTCTCGGCAAGACCTAACACCCTGTTTAATCGGAATTTGGATAACGCACAGTACTTCCGATAGATATGCATTTTGGTGATTTCTATTTTATTTTTTTCCGGCCACAAAAATGAACCGATTTGAGCGTTCTTGGTCTTAAAATCTTTGTTTTACCTTGCAGAATATGTGGATATTTTTTACATTCCGAAAATGTGGCGTGTTTTCATTTTGGGCGAATTTTAAAATTTTAATAGTGAATTTTTTGATATTTTTGACCTAAACACTTTCAAAAGCAGTCAAAATATGATCAAATTGTGTCACAATTTTACGTTTCAAAATATGGAAGTCTTGTGTGTTATCTACGCACCACTGGTTTACTTCCATATTTACAGAGTAAATGGAAGTATTATAATCGTCCTAAAATCGAGAATTCGAACCGAGCTTCAGAAAGAACTTTCTCTTATACCCATTTACTCAGAATCACTTCCCGAGCAAGTGTCTGTGTGTCCGTGTGTGGTCATTTACAACCAGTGGTGCGTAGATAACACACAATACTTCCATATGTCATTTAGGTATCTTTAGACCAATTTTGACCTATTCTAGAAGCACCGGGTATTTGGTAGCATCGGAAAGACATAGGAAAGAAGCTTGAAGTTGGGAACCTCGTGCCTGGACAGGACAGGCCCGTGACAAATCGACGCATTTAATTTTTTTTCTTAGTGAAAGACTTAATTGATCGTAACAAAAAACCAGTGGTGCGTAGATAACACACAATACTTCCATATTTTGGAACTTAAAACTATGACGCAATTTGATCATATTTTGACTGCTTTTAAGGGTGTTTAGGTCAAAAATATCAAAATATTCACTATTAAAATTTCAAAATTCGCCCAATATGGGAAAACGCTACATTTTCGGAATGTAAAAAATATCCACATATTCTGCAAGGTAAAACAAAGATTTTAAGACCAAGAACGCTCAAATCGGTTCATTTTTGAGGCCGGAAAACAATAAAATACAAAACACTAAAAATGCAAATATATCGGAAGTACTGTTCGTTATCCGAATTCCGATTAAACAGGGTGTTAGGTCTTGCCGAGACAAACATTTCAGTTCAAGAAATTTGAAAAAAGGTTGAGAAATGAGGGAGTTATGGCCATTTTTGTTAATGACCACAGACGGACACACGGACACACAGACACTTGTTCAGGAAGTGATTCTGAGTAAATGTGTATAAGAAAAAGTTTTTTCTGAAGCTCCGTTCCGATTCTCGATTTTAGGACGATCACAATACTTCCATTTACTCTGTAAATATGGAAGTAAAAATGGCATTTTGCGAAAAGTGAAATAGTACAATTTAAAATTTTGCCCAACTTCAAATTCATAAGAGAGCCCCCACAAACCTTCTGGACATCAATTCTGCCCTTTCTGTGAGAATGACCCATATATTTGCATTTTTAGTGTTTTCTATTTTATTGTTTCCCGGCTGCAAAAATAAATCGATTTGAGCGTTCTTTGTCTTAAAATCTGTGTTTTACCTGTGGGTACTTGCGATTTTTTATAATGGGCGAATTTTAAAATTTGCATAGTGAGTTTTTGATATTTTGGACCTCAACCTTAAAACCTTAAAAGCACTAAAAATGTGATCAAATTGTGTCACACTTTCACGTTTCAAAATATGGAAGTACTGTGCGTTATCTACGCACCAATGTTTTTTTTTAAATCTAAACCTACTTGGAGACAGGTCTATTGGGTCACATTATGTCCACTGTCTGATTTTTGGGGAATAATGTCCATGATTCTCAAACAATAACATAAAAAAATTTTGTCAGGCCTACTATTTAAATTTCTAATAAACAGACATTAACAAAATAACCACAAATCAAAATTTGACTGGACTGGTGGATAAAAAGAAGTTCTTCAAAATTTTGAAGAAATATTTTTATTAAAGCATCAATGCACGGCAATGCTCCTGGTCAACTTTTTCAAGAAACTTATTCTAGAAATATAACAAAAACCCATAACTCAAAAAACACTAATTTCAACAAGCAAACATCAACTATAACCACAGCTTGTGTATTATCTAGGAACATCATAGAATTCAACTGCACAGCTTGTTATTGTTGGAAATAAAAATGACTAGCAGGTGGTTGACACAATTGTGTTTTACCTCAATTCGGACCTGATTAGTACCGTGTACCCAGTGCTTGAGGACTTTGTCTTGCGTGTTTTTTGTGTGTGGTTAATTGAGGAGTGATCTATCAAAAGGGAACATATCCATTCCCCATAATAATTATGAACAATTATTGTTCAGCAGGGGAGGAAAACCGATTGCGCTACCTCTTGTACAGTTTTATTCTGTTTTCTTTTTTATACAGAGCTGAGCTTGGAGGCATAACACATCATGTCCCAGAATACAAATGTTTCAAACCCAAAAATGAGGGAGAGGCCGCCATTTTAATTTTGGATAAGTGCCATTTTGATTGAAAATTTGGCAGAAGTGCCCTTTTGATTGAAAAGTGGATGTTAATCTCTCAAATTTCGCCAAAAACCTTGTACTTTGCTTCCCACCACCTAAGTTAAGTACCCAAACAAAAATTACAGGATCATTGGGACAGAGCGTTACAAAAAATTGCGTTCCTGATATTTTGAATTAACTACTCAACTCCTGAAATCAAAAACCACTTTTTCTTCTTTCTTAGTCAATTTACGTCACGTTTACGTCTCTTCCGACATCCCTGATTTAATTCATCCACAGTACGCTCTATTACGCGGACAAACACACTCGAATGAGCACTAAACGTAAAAACAACGAACTCTTGTGAAACATGGGACGCACGAACTCAAGCTTAACTCCTTACCTAAGCTCCTAAGCTTATCTGATAACTCCTTTGCTGAAGAAGGCGGCGAATGTAGGGAAGTGAGGGCAAAATCTGTCTTCTCCTTGAAACGTTTGCGACATCTATTGGATCTGTTCGGAGTCTCTGAGTTAAAAACTTTTCCCCAGGTTTTTGGATGAGGAAAACTCGAGCTGTTTGAATATGTGCCCTTTTGATCGAAACAAGTTTTTCGTTCTAGAGATTCGCACAGGATATGTACCGTTTTGATTGAAACGAATTGAATACATTATGAAGGATGGATATGTGGGTGATTCTAAAAAAAAGCAACTTTTTGGGTCGAGTCAATTTTTAAAATTTTGTTGCTCAGAAAAATTTCAAACTTTTTTCTAACATTGTTACTCGTTAGTAGATCACATTCAAACACTCGGTTGAGATCAAACTCATCATGAGAATAAAATAACTGAATTTTAATAATAAAACCACTGGCACATTGATGCACAATAAGATAGTAGGACTGGGTCGTTTCTGATTTTTTTCCCTCCGGGCTTTTTCCCGGAGCCTTCTACGCTCCTTTATTTCTGCTGGAGTGAACAATTTTGGTGGAGCCATCGACGTAGTTCCTGAATAAAACAACTTGAAATAATATAGGGGTTCTCACATTACTCAACAAACAAGTACGCTATTTTCAATTTAACTTAAAACCATTAAAATCTAAAAAACTGCAATGATAAAGATCTGATTTTTCACTCCCATGTCCTTGTCGTCGGTCCCATGGCCACATCAAATTATCAATAAGGCCATGGGAAGGAATTTGATTGGGACATGGAAGGGAAAAATCGTTCTTCAATCCATTGTGTACTACTGTAAAAATAATTTAAGGTGCTAAATTGAATTTTTACTTCCATATTTACAGAGTAAATGGAAGTATTGTGATCGTCCTAAAATCGAGAATCGGAACGGAGCTTCAGAAAAAACTTTTTCTTATACACATTTACTCAGAATCACTTCCTGAACAAGTGTCTGTGTGTCCGTCTGTCCGTCTGTGGTCATTTACAAATATGACCATAACTCCCTCAATTCTCAACCTTTTTTCAAATTTCTTGAACTGAAATGTTTGTCTCGGCAAGACCTAACACCCTGTTCAATCGAAATTCGGATAACGCACAGTACTTCCGATATATTTGCATTTTTAGTGTTTTCTATTTTATTTTTTTCCGGTCACAAAAATGAACCGATTTGAGCGTTCTTGGTCTTAAGATCTTTGTTTTACCTTGCAGAATATGTGGATATTTTTTATGTTCCGAAAAACTGGCGTTTTTTGATTTTGGGCGAATTTTGAAATTTTAATAGTGAATTTTTTGATATTTTTGACCCAAACACCCTTAAAACCAGTCAAAATATGATCAAATTGTGTCACAATTTTACGTTCCAAAATATGGAAGTATTGTGGGTTATCTACGCACCACTGGTTCTTAATGGTAACAGACGAGTTGAATGCGTTGAAAGCAAAAAAATTAGCTTGAGCGTCGAATTAGAATTGATTCTATAGGGGCATGGAAAGGAATGGAGAAAAAACACCCACGCGTTCATGTTCACCTCAGGAGTGTTGGCGGAGCAATGAGAGGTGTAAGCGCCGTGCAGCTGTAGGGCCATAGAGGCGATCAGTTTTGCCAACTACTGATGCAGTTTCCCGGCTTTTGTCCCTCATGCTCGATGCGAAGGGACACTTTTTTGATGAAGCCATGGAACTGAACTCAAAATCATGTACACAAGTTTGAGGTACCGTGGCCGACTAAATTCGAAAGAAATGTTGATATAAGCTTGCAAAACATAAAGAAGAACTAATTCTGAATCAATTCAAGGAATTTTTTTCCAGGAAATGTGCTGATTTCAATCAATACTTACCTTTCGAATCTTGAAAACGTATACTGCTACAGGGCACGGAACTGAACATCTGAACGTTTGATTAGCAATAAATAAATTCCAATATCCCCCCCTTATTTTTTGGGTTGGATTACGTCAGCGGCCGCCTAGTGAACGAATAGAAAAAGTCTCAGATGATTGGTTCCCGAGTTATGGTCGATTAACATGAAAGTTGCTTTTTTTGAGAATCACCCATGTGACCTTTTGATCGAAAAGCCGCACTTTTCGCTTCAAATAGCATAGGATTTTTTCCATTTTTCATGCTAAGGATTAGAGGGACCGTTCGTACTCATCTGGACAATTCGAAAAATGCGAAAGAACGTGTTTCTCCCAGAAGTGGATATGTTCCCTTTTGATAGATCACTCCTCAATTGTGGTGCAGTTTTGTGTGTGTGTGTGTTAGTGTATTACTTCCGTATTTACCGAGTAAATGGAAGTATTGTGATCTTCCTAAAATCGAAAATCGGAACAGAGCTTCAGAAAAAACTTTTTCTTATACACATTTACTCAGAATCACTTCCCGAACAAGTGTCCGTGTGTCAGTCTGTCCGTCTGTGGTCATTTACAAAAATGGCCATAGCTCCCTCAATTCTCAACCTTTTTTCGAATTTCTTGAACTGAAATGTTTGTCTCGGCAAGACCTAACACCCTGTTTAATCGGATTTTGAATTACTCACAGTACCTACTTCCGATATATTTGCATTTTTATTGTTTTCTATTTTATTCTTTTCCGGCCACAAAAGTGGACCGATTTGAGCGTTCTTGGTCTCAAAATCTTCGTTTTACCTTGCAGAATATGTGAATAATTTTTATATTCCAAAAACGTAGTGAATTTTTTTTTGGCGAATTTTAAAATTTGCATAGTGAATTTTTTTGATATTTTTTACGTAAACACCCTTTAAAATAGTCAAAATATTATCAAATTTAGTCATATATGTACGTTTCAAAATATGGAAGTATTGTGTGTTATCTACGCACCACTGGTTTTTGTGTATTATTATTGTGATTTCACATTATAACATGATTTCTTTGATTTACCTTGCAGAATATGTGCATATTTTTTATATTCCAATAACTTGGCGTATTTTTATTTTTGGCGAGTTTTAAAATTTGCTTAGTGAGTTTTTATATATTTTTGACCTAAACACACAACAGCTGTTTAAAAGCCCGATTGGCGAGAGGGGTGGGGGATACCGTCAGTTATTTGAACTGAAACAGGAAATCCCACTTTTCATCTTTTTTATACTATTATAGGTAAGTACCTACTCAATGCCCATCTTACAATGCCTACCTGGTTCATTTTTCACAGGATTGAATCGATCGGCCTTTGATAATAAAACTGTTAGCTTTGAAGAGCACATCAAGTGTGAGCACAATATGTGGCACTATCTTTATTTCATTGTCCTTGTCAAAGTCAAAGATCCAACTGAGTTCACTGGACCTGAAAGCTACGTTTACGCTATGATCAAGGTAATTGGATACAGCAATTAGCGCACAATCTCGATCATATCTGGGTCGTGCTCATTTAAACAGCACATTTGAGTCTCTTCAAAACAGCTATGTGGCAAAATTTAAATATCACTGTTTATGCTTGGCGCGATTTTTTTCTGATTCCATCCAACTCCCCAGACCTCTATAGAATTTTGTGAGTTTATCACTGTTGCATGCCGAACGATGATATACAGGGTGGTCCAGAATAAACGGACGTTTTTGTAATGGATAGTACACAAAAGGGCGGGCTCCTTTCAGGTTGTTGACCCTCTCAACTCGTACCTCTGGATGGTAAGTTTAGTTAAGATGGAAAACTGGTCGGTTGAACACCGCGTGTTCGCAGCTATCGAATTTATTCGGAATGGCGAGTCAATCATGGCTACGCGGCGCGCCTTTCGTCGTCAGTTCGACCTCAACGTGCATGCTATTCTTCCGTTACGTAACACCATTTTGCGATGGGTTAAAGAGTTTCACGAGCATGGAATGGGAAGCCACAGAATAAAACTGGTCGTCCTCGAACCGTGGTCACACCAGAAAAGGTTGAACGCGTGAGACAGTCCGTTTTGCAGAGTCCAAGCCGGTCAACCAGACGCCGCTCACAAGCTCTTGGAATTTCGCGAGGAATATTGATTGACATTTTGAAAAAAGAGCTTAAATTCCACCCTTACTTTTTGCGAACGATTTTTCCCGGACGCGTGATCTCCCGGCATGGTGATGTTCCCTGGCCTCCGCGTTCCCCCGACCTCACTCCCTGCGACTTTTTCCTATGGGGCTATTTGAAGTCGAAAGTGTAGGTGGACAAACCGCGAACCATTCAAGATTTGAAGCAGTCAATAACACAAGAAACTGCGGGAATACCGGACGATATGGTGGATTGCGTGATGTGGAACTTCGGGGAGCGTCTTCAAGAGTGCATTACCGAAAGGGGTCGTCATTTAAATGACATAATTTTTCACACTTGATGTAAACTTTTTAATTTTTCGATTGTGAATAATACTTACAGACATCCTTTACACGTTCTGCTTAATTTTCAATCCCTACTACCAAATTTGTGAATGTGACAGGATTTTGAAATGTGTCCGTTTATTCTGGACCACCCTGTATATATAAGAATAATAACAGAAGAATAATATATAAGATAGAAGAATAATATAATATATATATTATATAGAATAATATAAAATTAAAATAAGAATAATCTATAATAATAAAAGCAAGTGTTTGTTTGTTTGTTTGACCGAGCTCTCCAGCCAAATCTATCGCACGCAGGGACCTGGAATTTTTTACACGGAAGCACAAAGGGGCTGGCAACAAGACCTCAAAACCCAATTTTCGATTTCTGAAAAAAAAAATTTTTTTAAGTTCAAAAAAGTGAAAAAATTGAATTTTAAAAAAAGTGAGTTTTTAAGTTTTAAAAAAGTGAGTTTTAAACGTGAAAAAAGTGAATTAAGTGAAAAAAGTGACAACACGGGCGGGAAGAGAGAGAGATTCCTGCGCTATTCACTTATCTGCATTTTCTAATTTTTTTGCACGGGCAACGCCGGGCGGGTACAGCTAGTATAGCAATAAAATAATAATAAAATAAATGAATAAATAATACGAATAAATAAGAATAGTAATTATACAAGAATAATAAAAATAATAATACTAATAATAATAATAAAATAAATAAATAATAAGAATAAATAAGAATTAAATATAATAAATAATAAAACGGTCGGAATGAGACTGAGTAACGAAGACGAATCTCTGTCTCGCGCAATTGCAAGAAAGGGGGGTAGTGTAGACACACACGCAACTGCTCTCGCAATCACGAGCGAGAGCAGCGGCGAGAAGGGTCTCAGAGACTCGCTCTAGCGCTCTCAGGTCTCATGGTGTAGACGCGGCTGAAACTGCTCTACGCAATCAGTGTCGCTCTAGCTCTCTCCGTGTAGACCTTGCTTTAGGAAGCAGCCGCCAGGTATTTTCTTCTTATACCTATTTATTCATCATTGTGAAAACGTACCTTTTTAGCATCATTGAATTCACGATTGACCGTTACTCCACAAATGATATGATGATAAATCGACCTACTCCAACTATTTGAACTTTATTTTCTGAGATACCCGTACAATTAATGTACCTATGCCACTGATCTACTCAGCAGCGTTTGTTTTTTTATCGGTTTGGCTCGTATTTCTTGACGCGATTTTTCTTTTTTCGCATTTTTGGCAATTTGAGTGAGTTCTACTCGACCGATTTGAATTTTTTGAGCTTGTTGGATTCCTTGAAGGTTTCTACGCCGTTTCCACTCCCTGTAAGTCAAAATTGGTTGGATTTCAGTGTTTGAAACCTGGTTTAAAGGCTAATTTTTGGCATAAAAAAAATATTTTTTGACCCTTTAAAAACATCTTAAAATTCAAAAGAAAATATTTTTGAGTAGGTTTTGGGTAGGTACATGACAAAGAAAAATTACAATTTTCTACGACTTTTCAGGGCTGAGAAAAATGCAAAAACCCGATTCTAGCTGGAAAATCTAAGGTATGAGCCTAGGAAAAATTTCAAAAAAAAACGGTGGGTTCGACTTCAGGGTTTTTTTTTGGCGCGAATCTTTAGATCTTGACTGAGAAACATAAAACTTGCCGTTTTTTCAAGATTTTGGTCAAAAGAGCCAATTTCGGGGGAGTGATAAATCCAAAATCGTGGTTTCTCGCAGTTTTTTTGATCTTACGGCCTACGCACCTATGGGTTTAAGGCAAAAACGTTATGATGTTAACAAAGAATGTTTTAAATTCTCTATCAGATGCATTCCCACCCTTGATACCGACTTTTTACACGACTGTGTCCGTTTATAGGCTCGGAACTGCAGATGCAATTCGGCTATTAGAAAGTGAAGGTTTTCTGATTAGCCAGCTTATGTATTAATATACGGTAAGCAGTTTAAAGGGACAGTTAAAGAGCTAGGAGATTGATGGCCTTCCGTGTAACCAGGCCCCTCTTCTCGGAAATCCCAGATAAGGGCAATATGAGACCTCGTCCACTCACGACTCGATGACTCTCTGTCTTGTTTACCTAATCGTTCAGTGTTTTTACTCCCATATTTACAGAGTAAATGGAAGTATTGGAATCGTCCTAAAATCGAGAATCGGAATGGAGCTTCAGAAAAAACTTTTTCTTATACACGTTTACTCAGAATCACTTCCTGAACAAATGTCTGTGTGTCCGTGTGTCCGTTAGTCCGTCTGTGGTCATTTACAAAAATGACCATAACTCTCTCAATTCTCAACCTTTTTCAAATTTCTGGAACTGAAATGTTTGTCTCGGCAAGACCTAACACCCTGTTTAATTGAAATTTGGATTACGCACAGTACTTCCGATATATCATCATTTTTAGTGTTTTCTATTTAATTTTTTTCCGGCCACAAAAATAAACAGATTTGAGCGTTCTTGGTCCTAAAATATTTGTTTTATCTTGCAGAATATGTGGATATTTTTTATATTCCGATAATGTGGCGTACTTTTATTTTGAATTCAAAATTTGAATAGTGAATTTTTGATATTTTTGTCCTAAACACCCTTAAAAGCAGTCAAAATATGATCAAATTGTGTCAAAATTTTACTTTACAAAATATGGAAGTATTGTGTGTTATCTACGCACCACTGTTTTCTTTTTATACCTATTTAAGCATCATTGAATTCACAATTGACTATTACTCCACAAATGATTTTGTATCGGCAAATAAGAGCATATATCTATTTTCCATCCTTTGATCAAAATATTAATAGCCAGATTCCGATGAAAATTTTTTGCACTTTTTTCTATTTGTATACAAATTTTGACTCCTACAATATGATGATAAACCTGTTTAAAAAGTTCATGAGTCCCATCTCTTCCATTCTTCATGTACTCTCTTTTTTAACATTTCTAGAAAAAGCTTTCAACGTTTTTTCTCTGTTACTTTTTTTGTATGGAAGTTTTTTCTACGGGTAACAATTTTGAGTGTTTTAGAGGGATTTGGCGAAATGTAATAAGGGGACATAAAACTGATGTACTTATCACCTTCATCCATGGTAAAAAGTAAGTTTTCACAAATTTGTCACATATCACCTTCATCCACTTGGCCCTTCAATTAAAGGTAGTACAATTGAGGGTAGGTACCATATTCATTTATTTATTATTATTATTAGGTAGGTACCGTATTTATTTATTAATTATTATTATTACATATAGTTTATGCTATTATATTTGTATTATTTTATACTATATTATATTACATTTATTACCTTATATTATATCATATTGACTATTTTATATTTTATTCATTATTTTAAATTATTATGTTTGTACATACTTTTTGTATTATTTGTTTGTTTTGTTTTATTTATTTATTATTATACTACATCCTTTGATAGTTTTCTTTGGAGTGATCTGAGCTTTTCTTTTTCCTCGATAGCGCCTTTGTTTTTCAGCCGCAGTGAGGTGCCTTTAAACCAGCAAAACCTAAATGGAATCATTAGGTACTTTCTTTGACGCGGTTTTTCCGACATCTAATAACTCGCTGGTAACTTTGGCCTAAAATGGTGCAAAAAAAGAGCAGTCAAATTAAAAGTGGGAATCCTTGTGTGCGTTACCAGTAGCTCATGTGTGTTACCCTCCAGCAAGTAACGCTCAAGAGTGGTAACCCACACGAGAAACCATCTTCAACAGTTGATTGCAGACAAACTAACCAACCCAGGACGATGTAACACGCACGAAATGAAAAGGGTTTCCAAGGCTTATTGTCGAAAAAATTGCAAGAAAAATTGTATATTCACTGTTACCCATATAACTACGGTAACACACATGAGGAAGAATAAAAATACGCACCATGTTTTGGAGTGTTTAGGCATGTTTACGGTCCCACTTGGAGTACCGGTGAGGAACCAGGGAAAAACTGTAACTAGACTTGCTTGAGATTATGATGAAAGGTTGACCGCCGAAAAACTCTGCAATGCTACTAACATACATAAGGTTACTAAAACTTGAAGAATGATGGACACACTTCAATGATGACTTCATGAAGAGATGAGAGGTCTAGTAGTTCTGTGGCACCTTTTTTCCTCGAGTTTACACTAGGCACTTCAAGTTATAGGCTCGCGATACCTACCGAAAAATTTATACTCACTCATCTCGAATGAAGATGTTAGCAACTTCAGGCTGAGGACGGTAACGCACATGAGGTTTCTAGATGTTTTTTGTCATAAAAGTCTTAGATTTCCACTGAGTTTGTATATTATGGTGTTGTAATTATTGAGGCCTGAATAATAGATTCAGCAGATTTAAAAAAAAAATCGTATGGCTCTTCAGAAAAGTTGAGGGATAAGACGGGATTGTGGGGGCTCGAAATGTGCTTTTCAAATGAGAACGACCCATCTCAGGGACAGCTCCTGAGTTACCTACTAAATACTTGGACATGGGCAGTTTTCAAGAACATAATATCGTGGGTTCAATGCTATAAGTGGCTGACCCGAAATTCATAGTTTTGAGATAATCGAGGAAAACAGATGAGACGCCCGGTTGACTTCACTCTGGGAGCTGCATAGTGTTTGTTTGGCTATGTTGGTGACTCCATCAGTTCTCTAAAACCCTTACCAAGGGTTACCAATGGTTTTTTGTGAAAATCATATCATTCAATTAATCGAGAAAATTCGAGTTAGCCACTTTTAGCACTGAGCCCACGATATGTTCTTCACATATTATGTGTATGTAGGTGCTTAGTGAGTAAAATATTAAGTGAGTACTCATCAAATAAGGAAGCATGCCACTTGATATACCCATGTGTAAGAATTTGCTCCGTTTTCATGCGCTTTCAGGATCGCAATCTTGACTGGTTCCCTCGGCTAAGAGCAATGTCACTTTCAGCTGACGAAAGCGAAGGGGAGACTATTGAACTAAGGAGTTTGCAAGCCCAGCTCGAAGGAACACAGCAGTTGGTGAAAACCCTTTCACAGCAACTGTCACAACTCAAAGACCAGGTAGGCTGTTCTCGATTTAGTTAAATTCAAACCAGCTGGCAATTGGGACTGGGGCCAATAACTGTGGCATCTGCAGAGTTGGTTCCAATTTGTGAATCCAAGAGAAACTTGGATCTGTTAGAAATATATTTCTGTTCTTTGTAGATCCTTCTATTGCACAGCTTAACACTGCAGTTTCTTCTTCTCCTCGTACTTCAGTGTTTGATCCACTACTTCTCTCTTCCTCTTTTGCGCCCATGTGGATGTGCTTTTCTGTGAGCTTAAATTGAATTGAAGTCCTCTCACACTCTTTCTGCTCTTACTTTTCCGTTCTTCCCTCTGGCCCAATCAGGCTCAATTTATTACTATGGCAGGTTATGAGCCTAGGTAGGCTGATCTTAGGTTGATCTTCAAGCTGGTAACCTCAAAGAACTGTAACTTTATTGGAACAGCATTCATCAAGGAATCCAATCTCCATCCTTTAGGTTTGTTAGATACTTAAAAGATGTCTGAATCTGCCAGCCAACTCATAATGAAGCTTGAAGTCAGTCAAATTACAATGACCGGAAATTTGTAATGAGAATGGCACTGATGCATGAAGGCATAGATTGGTGTATTCAGGATGATGGCAGGGTGGAACTGTTTGATGCTGAGGTAGCTGAACGCAAACTGGATGCTGGTTGCCATGAAGTACAACAACGTGGCCAAGACAAATAACTCTGGCAAAGATTTGTCTCCATGTTTTACCTTGGTGTAATGTTCACATCGGCAGCTACAACTGCACTTCAAGCATGGACAGCTCTGCAAGAGGCATATGACAATAAAGCCTTGGCCAGGAGATGGACGCTTTTGTGACTGATTATGGATTGCAGTTTGTCCAGCTTTCCAACAATCGAGTCATAGGTAAAAAGAGCTGATGTCATTGTCTCAAAAATTGGCAGGCATCGATAAGCCCTTGGACGACAGATTGGTGGCCATGATCATGCTCAGTGGCGTGGCACTAGAGTTCGAGCCTGTGGACATGGCTATTGAAAATTCAATAACCTCCGTCAGTACCTGCTAAATTAAAGGTCAACAACTTCTTCGCAATGGCAAGCGTCAGGATGAAGATATTGAATCAGCTTTTTACTTCTCTATTTACAAAGTATAAGTTTTTTAATCGTCCTAAGATCGAAAATCGGAAACACTTCCTTAACAAGTGTCTGTGTGTACGTTAGTCCATGTGTCCTTAGTCCCCCAGTGGTCATTTACAAAAATTGCCATAGCTCCTTCAATTTTTTCCTGGCCACAAAAATGAACCGATTTTAGCGTTCTTGGTCCTAAACTCTTTGTTTTACCATGTGGAATACGTGGGTATATTTTATATTCAGATAACTTGACGCATTTTGATTTTAAGCAAGTTTTAAAATTAGCATAGTGAGTTTCTTGAAAGTTTTGAACCAAACAGCCTACAAAGTAGTCAAAACGTTCAAGAAGTATTCAAAACGCTGCTAAGTAGATTAGTGACGGGTACATTATTTTTCTAAGTATCAAAGAAAACGAATTTGAAATAGTAGGAGTATCAATCAATCATTTTCAGGACGAGCGTCTCCGGCTGAAGTCGGCCTAGCTCGTCCTCGACTGCTCGTCGCCATCCTGCCCACCTTTCGCAAACAAAATGGTGTGGCAGGCGTCATCTCGCGCGTCGATGCAGTGCAGGCACATGGGGCTTCGTGCCCTACCCATCTTGTGAAGGTACGCCCTGAATGCTCCTTGTTCTGTGAGGAGTTGGGTGAGGAAGAAGTCTACCTCACCCTGGGAGCGCCCCAGCCATGGACCAAGACGAGGAATCAAGCGCTTGGTCCACTGGCCTTTCTGGGCAGCATCCCACTCCTCTTACCACCTCCCTAGCGTTTCTTCTCTGCTTTCTTCTTTCTTTGTTGCGCGAGTCCCAGGCTGCCCCTTCTTTTGGTAGACTTCCTTCCGCTCCTTGGCTAGGAGGTGGATGGGAATGGCGCCTGCCACCACCATAACAGCCTCGTGAGAGACTGTGCGGTAGGCGCAGGCCACTTGCAGAGCGCACCTTCTTTGCACTGCAGCTAGTCTCTTCCCGTGATAGGCGATGCTGAGCGAGTCGGCCCAGACTCTCACTCCGTAGAGGAGGACGGAGTGGACGACGCTCATCAGCACTCTCTTCTGCTGGCTCGTGGCCCTCTTGTATTCGCCATAAGGCGTAAGAGGGCTGTCGTCATCTTGGCAGCCTTATCTGCTGCACGCCAGATGTGCACACCAAACTTTAGGTTGGTGTCCCCCATCACACCCAGATATCTAACTGCTTCTGACGTTTGGAGCTCGGTAGAATCAACGCGGATGGGGAGGAGCGTTTGGACCCTTTTTCTTGTTATTATAACTACTTCTGTCTTCTGCAC
Source organism: Nesidiocoris tenuis (assembly GCA_036186465.1). Taxonomy (NCBI): domain Eukaryota; kingdom Metazoa; phylum Arthropoda; class Insecta; order Hemiptera; family Miridae; genus Nesidiocoris; species Nesidiocoris tenuis. Next base: position 635,398 of record AP028910.1, read on the forward strand.
GGCTAGGGACAAACCATGATCGCTCATCCACTCCCCCACGCGTCGCATCACCCGCTCCAGCTTTATCTGGGCAGATTCCAGCGTGCGTCCAAGGATGACCGCTGCCACGTCGTCCGCGTATCCCACGAGGGTAACCTCCTCGGGCATCTCAAGGCGGAGAAGGCCACCGTAGGCCGCGTTCCACAGCGTGGGGCCAAGAATTGAACCTTGAGCGCAAAGTCAACTTCGAGTTCAAAGTCAATATCGAGTTCAAAGTCAACTTCGAGTTCAAAGTCAACTTCGAGATCAAAATGAACTTAGAGATCAAAGTCAACTTCGAGATCTAAGTCATCTTCGAGTTCAAACTCAACTTCAAGATCAAAGTCGACTTCGAGTTCGAACTCAACTTTGAGTTCTAAGTCAACTTCAAGATCAAAGTCATCTTCGAGTTCAAACTCAACATCGAGTTCAAACTCAACTTCAAGATCAAAGTCAACTTTGAGATAAAAGTCAACTTCGAGTTCAAAGTTAACTTTGAGTTCTAAGTCAACTTCCAGATTTAAGTCAACTTCGTGTTCAAACTCAACTTCAAGATCAAAGTCAACTTCGAGTTCAGTCAATTCCGAGTTCAAAGTCAACTTTGAGATCAAAGTCAACTCCGAGTTCAAAGTCAACTTTGAGTTCAAAGTCAATTTCGAGTTCAAAGTCAACTTCGAGTTCAAACTCAACTTAGAGTTCAAAGTCATCTTCAAGATCAAACTCAACTTCGAGTTCAAACTCAACTCTGATATCTAAGTCAACTTCGAGTTCAAAGTCAATATCGAGTTCAAAGTCAACTTCGAGATCAAAATGAACTTAGAGATCAAAGTCAACTTCGAGATCTAAGTCATCTTCGAGTTCAAACTCAACTTCAAGATCAAAGTCGACTTCGAGTTCGAACTCAACTTTGAGTTCTAAGTCAACTTCAAGATCAAAGTCATCTTCGAGTTCAAACTCAACATCGAGTTCAAACTCAACTTCAAGATCAAAGTCAACTTTGAGATAAAAGTCAACTTCAAGTTCAAAGTCAACTTTGAGTTCTAAGTCAACTTCGTGTTCAAACTAAACTTCAAGATCAAAGTCAACTTTGAGTTCAGTCAATTCCGAGTTCAAAGTCAACTTTGAGATCAAAGTCAACTCCGAGTTCAAAGTCAATTTCGAGTTCAAAGTCAACTTCGAGTTCAAACTCAACTTAGAGTTCAAAGTCATCTTCAAGATCAAACTCAACTTCGAGTTCAAACTCAACTCTGATATCTAAGTCAACTTCGAGATCAAAGTCAACTTCGAGTTCAAAATCAACTTCGAGTTCAAACTCAACTCCGAGATCAAACTCAACTTTGAGAATGAATGAATGAAAAAGGTTTTCATTGAAATTAAAAATTACAGCTTCTGGTACACGTAAACCTGGTTACAGGATGGCGTAAGAGCCGTCACCTGGGTTGGCACGTTGTTAAAATAAGTAGAAATAAAAATAAAACAGTGGTAGTTTAACTTTGGTTTTTTTTAGCGCTTAATTATTATTATTGTAATCATTTATTTTATTTATTTATTCATACATATATATATATATATGTATATATATGTATATATATATATATATATATATTTTTTTTTTTTGCAAGTGCTGGTTAAGGGTAGCACTAGTAATTAAACTGCTCCACCAGACCCCACCGGTACCGCCAAGCCTCACCGCAGTAGCCAGCAAGGCGCGCGAAGTCCGGCGATCCCAGCATCCGCAGACAGTCCACCTCAGTCATGACTCCGACGCCAAGCCATCTTCTCCGGAACTCCGCCAGGATGGGGCACATTGCCAAGAAGTGGCCTATGTCCTCCCTGCTCCCCGAATTACACAGGGCACATCTCTGAGCAAGCTCGTCCCTCCATGGTTGGAAGTTCAGGAACAGCAATCCTCCGCGGGCTTTGAACGTCCACCTAATCTGGGCCAACTGCTTGTTCGCGTCGTAGTTCGGGCGATTGAGCGGGTCGAAGACGAGCCGGTAGTGAGGTTGGAAGCGCGAGAGCCCTACCTTTTCCAACAGAGTGCAGCGTTCTTGGGCCTTTAACTTGATGTAAAGCTTTTGCCACATTTCACTTAGCTGGCTCACACTCCAAGACGCGTCAAACTCCTCACCACAGCTAAGCGCCAAGTTCCTCCACTGGGCCAGCCACGGCAGCTGCTCTCTAATTCCCTCACGCACCAGGATATTAGGGAGTCTGGTCTCTGGCAGCTTCATTGCCCGCAGAATGAAATTCACGTGCAGCGGCAGAGCCTGCAGGAACGAGGACGAGCGACCCGTCTCAAGGAGCAGCATGTAGAGCGGTGTATGCCTCGGAAGTGCAAAGAGCCGTCGCACGAACTGGTACTGGGCCCTTTCAGCCAGCTCGTACTCCCGATAGCCCCAGGCCTGGGCTCCGTAGAGGATCACTGCTTTGGCTGTCGCATCAAAAACTTTCCATTTGTCCTGCAGTGATATCCCCGATCGAGACATTAGTGGCCACAGCTTACTCACCGCGACTCCAGCCGCCAGTCCACGCTCCTCAAAGTGGCTCTTATAGGACAGGCCTGAATCCATCGTCACACAGAGGTACCTGTAGCTGGCAACAATCTCGACCGGCTCCCCCCCCCCAGGTTCCACCTCTCCAATCTACCCCTCCTCCCACCTTTCCCGAAAATCATTACCTTGGACTTGGCAAGATTGATTGTGAGATTCCATTTTGCGCAGTACGTTCGAAAATCATTTATCATCAGCTGGAGAGTGGTTGGGTCCGGCGCGATCAGGGCAATATCATCCGCAAAAGCAAGAGCCTTTATCCTTGTCCCCCCCACCAGAACGCCGCCGCCAAGCTCAGTCCAAACGTCGTTGATGAACATGTCAAAAAGAAAGGGACTTAGCAGACAGCCCTTCCTGAGGCCCATCGACAGGCCAAACCAGTCCGAAATTACTCCAGTCAAGAAGACGGCGGCCCAGGGATTTCTATATATCAACTCAATTGCGCGTACGAATTTTGTTGAGACCCCTGCTGCTTGAAGCTTATGCCAAAGCGCCCGTCGATCGATGCTGTCGAACGCAGTTTTAAGGTCTACATAGAAACAGTATAGTTTAGTCTCTCGTTCAGCTCAGACTGGCGAAAAAAGGGGGGACTCAACTTTGAGATCAAAGTCAACTTTGAGATAAAAGTCAACTTCGAGTTCAAAGTCAACTTTGAGTTCTAAGTCAACTTCCAGATTTAAGTCAACTTCGAGTTCAAACTCAACTTCAAGATCAAAGTCAACTTCGAGTTCAGTCAATTCCGAGTTCAAAGTCAACTTTGAGATCAAAGTCAACTCCGAGTTCAAAGTCAACTTTGAGTTCAAAGTCAATTTCGAGTTCAAAGTCAACTTCGAGTTCAGTCAATTCCGAGTTCAAAGTCAACTTTGAGATCAAAGTCAACTCCGAGTTCAAAGTCAACTTGGAGATCAAAGTCGACTCCGAGTTCAAAGTCAACCTTGAGATCGAAGTCAATATCGAGATCAAAGTCAACTTCGAGTTCAAAGTCAACTTCGAATTCAAAGTCAACTTCGAGTTCAAAGTTATCGAAGGAATAAGCAGAGCTGAAAGCTGTTAGTTGAAAAGAAAGAGTTTGGTGATCGAAAGAATTAAGCAATCAGTCAGTTTGAGCGTCTAGCAAAGAATGAACATTTTATTTGGTGAATATTTACACTTGTTGCTGGTTACCAACGCCTGGTGGTCACCGAGTATGAATGTTTTCCAATACTCTCCCTTCATCTCGGGGATCATTTTGAGGTGCAGCGGGAGCCATCTTCTCTTCTGAGTCCAAGTCCAGCCAGACACTTCTCATGCTTTTCTCTAGGGAGGCCTTTTGTGAATATGTCGGCGACCATTTCTGTCGTTGGGACATATCCAATCTCCAAGGAATGGTCTACGATAGCATTTCTCAAGAAATGGTAGCGTACATCAATATGTTTTGTCCTTCGATGATAAACTGGGTTGGTTGCCAGTTTCTGTGCACCTTGATTGTCATTGAGAAGGCGAATGGGAACATATTGACCTGTTATTTCCTTCAAGAAATTTCTCAGATGAATCGCTTCTTTCGCTGACTCACTGAGCGCGACGTATTCAGCTTCAGTACTTGATAAAGCTACGCATCTTTGTTTGCGGGCTTCCCACGATACTGCGGTCTCACCAATAGTGAAAACGAATCCAGAATACGATTTTCGGTCGTTCGAATCTCCTGCCCAATCAGCATCAACGAATCCATTCACTGTGAATCCACATTTCTTGAAACGAAGGCAATAGTCTTTTGTTTTATTCAAATAGTGAAGAACTCTCTTCGCTGCAACCCAATGTTGTTGACCGAATTTTGTATTAAATTGGCTCAATGCACTAACAGTGTAGCAAATATCGGGTCTTGTGCTAACTGCTAAGTACATCAAAGAACCTATTAGTTCCTGGTAGGGTTTATCAGAGGATTCTTTTTGTTCCGGACTGATAACGCGGCAGTGATAGCGTATGTTGCTTGTTAAATGTGTCCGTGATTGATTACCGTTTATTCTGAGCATATTGGTGACCGGTCTTCACATTGTGTCCTATCATTAACGGCAAGTCATCTTGATTCGACTCAAATCATTGCTTTAGGCCGCCGTAATTTTTTTCGAGTCGAAATCGTGGTTTTCTTTGTCGGCTGAGATTGCTTCCCGAGCGGTTTTCAATCCGCCATACTATCTGAGATAGTCTATCTCGGATCTTCGCCGCTTAGCATCGATCAGTTCTCCTATCGATAGCTGGCAGTGTTGCTAATTCGGAGATTAGCAAAAAGGCGTACACTAGCTCTAGCGTTCGCAAGCCGTTAGGACATCGTTCCCTGCATCGTTACGATCATCGGGAGACAATCGATAGCAGCTTCACATCTCGCTGCGACCGCTCCACCTCCCTGATCACCTGAGCACCCGATCTGATAACAGCTATTCGACGTCGACCCGACAAAATAAGAAGTAAAATAATGAATAAGGGAAGTGGGAACTCGTCGAATGCGATTGAGGGAGCCGCAAGCGAGGATAAACTCGATCGCATTTTAGCTAAATTGAGTAAACTCGATCAGCTGGATGTATTAGAGGAAAAGATAGATCGCATCGCCAGGGATTTTAAAGAGGACGTTTCTAGGGTCGAGTCTAAAGTAGATGCGCTGGCAACTCGAGTCGTCTACCTCGAGAGGCAAGTCAGAAAACGTAACTTGTTGTGGTTTGGAGTTGAGGAGCGACTTGATACCGGAAATGATAAAAGCGACCTGGCTACCCTCCTAGAACTCATAAACAACACGATGGGAGTCGTATGCACTCGTGACGATTTCGAAGAACCAATCCGTTTCGGCAGGATTCAGCGTGAGGGTGTCTGCCGTCCCATCTGCATAGAAGTGAGGCGGCTCGATCTGAAAGAAAAACTATTATCTGCGCGTCCAACCCTCTCTAAAACCACTGTCTACGTCAAGGAGGATCTTCCAAAGGAGGAACGGGAACGGAGAAAGGCCTGGCGAGCAGCAAATTTAAAGGAACCCCGCAAACGACCCCCTGCTTCACCGCTCGATGAGAAGGATCGTCACAACCCTCGGCTTGGAAACCTCAAATATGTACCAAAATGACCAGTGCGCATCTAGTTCCACCCTCCACTTTTATTCTGAAACTGTCTAGATATGGAAAAATTTAGCACGGAAACACTTTTTTTAAAATAAATCGTAATGTATTGTACCTATTTAATTAGAAAATGGTCATCAGATTGAGCTCGTAAATATTGGATGTGAGATAAATTTGGTTGGTGCCCATCAGTCCTCCTCTTGGAAAATAGTGAGCGTTTTTGGTATTTTTGTTTCTTTTTGGTATTCTATAAGTTAAACGCTCCTCTTTGGCTAAATGTTGATATTTTCAATTTTGTTTTTTACTTCCATATTTACGGAGTAAATGGAAGTATTGTGATCGTCCTAAAATCGAGAATCGGAACGGAGCTTCAGAAAAAACTTTTTCTTATACACATTTACTCAGAATCACTTCCTGAACAAGTGTCTGTGTGTCCGTGTGTCCGTGTGTCCGTCTGTCCGTCTGTCCGTCTGTCCGTGTGTCCGTGTGTCCGTCTGTCCGTCTGTCCGTCTGTGGTCATTTACAAAAATTGCCATAACTCCCTCATTTCTCAACCTTTTTTCAAATTTCTTGAACTGAAATGTTTGTCTCGGCAAGACCTAACACCCTGTTTAATCAGAATTTGGATAACGCACAGTACTTCCGAGATATTTGCATTTTTAGTGTTTTCTATTTTATTTTTTTCCGGCCGCAAAAATGAACCGATTTGAGCGTTCTTGGTCTCAAAATCTTCTTTTTACCTTGCAGAATATGTGGATATTTTTTACATTCCAAAAATGTGGCGTTTTTTCATTTTGGGCAAATTTTAAAATTTTAATACTGAATTTTTTGATATTTTTGACCTAAACACTTTCAAAAGCAGTCAAAATATGATGAAATTGTGTCACAATTTTACGTTTCAAAATATGGAAGTATTGTGTGTTATCTACGCACCACTGGTTATTTTCGGTCGGCCGCGTGTCAGTCCCTCTGGGCTAGTGAAGACGAACTTTAATTTACATTTAAACGAGATTGCAAAAGATCCACCCATCTATATAGCAATAAAGAGTTTTGATTGATTGATTGATTGATTCTTTTTGTTCCTCTAAAGTGGCGTCATTCAATTTCAATTTGGATTCAAGTGGAGTATAAATTCCTCGGCAATTCGTCATATTAAATTTTTCCAATAATTTTTCGACATATTCTGTTTGATCGATAGAAATTTCATGTTTACCAATTTTTCGAATTCTCATGCCTAGGCATCTATTCACACTCTTCAAATCCTTCATCTTGAATTTACTCATCAAATATGTTTTCAATTTTGTTAATTCTTTTTCGTCGTTATAGAATATCAAGAAATCATCTACATATACTCCAGCAATGGTGATCGACTCACCAACAATTTTGTAGAAAACACAGTTGTCGCTGGAAGATTGTTTGTACCCAATTCCTGCCATGGCTTTGTTGACTTCTTTGTTCCACATTCTCGAAGCCTGCTTCAAACCGTATATGGCTTTGGTCAACTTACAAACTTGATTTTCTCTCCCTTTTTCTACAAAGTTTTGGGGTTGGCGCATGTAGACTGATTCATCCAAATATCCATTCAAGAACGCGGTCGTGACGTCCATATGGTCAATTTCTAATCCCTTTTCAGCGGCGTAAGCAAAAAGTGTTCTCAAGGTCGAATTTCGGATAACCGGAGAAAAAGTTTCGTAGTAGTCAACACCGTATTCTTGGGTGTATCCTTTGGCCACTACCCTCGCCTTGAAAATTGGCGTCACTCCGTCGGTATCGGTTTTCTTTGACAATACCCACCGATTTTCAACTACTTTTTGGCCAGGAATAGGATCCACGAGAGTCCAGGTTCCCTTCTCGATCAGTGAATCATATTCCTTTTTCATTGCTTTTAGCCATTCTTCTTTTTCGGGACTTGAAAGTGCTTCTTTGACCGTTCGTGGGCCAGCTTCTGCTAGAAAAGCATTGTACTGTAATCGCTCTGGAGGTCTTCGGTTTCGAACTGGATATCTTGGTTCTTGAATTATTTCCGCACCATCTTCCTCGTCCTGATATGGATCTTCTTGAGTATTATCAGTAGATTGGTCTTGAGAGTCATTTTGTGAGGACTCTCCCTCATTCTGAACACTCGATTCTGAAGAAGATGAATTTCTTAGAATTGTTTGTGAGTCTGCTTCGGTTGTCTCTAGATTGTTCTGCTGTGTCGAGGTTGAGGGCAATTGGAAATTGGGATGTTTATGAAATTCTACAAAATGTTCGCGATTCGTGTCCAGAATTTCGACATCTACCCTTTTATTGACTACTCCTAAATTCTCGTCAAACACAACATCTCTGGCAACTATAAGTTTTGAAGGATGTTGCCTGTCAATCAATCTATAACCTTTTGTGATATCCGAATAACCGACCATCACCAATTCCTTCGTCTTCTTGTCAAATTTGGTCCTCTTCTGATCAGGTACATGAGTGTAAGCCTTGGATCCAAAAATTCTGAGATGACTCAAATCCACCTTCTTTTGTGCCCAAGCTTCTTCAGGAACCTTTCCAGTGAGTGCACTCGTCGGAGATCGATTCTTCAAGTATATTGCAGTATTTAACGCCTCGCCCCAATATTTTCTTGGTAGCTCCGAATCAAACAGCAAGCACCTGGCTTTTTCAATCACCGTCCGCCCCATCCTCTCGGCCACTCCATTTTGCTGCGGTGTGTAGGGAACAGTTTTCTGATGCTTGATACCTTCTGCCTTGAGAAAATCGAGTTCAAAGTCAACTTCGAGCTCAAACTCAACATCGAGTTCAAACTCAACTTCAAGATCAAAGTCAACTTCGAGTTCAAAGTCAATACCGAGTTCAATGTCAACTTCGAGTTCAAAGTTAACTTCGAGATCAAAATGAACTTAGAGATCAAAGTCAACTTCGAGTTCAAACTAAACTTCAAGATCAAAGTCGACTTCGAGTTCAAACTCAACTTTGAGTTCTAAGTCAACTTCAAGATCAAAGTCATCTTCGAGCTCAAACTCAACATTGAGTTCAAACTCAACTTCTAGATCAAAGTCAACTTTGAGATAAAAGTCAACTTCGAGTTCAAAGTCAACTATGAGTTCTAAGTCAACTTCCAGGACAAAGTCAACTTCGAGTTCAAACTCAACATCGAGTTCAAACTCAACTTCAAGATCAAATTCAACTTAGATTTCAGTCAATTCCGAGTTCAAAGTCAACTTTGAGATCAAAGTCAACTTCGAGTTCAAAGTCAATATCGAGTTCAAAGTCAATACTGAGTTCAAAGTCGACTCCGAGTTCAAACTCAACTTTGAGATCAAAGTCAACCTCTAGATCAAAGTCAACTTTGAGATCAAAGTCGACTTCGAGTTCAAAGTCGGCTTCGAGTTCAAAGTCGACTTCGAGTTCAAAGTCGACTTCGAGTTCAAAATCGACTTCGAGTTCAAAGTCGACTTCGAGTTCAAAGTCGACTTCGAGTTCAAAGTCGACTTCGAGTTCAAAGTCAACTTCGAGTTCAAAGTCAACTTCGAGTTCAAACTCAACTTCGAGTTCAAAGTCAACTTTACTACTAAATTTACTATACCTGGCTGATGTGTAGGTGTTTTTTCCTATCTTCAGCATACAAAGCATGGGGAAGGGTTGGATTCCTGTGCTTTGCAGCTGATTTTATTACACTACCTAACATTGTAGTTTCTTATTCTTCTCTTACTACAGTGTTCTACCATTAATCTACTACATCTCTCTTCTTCTCTTGTGACAATGTGCTTGTGTTGTGTGTGTTCTGTGAGCTTAAATTGAATAAATATCCGTAAATTTTCTTTCTGCTTTGACTTTTTTCTTCTTCCCTCTGGCCAAATTGGGTTCAATTTATTACTCTGACTGGTTATAAAGAAGACCGTGTGTTCGAGAGTTCAATTTAAGTCAAGAAGTAGTTGTTAGTTGTGTGACTTATGCAAAGTTGAGTGGGCAGAAAACCAACACTGAGCCTACAAACCTTCGGGGAAATAATAATTCGACAGACGGTAGGTATCCTGTTAGTCCGCTTGCGGTTCAGGGGGTCGCACCTTGCAGTAGGCGATTAAAATGTTTGCAAAATAATCGTTTACTGCCGAAAAAGTCTTCCTTTCTTTCATTCGATACAGTAATGGCAGTTGTGGGATCCGACCCACGCCTTCAAAGAGACTGGTGCCACCATTGTACCGAAAGAAAGACTTTTTCAGCCGTAAACGATTATTTTGCAAAATTTTAATCACCTAGTACAAGGTGCGATCCCGAGACCCCCTGAACCGCAAGCGGATGTCTCACCACTAGACTAACAGGCTGTTGAATTATTATTATTATTATTATTATTATTATTATAGACGGCTAGACGACCGTCTGTTGAATTATTATTTTCCCGAGGGTTTGAATTGGAGGCTCAGTGTTGGTTTTTCTGCCCTCTCAACTTTCCATGTTGTCACAGTTAGAAAGATTTTCCTGATTTTCTCAATCAACTTTACATGATTTGGTTTTTCAGATGACTGAGCAAAGAAAACAGAAACAGAGGATCGGCCTCTTGAACTCTACTTCGACGTACCTCCACCAGCGAGGAGCAGATTTCTCAGACACCCTTATCTTCAAGTAGATAATCCAACAACTGTTTATCATTACCTATTATCTTGCGATATCAAGAGTTTACAAGTGTTGACTAACTGTTCCTAAAACTCGATCATAGAATCGACCAGCTTCTTCTTAGTCGTCGAATCAAATTCCAGCCAAATCTGGTTATAACCTTGGTTTGTGAATATTATCTTTTTATCGTTGTTGATTTACAGGAATATTATCTTTTCATCAGGGTTGAAGGATAGTAAGGGCGCCGAACCTGAAAAATCGCTACTTATTTTGGGAAAAGGTTTGACCACAAATTATGAAAATCCAGTCCATTCTGAGGAAGGCAAACAGTTCCAAAATTTTGAAATGTTGACCTCCGGTCTACATGGCAATAAGTTGGAGAAAACGTCGTTCCAGCGAAAAGTGTAGAGGACCGAAGTTGTAGAGCATTCAACCAAGTCTCTAGCCGTGGTTTTTTTTTAAATCCAAAATTCAGGACCACCACATTTCTTGTAGGGTAGATCAAGTAATTTTATCACTATTTGATCTAATCGACTGAACTAACAAGCCCCAGTTTGAAGAGGCAACCGCTTTGTAGTGGCAGACTAGAATTCTGTCCTCAGAATGGACTGGATTTTCATCGTTTGTGGTCAAACCTTTCCCCAAAATGAGTAGCGATTTTTCATGCTCCCGTACTAGGAGGTTTATTTCTTTTTATATTGTGTCAATAGTTTTAAAATTATGTTACTGAAATAGAGGTGTTTAGAAACTCATACTGAACCTCATGAAACTGATGAAACTCATCTGAAAAGTGCATTATACTTAATGATTCCCTTGTTTGGGTAGATACTAAATCACTCGCGGAGAAACTGTGGAATCCCATAATTTGAATAAAAACTCAAAAACTGAGAGAAGAGAAATAGTCTATTTCACTATTAAGGTATAATTGTAGTAAGTCGTTTTCAAGTACTGATGATGGTTTAATGACCGAAACCGGTCTACAATTATACCTTAATAGTGGAATAGACCATTTCTCTTCTCTCAGTTTTTGAGTTTTTATCCTTGTTTGGGTAATAATCTCGGTTTTGGGCAAATTCTAACTTCTTTTCAGGTCGGGGTTCTCAGTTCAATTCTCACTGCCCAGCTCAACTAGCAAAGCAAAGCATTCCCATGTTGAGCTTACAATCCCTGGCTAAGCCCGATGAGTTGACCAACAAACTCTGAACCAATTTCAACCAAATAGGTTCAACGTGTTGGATCCTGTCCCTCTCCACTGAAGGGGGTGAGGAAATGGGTAGCCGTGTATCACTGTACATAAATGCTAGGAGACGACAGCGACTTGTTTTGAATAGTTCTGACCCTCTCCTTGAAGGCAGCCGGGCACTCCTGGAACAACGTTGGTTATAGGGTGAAAAGCCAACGCCTAGAACGGTGGTTTACTTTACTAGGGGTGAATAAGACTGGCTTCTGCTGTACAATATTTTCCTTTTAATTTTACTCCTCCATGCTATCGATTTCGGTTGTCACCAGGCATCATCAGGCCTCCCTGAAAGCAACATTGCTGACAACATCAGCATAATCATCAGGTAAGTATCAGTTTCTGCCATTAGTTGAGTAAGTACCTATTAATTTTAGTTACATTTTACAACATTCATATGTCCTCTTTTATTAATAATTGACCTAAATTAATACATCTCATATTGGTTTATTCTCCAAGCACTTTCGCCCCACTGGGCCTCTTCAGGGAGCTGCATTATATATATATATATATAAATATATGATGGTATTCCCACACAGGGGCACCGTTATCGTACAAGTATCATCCTGAGGAGGGGTCGTCAGTGGTCAAGTGTATTAAAAAGATAGAAAAATATATTATATTCTAACTCTTTAATACACTTGACCACTAACGACCCCCCCTCAGGGTGATACTTGTACAATAACGGTGCCCCTGTGTGGGAATACCATCATATATATAAAAAATGTCGCTCCCTGAAGAGGCCCAGTGGGGCGAAAGCGCTAGGAGAAAAAACCAATATGAGATTACGATGGGCTACTGCTCTCTCCCTCGCTTCAACAATAATCCGTCACCATCGACCCATGAAGGTTCTTTTTAGTTGTTGTTTATCTATTTCTGCAGGTAAACCGGAGCCCTCGTGGGCATTGCGGTTGCACTCCAAGTGGTCAGTTCCAATAATCAATGTACAGAATAAATATTTTTTCTCCTTCTTCTCCCTTTTCATTTATGGATGTGTATTTTTATGTTATATAAATCATTGTACGAATTTATTTTATATATGCAAGTTGAGTTCGGATGGACAGAAAATTCGTTTTTAAAAAACGTTATTTAATAATTCCAGAAAATTTACAAAGACTTAGTATGCAAGAAAGCTAGACCGACTCTGATGAGCTCTATGACAGAAAGACTGCTGCCCGCAGGCAGCGGATCTCCTATATAGACTTCCTTAGCTTGTTCAGCAAAAAGGGCTGAAGGCGTCTAAATCGACGTTTATTGTTCACATAACTTGTCCCCCCTGAGCTTAAAATGATGGCTGACCAATTTTGTAAATGAATGATAATAATGATGACATTACAATATGATGTTACATTATGACAAATATAGTAATGTAAACATGACAAAAACAAAGATTCAAGATTAATTTAAAATGATAAGGGAGACGTAAAGTACTACATAAAAGTACATAAAAGTTAGAGTCATAAGGTACCCGATCCCTCGCGTTTCCCCTTACACTAGAAGAACAGAATAAAGAAATGAGCATAATCAAGCAAATTTCTGAGGCCAATGGTTACAAGAGGTCCCTGGTTGATTGACTCCTCAACAGGATCGAGAGAAAACGGGCAAACAGACTTATTTAGGAATGGAAGATCGACCCTCAAACTTTATTGAAGTCGGTTATCGGGGGTCACAACAGTACAGGCGTCTCCTTTGCCGAGCTTTCAATAGTTTATTCTATCTTCATCAGGGCTTTTAGAGTCTCAAGGCATGGGCAGAACACCGTCGCACTATTTGAAAAAACAGTAAGATCCATAACTATTGCGGTTTGAGGGAAAATTATAAATTTAAATAGCATCTAGGGCGACTAAAACTTAAAAAACGATAATTCGTCACATAAATAAATAAAAATGATAGACCATAAGGGGAAACCAAACTCAATTTTCCAGTCAGACTCCAAAAGTTGTCGGCTGTTAGTCAAACTGCAAAATTTAGTTTGGTTTCCCCTTATTGTTGACTGTGTTGAAGGAGATAATTTCCCAATGTTGGGGATTCTAGGGGCACAAACTGATTCCCTACTACTCAACCCTCTCTCACTTTATCTGCCCTCGTCTATGTGTGATACGGTCTTTATCGATTTCCTCCTGACCAGTACGACTGCCTCCCGAACTCACGACTACTTAAGTACGACTGCCTCCCGAGCCCACAACTCCATAAATACGACTGCCTCCTGAAAGCAGTCACTTACTTTAATTCTTGCCGTCAAAAATGTTCGCAAATTTTGCAGATACCAGTCGAACAAACTTGTACGGAGTTACATCAGGACGATTAATCAATTTTGTAATCCACTGAAGACGTTTCCGCGTTTTGGAGCATGGTGCATCCACGGAACCGATTTTACAGTACACTTCAATTTGGTATGATTGCAATTCCGAGAAAAAACGGACATATTGGGGTGGGAAGAGACGAAGTTGTTTCCAAAATGTTGGTGGAAGGACTGCAACTGTTGCAAACCAAGACGGGCGAGATAGATGACTGCATCTGACCTGCAGTGGGTCCAGGGGGCAATCGTTCTCTTTCATTTCGCTCGACCGGTTGATGCGGGAGGCAATCGTAAAATAAACCCTTCACTTTTCTTCTTCTGGGAGGCAGTTGATAGTCACCCGTGTGATACTAGTTCTCGTGCGTGCACCTAATAATAAAAAACTATTTTCCGTCCGTAAAAACTGTCTCAATAAACTGTGTCAAGTCGTGTCTATCCTCTGGACTCTCCTCTTCCACGAATCAACAGGCTATGGGCCCAGATCGCTTGGAATAGGGGTAATTAAGATTAAAAAAATTTTCTCGCCTAACCCAACCTTAAGAAATGGCTGAGTCGTTCGCCCGAGAAGTTTTCAATGACGAGAAGCTTACCGACGTTGCTTTGTTCGCTTTATGGAAATTTGAGATAAACATTTTGTTCGAATCGAAAGTATTGATCGATGTGGTTCAAGGGAAGTTCAAACTGGAAGATATAAGTGGCGATAATAAAAAGGAAGAATGGAGGTTGAAGGATGCAAAGGCTAGACAAGCTATAGTAAATTCTCTAGATAAAAAGCATCGAACTCATGTTCTCTCGTGCAAAACTGCTCATGAAATGTACCATAAATGTACAATTAGGATGTACAATTTTCGAGCGAGACCCTGAGCAACAAAAAAAAAAACTCCACGTATGAACAGTTTTTTGCCTCCAGGTTTGATCCATCTAAGGATGTTGCATTGAACATAAGCCACCTTGAGAATTTAGCTTTTCGTCTCAATTCCATTGCACCTAACAGGATAGACGATAAATAATTTCCTCGTTGCCATCACCGTTTAACAGTTTTGTGACATCATGGAATAATTCGCCAGCTGAAGCAAAATCTGTCGCTAATCTCACAGCACAACTCCTAAATGAGGAAATGCGTCGAAATACAATCGAAACGGAAGTTGACAAGTCAGCTTCCCTGTTTGCCCCGCAAAATCGTCGATCTCGTCCAAAAAAACGCTGCTAAGTAGATCAGTGGCATGTGCAGATTAGTTTTTGCTATGTCCGAAGAACTCTGCAAATTTTGCACAGGGGTTCATTTTTCGATTGCAAAGACAAACCTTACGATATATCGGTACTCCTTAAACACAGAATTTAGCTGTTATTATTCTATAATTTCAGTATCAATTTGTATTTTAGATGGGTTATTTAGAAAAACGTTTTTTCAACCAGGCAAAAAATAATCATCCTCTTCGCTTGATAAATACTTACTTACCTATCCATTTTTTCAACGCAGCTGATCGTTCAATTCCGTTAAATCTACCATTTAATCTATTCTTAATCACCTTCATAATTAACTGAATAATAATAATTATTAAATTCTCTGAATAATGAAATTAAAAATGCCTCATGCCTCAGAACCGTTGTTAAAGCCTGACTCGCTCTCATGTTGCCAAGCGCAACTGGTCGAAGTGTGAGTGCGTCACCTTGTTGGTGTAATAGGCTAGTAGTCGTAAGTAGATCAATCAACCGTATCTAAGAGCCGAGGCCAAATTCTCAAGTTTTTCCAATTTTTGTTTTGCTGATTTGTGTAATTCGACCAAATTCTTTAAATTGAAGATATCGGGAGGACAGAGGTTTTTGTGGGGATTCCAACGAGTGGAAAACGAATTTTGTGGCTCGAGTAGTTTTCGAGTTATTAAGAATTGGGGAAATTTAAAAAAACTCAAAACTGCTTCACTAAAACTGCAATAACTCCTAAACGGTTGAAGCTACTGGCGTGGCGATGGTCTCATTCGATTCAGCATAGAAAAATCTATAGAAAATGATACCTCACATGCCTATGTTGCAAATTTCCTTAAAAATACGAATTTTTTACCACTTCAACAGCTGTTTTACTGGCCTTAAAATTAAGGTAGGGTTCTGCCGAGACGTTAGGACCAACTAGATACGGAACTTGATTTTTGGTAAAAATTTCAAAATTTTCCGATAACTCCTTCCCCCTTAAAAACCCCGGACGGCGGACGGCGTACGGCGTACGGCGTACGGCGTACGGCGTACGGCGTACGGCGGACGGACAAAAAATTTTTATTGCAGATTCGGATTCTACACCCCTTGAAACGTAAACCAACAAATTTTCAGGGGGTGTTAAAAATTTTTTTTTCCTGACCGATTACAAAGGTTCATTTCTTTAGAAAAATGAACCAAAAAAACAACATCAAACATCGAACCCGAGCGACAATGCCTCTTGAAATATTGCACACCGATGTAGTTGGTCCACTCGAGGCGCCTACGTGGGTCAATTACAAATATTTCTTCTCCGTACTTGATGATTTCACTCATTTTGCTGCGTCGTTTTTGCTTCGAAGCAAGGATGAGTTGAAGCCAAAGCTGATCGAGTACATATTGCAAATTGAAAATTACTGGTCAATAAAAGTTAAAAAAATCAGATGCGACAATGGCCGTGAATATGTCTCAAACGATCTGAAGGATTTCTGCAGAAATAAAGGTATCGTCATGGATTTTAGCCCACCTTACACGCCGCAACTGAACTCTCACGCAGAGAGACTTGGAAGAACGCTAATGGACCGAACAAGAGCACTCTTGTTTGACTCGACGCTAGACAAAGAGATGTGGGGTGAGGCGCTTCTTACAGCCACGTATTTGCTCAACAGGAGTCCATCAGAAGCAATAAAATCTACTCCAGCAGAACTCTGGTACAAGAAGAAGCCAGATTTGTTCCGACTAAGACTATTTGGGTGTGTTGCGTATTCTAAAATCCTCCCAAAACAAAAAAAAACTTGATGAAAAGGTAAAGCAGCTTGTGTTCGTCAGGTACTCTACAAATTGCTACCGGCTCTGGGATCCTGAAAATAGAAAAATCCTTCTCTCTCGAGATGTCTACTTCAATAAAACTGAAAGGGTACGAAAACCTTTAGAAGAAAAGGTCGAGAAATTTTTCTTGGATGAAAGCGACGACAAAGAAGATTTTCGAGGAAGATACGTCGCCGCAGATAATGAAGAGGACCCCCAAGAAGGAGAAGAAGAATCGACGGACGACAATGGTTAGACGCCATTCAAGATGAAAAATCTTCTCTTGAGAAGAATAAAACCTGGGTGTATGTGGACAGGAAAAAAGCAAATGGAAAGAAAATCCTGTCAAACCGCTGGATCTTCAAAATAAAAGAAAATGGGAAGCATCACGCACGGCTTGTCGTAAGAGGTTGTGAACAGAAAAACGGAATCGACTACTACGCTTCAGAGATAGGTATACAGCCCTGTGGTCGGCATGGATGCTCTCCGCCTCATATTCCCCCTAACCGCCAAGAAAAATTTTAAAATGGCAACCTTCGATGTCAAAACTGCGTTTCTTCACGGAGAGCTAAACGAAGATGTATTTATGGAAGTTCCGCAAGGTTTTGAAACCGGTCATAAGGTCAAAACAAGGTTTGTAAGCTAGTCAAAGCATTGTATGGACTTAAACAAGCTCCGGCGCCATGGAACAAACGCTTGACCGACTGCTTGACTAATCTAAGCCTTGAACAATTAAAATCGGAGCAGTGCATCTTTGTGAATAGAGATAAAACTCTTCTCGATGCAGTGTTCGTGGATGATAGCGTCGTTGCTGGAGCCAACATAAGATTAATGAAGAAGGTGCTTAAGCAGCTCAAGGATGAGTTCGATATAACTGAGGTATTTCAACCGTCGTCGTTTGTTGGCTTCGAGCTAGAGAAGAGTGAAGTAGGATTGAAGCTTCATCAGAAGAGCTACGCTGAGGACATCCTGCAAAAAACCATTATGGATCAGGCCAAGCCAGCCGTCACTCCGATGGTGCCAGGACAAGTATGCTGCAGTGCCGTTGAACCTATCCAATTCCCGTTCAGGGAGGTTACTGGCAGTCTGCTGTATTTGTCTTCCAGAAGTCGTCCGGATTTGGCCTATTCAGTCGGTATGTGCACCCGGAAAGTGGAGAATCCAGGAGCTCAAGATTTGGCCACGCTGAAAAGGATCCTTAAATACTTAAAAGGACATAAGAGTCAAGGAATCGTCTATAACGACGACAGCCCCAACCAGCTTGTCGCGTTCTGCGATAGTGATTATGCAGAAGATCCTGAAACTAGGCGCAGCACCTCTGGATACGTCATTTTCTACGCAGGAGGACCTGTCAGCTGGAGGTCACGTAAGCAGCCAATCGTTGCGACCCAGAACAGCACAGAACCTGAGTACATTAAATGTACTTGAAATTTTCAAGTGCAGAATGTTGTAAAGAATTGATTTATTTGAAAAACTTGTTGTATGAACTAACTGGAGAAAATGTGCCTGCAGAAATTAACATTGATAATCTTAGTACTATTGATATAATTAAAAAAGGTGTTATTCATAAGAGGTCAAAACATATTGAAGTAAGATATCACTACATAAAAGAAAAGTACGATTGTAGGTCTATTGGACTGAAATATTGTCCAACCGAAATTCAGATCGCTGATCTATTAACAAGACCGGAAAAATTCAATGTTTTGAAAAAGAATCTAATTTCCTAAATTCTTGAAAAATGTCCTAAATTGATTTAAATCTGTTTTTAAATTTAACCTATTTGAAAGGTTCTAACTGAATTTGTGAAGATAAGTAGGTCTAAATTTGTTTCTCTCTTCAAAATTAATTTAAAATGTTCTAACATTGCTAAGTTAGAGGGGCGTGTTGAAGGGGATAATTTCCCAATGTTGGGGATTTTAGGGGCACAAACTGATTCCCTACCACTCAACCCTCTCTCACTTATCTGTCCTCGTCTATGAGTGATACTAGTTCTCGTGCGTGCACCTAATAATAAAAAACTATTTTGCGACCGTAAAAAACTGTCTCAATAAACTGTGTCAAGTCGTGCCTATCCTCTGGACTCTCCTCTTCCACAAATCAACAGACTGCTCATCATTTTTATTTTTACAATAATTATGAAAAATTGTTATTATAAATATTAAATATATAAGTTAAGTTCGGATGAACGGAAAATTCGTTTTTAAAACACGTTATTTAATATTTCCAGAAAAATTAATTAGGCCCTAATAAGAATGATGAGCTCTATAACAGAAAGACTGCTCCCCGCAGGCAGCGGATCTCCTATACCTATAGACTTCCTTAGCTTGTTCAGCAAAAAGGGCTGAAGGCGTCTAAATCAACAGTTATTCAACAGTTGTTCACATAACTCGTCCCCCCTGAGATTAAAATTACGGTTGACAAATTTTGTAAATAAAAATGTGACAACTAATAATGATGACATTACAATATGATGTTAAATTATGAAAAAATAGTAATGTAAACATTACAAAAACAAAGGTTCAAGACTAATTTAAAATGATAAGACGTAAAGTATTACATGAAATCATAAGTTCGTAAGTATTTAAACAAATACTTCAATTATCTCCTGGTAGGAGGATTGACCAAAAGAGTTGCCCTATGTTTCTTATAATGGAAGATTATGTAGATAATAGTGGATATTAATTCAATTTCAATTCAATTCAAAGTATTTATTTGTATAAGCCGTCAGGCATTACAAGGTTAATAGTGTATATTAACAATAGGTATAATACAATTGTCCAAACACTAGGCGTGATAATTTGAACTATAGCGCTAGTGGAGGATGAAGTTGTATAGCTGGGTACTGACAGGTGGTTTATTGATTTGAGTTTTATTGAAGTCAATGGTTTTTGGTTGAAATTTAATTGCTTGTTGGTCCATAAGTGACCATAAGTCACAACAGGGCTAAAGGAAGTGTTAGTTGGAGGCACCATCAAAGTTTGGTTGTGGTATTGGACGATATTGGAGCCTGGTTCAAGCAGATAAATTCCCTGGAAGTTTCGGAATTCGATATCTCCGAGGGAGGAGATATTTAACTGTCTTTCCGTGGGAAAGATGATAATATATCTCTTTGCAAAGGCCAAGTATTCGTCGTGGTTTCCTCTAATTTCCAGTTTTATTAAATTGCAACGATCGTTGCTACCGTTCGAAAGGATGTCTCGCTCACAGTAACTAGCAAATGAATACAGCTAGTTCTAAATTGTTGGGACACAACAGGTAATGTGGGCCGGATTCGCATTCGCTATTAAGGAAAGTAATGTCGTTAATCGATTGCGATCTAAGGATATACAGTTGGTATGATACACAGGTGGTAGGATATACAGTTGGTGTACAGTTGGTAGAACAGTCGCGTAAGAATCGGATTGGAGTGAGGGTACAGGCTGCAAAAGTATAAGCTTGAAATTGTCGGTTTTTAAGATGGGGATATCTAAGAAATAGACTATTTCATTTTAGCCTATATAGCATCGAATTTTGATGAGACTTAGTAGTCGCCATGGGATTTAGGTATTTTGTCGCCGTAAAAGGTTGTCAATTCCTGAAGTGATTTTAGTAGCGTTTGCGGTTTAATATATGCTGGGTTGCATTTTTCCCAATTTGCAAAATGTGACAGAGATGTTGATGTCCTGAGCAATGTCTGTAAGTAACTGCAGTGCTAACTGATTGAAATTTCTAAAGCATTAGAAAGTGTTCTAAAGCATTTCCCACTTGTTAAATGTGAGTCTGGAATGAACTGGTGATTTTCAGATCATTTTTCAATTTTCTAATCTCGGGAATTTGAGAGTGTTCAATTTGTATGTCTTCTGAGGAACCTAGAGATTTCACGTATTGGCATACGAATACTCCACAGTCATCATTGTTGTGTTGACGTGTTGTGTGAATTTCCTGTTGGTAGTGTCTAGCGGGGTTCCTTTTTGTGATTATGTTCTTCTGTCAAATAGTTTTTGATGTCCTCAAGTATGTCAGTACCGTCTCTCCCTAATGAGTCCAAGTATTCGATCTTTTGCAATTTGATGTAAATCGTTATTATTCTCCAGTGGGCGGTTTTGAAGATCGGGATGAAAACTATATCTTTTTCAAAGAGGTCGGTTTTCCTAGTGTAGTTTTTGATAGATCTTCTCTAGTTATGGTTAGACCAAATTTCTTAGTCAAGACTTCTGATTGGTTCAATGAATTATCCCACGCGTTTTCAACAGCTTGGGAGAATTTCTTGGGTCGTCCAACATTGGATAGGTGTATTTTTTCTTTAGTGTTGTGGTGTCGTGGTATGATTTGGGCTGTCTTGAGTTCTTTGTCCAAACTTTCAATCGTTTCCTTGTTATACTTATTTTGGTTTTGTTTTTGATTGTTTTTGAACGGTCTTGACATAAACTTCTGTCGGTATTTCGGGTAAGTCTTCTCTGTTGGCGTTTCTGCCTTCAATTATTTTTTCTTTGTCAATGTGAAGTTTTTCTTTTATTTGTTTGTACAAAACAGACATTTTTTGTTGGTGGTGCGTCATGTAGTTATTTGCCAAAATTTGATTAACGTCAATGTCAAATAAGGTTTCTCTGTTAGTGCGTCCGTTCAATAGTTCGGAAGGGGTGAGTTTGGACGTGGAATGTATCGTGTTATTGTAGGCTAGGATGGCATAGCTCAAATGTGTTTTGATATTTTCTCTTTTAAATTTCTCCCCTTTCTTTCAAGATTCGTATGTGTTCTATGAGAGTTGAGTGGAAGCGTTCGATTATACTGTTAGATTCTGGGTGTTGTGAGGAAGTGAAAAGTAAATTGATTTTGTGAAGTAGTCCAAGTTCTGGAACCAAGGAATTTTGGAACTCCGTGCTATTATCAGCGACTAAGTTGACAGGTATGCAGTGGTGTGTAAAATGGTTTATCAAAGCACCAACAATTTCAATAGCGTTACTTGATTTCAGTGAATAGGCTTGAGCAAAACGTGAAAATGGCTCAAATGATGATTGTCAAAAATTTTGATCCGTATAAAGTGATTGTATCAAAGTTAAAGATGCGGAACCCGCGAAATGGTTTTTAAAAAATGGAATGAAAAATTCCCGGAAAAATTATAAGTTTTATTAGCGTTTCACACTTATATTGTACAAGATACACGGTTAATTAGTACAATTATTCACGGGGAAGACCGAGGACAAAATGCGAGGAGATCTAGGCTTCTCTAGCCGAGGTGCGAGCTCGGTGGGAGTTCGCCCGGAGGGGGAAAATGCAATTCAGCCTTTTTTATTATCGTGGTCAGCGGATGTCCTCACATAACTCCTCCATCCCCAGATTGAAAATTATTTTGGAAAAATAATTTTCAACCGTAAAATACCAATTGAATTACAAATTACAGAATTAATTTCAGTAAAAGCAATGACAACATTATAATACACCATTATGACAACATATAATCAATCTTAACTATAACACCAAAGAATGAGAAGAAGCGAGCAATAGAGGCACATAGTTCGTTGGTGCGTAAATTTAATGAAAAGGAAAGTAAGCTCTTGCTGAAGCGGCATTTTACAGGTCTAATTTACCTGAGACGATTACAAGCTTTCTTTTATGCGTCTGGTATTTTATAAAGGCCGTTATTAAGAGTATTATTATCAGAAGGTATAATACAGCAGTCCAAACACTGGGATAAGCGAATTGTTGAAATGACAATGATTCAATAGGTTGAAAATTTCTACTAGATGTGATTGATTTTATTTCAAATTCTCTTAGCTTTATTTCGGTCTTTGGCATTTGCTGTAACTGTAGATCAAGAGCAACATTAGATAATATCATAGGTTTTCCGCGAGTTACGGAATGAATTGAATTCAATTTGTGACCCTTATACAATATTTCACTTTGGTTGGAATTTAACAAGAAAACACCACGTAAGGTGCGAATTTCTATTTATTTTTCATTTTTAGTTGTAAGTTTCTCTTCTGTAGGAAAAACTAACAAATGTTGATTAATTTCGGGAATTAATTCTACGTAATTGTTCTGGATTATGAGTTTAACATAGTTACAATGATTGAGATTATTACCTGAAAAGATATTAATTTCACATTCAATAGGCGTATGTTTGATCAAATGTTCAGCACATAAGTACGGATTTCCCTGTACGCAATTTTCTTTCAGTGGCTTAAAGCTAGAGCCTGATTTAAATACATAGTTCGCCGAAGGTACGGTAGTTAACCATGAAGAATCGGATTCTGTAGGAATCGGATACAACTGAAGTAGTTCAAAGTTTTCCTGTTCAACAATAGGTACATCGAGAAAGTATATTATCTCATCGGTTCCGATGGCACATTTGGTTTTAACAAATGGTTGGAGGTCGAAAAACATTTCTCCGTGAAAAGGTAAAAGTCTTCCTGGATAAAATTCAGAAATTTTTCTTAGTTCAGCGGACAGATCGTGAGGACTAATGATCGAAGGATGAAGAGCTCCTAATTTACAGAAAGTTAATGAATTATCAATGTCCTGAACAGCATCCAGAATGACGTCTAACAATATTCTATGGTGATCAATGAGGTTTTTCACTGTACCCACAAACACTCTAAATGACGTCAATTCCTTTAGATCTATTAACTCTGACTTCAGCTTTTCAGTATTAAATTTGATAGTTTCAATAGTATGGTTGAAATTTTCTAAGACAACGTCGTTAATGGAATATTGTTGATTGATCCTCGTTTTTAGATCGACCTGATTAGATTTAAGTTCTGAAATAATCCTATCGTATTTTTCTGCATCGTTGGCGTCCATGTTTCCGGTTACAAATTTGATCATTGTACCAGCGACATTAAATAGTCCTCTAGGTTTTCTGAGAGGGCGAGAGAATTTGAAGTTATCCAACTTATTGTCAATGAGTAAAAGGGTTTCATTTAGGAGTTTGATTTCGAGGGCAACTTTATCTGTAACATTCTTATCGTGACGAAGTGAATAGAGTATAGTTCTGAAATTTTCTCGGATTTTCTCTGTTTGGTCTCTAAGGTCTTTTGTCTCGTAATAATGAGTCAACGTGTGGTAGTTAGTTATGATTTTTGCGTCGCCTAATCTTATCGGTAGGATTCCATGGTTTCGAGTAAGGTCCTTAAGTACGTACGTCCACGTCAAAGGGAGGAAGATGGTCCTGGAACAGGTTCGTCAGTCTGGTTAGTGCGTTCCGGGTTTCTTACTTTCCTTGGCCTTTTAATGTTAGATACGTGGATTTTCTGTTGGGTGTTATGGTGCCTGGGCACGATTTTTGCTGTCCCATGTTCAGGGTCTACAGATTCTATTTGTTCCTTCACGTATTTTTGTTTGGTTTTATTTTGAATTTGGTGTGTTTTAACAAAAACATCCTGCGGGATTTTCGGAACTTCTTCTCGATTTTTATTTGTTTCGGATGCTACCTTGTCCTTGTGGGTTTCGGTTCGTTTTCGTATTTGTTCATATAAAAGTTTGACTTTGTCCCTATGTCGGTCAACGTAATTGTTCATAAGAATTTTATCTATTTCGGCTTCTAGAATCGAATCGTTGGAGATGTGACCATTAATTATTTCGAAGGGGGTGAGTTTTGTCACGGAATGGTAGCTATTGTTATAAGCAATTATCGCGTATTTTACCTTTGATTGAATGCTTTCTTTCTTAAACTCTTCTCGGTTTGCAAATAATCGAACATGTTCAATAAGTGTTGAATGAAATCGTTCTACAATTCCGTTGGAATTTGGATGTTGCGAACTTATAAAATGGATTTTAATTTTGTGCGTTGCAAGGAATTCTTTTAACAGAGAACTATTAAATTCGGCACCATTGTCCATAGTAATTTGCGAAGGGATCGAATGATGAGTGAAGAAGGTCAGCAATCCTTCCACTGTGTCGATACTATTGGATGATTTTAATGGGTAGGCTTGAGCGTATTTTGAGAAGGCATCAACAATTGTTAAGAATTTTGATTTTTCAATTGACAATTTGTCTATGTGAACAATCTCGAAAGGTTTTGAGGCGGTAGGAGTAATATTCAATTTTGGCTTTATTGGGTTGCGATCGTACTTGCAAGCAAGACAAATTTCACATTTGTTGATGAAGTCTTGTATGGTAATTTTCATATTTGGCCAGAAATATTTTGTTTTTAATTTTTCGTAAGTTTCATTTATTCCCCGATGGTTGGTTTTGCCGATGTGATAATTACTGATGATTTCGTGAACGGTTTCCTCGTCTTCTACATCTTCTAATTTTGAGTTGCATCTACTCATTTTTATTTCTGAAAAATTAAATGTTCGGTTCATGACTCTGGAAAATTCTTCGTAAATGTTATCTTCAAAATACAACGCGTAATTCACGCGCGGTACAACATAGTTTTTGCCAAAATCTACTATGTCAGCTTCGAGCTGGTTTTTTCGAAACGTCACAGTCGTCCGGGTTTTATTGTCAAACAATTTTTCGATTCTTGGGTTCCTGACATTTTCCGAGTCCGTTAATTTAATTACAATTTGGTGATTGCTATGGTTGACTGGTTTGTCTGAAATTGGAATAGCAAATGTGGTGTTCCCTTCGTAGTTGGAATGAACTGTTGGAGCTACAGAGGAATCTTCAGTGAGTAAGTCGCTTTCGTCTAAATTCACTACCAGCGATTGGTCGGGTCTGTCTTGTACTAGTTCGTCATGTCTTCGGTTAACCAGTTCGTCTATTACGGACATTGTATCTTTCTCCACTCCAGCATTTTCCAATTTTTCGCCGATAACTCTTTGGATTTCGTCGGGGTCGGAAATGATTGTTCGAGGGTCAACGTGAATAGGGGGCGTCGAACATTGTTCCCACCCTAAAATTTGGCGAACTTGTTCCGGGTCGGTTAAGTAGTCTATTGAAGGAGAGTTGGGGGAATTGGTTTGGTTATTTTGAATTTCGACTCGGGACAGGGCATCTGCGTTTGCATTAGCTGTGCCCTTTTTGTAATGAATTTCGTAATCATACTCCTCGAGTTTTAATCGCCAGCGGAACAATTTGGAGGAGGGCTCCTTAAGGGAGAACAGCCATTGAAGGGGCCTATGGTCCGTGAATATTTTAAATTTTCGCCCGAACAAGTATGGTCGAAAATGGTGAGTTGCCCAGACAACTGCCAGGCACTCTTTTTCAATAGTGGAAAGGTTTTTTTCGGAATCCGAAAGTGTTCGACTCGCGTACGCAATTGGCAAATCACCACCGTTTGTATTTTGACTTAGAATTCCGGCTATCGCGATGTTGGAGGCATCGGTTGTTAGGTTGAACGGTTTTTCAAAACCCGGATACTGCAAAATCGGTTCGTTGACTAATAGGAGTTTGCAGCGTTCGAAACATTCAACGAAATCGGGATCTTTGGGGTTTATCGTCGCGCCCTTTTTTAGCCTTTGCGTTAGGGGTTTGGTGACCGCGGCAAAGTTCTTGATAAATTTGCGATAATAACCGAGTAAACCGAGGAAGCCCTTTATTTGTTTGGTATTCGTTGGAAGGGGATATTTAGTTATGGCTTCTATTTTTGCGGGGTTCGGTTTAACGCCGTCTTTTGTGATTAAATGGCCCAAATAAATGCAAGAAGTTTCGAGGAAAGTCGTTTTGTCTAGTTGTATGCGGAGTTTACTTTCGCGGAGGCGGTCGAATATTTTTTTCAGGCGCAATATGTGTTCGTCAAGAGATTTGGAAAATACAATAATGTCATCTAGGAAAACGGAACAGATTTCGCCTTGCAGACCGCGTAAAACGTTGTCCATAAGACGTTGAAATGTCGCGGGACTGTTTTTCGTTCCCATGGGCATTCGTAACATTTCGTAGTGACCATTACCGGTGGAGAAAGCCGTTTTTTCGATACTGTCAGGGTGCATGGGAATTTGGTGGAATCCACTTTTCAAGTCAAGACATGAGAAGTACATGCTGCGCCCTAACTGATCTAAAAGTTCGGTTATGTTCGGGAGTGGATATTTATCCGAAATTGTTTTTTGATTTAGGGATCTGTAATCAATTACAATGCGGTATTTTTGAATATTTGAATGGTCAAGTTTTTTCGGAACAATCCAGAGGGGACTGTTCCAGGGGCTGGAACTAGGACGAATTATTCCTTGGGCTAACATGTCTTTGATTTGGTTATCAATTTCGCCCTTTAGCGCTTCTGGGTAACGATAGTTTCTAGTATAGACGGGAATTTCATCAGTCGTTCTGATCTGATGAGATACCTTGTCTGTACAAGATAGGATATTACCGTCGCAATGAAAAACATCTTTATATTCTTTGACCAGGTTTAAAATTTTGTGCCTTTCTTCAGCGTTCATGTGATCGGTTCTAATTTTGTTCAGATCTAATTGATATTTTCGGGAATCGTACAAATTTAAATTTGGGGTTTTCGAAGGTGGTTCTGAAAATTCAATGATTTCGACAGGTAAGGGTTCCTTTACGGTGAGAGTGATTTCTTTTACGTCCGTATTCAAAATCCCAAGGTAGCATTCGCCGTTTTCTACCTTAACAAGACATTCGGGGATTTCGAGGGATCCTTGTTTAAAGTACGGAATCACTCCTCCATTTTTCATGTTTTTGACGGGTACTTTTATTTGGGAAAATGCGCGGGGTGCAATTTTTTGGGATGGCTGATTTAGCGCGGGTTGTTCCGACTTTACGAGATCCAAATAATTGATTTCGATTTCCGTTTTGGGGGTAACAATTTTATTATTAGCAAAATCGATTTGAGCTTTGATGGTTTTAAGGTGATCCATACCTAGCAGCATATCGAAACGGTCGTGGAAGTAAAACATTTTAAATGGCAAATTTAAATTTCGTATTTTAAATATTTCACCACATGGGATCAGAACGCTTTGATTTCCGCGAGTGATTCCATGTGCTGTTTTGACTTGAAAGTCGTCGGACACAATTTTATTAGCAAAGTATTTACGTGCAACAATTGGGTTGATGAAGCTAGAAGTGGCTCCAGAATCCAGAAGAATTTTTAATGGGGGGTTATTTAATTGAATAAACGGAAGAGGATGTTTACTTTCATTCAGATGCAAAAGATCGTCTATTCGTCCTCTGTTGCATCTGAACCTTCGGCTAAAAAATAATTTGGGTCCACATTTTCAAAATTTGTGTTTTCATAAATTTTGTTATCCTGATCCTGATCCGTCGGTTCAGGTTCCGGATAGTCAAATTCTTGGGCGCCTTCGCCCTGATGAAATTCGATCGCATTTAGATTTGGGTTTACCGATTGCCACGACATCGGTCGCTGTTGATAGAATCCCGAGGTCAGATTCCTATTTTGAAGGTTATGACTCTGATTCCTATTTTGGAACGGATTGTTCCTTATTCCCGAGGTGGGCGGAGGTCGCGTTTCTTGCCGAGGTGGCGGTTTGGTAGTCTTGTTAAAATTTGCCGAGGGATTATCCGGCCTATGGACTACAAAAGTGGGGGCACTTGCCCGTGGTGGCGGACCTACCGGCCTATGATTATATTGCGGGTTGTGATATACCGGGGGTTGGAATCGTTGAAAGTTAGTAAATGGAAGGGGTTTGGCAGGTGGTTTAAATTGTGGTTTCTGTTTATTATCGGCTGTTTGATAGTCGTTTTGGAGCCATAATAATACTTCGTTTAAGGACTTTGGTTGTCTTGTCCTTAGTTGACTCCCAACGGGTTCCTTTAAACGTAGCAAATATGTCCTCAAAGCTAGGGTTCTGTAGTGTTCTATCATTAAATTTTGAGCCCTAGGGTCAACTGTGTGGTTTTTTAGGTAAGCTACAATCGAATTTAAAATTTGTGTCACTTTCTGATGGAAAGTGAAAGGCGACTCGCCTTCCTTCTGATGAAGGGCGGTGAGTTCGTGATTCAAAGTGAAGATGTCACGTTTGTCCAAATACGTATCTAGCAAGGCTTCTTTAATTTCTGCAAAAGAATTGAACTTGTAGGCGGAAATCATGGTGGCCGCCTGCCCTTGAATCCTTTGGATGATAGTTCCCAAAACCTCTTGGTTTTGGAAGCCATCTATAGCATGGGGGTCGACAAATCTGTCCACTATTAATTGACATTGGTTTATGAAGTATTCCAGTCTTCCTGGTTCCCCAGTGAAAACGGGAATCATATTGGCATGCTTTTCCTTGAACTCGGGAACCGTGTTGACTCTATTGGTTGGAATGGTATTATTTCTGAGAGATTCCTGGATGGTTTGCCTAACAACCCCTTGGATGTAGGCCGCCATCTCTTGCTGTTGCCTAATTTGTTCGGCTTGCTCCTCCGGAATGTCTCCCAGAGCGGCACCGACGGCTGCGGCAAGGTTATCTAATGGTGAAGCCATTATTGGTTCTTGCTGGTTTAAGTTTGAATTTGAATTTAAATTTGGATTAGAATAAAGCGATTGTTTTATTTTATGTAAAATGTAACCTTTGAAAGATTTCGGAATTTTGACGGTTCTTGAGTTCAAAAAATT
Source organism: Nesidiocoris tenuis (assembly GCA_036186465.1). NCBI lineage: Eukaryota > Metazoa > Arthropoda > Insecta > Hemiptera > Miridae > Nesidiocoris > Nesidiocoris tenuis. The sequence goes on from AP028910.1 coordinate 664,610, forward strand.
TGTAATTAATTGCTCTTAACTTCTACAACCTTATATTATTAAAATTACTAAAACGAGAAATGATATAATTCGAATTATAGTTGATAATTCAAATTATAATTGAAAATGTTTGTTTCAATAAAATGATCTACGAGAGTTAGTTTCAAATGGCAATTTAGTTATCTCGTTCTAGCGAGAGTAAAATATTAAAAGATTAAAATGATTTAACGTGTAGACGGGATGAGACAGATCGAAGTCGGGCGTGAGAAATGATGAAACTGCACTTACAGGAGGTAGATGCTCATTTCTTATCTCGTTTCCTGCGTTCGTCTGCTGCTCCTCTGTTCTGCACGGGCACGGTCGGGGTCGGTCTTCCTTCTCTTTTCAAGCCAAGTAGGGCTCGAGGCGTTCGTCCTCTTGATTACTCGTAGTCGACAGTACGGGTGGAGAGGTCGATCTACTTCCCTTATCTTCTATTTTCTTCTTTCTTCTAAATGTGCGGCGTTTTGACTGACAGTACGGGGCGAGAGGTCAGTACAAAACGGAGATTTCGACTGACAGTACGGGGCGAGAGGTCAGGAAATCCGGTTGGTGACGTATCAACAGTACGGGTCGAGAGGTTGATAACGTCCAAAACTGCTCCAGGTCGTAAGGCAAGGATCGACAGTACGGGTCGAGAGGTCTTCCACTTACGGTTTTCTGGAAGCCAAGTTCTGTTGAAGGCTGACGACAAACGCGGTGGTATTGGTCAGCTCCAATTAAAAAGTCTGCACGACTGCGCCAGTTAAAGATGCGGAACCCGCGAAATGGTTTTTAAAAAACGGAATGATAATTCCCGGAAAAATTATAAGTTTTATTAGTGTTTCACACTTATATTGTACAAGATACACGGTTAATTAGTACAATTATTTACGGGGAAGACCGAGGACCAAATGCGAGGAGATCTAGGCTTCTCTAGCCGAGGTGCGAGCTCGGTGGGAGTTCGCCCGGAGGGGGAAAATGCAATTCAGCCTTTTTTATTATCGTGGTCAGCGGATGTCCTCACATAACTTCAATGTGAATAGTTTCTAGAGTTTGATGCTGTTGGTGTCACATTGTATTTTACTTTCAACGGTTTCCTATCGTATTAGTCCTGACACTAATTTCGCAATTATTCAGGCAACGTTGTATGGTTTCTCTCATGTTAGGCCAGTAGTGGTTTTTTTAACCGTTCGTGGGTAGGGATGGGCATAACTGTTATATTTGAGTAACGTGAAATAACGTTACAAAAAAATAACTAAAAAAAACTAGTTACAAAATAACTACGACGTTTCTTACGAGAAAAACGTGTAAAACAGTATTGTACGTTTTCTAACCTCCTTATAGTCATTATATGCATTGTTAGTAGTTGAAACCAGTGGTGCGTAGATTACTCGCAATACTTCCATATTTTGAAACGTAAAATTGTGACACAATTTGATCATATTTTGACTGCTTTTAAGGGTGTTTAGGCCAAAAATATCGAAAAATTTACTATTAAAATGTTAAAATTCGCCCAAAATGAAAAAACGCCACATTTTCGGAATGTAAAAAATATCCACATATTCTGCAAGGTAAAACAAAGATTTTAAGACCAAGAACGCTCAAATCGGTTCATTTTTGTGGCCGGAAAAAAATAAAATAGAAATCACCAAAATGCATATCTATCGGAAGTACTGTGCGTTATCCAAATTTCGCTTAAACAGGGTGTTAGGTCTTGCCGAGACAAACATTTCAGTTCAAGAAATTTGAAAAAAGGTTGAGAAATGAGGGATTTATGGCCATTTTTGTAAATGACCACAGACGGACAGACGGACACACGGACACACGGACAGACGGACAGACGGACACACGGACACACAGACACTTGTTCGGGAAGTGATTCTGAGTAAATGTGTATAAGAAAAAGTTTTTTCTGAAGCTCCGTTCCGATTCTCGATTTTAGGACGATCACAATACTTCCATTTACTCTGTAAATATGGAAGTAAAAACGTTGAGATCCACTATTTTAGACAAAATAAATAACAATAATAAATCTTTCAAACATCACATTTTCAGTCTTATAGGTATCTTATTGTGTTAAATCGGACTAGGCTCATAGGCAGGCATCGTTTGGCTCAGAGATGGGCGTATTCCTTTACATAAATAAGAATAAAATCCATAAGAACAGATCTTGTAACTTATAAATAATAAGGTTATGAATAAGAATAAGAATAAATTCTTATTCAGTCATGAATAAGAAAAATCTAATATTAAATATTAGCAAATTTTGCTATTTTTCCTATGAATTTTATTGATTTTACTGCTCTTTTGATGAGTTTTGTGTCAACATTCACATAGTTTTGTTTGTATTTTGCCCGGATCATTTATAAATCGTGGAGAAACTCACAAGTTTTCGATTGATCAAACTTTTATTCATTACAATTTCAAGAATAATCCTCTTATTCACCAATTTTTATGAGATACACGGATTAATCTTAATATTGTAAGGAATAAAGGTTCAATCAAAAACTTATGAGTTTCTTCACGATTTATGAATGATCCAGGCAAAACACAAACAAAACTTGTGGGCAAAACTCAACAAAACAGTAATAAAATATACCATCATAAACTATGAATAAGAATACGCTCAAATCATGCTTTGGCTAGTTGAAGTTAAAACTTATAACACTTGAACGTTCGGAGTAAAACAGAACAGTATTGGAGATTTATTGGGAGGATTCTCCCATGGTTTGTAGACAATATTCTGAGTTGCCGTTGAGAAACATGAGCATTTCCACTTTTGAAGAAGCGAGATTGGCCCTTTTTACTTCCATATTTACAGAGTAAATGGAAGTATTGGAATCGTCCTAAAATCGAGGATCGGAACGGAGCTTCAGAAAAAACTTTTTCTTATACACATTTACTCAGAATCACTTCCTGAAGAAGTGTCTGTGTGTCTGTTACGTCCGTCTGTGGTCATTTACAAAAATGGCCATAGCTCCCTCAATTCTCAACCTTTTTTCAAATTTCTTGAACTGAAATGTTTGTCTCGGCAAGACCTAACACCCTGTTAATCAAAATTTGGATAACGCACAGTACTTCCAATATATTTGCATTCTTAGTGTTTTCTATTTTATTTTTTTCCGGCCACAAAAATGAACCGATTTGAGCGTTCTTGGTCTTCAAATCTTCGTTTTACCTTGCAGAATAGGTGGATATTTCTTATATGCCTAAAATGTCGCGGTTTTTTATTTTGGACGAATTTTAAATTTTGAATAGTGAATTTTTTTTATATTTTTGACCTAAACACCCTCAAAAGCAGTCAAAATATGATCAAATTGTGTCACAATTTTACGTTTCAAAATATGGAAGTATTGTGTGTTATCTACGCACCACTGGTTGAAGTTATAAAGTTGCCTGATTTCGAAAAAATTCGCTCACACGGAACTGAAGAGGCAACAATGTTACATCGTGATCGGAAAATATGGGCAAGCTCGGAGTAAGCGCACTTATGTTCTCTCCACCATGTAAGAGGGTCTTCATTTTCGCCTTGCATGTCGTCCTCAAAAAACGTATCAATAGTTTTTATCGCTTTTGCTGTTGAATTCATTTGCGGAGGACGGACTTCTTCGATCAGGTTTCTCAAAATTTGGACCGCACTAACAGTGCTCGATGCCTGCGTTACTGAAAGTGCAGGTGGTGGGTTGTGCTTTTGAGTTTCTTGAATTCGCGCGATAGTAAGCATTCGAAGATGCTTCTTGATTTTTTCTGAAGCCGATTTATCTTTGAAAAAAAAATACCCTTATGAGGGGGGTCGAGAACAGTGCATAGGGCAAATGGTAAGCTGAATTCAACTTTCTGGAACCTATCTTCAAGGCCGTTTTGCAGTAGCTGAAGAACTTTCTTGGCGGCTTCATCTCCAGCGATTTCAGGTTTTGCGATTAATGCTGTGCAAGACATTTCCAATGCCCTTGTGACGACAATGACAAGGCTTCCAGTAAGGTAGTTTTTGCCGCTCATTTTGACTGTAATTTCTTCGAATGGAGAAAGAATATGGACGAGATTTTTCAAAGTTTTCCACTCAGCCTCCTCAAATGTTGGCAACTTGTTGGTCAATAGGGCCGTAGTAGCTTTGATAGCTTCCTCCACTTCCAAGAATCGCTTCAGCATGTAGTACGTAGAATTCCATTGAGTGGCCACGTCAATAATCAATTTTTTAGGAACAGAAGTTTTTTCATTATTGATTTGATACTTCTGGAGTTTTTCTTGAGCAACTGGGCTTCTTCTGAACTGACTGACAATTATTTTAACTTTATCCAGAAGAGCCTGGACCTCCTGCAAGGCCTTTGTGACGATTAGGTTGAGCGCGTGGGCGTAGCAGCCGTAATGTTTCCAATGGAGTGACTAAATAGCGTTAGTGATGTTGCTTGCATTGTCCGACACTGCGAAAATGACCTTCTCTGACAAATCCCATTCATCGAGGACATCTTCCAATTCTTGAGGATTGGCAGAGGTGTGAGACCCGGGGAAGGCTCCACACTTGAGCAGCACTGATTTGAAGTGGTAGTCTTCGTCGATGAAATGGGCAGTTATAGCGATGTATGACTCGTTTGCTCTCGAAGTCCAACAGTCGGTTGTTATGCATACAGACAGGGCTGATTTGGCGACTTTTTCCTTGACTGTGGCCAAACAACGATGATACAGTGATGGAATGTGGGCTGAAGACAGTTTTTCTAGGTGGTAATTCGTAACCTGGAATCCACGACATCAATTTTTGAAACCCACCGTCTTCTACAATAGAGAAGGGTTGGAAGTCCAGGATGAATAGGTCGATGAGGTCCCTGTCAATAAGTCTCTTTTCGTTTGGTCTGAGTTTCTTTTTTATGAAGCCAGTCAAAGTTGTTTGCTCATTGCGTTTGTTTTTATTTGTTGATGAAGCCGCGCTCTGTGAACACAGAATGAAAAGCCCTACATATTTTGGAATGGAACAATTGGAAACAAAAAACTGGGTTCAAGATGCCAACTAACCTGAATATTGGAGAGAGAGGACCTTGATTGGATATTGGCCGGTTCAGAAGTCCTGATGGTTGATGAAGTCGCGCTCTGTTAACAAAAAGTATGATGAGCCATCCATATTTTGGAATGGAACAATTGAAAACAAAAAATTGGGCTTATGATCCCAACATTCCCAACTAACCTGAATGTTAGGTATGGAGGAGGTCGACTGGACGGCTGTCAATTCAGAAGAAATCTGGTTTGGCAAACAAGTGGGAAAGGCATCTTGAGGTTGTGGCTCAGGATCATCAATAACTAAAGAATCCGCCGTGGATTCACTAGAAATATAATATTAAAAATAGAAAAGCCGGGAAGCGGGTTAAATAAATCAATTCGCATGAACGCTGCACGAAGACTGCAGCCGTATATTTGTGAGAGGGGAGGGAGACAGAATCGCCAGGTGTGGCACATTTGAATTTTCCCTCATTAGGCCGTTAAATCCCTGCACATCTCCCCTCTAAGATGAGACATATCATGTCAGCTGACCGGCGGCACTAGGTCAAGTTCACGCACTGCGATTGTCTTTAGAGCGCGAACGATTGTCACATTTGCAATTCGAAGTCATAAAACAAAAATGTACATTGCTGCTACATGATTTACCAGAATATTTCTTCAATCTGGTGGCTCTAATGCCAAACAAAATAGAGGCATACAATAATTTGTTAATTAAAATGAAATGATATTACATTATGTAAAAAAATGATTATTCATAATTTAGCCTAACTGGAGGCTTAACAACCCTACGTGGTCGACTGGCCAAGGTCGGTGTAACTGCCGGTTCGGCCCTAATGCTCGTTCTTGTGGGCTTCACACTATCGTCGGCAGGACCACCGGCGACCTCGGGAACAGAGTAGATTGCACGGCTGGCCGTCGGGCTATTTTCAGATGGCGGAGTTTTCGCCCTGGCCATAGACCGACAAGAAAGTCGTCCCTTTGGGGAAGTTAATGCGACTCTGCCTTCCGGGTTAACGGTCTGGTTTGGCTTAAATCGCTGGGCAATGGCATAGAAAAATCTGGCGGAGGGTTTGGATCGCCGTAAAAATTTCCAACCGCGATTAGTTGGTCGACGTGGCGCTTGAGGATTCGGCCATCCATGGCCTCGCACAAGTACAGGTAGTTTCCTAGCCTTTCAATAACCTTCGCAGGCAACCAGCCACGTTTGTTAGGTCTAGAATAATCCCTAGCATAGACCTGGTCCCCATCCTCAAACCTTTTGTTGGAAAGTGCGGTTCCCTGGTTCCGAGGCGCCACTTTGCGATTTTTCGACAATATTTTCGGCAAAATTTGATCGAATCTGGCAAGGAGTTTACGGTTAAACATCAGAGCGGACGGGGCCTTCCCGGTGGTGGAGTGGGGGGTGTTCCGGTAGAAATAGAGAAACCTCTGCAATTTTGTGGTTAAATGGCCGCATTGGCCCTGCAGCATTTTTGCCAATGCCGTTTTAAAGGATTTTACAAAATTCTCGGCTTGGCCATTGCTGCTAGGGGTGTATATCATTCCGTCTACACTTCAGTGCGTCTAAAAATTCTTATCAGTCACTGCGTCTAACAATTCTTATCAGTTCAAGCGTCGAAAAGTACATTCGGGCGGGTGTAGAGTGGGCCCCGAGTCCAAGGGGCTAAGGGAAAGGAGTTAATGCGGTGTGTAGGCTGGGCCCCGAGTCCGAGGGGCAGAGGGTAAGGAGATAATGCTATGTGTAGACTGGGCCCACCTCAGGTCAAGACACCTCCTAAAGTACCTCTCTGGTGGCTTATCTAGCCGTGGCTTCGTATCTTTAGTTAGCAATCACTACAGTCCTTTTTAATGTTTATAAGTCATATCGACAGTGAACCTGCAAAACCTTGTAAGTCTAGTTTTTTGGGAAAATGATGTTTTGAGCTCTACTGGTGAAACAGCTCCTTGCGCATCTTCTCGTGTCAAGAAAATGGACTTAAGCTGTGTTTTAGGCTATCATTCACTATTCAAAAGCTGGTCGTGGGTCGTGAAAATCCATTAGTTCAATTGGTTGAGGTACCTCCCAAGTTGAAACCTTCAAATTTCATTGGCGTTTCTAAGCCAATTCCTCATTTGCGCAGCTAGCAATCAGAATTTTTTTCCATTTCTTGTAAAATTTTTGTTTTTGGACATACGAGGTTTTGCAGGTTCACTGTCGATATATATTTCATGTTTTACTGACGACCACACTCATTGTGATATTTTCTGATATTTTTAAGACTGTGATATGACCAGTGTGACGCAATAAATAGCTTTCACTTTTTCCTCATGAACTCGGTTCCGGGGGTGGGCCCAGTCTACAACTCCAACCTGAGGAAGGGATTAAGAGGTGAGATGTGTGGGCCCAGTTTACAACAGGGGGTGAGGATTAGGGCCCAGTCTGCAATCGCCCGTACATTCGGGTCAGCCCGACTAAGATTAAAGCAATCGATAGTGACGTTTTTATCGATAGTGAGTTGAACTTGTTCAGCGGAGGAACGCGATGTAACATCGACGCATCGTAACATTGTAACATCGTAGCATTGTAACATCGTAAGGCACTGAAGTGTAGACGAAATGACGCACTCCCGCTGCTAGGATGAAATACCGGAGACGTTAAATGCTGGATCCCGATTTTAATACAAAAATCAGAGAACTCTCTCGATGTAAAACATGTTCCATTATCGGAAACGAGAGATTTTGGAATGCCGAAACGAGAAAAAAACCTCTCTCAGCTTATCCAGAGTGTTTGCGGTGTCCGCCTTGGCCACCTCAAACACCTCTGGCCATTTGCTGAAAGAGTCGATAATTATTAAAAACATTTTGTTATTAAAAACGGGTCCAGCGTAATCCACGTGAACTCGATTCATAGGTTCGGTTGACTCCGGCCAACCCATTGAAGGGACCTGTGGGGGATCGGGTTGGGCGCCCACGCAAACTCGGCATCCTTTAGCTAACTCTGAAATATTTTCGTCCAACAAGGGCCACCAAAAATAAGACCTCGCCAAGGACTTCATTTTTGTGGCACCCATGTGGGACGAATGTAATTCATCAAGTAACGCTTTTCTGAGTTTGCTGGGAACAACAACCCGATATCCCCACATGGCAATCTCACCTTCAATGTGGAGTTCGGTTTTCCGCTGGAAATAGGGTTTCAACTCCCCTTCAACCATACCAGGCCATCCTCCTTGGATGAATTTGAACACCTCAAAAGTGGTTCTCTTCTGGTTTCGATTTTAATTTGAGAATATGCGACCGGAATGAATTCTCCAACAAAATTGAGATATCCATCTTCTAATTCATCGGACTGCTCCGCCCGCCCCACCGGGAATCGGGAAAGGCCGTCCGCCCCGTTGTGTGAACCTTTCACATACTGCAACTCATAATCAAAATTTGACAAAAATAATGCCCACCTTTGCATTCTACCAGATGTCATTTGGGGTAGGCCCCTTGCCTCCCCTAGCAGTGATAACAACGGTTTATGATCCGATCGAATAATAAATTGTTGACCCATTACACATTGGTAAAATTTTTTACAACCAAAATAAATTGCTATTGCCTCTTTATGAATGGTGGCATATTTTCGTTCGACACTGTTAAGGACTCGCGATGCAAAACTGATTGGTCGTTCCTCTCCATTTGGCATTTTATGCAGGAGGACTGCTCCAACGCCGCAATCAGCAGCGTCACATTCCAGAATTATTTTTAAATCTGGATTGAAATGCACTAAAATTTCATCAGATGCTATCGCCGCCTTGACCGTGTCGAACGCCTTCGCACACTCTTTGTTCCAGATAAAATCTTGACCCTTTTTTAAGAGTTGGTAGAGAGGCTCCAACTTTATGGACAAATTGTGAATAAAGCGACCGTGATATGTTACCATTCCGATGAAGGCTCTCAACTGAGGCACGTTTGTTGGTGCCGGCGCCTCCATGATCGCTGTAATTTTTGATGGATCTTTCTTAAGGCCTGTTCGATCGATAATGTGCCCTAAAAATTTAATTTCTGGTTCAAATAATTGGACTTTTTCCGATTGAGTTTAAAACCCGCCTCTCGGAGAACCTGGAGCACTTTCCTTAAATTTCGAACATGTTCTGCAAAGGTCTTACCAGTTATTACCAAGTCGTCCAACAAGCTCGCAACGCCTGCGCATCCTTGAAGCGTTTTGTCCACTTCGCGTTAGAACAATTTGCGGCCGCAGCACGTTAGGGGGAATGAGGGTCGAAAAGGAACACGTTAGGGGGAATGAAAACAGCACGTTAGGGGTAAGGGATGGTGATGGATTTGACACGTTAGGGGGAGCCAAAATTTTCCTTCCCACTTTAACAGACTGAGGACTGTCCACAAAACGTGGGTGTGGTTAAAAATTTTGGCGGTCAAAATGAATAGTTCGGGTCAATAATTCAATCAGGTCAATGGTTCATTCAGGTCATCGTCAAGGAGTATGATGGGGCGATTGCAGACTGGGCCCTAATCCTCACCCCCTGTTGTAGACTGGGCCCACACATCTCACTACTTAATCCCTTCCTCAGGTTGGAGTTGTAGACTGGGCCCACCCCCAAAACCGAGTTAATGAGGAAAAAGTGAAAGCATAAACATTGCAGACATTTATTGCGTCACACTGGTCATATCACAGTCTTAAAAATATCAGAAAATATCACAATGAGTGTGGTCGTCAGTAAAACATGAAATATATATGACTTATAAACATTAAAAAGGACTGTAGTGATTGCTAACTAAAGATACGAAGCCACGGCTAGATAGGCCACCAGAGAGGTACTTTTGGAGGTGTTGGTCGACGAACTGCTGTCTTTTTCGGGTGTGTGAGTTTTTAGTAGACGGTGTTGGTGCATTTGCATGACTATTGATTTGACGTAGATGGGGGGAATTTTGATTTTGAGGTGGCGTAATTTTCGCGTAGGTAAGCCGTGAACAAGTTCAGAGGCTTAGTCGTACGAGGCCGTTCGGCAGCAATAATTTCAAAGCAGGGTTCGACGTGTTCTGGCTTCAGAAACACCAATCCGAAAAACGTCTTGAGCCATTTCCCATTGTCGTTGTGTTCTTTGTAGTCTGCTGCCAAACCTGGGGTGGGCCCAGTCTACACATTGCATTATCTCCTTGCCCTCTGCCCCTCGGACTCGGGGCCCAGCCTACACACCGCATTAACTCCTTTCCCTCAGCCCCTTGGACTCGGGGCCCACTCTACACCCGTATGATGTGGTGCCATTTTCGGGCCAGTTCTCTCCAGAAATGTAAGTACATCCTTACTTGATAGGAACGTCTCCCACTCATTGATGATATACTGTAATTGATCTTGGCGTTCTTTTCTGGTCTTTTGAAGATGTTTCACTCTGAATTTCTTTCAGCACTTCTATTATGACGTGGATGTTGGGGTGCTTGTAGTAGAATTGTTTATTAAAATCCGAGTGAAATGATTCTGCCCCCTAACGTGGTATTTGTTGATTCCCCCTATCGTGTTCTTTTCTCCGCTACGCTCGCGGGCCTCATTCCCCCTAACGTGTTACGGCCCAATTTGCATGCCGGCTTAGTTCCCAACGGTAGCCGGTTAACCTTAAAAATTCCTTGAGGGGTGGACCAGGCTTATAACATGGCAGTGTCTTCGTCGACCTCTAACTGGTTATAGGCTGAGGAAAAATCCAATTTACTGAAAAGCTGACCACCTTGTAGCTTATGAAAAATTTCTTCAACCCTGGGTACTGGGTGCTCAATATCTGAAATAAACGGATTAATTGTAACTTTATAGTCAGCACAAATTCTTACCGTATTGTCAGGTTTTAAAACTGGGACCAATGGCGTACCCCACTCAGAAGTGTCAACCTTTGATATGACACCCATGGATTCCAATTTGGCCAACTCCGTGTCGACACTTTTTCGAAAGGCGTAAGGGACTGACCGCGGTTTGAAAAATTAAGGCTGAACATCGTCCTTCAACGCCAGACTAATCTTGCCATATTTATATTTGCCCAAGCTGCCATCGAACAAATCGGAATATTCGTCCATAAGCTGAGATTTTACCTGATTGAGGTCGCTAGTGTCCGGTGAATGCTGTTCCGCAGCTCCACACCCAAACATTAACATCAGTAGGCTGTAGTTGTAAATTTGAAAATAATTTTTCGTACACCTTCTCAGGTAAAATTGATAATGCGCTTCCACTATCTATTTCAAAAGAAACATTTCGATTGTCAATTTTTAAATTGACCAAAAATGGACCGGAACACAAATTGTGAACGTCACTAACTGGAGATAAATTTAATAAATGTCCAAAATCGGATACGTAGGAATCCGAGCTCTGATAGCCGTCTAAATATTTACCATCAGCTTGTTTACATGCCGATGCTAGATGTCCAATTTGCTTGCAAATTTTACAACGATAATTCTTATATTTTCAAGTCTTAAAATCGTGAGAACCTTTATTGCAAGCGTAGCAGATTTTACCGGATGCCTTAGAAGAAGGCGGTACCTCGCATTGACCAGGCGTCCTCGCTGAATGGCCACTCTTTGGCCGTCTCTCCTCCTTGGGAAGATTCGACTGCGATGACGATGAAGCCGTTGGAGGGCGACGACGAGCCCCAAGACGATGAACTTCGGAAACGGCGCCTTGCTGTTCCCTTATCGACGCCTCTTTTTTTAAGGCGATTTTATATAACGCCTGCAGCTGCACATTGTCGTCCTCCTCGCATAGGCGGTCTAAAATAGGTCCGCTTTTTAGCCCGGCAACAAATTTCATGGTCAGGAAATCATTAAACCTCTGACCATACTCGCAATCCATTGCGGTTTTCTTAACGCGGATGTACCTACCAATCTGCGATGTACCTACCTACCAATCTGCGGATGTACCTACCAATTCGTTCGCCCAAAGTTTGTCGAAGCCGGTCGAACAATATTCGCGAACGCCAGGCTGACGTAGCCGGCGTGTACTGCGTTGCTAACAGGTCACACAACTCGTTGTATCGTTTACTGGACGGAAAGGGCCGGATGGCAAAGTTCTCGAAGAACCTCGAATACTGGAGAGGTGATCGACGTGATCCAAACGGATCCCTTCTTCCCGTCCGGTATGTCGTTGGTGAAAAAGTACTGGCCGAGCCGTTGTGTGTAAGACGACCAGGGTTCAGTACCGTCGAACGGCGGCGGAATACCGATGATCTGTCTATACACGGCGGTAGGTGTCCGCGTTGTGTCTGAACCTGCACCTGGATGTGCCATGGTTTCGGGTTGAACCAAGATGTCTGAACGATCGAAATGGTACCACGTTTACAAGATCGAGTGGATTTGACGTGCGACAATTGAACTGAAGCTCTAAATTGCGCCGTCGAACCGAAAATACTCCACGATTGATAAATAAATACAAACGACCGATGAAAACGTTCTCGATTTTTCGCGAGACACGTTTGATTGTCGTTACCGACCGACGAACACGATCGATAAAAAGGCACGAACACGACGGTGGTTCGTATAGCCCGAAAAAAAATGCCAGGTATGGCACATTTGAATTTTCCCTCATTAGGCCGTTAAATCCCTGCAATAACGAAGATTTCTTCCTCCTTGTCCTTAGAACCCAACTGCCTTTTTTTGGTTAGTCGAGTCTTTGAAAGATATAGGGAGGCTCCCGATGTGCTTCCTTTTGAGATGCGCTTTTAGGTTCGCTGTGGTCAACTGGTAGGAGAACATTTGGTGGCAAAAGTTGCATTGTGCTTTGTTTGTTTCAGATGAGGAGGAAGTGAAGAAGTCCCAAATACCACTTCTACGTCTGAAAATAGACGTAAAGAACACCATGACCATTTTTAGTTTGATCCACAAGAGGTGAAGTCACAGCAACCTAAAAGTGCAAACACCTAGGTACCTCGAACTCATGGCAGATTGTTTTCATGCACAAGCAATTATAGTTGGTAAAACATGTAGGTACTTTTCTGAAGCCATTCCACATGAAAAATGCATGCGTGATATGAAAGGAACCAAGAAGAAAGAGGAAAAAATATAGTGCAGGAGTTATCAACCCTCAGCCTCAACCCGCAACAAGAAATAGAAAAATTATCTGGGGTTTTCTGTTGAATCGCTTCTAAATCACGACAAAATGACAGCAGAATGGAAAAAATAAGGGGTTGAGAGAAGGTACAAAGCTTTTTTCGATGTTTTCAACCCCAATTTTTTTTGTTGAATGCAACGAGGTGGGTCGTATCAGGTGGGTCGTTCTCATTTGAACTGCACATTTGAGTCTCTTCAAAACAGCAAAGTGGCCAAATTTAAATCTCACTGTTGACGCTTGGCGCGATTTTTGCTGATTCCATCCAACTCCCCAGACCACTCTTCCATTCGAATTTCATGAGTTTTTCCTTTTTCTTGGAAGTAAATGAACTTTAAGGGTGATTCTCAAAAAAAAAGCAACTTTCATGTTAGTCGACCATAACTCGGGAACCAATCATCAGAGACTCGTGATTTTTTTTTCTATCTGTTCACGGGGCGGCCGCTGACGTAATCCAACCCAAAAAATAAGGGGGAGGGATATTGGAAGTTATTTATTGCTAATCAAACGTTCAAATGTTCAGTTCCGTGCCCTGTAGCAGTATACGTTTTCAAGATTCGAAAGGTAAGTATTGATTGAAACCAGCTCATTTCCTTGAAAAAAATTCCTTGAATCAATTCAGAATTAGTTCTTCTATATGTTTTGCAAGCTTATATCAACATTTCTTTCGAATTTAGTCGGCCACGGTACCTCAAACTTGTGTACATGATTTTGAGTTCAATTCCATGGCTTAATCAAAAAAGTGTCCCTTCGCATCGAGTATGAGGGACAAAAGCCGGGAAACTGCATCAGTAGTTGGCAAAACTGTTCGCCTCTATGGCCCTACAGCTGCACGGCGCTTACACCTCTCATTGCTCCGCCAGCGCTCCTGAGGTGAACATGAACGCGTGGGTGTTTTTTCTCCATTCCTTTCCATGCCCCTATAGAATCAATTCTAATTCGACGCTCATGCTAATTTTTTTGCTTTCAACGCATTCTACTCGTCTGTTACCATTAAGAAAAATTCAATTTAGCACCTTAAATTATTTTTACAGTAGTATACAATGGATTGAAGAACGTTTTTTCAGTTCCATGTCCCAATCAAGTTCCTTCCCATGGCCTTATTGATAATGTGATGTGGCCATGGGACCGACGATAAGGACATGGGAGTGAAAAATCAGATCTTTATCATTGCAGTTTTTTAGATTTTGATGGTTTTAAGTTGAATTGAAAATAGCGTACTTGATTGTTGAGTGATGTGAGAACCCCTTTATTATTTCAAGTTTTTTTATTCAGGAACTACATCGATGGCTCCACCAAAATTGTTCACTCCAGCAGAAATAAAGGAGCGTAGAAGGCTCCGGGAAAAAGCCCGGAGGGAAAAAATCAGAAACGACCCAGTCCTACCATCTTATTGTGCATCAATGAGCCAGTGGTTTTGATCTCAACCGAGTGTTTAAATGTGATCTACTAACGAGTAACAATGTTAGAAAAAAGTTTGAAATTTTTCTGAGCAACAAAATTTTAAAAATTGACTCGACCCAAAAAGTTGCTTTTTTTTTGAGAATAACCCTTAAGTGCAAGATTTGTGACCGTAACCTCATGTGTGTTACCATCATTGAAAATTCCGTTTCAACCTCCAATACTGTCTTATTATTTGATTTTTTCGCTAAGAACTCGTAAACTACATTCCAAGAATGATTTCATCCATTTTTAAGCAAATTTAATGACATAATGCGGTTTTGTATGGCATAAATCTCATGTGTGTTACCAAAAATCTGAAGTCACCTGCATAAGATTTACGATTATTTTTTCTTAATCAATCAAACCTTCCCAAACATTATTTTCTGTGATCGCAGTCATCATCTTCCAAATATCAAGGCCAAAATGTATTTATTTTTTAAATAGTGATTACTTTTAATCACAATTTTCGAAATGGACACGGTAACACACATGGTAACGCACATGAGCCCAGAAGAATCACTTCAACTTTGAGGGATTAATGAAGAACATAATAAACATTTAAACGACAATAAATAATATATTAATAGAAAAACGGAATTAAATTATTCATCAGTCACAGAAGTTGCCAAAATACCACCATTTAAAAAGTTCAAGAGCCAAATATTACTTTTTTCGCCGCAGTAAGGCACGCCTGTAAACCAGCAAAACCAAAATGGAATCATTTCCATTTTTTGTCGCGGTTTTTCCGACATCTAATAACTCGTTGGTAAAAATTATCAAGCACTTGGGCCGAAAATAGTGTAAAGAAGTGAGCAGTCAAATTGAAAGTGGGAATCCTCAAGTGCGTTACCAGTAGCTCATGTGTGTTACCCTTCAGAAAGTAACGCACAAGAGAGGTAACGCACATGAGAAACCAACTTCAACTGTTGATTGCAGACAAACTAACCAACCCAGGACGGTGTAACACACACGAAATGAAAAGGGTTTCCAAGGCTTATTGACAAAAAATTGCCAGAAAAATTGAATATTCGCTGTTAACCATATACCTACGGTAACACACATGAGGACGAATAAAAATACGCACCATTTTCTGCGGTGTTTGGGCATCTAACGCGGTCCCACTATGCGTTCTGGCGTTGAACCAGGAAAAAACTAATACTAGATCAGTTTGAGATGATAATGAAAGGTTAACCGCCAAAGAACTCCGCAATGCTACCAACTGGCAGCGGTAACATGCACGAGGTTACTAAAACTAGAATAATGATGGACACACTTTAAAGATGACGTCATAAAAAGAGAAGAGGTCTAGTAGTTCTGGGGCACCTTTTTTCCTCAAGTTTACTCTAGGAACTATATTATAGCTTATTAAGCTATTGGTTCGGGATACCTTCAAAAAAATTTATACTCGCTCATCTCGAACGAAGATGTTGGCAACTTCAGGCTGAGGACGGTAACGCACATGAGATTTCTAGCTTTTTTTTTACATAAAAGGTCTTAAATTTCTACTGAGTTTGTATACTATGGTGTTGTTATTAGTGAGGCCTGAATAATACATTCAGCAGATTTAAAAAAAAATCGGACGGTTCTTCAGAAGGGTTGATTGATATAGTGGGATAGTGAAGACACGAAATGTGTGTTTCAAATGAGAACGACCCAGGTACACATCAGCAAATCGAGAGCTCAGGTAATGGAGAGGGATGTCTACTTTCGGGGTTCTGAGAAGGTGGTTATCAAGGTCGATTGACGCTTTTAGGATTTTCAAATTGTCTGATCCGAGTAGCATGTCAAATTTATTGTGAAATTCACAGATAAAGATATTAAATTTTAGGTTCAAGGATCTCGCTTTGAAAAGTTCACCACAGGGTACGAGAGTGGTAAAATTTCCTCTGGATGATCCATGAGCGGTTTTGACAATGAAAGGTTCTTTACAGATTTTGTTTTGGAAGAAATTTTCGGCTACAGTTGGGTTACAGTAACTTTTAGTGCTACCTGTGTCAATAAGAATTTTGAGATTGGATTTTGGCATTAGGACGTAGGGTAACTCACTGATGGTTCTTTTTTCAAGATTCATCAGTTCGAATCTGGTAATTCCTGGCGAAGGCCTGCATCGTCTAAAAAATGCTCCTGATCGGGTGCATAATTTTGGTCGAATTCAACTTGGTCTTCCGTTTTGCGGTCCCCAGGATTTTCAAATTCGGTTCCGGTTTTTTGACCGGCTTCCGTATTGTGGAAGTTCGGATTTTAGGCACTGCTTGTGTACTAGCGGGCCTTGGCGGATGGATGGGTCTTTTGACCGGGTTAGAAGATTTTGGGTGATTTTGGGAAGAAGATGGGCAGTGATTTTGTGGAGGTCGCGAAAAATGGTTCGTTTTATTCTTTTGAGGATTCGGAGTTGGATTCGGTCTCCAATTGGTTAAAGTTAGAATTTGGATTTGTGGATTTTAAAATTTTGTAGTTCAAGTGGAGGTTTTTGAAAGGCTGTGGAGCCGTTCTAGAGTTGCTGCTACTCTGGAGTTGGAATTCATTTGTTAAAATCGACAAGGCGACGCCCAAGTTAGGGGGGTCCCTTGTTCTTATTGAGTTGCCCATCGGCTCTTTTAGATGTAGCAGGATGATCCTCAATCCTACTTTCTGGTATTAGTATTTCCGCTTTTTCTCTGCTGTGATTTTTGAGGTAGGCTGAAAGTGTAGGTATTATGAATTTTGACAACTCTAGTATGGAACGTGAACGGCGATTCTGATTCTAGTTGCCTTTGTTTTACAAGTTCTATCAGTAACGCGACGTCGTCACGTCGGTCCGTATAAGTTTCAAGTAGGGCGTCTCTGATTTGTTCGTATGTGGTCAGGTCCTGAGAAGAGAAGAAATGTCATATCTTGCCGGTGGAAGAATTTCGGATTTTATGCTAGAGATGAGTTCAAAATTTTGATAACTTTCTGGTTCGTCAGGGAGAAAGAAAACTTGATGGAGTTTTAGAGTAATTTCGAGAAATTCGTGTAGGGATTCGGGGGTGCCATCGAAAGGGGGAATCGAATCCGAATCCCCGCGCGTTAGCATAGGTCTTTGGTTTCCGATTGGTCCTTCTTGACGGTGGACCACTTCTCTTACCAGTAAATCTCTAACCATTGCGAGAAGTGGTTGAATTTGGCCTTGTTGGCTTTCAATTATTTCTCAATTGGTCATGTCTTGGGCTGGTACGTTAGGGTTGGCCATATAGGGGTGATTTTCAGGTTCAGAAGAAAGATTTTCGGGTATAGTTTCTAAATTTGTAAACCTCCCTAGGTGGGTGTGAACGTACTTTTTCAACGATTTGGGAATTTCGAAGCCTTAAATTTGTCGGGAACCTACTGAATTTAAAATTTGTTAGTCAGAATTTCATGCAACGGATATGCAAGATTTAAGAGATAAAATTGCTGAAAACAAAAATGGAAATCGAATTAAACGGATAAGAAATATAATATCAATAGGCTGAAAAGGAAAAGTCAAAAATTTAATTTTTAAGTTGCCCTTCATTTTCCAACCTTGTTAAGGCCAAAATAAGCTAAAAAGACAACCATCTTGAAAATTTTGCAATTTCGAGGCATTTTAGAGGGGTGTCCCCTCAAGGGGACTATAGGCATTACAGCAACTCGAGGACGTACTAGCTCCAAATCCTTCATTTCCACATTTTTACACGTTCTGAACCCAAACTCACTCAAAATCTACATCAGAATTCAAAATAATAAATTTACAAATCAGAATAAAACTCAAATTAAATAGAAATTCAAAATAATAAATTTACAAATCGGAATAAAACTCAAATTGAATAGAAGGTTCAAATCAAATCATTTGGGGAGAAGTTGTGGAACCCCATAATTCGAATTAGAAACTCAAATTGAGGGAATGGAAGTTGTCTGTTGTCTGTTCCACGAAAGTTTACGAATTTGTAAACCGGTTTCGGCGGTCAAGCCATCCTCAGTACAAAACCAACACTGAACTTCAGTGTTGATTTTGCACTGACGATGGCTTGACCGCCGAAACCGGTTTACAAACTCGTTAACTTTCTTGGAACAGACAAATCCCATTCCCTCAATTTGAGTTTCTAATTGGAAGGTTCAATTTTTTTATGAAAAGTGTACCAGCAATGCTCACGAAGCCCCACTTGGCATTTTCTACACATTTGCCTCGTGTGTTTTTTGCATTCCCTGCTCCTTTTCTGAGAACAGAGTACCTACTGGTACATGCTGTGCTGATTCATCAGGTCATGTTGAATTAGCCTTGGAAGGAAATTTTGGTGTGACCCTGAAACAAACTGGTGGTATGCCATCCCTGAAACCTCCCCCGACCCCCTCGGAACCTCTCTGAAACGCCCTGTCCTGAGTTTTCATCATCGGGTAGGAAAAGGGTGACCACCAGAATAGAAATGCCAGTCCCACTCTCAATAGCAAAAACCACTTGATCCAGTGGTACTACCCTATCGAAAAAGAAAATAGCGATGAACTACAACCCCCAATGCCTGTAGTCCCCTGACAGTGAGATGATCTCAGGGAATCATGATTGATATATTTCCTGTCCATTGTGGTCAGTCACTCACAGAAACATATATTGAACATGGAGAAACAGGAATTTTGGCGAAGCTAACTGATTTTTTGACATTCTGAAGAAAATTGGGAGCCAAAGTCGCCAGGTGACGAAAATGAAGGAGGTTATGTTGTTTAGAAGTTTATATCTCAGCAGATTATAAACTTATTCGACTTCAGGTTTTTTTTATTTGTTGTACATATAGCAGACAACCAGGGACACCAAGAAACCTTAGGTTAAGTCAATTAATGGAATAGTTATAACTATTTTAATGTGTGTCCCCTGAGGGGGACTATAGGCGTTGGAGGGTTAAGACTAAAGTTTTACGAACGTAAATTAGAAGATAAGGGAAGTCTCGAACGACGTTCTCTACTGGGGGAAGAAATATAATATCAATAGGCTGAAAAGGAAAAGTCAAGATTGAAATGAGTCGGTCTTAAGACTAAAGTTTTACGAACGTAAATTAGAAGATAAGGGAAGTCTCGAACGACGTTCTCTGGGGGGTCCGGTCGGACGGTGAAGGAGATGAGAGATCTCGGGATTCCGCTGGGCTAAGCGAGGAGGAAGCTCGGCTGCGATTGCGGATAGAGCGATAGATAAGGTGAATGCTCTCACGGTGTTCTCTAGTCGGCTAGAAAATTGTTATTCTCAATTGAGAAAATAAAATGTTGATTTCTCAGGGAACAGGTTGTCCTTCTGAGACTCGAGGAACTTTGGGTCGTTCTCTCCGAGGAAGTTCTTCAAATTTGCCGCGGGTTGGGCCAAATTTGAAATTGAAGCGAAATTGAAGAATTTCGAAAAAATGTTCATACTCACAGGGGGTATTGCATTACCACGGTACTGAGAGGAGTCCGGTCAGCTTCTTGTTGTCGTACGGTCTGGGATTTGAGCGTTCTTGGTCATAAAACCTTTGTTTTACCTTGCAGAATATGCGGATATTTTTTTATACTCCGATAATGTGGCGGAGTTTTTTGATATTTTTGTCCTAAACGCCCTTAAAAGCAGTGAAAATATGATCGAATTGTGTCACATTTTTATGATTCAAAATATGGAAGTATTGTGTGTTATCTACGCACGTTTAAGTTTTAGTTGCCCTCTAGATGTTGTTTAAATTTATACTTTTCCCTCAACCGGCAATAGTTACAGATCTTACTGGTTTTTTCCGTTTTTTTTTTAACACCAGTCCCATACACCAACAACTCAATCGAGAAGCACCTCACGAACTTAGTAAAAAGTCAAATGGTGAGTCCAGCGGGGTGTGCAAGCTGAAGTGCCCTGAACCCCAGTGCACAGCTACTTACACCGGGGAGACAGGGAGGAAATGAAAACGCAGATCCAGGAACACGCAGCAGCATACAGAAGAGTATGGGAACTGACGCTGGGAATTCAGCAGCTGGAGATGAAAGCCGAGAACAATGTTCTCACATCCTGATGAGGTCCGATACGTCACATCGGTCCTCCTCAGGATGTTGATGTCGGGCCGCGAAAGAATAAAATTAAAAGCCAAAAAGGGAAATGTTAGTTTGACTATAAAAAGAAAAGGTGTGAATAG
Organism: Nesidiocoris tenuis; assembly: GCA_036186465.1. NCBI lineage: Eukaryota > Metazoa > Arthropoda > Insecta > Hemiptera > Miridae > Nesidiocoris > Nesidiocoris tenuis. The sequence continues at coordinate 685,211 of AP028910.1, forward strand.
GGAAAGATACAAGTGTGTTTCTGCCACCTACTGGGCAAAAGACATGAACTGAGGGAGAGCTGGAATTTGAGATGCTAACCAAGGGTTTGGTTAAAGGTTGGACGTGCTCGAGGGTATAGAAATACTAATGTCAGTCAGGGACAATTCTATGCAAACCCTGAATGATCAGAAGGATGTTTTGGATGGTCCTCTTGGGCCAAGTAAGTAATTGCGCTTTCTTATTGCCAAGAGTCTTGGCAAAAAGAAAGCGAATTCTAAAACGATAACAGCCACAAAAATGTTCCTAATCGATATTTTTCCCTGAGTTTTGTTATCTGATTTTTCTGAATGAGTTTTCCTCGTGATTGTTGATAGAATTGTTTTTGTTAATGGAATTTTATTAGTTTTTGGCTCATTTTTCTAAAGAAATAAACTCTTGTAATCGGTCAGGAGAGACAAATTTTTAATTTTTTTTTAATTTTTAATTTGTTGGTTCACGTTCCAAGGAGTTCAGAATCCGAATCCGCAATAAAATTTTCTTGTCCGTCTGCCGTAAGGCGTCCAGGGTTTTTTCTGGGTGAAGGAGTCGGCGTAAATTTTTGAAATTTTCTCCAAAAATCAGGTTGCTTGCAATCAAAAAATGAACCCCTGTGTAGAATTTGGAGAGTTCTGCGGATTTACAGAAAAAACGCTGCTAAGTAGATCAGTGGCATGTGCACATTATTTTTCTGTGTATACGAAAAAACAGGGGTGCCCAGCCCCCCCAAGGGCAATGGCGCATGCCCCCCCCCTCAATCCAAGTGTAATGCACCCCCCGTAGTACCCCAATACCCAACCCTTTAGTTTTTAACATTAGTCAGTGTATGACGATAAAATTCACATCTTACATTCTAATCTTCCAAAGGACATTATTTACCTTTGGTCTTGTGAGGAATTCTTTCTGTTTTCATTATTGTAAAAAATATATACCGCTGTTTCTTATCTTTTTAGAATATAAATAAAGTAGGTACCTTTTTGATATGATTTTTGACACTAGAAGTGCACCCGTTCTTTGTACGGGAGGACTAGAAAGTAGTAAACAATTATTATAGTTTTTAATATTTATATACCAGTATATGTTTATCAAAGTACTACATTACATCAGGAATAGCTACATGACAAATATTTTAATAGGATATTAAAAGGTCTGTAAGGGAGGCTTCGCCTTTTAAATGTTAAGGTTACTTATAAAAAGTTGAATAATAATACCATTGATAATTCTTTATTGCAATAGAATATTGCATAGCATTTTAATATTGGTAAACATTCATACAATTTTGGAACGTTTATAAAAAGTTACATTCCAGCCAAAAAACAAAAAAAAAGATTGAAAAAGAGTTGAAGAACTGAAAGTTGAAGTTATCAAAGGTTACGGCAATGAAATAATAGCACTTCAATGTATATTTCATTTTAAACACTTTTATTTGTAAGTAATAATACTGTAGTATGGCAATTTCGATCTTGATGATATGGTAAATGATTCATCAGTACTTTTAACTGTTGGGTAGTTCTCATTTCTCTGGTTATCGTCATGGTTTAAAATGTTGACATAAAATCTACAAAAAAAAAAAATCGTGCCCCCCAAAAATGTTGATGGCGCAAATTGCGCCATGCCCCCCCCCTTCTGGGCACCCCTGCGAAGAAATCTGCAAATTCTGCTCAGGGGTTCATTTTTCGACTGCAAAAACAAGCCTTATGATATATACTCCTGAAACATGGAATTTAGCTGTAAAATTCTAGAATATCAGTACAAATTCGTATTTAGATGGGGATTTAGAAAAACGTTTTTTCCAACTCGGCAAAAAAGCTACATCATCCTCTTTGCTTGATAAATAACTACCTATCTATCTTTCCAACACAGCGCATCGTTTAATTTTGTTAAATTCACCATTTAATATATTCCAGGTTCACCTACATGATTAACAGAATAATAATTATTATAACTCAGGAAATCAAAAATGCCTCAACAATGCCTCAAAACCATTGTTGAAGCTTGTCTCGCCGAATCCTCTACATTTTCCAATTTTTGTTTTGATGATTTGTGTAATACGACCAAATTCTTTAAATTGAAGATATTGGTAGGATAGAAATTTTTGTGGGGATTCCAACGAGTGGAAAACAAATTTTGTGACTCTAGACGTTTTCGAGTTATGAATTGTAGAAGTTGTTGAAAACTCAAAAATGTCTCACTAAAACTTGATTAAATTAAATCCTAAACGGTTGAAGCTAACGGCGTGGCGATGGTCTCATTCGATTCAGCACAGAAAAATCTAAAGAATTTTCTTTAGAATGATTTGATGCCTCGCATGCCTATATCTCACTTTTCCTGAAAAGCCCGAATTTTTTCTCAGCGGTTTTACTGGCCTTAAAAATAAGATAGGGTTCTGTCGAGACGTTAGGACCAACTAGATACGAAACTTCGTTTTTGGTAAAAATTTCAATAACTCCTTCCCCCTGAAAACCCCCGGACTGCGGACGGACAAAACTTTTTATTGCACATTCGGATTCTACACCCCTACCCCCACAAAAAAATTTCAAGGGGTGTTAACATTTTCGTTTCCCTGACCGATTACAAAGGTTCATTTCTTAAGAAAAATGAAACAAAATGTGCACATGCCACTGATCTTCTTAGCAGCGTTTTTAGGTAAATCATCAGTGTTTTCTAGTCAATCAAATCCATATTATTTTCATTTATGTATAGATTTTAACATAAAAGAAGAGCTTACTGTGATAGAAAGATTCCTATCACTTGACACAAAGACAGATACGGATTAATGTAGGTAACTAGAATAAGCAAGCAGGTAAGAAAGGTAACTTTTTATAAAGAACCTGTACGAGAAATATGAATTTATTTAGGTCAATTATTAATAAAAAAAGGAATTATGAAGGTTCTAAAATGTTACTAAAATTAATAGGTACTTACTCAACTAATGGCTCAAACTTATAATTAGGTACCTAATAACTTGAACTAATGGGATGTTGCTTTCAGGGAGGCCTAATGATTCTTGATGAAAACCGAAATCGATATTGTGGTAGAGTACAATTAAAAGGAAAATATTGTAGAACAGAAGCCAGTCTTATTCACCCCTAGTATGGAGTTCTTCAAAGTGAATTGTGCGACAATAAGAAGAATAAATCACGGGTGTTTACTTTACTTCAATATAGGAACATACTCCCATTTGCAAATATTATAGTCAAACAAAAATCTAAAATCTCTGATACTTATAGGGCCGTATTCACAACACTTCCTAGGCATAAGGAGCCGCTCGATGCGCCAGCACTTCCTTTGCACATTTCATTGGTCAATTTCAAAAAAACAAACATTCCGTTTCCATAAAACTCGCATGGTATGGAGACGATCACAGCAACTTAGGTACTGTCAATCGCAACCTCGATTTTCGAGGTCCCAATTTCAAAGCTGCTCACTTGCTACCTTAAAATTGGAACCTCAAAAATCGTGGTTGCAATTGACAGTACCTAGGTTGCTGTGCTCGTCTCCATACCATGCGAGTTTTATGGAAACGGAATGTTTGTTTTTTTGAAATTGACCAATGAAATGTGCAAAGGAAGTGCTGGCGCATCGAGCGGCCCTTATGCCTAGGAAGTGTTGTGAATACGGGCCATAATTTCCTTTTCTCTGAAAAGTGCGAGTTGCACGAATATTGAGACTACCAAAACCACCTCCAACTGTCCTCCTCAGAGATGATGCGGATAGTGGTCTGCATTAATATTGCATTACTATCTTTTATGGTTGTGAATTCATTTTTGTTGTTTCATCGGTTGACAGGTTATGCGGCCAAAATATGGGTTTTAAGCAGAGTTGGGCGTAATCTTAATCATGTAATCATGAGTACGATTATAATCATAGCTTTCGGTTGATCCATTATACGATGTAATCATAGCTCGATCGAATACAAAATTACGATTACAACGACATGATCATAGTGAGCATTTATTGTGAGATTATGACCACGATTGTATTCATAGGGCCGTAAGCTATGATTATCATTGGAATCACAAACAGCAGGGTGAATACGATTATCGCGTAGGTAACCAGAAGATATGTTATTCTTATTTTGGTTCATTTTTCCTAAAAAATGAACCGATGTGATCGATCGGGCAGGAAAATTCAACACCCCCTGAAAATTTGTTGGCTTACGTTTTAAGGGGTGTAGAATCCGAATCTGCAATAAAAATGAATAAAATGCAATAAAAGTTATCGTAGATTTTTGATATTTTCACCGAAGATCATGTTCTGTATCTAGTTGGTTCTAACTGAACCCTACCATAATTTTAAGGCCAGTAAAACAGCTGTTGAAGTGAGAAGAAAATTGTGTTTTTCAGGAAATGTGCAAAATAGGCATGAGAGGCATAATTTTCTATAGATTCTTGGATGCAACATTTGAATGAAACCATCGTCACGATGGTCGCTTCAACTGTTCAAATTTTATTTATTGCAGTTTTAGTGAGACATTTTTCAGTTTTCATAATTTCCCTAATTCTTAATAAATCAAAAACTACTATGGCTAAAAAATTCGTTTACTATTTGTTGGAATCCCCAGAAACATTTCTGTCCACCCAATATCTTCAATTTGGAGAGTTTGGTCTTATTAAACAAATCAGCAAAACCGAAATTGGAAAAAGATGACAATCTGTCATTTTGTTCGCAGATACGGTTGTTTGATCTTCTACTTACAACCACTAGCCTATTACAAAAACAAGGTGACACACTCACAGTATAATACCAGTTGCGCATGGCAACATGGGTGGAAGACAAGCTTTACCAACGGTTCTTGAGGCATTTTTAATTTCATTGTCCAGAGAGTTTAATAATGATAATTACCTATTCTGTTAATTATGTAGTTAATTAAGAATATAATTTAACAAAATTTATTATGTGCTGCGTTAAAAAGATTGGCAGGTATCTATCCAGATAGAAGATACCGATCTATCAAGCAGAGTGGATAACGTAGCTCTTTTGCTGGGTTAAAAAAAGAAGTTTTTTAAAATCACCATGCAAGGTACACATTTTTACTGAAATGCTGCAATAATAACAATTAAATTCCGCGTTTCTGGAGTGTATATCATAAGGTTTGTCTTTGCAATCAAAAAATTGCATAGTTCTTTGGATACACAGAAATATTATCTACGCACATCTACTTAGCAGCGTTTTTTTACTTCCATATTTACAGAGTAAATGGAAGTATTGTGATCGTCATAAAATCGAGAATCGGAACGGAGCTTCAGAAAAAACTTTTTCTTATACACATTTACTCAGAATCACTTCCTGAACAAGTGTCTGTCTGTGGTCTTTCACAAAAATGGCCATAACTCCCTCATTTCTCAACCTTTTTTCAAATTTCTTGAACTGAAATGTTTGTCTCGGCAAGACCTAACACCCTGTTTAATCGGAATTTGGATAACGCACAGTACTTCCGATATATTTGCATTTTTAGTGTTTTCTATTTTATTTTTTTCCGGCCACAAAAATGAACCAATTTGAGCGTTCTTGGTCTTAAAATCTTTGTTTTACCTTGCAGAATATGTGGATATTTTTTACATTCCGAAAATGTGGCATTTTTTCATTTTGGGCGAATTTCAAAATTTTAATAGTGAATTTTTCGATATTTTTGGCCTAAACACCCTTAAAAGCAGTCAAAATATGATCAAATTGTGTCACAATTTTACGTTTCAAAATATGGAAGTATTGTGTGTTATCTACGCACCACTGGTCTGAGATTACGAATCGAACCTAAAAGTTTTCAATAACTTTTGTTGTAATCGGAACATTCTTCTATGATTGCGAGTGTGATCACAAATCTTCGTGTGATCATGAGCGTACCTAATTGCCTTGATATGATTGGGGCGTAAAGTAATACTCTTGCTGTGGCAGGATGGCAAGGACGACGTAGTTATCTACCGGATGTGGGACTGGGAATTAGGTGTCTTCTCGAGCTAGCCTAGGGGCATTAACCCCTTTCCTAGTGGGCAAGGCACAAAGCCCATGACATGGGCCCCATGTGCATATGGATGCAACCCAAGGAACCGGTCCAAAATCCGGATGAGCGGTATGGGGAGCAGTGGCGGCTCCTGCCCTTAAACCCAGGGGGTGCACTTAGGCCATAAGATAATAATATTATCTAGATCTATGATATAGATAATAATATATTATATTATGGAACAATCGCGAAGGGAATATGTTATCATAAACAGTCAGTTGGTCTCAGCCAAATATCAATTTCAACTAAGTAAATGCAAATTAATAGGAAAGTTTTGCACACTTTCACGTCTCATTATTATAAAATGAACACCAAAAAACGTTCACTAGTGATAACAGAGGAATTTTAAGATGATTACCATCTATCAATTTTCAGAAACCCTACTTTGTAAAAGTTGAAATTGAAGTACCTAAGTATTGTCGGTTGCATTTCCGAGTCGTGGAGCGATTTTTAGCTTTTACCTTCAGTAAAAGTCCTTCCAGTGCAGGTGAGTAGCGGCCGGGTTCCCGGATTGCTATTTTCTCCTCCAAAGTAAACTTAGAAAAATTCAATTGAACTACCTTCACATCACTAATTTTTATTGAACCGCAGAAGAAAACACCGCGATTTTTACTAAATCATATCAGTTTTTGAACTGATAAGATAAGATTACCTCGATTAGACCGCATTCGACCGCAGATTCGATCGCATTCGACTGGCGGAGCAGACAGAAAATGTGCACCTGGACGGTACGGTGAGGCATTGGCTGGCTCACTCATACACTTCCAGAAATACACGACCACTAAGACCGATCTAGTGCATTACTAGTTCGTGCACGAGCCGCCCCATACAGTATAGCGCTAGTCCTATCCGTCGGTGATCCTGAGGCTTTGCCAATGACGTTGTTGTTGTTTTTCAGAGAGGATTAACAGTGAAGAGTTGTGTGGCAGTAATAATGTTATTATTAAGGTAGGTCACTGTTTTTTTCTTTCTCATTTTGGCCAGGGGGTGCACATGCTCCTCTGCTCCTGCCAGGAGCCGCCCCTGATGGGGAGTCTCCTGATCCCACCTCAAATAACGGAGGTTAACGGCCTCTGTCCTCCAAATTAGAAATAGATTCCGCTCTGTATAGTAGGGGTAGTCAAAAGACCAGGGGGCCAATTCTGTAACGTTGAAAGCGATATGTCTTCAGTGAGCAATAGAGAATCCGGGACTAGGCAATAGCGATTGGACCTATTCTGTAACCACCAGTTTCGACTGGGGTCCGCCATCTTGCCATTTTCATAAACACACCTTGCGAGCTGTGTCTTCTCCCTGGGCAATAAGTCTTCATCAGGTTACTCGAGTCGAGTTATTAATTATCTTATCACAGAGAGACATGATGGGAGACATCTTGATCAGTTATGTGAGACATGAGGACACATCAGTCTCCCTGGCTAATTTTTAACACGGTTAATATATCAACAAAATAATGTAAAAAAAAAACGTTCAATAATAATAACTTGGAGTATAACGTCGAGGCGGTTGACGATCTCTGGCTGGTCTGCCAGACGGAGATGTTGGATGCTCCGCAGAAGGAGTGGGAGCAAGGCGAGGCGGAGAACTGGGCATTGAAACCGGTTGCTGTTGCTGATCTATCAGCTTTGGAGTCGGAGGTTCCTCTCTAGCCAAAACTGGGGCGAAGCGGACCAGCTGCCTGACGATCTGGGTGTTCGCTGGTTCCACGCATGGCTTAATCTGATCCACATGCCTCTTGTGCTTGGTGACCCCATGGATGACCTCGTAGTGGAGTTCACCTAGCCGCTCGCTGATTTTCCCTTTCAGCCACGGAGTGGGACCTGAGTATGCTTGGAACATAACGGTCTCAACTGGAGCATAGGCTGGAGGAAGACGCTTTGGTTCCTTCGACAGCCGTTGCTCCATCTTCTCCTGGAGATAGGGCTTCACACAATCTAGCCTTGTCCTGATTGTGCGTCTGAGGAAAAGGAGAGAAGGCGGTTCTCCGGTAGTTTGATGTGGTACCTTATGGTACTGCTGCAGGAACTGATTGATGGCCTTCTGGAGCGTATTTGAAGTTTAACCGCATGTCATCAGAGCTCGCTTGATGGTTTGGACGTTACGTTTGGCTTGCCCATTTGTGCTTGGATGATATGGCGCTGTACGCTTGTGAAATCGAACTCCAGCAAGTTGTAGGAAGTTTCGGAATTCTGCCGATGAAAACTGGGGCCCATTGTCGGAGACGATGGTGATGAGGCACCCATACGTACCAAAAACCTCATCAAGAATCCGACATGTAGCTTCGTGGTTGTAGACAGTGTTGGTTTTACCTGGAGCCATTAAGAATAGGCGTCGACGATTATGAGTAGGTATTAGCCGCACACTGGCCTGGCATAATCTAGATGAACACGGTCCCACGGTGCATGAGGGTACTCCCAGTGATGAGATCGCTGAACTGGAGGAAATTTGGAATGAGCCAGGCAATGTTCTCTATCTCTTCGTCGATCTTGGGCCAAAAAATTAGAGAACCCGCAAGGCCCTTCATCTTAACTATTCCAATGTGGGCGAGGTGTAGTTCGTTGAGCAGCTGACGACGAAGCTCATGAGGAATGACGACTCGAGCCCGTACATGAGGCAACCGCAGGACAGACTGTAATCCTTTTCACTCCCCCAATATGCCAACGCTTTGAGATCTTTACCCTCTCTTAGAGCGTGGAGGTGGGTGGGTGATAGATGGGCTTCTTTCAATGTCTCTGCAGCTATGTCTTCATGAGAGACTGGGAGTTGGCACACTTGCTCGAACATGAACTGGTCGAATTCGTCATGAAGGTCGTAGCTTTCTTTAGATGTTTCTGAGTAGTTGTCGGTCGCCACACGGAACGCGTTGATGGAGTAGTCGATCTTCGATTGCGTAAGTGCCCTGGACAGATAATCGGCGTTAGCATTTTGCGATCCTGACCGATGTTTGATTTTTGATGTTTTTTTTTTTGTGCAAAAGATAAATCCTCGACTTTTGTAGGGTTGGGGAGTGACTTGAGAGCTACGTTCAACTCGGACCCCATATGGATTCGTAAATAGTCGCATTCATTTGCAGTCGGGACAGAACACAATTGAAGTTGAAGTTTGTAACGTTTTAAGTACTCATCCACTCATCTGAAATTGTTAAGGAAATGCAATCTGGCTAACCATTTTTTATATTATTACCTATGCACAATACCCCTCGCAAAATTTTTTATTCATATAACCTAATTGGCATTTTTGATATATATCCGATTTTGTACAAGTGGCGTGTTAATTTAAACTCTTATTATTTCTTTTACTGGCGATAAGTATAATTTAATTTGATAGTGTAGAATACTGTGTAAAAAGTAAGAGAGGGACTTATGGCCCTATTTTGTGCACAGTTTTAATAAATATATCGTCAATCGTCAATCCACAGCTTCGGGTGGTTTATGCTCTGGAAACGAAAATCGAACCACCGATTGACGGGATGTCGATTGGGCTTGAAGTGATTGGGCGAGTTGGGTGACCAAGGCCGTCAATTTTTCGACCGCCGATTCTAATGATGATGTAGACATGATTATCCATACGCGAATTAAACTGAACCGATTATACTCGTCGCCACTTTTATGTATTATTAATTGGTAATGAATTAGAATCAGATTGAGCACGTGAACTATATTTTTCAGATTAATTGGATAGGTTTCTATCACAACGGAAATAAGTTCATTGAACTCCTGAACTCCTCGAATTTGAAAACTGGGAGCGATTTGGTCATAGCATCAGCAGGCTGCGAGTTAGTGGGAATATATTCGAGGTGAATTTTACCATCATTTACTAGATCCCTTATGAAATGAAACCTGACATCTATGTGTTTCGACTTTCTGGTTTCAAAGGTACTAGCCATTTTTATGGTAGACTGGTTAACCTCGTAGATTACGATGGGGTAAATTGGGTAAACCATTAATTCTTCGAACAATTGGGCTATGTAGAGTGATTCTGACACACAATATGATAAGCTTACATATTCAGCAGCACAACTACTTAGCGTAACGAGACTCTGCTTCTTTGATTGCCATGCAATGAGATTATTGTTAATTTTGATTAGGTATCCGCTAGTGCTTTTTCTGTCTACATTATCGTTAGCAAAATCTGCATCGGAAAACATGTCATTTTGAAATCAGAACCGATTTTAGTAAATTTTAGACCATAGTTGTTAGTTTTCTTGAGATATCTCACGACACCCTTCAGATGTGTGAAGTGTTCGTGATCGAAATTATTACTGAAACGACTGAAATAATTGACAGCAAACCCAATATCCGGTCTCGTCCCCATACTTAGATAAGTCAAACAACCTATCAATTGCTTGTATGGTAAATCAGCGACTTTCTCAGCTTTTTCCAGAGAGAGCTTAGGCTGCATTGGTATTTCCTTGGGAATGCAATCATCCATCCTAAACTTTGATATGATCTTCTCAATCAACCCTTGTTGAGATATGGTCACACTTCCATCCTTGAATGTTATTTTTAATCCAAGAAAAACGAAATCACTTTCACTTTTGGAAAGATTGACCTTGAATTTAGACTGAAATTCTCTTACGATTGAATTGAGATCAAGATCACTAGGAGAAAATACAAGTACATCATCGACAAAAATGTAAATGATAGAATTACCTTTTTTGTAGACGCAGGCATCCGCTTTACACCGTTGAAATCCCAGATCAATTAGGAACTGATTTACACACTCGTTCCAACATTTAGGTGATTGTCGCAACCCATATAGAGACCTTTTTAGTTTGCATACCATGGGCCGTATTCACAACACTTCCTAGGCATAAGGAGCCGCTCGATGCGCAAGCACTTCGTTTGCACATTTCATTGGTTAATTTCAAAAAAACAAACATTCCGTTTCCATAAAACTCGCATGGTATGGAGACGATCACAGCAACTTAGGTACTGTCAATAGCAACCTCGATTTTCGAGGTCCCAATTTCAAGGCTGCTCAATTGCTACCTTAAAATTGGAACCTCGAAAATCGTGGTTGCGATTGACAGTACCTAGATTTCTGTGCTCGTCTCAATACCATGCGAGTTTTATGGTAACGGAATGTTTGTTTTTTCGAAATTGACCAATGAAATGTGCAAAGGAAGTGCTGGCGCATCGAGCGGCCCTAAAGCATAGGAAGTGTTGTGAATACGGGCCCATGTCCTTTTGCAATTTTAAACCTTTAGGAGGTTTCATAAAAACTGGCTCTTTCAAGAATGAATTTAGGAAAGCACTTTTGATATCAATTTGCCTAACTTTTAAGTTTTTCTCAATTGCAATAACCAGCAAAATTCTAAGCGATGCCATTTTAGCGACAGGTGCATATACGTCTTCCGGAATAGGAACTTGAAGAAATCCACGGGCTACAAGTCTAGCCTTTTTCACAGTTTCTTCACCAAGCTGTTTTTCCTTAAAAACCCACTTGGAATCGATCAGCTGTACGTTTTCCGGCTTCCTCACGACTTCCCAGGTTTGATTTTCTTCCAAACTCTTCAATTCCGCTTCGACAGCTTCCTTCCAACCATTTCCGATGCTTATAGCTTCCTCGTAGGTTTCTGGTTCTTCGGAATACGAGATTGCGGACAGAGCGGCAACCATGTTGGTACAGTCGTAGTTATCCAGGTATGTAGGAATCAATGTTCTGCGAGAGCTTTTCCGGGTAGATCCATTTTGTTCATTAGATTCCAGGTTTTCTTCTTCTTCTTCAGGATTCAAATGTAGGCTTCCACTTCGTGTACTCTTCGAAGGGGTAGACTTCGGTGACGGTGATTTCTTCGGCGACGGCGACCTTGTAGGGGAACTGGTTCCTTGCTGTTCTTCGGAGTCGTTCCCCGTGCTTCAAGCCCCACATCACGACTGTCGCTACGGTCATGAATATGACTGGTAGCGAAATAAGATTGATACACATACGAAATACTGTACGATAACACATGGCTATACGATAATTATACGGAATATGCTGGAGAATGCTTCCCTAGCTAGAAAAGGCGGGTTCAACAGCGATCAGTGCGTTGGTACCCGCCCTACTAGTAAGTACACGCTTATTTCCACCGATCAATTATACCCACAATCGTGTTTAATGAGCTTTCCCTTGTAATAATACTGTACATAAACAATCTCTACTTACTCTACACTCTACCCTGGCTTGTGCAGTTATTCCAGTATACGGTAGTACCCTATACCCTAGCTTACCTATAAGCCATTATATATGCATAAATACATAAACCAGGATACATAAACATGACGTACTTACTCTACACTATAGCCTGGCTTACACATAAGCCATTTTACCAGTCCTCTACAATACTACCCTTGGACATTACGCTCTGTACCCTACCCTGGCTTACACACAAGCCATTTTACCAGTCCTCTACAATACTACCCTTGGACATTACGCTCTGTACCCTACCCTGGCTTACACACAAGCCATTTTACCATTCCTCTACAATACTACCCTTGGACATTACGCTCTATACCCTACCCTGGCTTACACACAAGCCATTTTACCATTCCTCTACAATACTACCCTTGGACATTACACTCTATACCCTACCCTGGCTTACACATAAGCAATTGTACACCACCCAAGTAAACTCAAATAATGGTAAACTTCACGCTTGGGTCAGGGGACGGCTAAGGGGTCGTTGGGGAGGCCGTCATATACAAAACCATACAATGGAAAACTAAACTATGGACATGGAAGGCTAAACAATGGACATGGAGACATGCTGCAAAGGATAAACCCATAAATGAAGTTATTATTCGTAAGTAAGATTTTATTTATTATTATCATCATTTAACATCAATTCGCACGGCTCCAGACGGCCGTGATGACAACGACCACTTGAGGACGATGCTGCCTCACATCGAATTGCATCCTCCAGAAGCTCACGCCAAGTTGAATTGCAATCGCAACTGATAGCCACGATGCAAGAGCGTAACGTCCTGCTGCGGGCTATGGAAGAAGAAATCCAACGGAACATGGAACACAACAATCGTTCCTATCATACTTCAAGAAGGAGTTAGGCTTCTGGTCGTACGGTACGATCTGAAAGTGCATCTGTACAATCTGCGCAATCGATGTCAGCCATTCGTTTCAATGCACAAAATGCAAGTAGAAGTACAAGAGCACCGTCAGTTGCATGGTCGTGCCTGTCGCAATAACATGTTTGCGTCCACCAGAGACAATGCCACCTCTCGCAGGCGCAGAAGGCAATCGGCATCCCCAACTAACTCAATACCTCCTCAAACTGCACACCACTAAATTCGACCAATTGTAAGCCAACGTTATGCAGACTTGGCCAGTAATAATGGAAAAGAACTTAAATACTTGATGGCCCGACAATCCAAGATTAAGTCTTCAGCAGTCAACATTTTCAGTTTTTGCACTTACAGTCTTTTGCAGTGTGGCTGACTTATTAAGTCATTATAGGAGGACAACAGAACTTTGTGGATTTTCAGACTCAGAAAATCCTAACAGACTCCAGTCATGTTTAAAAGGAGACGCCAAGAAAGGCGTTTATGCATTACTTGCTTTGCCAGGAAGTGAACACAAAATTATGAGTATCCTACAAACGCTTTGGCTGCACAGAATATGTAATTTCCGAATTGGCAAAGAAAATTTTAAAGTTACCCCCAATTTCAGATGGTGATATCCTAAGTTTTGTCAATTTCGCATCCAAAACTCAAAACTATGTTGCTGCGATTGAGGTTTTGAATAACTTGGATTTCCTTTTTGATCCTTCAATGCTGCAAAAATCAGTCAATAAATTACCGTATTCAATCAGAATCCAATGGGGCAAATACACCTACTGCTTTGAAAACATAACGGCAAAACTGAACGAGTTTGCAGCTTGGCTAGAGCGTAATTTGATGCATTCAGCACATTTCTAAACCAATCTGGTAATTACCAACAACAAAACACAAAAGACACTTCTGCAAAAACCAATGAGGAACATGCATGAAAAAAAATAAACTGTTTTTTCGCCATAATATTCCTTGTTAGGCTTTGAAAATGGTGTTATGGTGGATGACGGTTCGGAAAAAAGGTAATTAAAAGAGGAGGGAGGCTTAGTGAAAATCGCAGATTTGAAGTCGAGCGGGAAAATGGCCAGTCGCAAGGTTACACAGAGTGATGTCATCTTCCCGTGAACACCAGTGCAACCTCATCCGAGTTCATGTGTGTATGCTGTGATAGGACGGAGATAACGAATTTTTTGCCGTTACATTAAAAAATTACGTGCAGTCGCGTCCGCACAGTGACGTCATACGGTTAACCGCCACATTCAAAAGGGCACTTTTCATTAGCGTTTTTCACCAGGAAAAATGTTGTTTTTTCGTTGTAGACCATCACTACATCATTTTCGCATCCTAAACAGCATCATTCTGGCGGAAAAAATGGATTTCGTTTTTCATGCATGTTCCTCATTGTCGATTTTGTGAGATTGGGTTCCATCTGATACACAAATCGCACCCGTCGTGGAATACTGTGACATGACACATACTGTGCCAATTGAGATGTTACAGAATTCCACGAGGGGGGCGAAATGTCCCAAATGGGAGAAAGAAACCGTCAAAAATCGATGAACTTGGGCCATGAATCAACCACTGTGTTTTCGGTGCTTAAAAAGCAGCCATCCTAGTTCTCGATGCCCCTCAAACCAGGATTGCCAAAAATGCAAAGGGGCACACCATACTACTCTTCATAAATCAGAAGACCCGTTTCAGAAATCAGACACACGCAATAGAAGTCTACACACACACACACACCAAGAAAACAATGAACAATCGATGCAGCATCATGCACACTATCAAACCCGACGATAGCGTGGCCACAAAATTTGGTCAAAATTTTGTGGCCACCACATCGTATCGAACCATTGATCCGATTTTGATGAAACTAGTCCTTAAAGATGTGGTTTGCTGCAACTTGGTGCATATTGTCCGGGCAATCCGATCAGAAAAGGTTAAGGGGTCCAATGAGGAACATGCATGAAAAAAAATAAACTGTTTTTTCGCCATAACATTCCTTGTTAGGCTTCGAAAATGGTGTTATGGTGGATGACGGTTCGGAAAAAAGGTTATTAAAAGAGGAGGGAGGCTTAGTGAAAATCGCAGATTTGAAGTCGAGCGGGAAAATGGCCTGCCGCAAGGTTACACAAGGTTGCACAGAGTGATGTCATCTTCCAGTGAACACCAGTGCAACCTCTTCCGAGTTCATGTGTGTATGCTGTGATAGGACGGCGATAACGGATTTTTTGCCGTTACGTTAAGAAACTACGTGCAATCACGTCCGCACAGTGACGTCATACGATTAACCGCCTCATTCAAAACGGCACTTTTCATTAGCGTTTTTCACTCGGAAAAATGTTGTTTTTTTGTTGTAGGCCATCACTACATCATTTTTGCATCCTAAACAGCATCATTCTGGCGGGAAAAATGGATTTCGTTTTTCATGCATGTTCCTCATTAGGGTATATTTTTGAAAAAACGCAAAAACTCAATTTTGAAGGTGATGCCGAGGGTTTAGAATTTTTTGAGTATTTTTCTCGGCATTCCCACTTGTTTTGCTATAAGTTAGGGGTTTTTTCCAAAATTTTTGAAAATTTTGTTTTTTAATAGGTTTGGCTTGAAAATTGTGATTTCTCCTTTTTCGCGTTTTTGCCAATTTGAGGGAGTTTTACTGAACCGATTTTGAATTTTTGAGCTTGTTGGATTCCTTGAAGGTTTTTACTCATTTTTCACTACCTATAAGTCAAAATTAGTTGGGTTTTGGTGATCAAAAACTGGTTTGACGACTAACGTTTGGCCTGGAATTTTATTATTTTTTATTTCAAATTTTTTTTCAAAGGGTCAAGAAAATATTTTTTTAGAGCAAAAATTAGTCATAAAACCAGTTTTTGATCACTAAACGCCAACTACTTTTGACTTACAGGGAGTGAAAAGGTATAGAAACCTTCAAGGAATCCAAGAAGCTCAAAAAATTCCAAATCGGTTCAGAAAAACTCCCTCAAATTGGCAAAAATGCGAAAGAGGAGAAATCACGTCAAGAAATTTCAAGCCAAACCGATTAAAAAACAAAATTTTCAAACATTTTGGGGAAAAATCCCTGATCTATAGAAAATCAAGTGGGAAAGCCAGGAAAAATTCTCAAAAAATTCTAAACCCTCGGCATCACCTTCAAAATTGAGTTTTCGTGTTTTTTCAAAAATATACCCTAATTATGCCGAATTGGACCCATTAACCTTTTCCGATCTGATTGCCCGGACAATTTGCTCCAAGTTGGAGCAAACCGCAACTTTTAGGACTATTTTCATCAAAATCGGATCAGTGGTTCGATACGATGTGGTGGCCACAAAATGTTGACCAACTTTTGTGGCCACGTCATCGTATTGGACTGCTGATCCGATTTTGGCTCGGTTGGTCCTTAAAGTTGTGGTTTGGTCCAACTTGGTGCATATTGTCTAGGGAATCCGATCAAAAAATGTTGAGGGGTCCAAAACCCAAAAAAACTGTTTTTGAAAAAATGACTTTTTTGACATTCGAGCGTTATTGAGTACTTTAGAGTGAATTTAGTGGATTCTCTTACCCGAAGTGCAGATCAAGGATAAATTCGCTAAACGCCCGTTTTTTTGGTTCATTTTTCTTAAGAAATGAACCTTTGTAATCGGTCAGGAAAAAAAAATTTTTAACACCCCCTGAAAATTTGTTGGTTTACGTTTCAAGGGGTGTAGAATCCAAATCTGCAATAAAATTTTTTTGTCCGTCCGCCGTACGCCGTCCGCCGTCCGGGGTTTTTCAGGGGGAAGGAGTTATCGAAAAAATTTGAAATTTTTACCAAAAATCAAGTTCCGTATTTAGTTGGTCCTAACGTCTCGACAGAACCCTACCTTAATTTTAAGGCCAGTAAAACAGCTGTTAAAGAGGTAAAGAATTCGTGCTTTTCTGGAAATTTGTAACATAGGCATGTGACGCATCATTATCTATAGATTTTTCTATGCCGAATTGAATGAGACCATCGCCACGGCGGTAGCTCTAACCGTTTAGGAGTTATTGCAGTTTTAGTGAGACATTTTTTAGTTTTTTAAAATTTCTACAATTCTGAATAACTCGAAAACGACTAGAGCCACAAAAATCGTTTTCCACTCGTTGGAATCCCCACAAAAACTTCTGTCCTCCCGATATCTTCAATTTAAAGAATTTGGTCGCATTACACAAATCAGCAAAACAAAAATTTGAGAATTTGGCCTCGGCTCTTAGATACGGTTGATTGATCTACTTACGACCACTAGCCTATTACACCAACAAGGTGACGCACTCACACTACGACCAGATGCGCTTGGCAACATGAAAGCGAGTCAGGCTTTAACAATGGTTCTGAGGCATTTTCAATTTCATTCATTATTCAGAGAATTTAATAATTATTATTATTCAGTTAATAATGAAGGTGATTCAGAATAGATTAAATGGTGAATTTAACGGAATTAAACGATCTGCTGCGTTGAAAAGATAGATAGGTAAGTATTTATCAAGCAAAGAGGATGATTATTTTTTGCCGGGTTGAAAAAACGTTTCTCTAAATCCCCCTCTAAAATACAAATTTATACTGAAATTATAGAATAATAACAACTAAATTCTGAGTTTAAGGAGTACCGATATATCGCGAAGTTTGTCTTAGCAATCGAAAAATGAACCCCTGTGCAAAATTTGCAGAGTTCTTCGGACATAGCGAAAACTAATGTGCACATGCCATTGATCTACTTAGCAGCGTTTTTTAAATCGGTCCACACCTTCTATGCGTCTTGCGCCTGACGGCTTACGGTGGAAGGACAAAAAAATTTTATTGTATATTCGTGTTCCAGAACCTCTGAAACGTGAAAGAAAAAATTTTCAGGGGGTGTTGTAAAACAATTTTGCGCGACCGATTACGTAGGATTTACCGATTTACGTTATTGGAAATAATGCACTAAAATCCAAGGTCGGGGATTCTGGATTTCCGGAAACTGTGATTTGGTTCTCTGAAAGTGAACGTTTTGTCTAGCCGCCAACTTAATTGCGTAGACAGAAATTAAGAAGGGGCGTACGGCTGGGGAGGTGCAGTTAGATCTGAACGTGGATGGGGAGGGGCGGGTGCCGTAAGGGGTGGTTGGGTGGAATGCCGGGCGGTGGTGAGGGTTGAATCTCGGGAGGAGTGAGGACACTCGTATTTTCTTTTTATACCTATTTATTCATCATTGTGAAAACGTTGAGGAAAGTACCCAAAAGTGGACCCCTCCCCAAAAGTGGACCCCTGACATTTTAGGCTCTGTACGATGCTGAACTTGACCGAAACCAAGCGCAACTAGTAGTTCCCACTTCTGTGACAACAAGTTGGAGCGCTCACGTCGTCTACTTTATCTGCCTGCTTTCAGTTCACCATTATGTGATTTCTTGTATGGTAAAATTATTACAGTGTCATACGTTATTCGACATTTCTCCTACACTTTTGAAGGTAAGGCTTCCAACATGTATTATTCTGAAATAGTAAGGAATAAGGGTAATATTTATCATCAAGTTATCTCACTTGAACGGCTCTGTTAAACATTGAAAGAGTAACGAATAATTAGGCTATAGTCGCCTAAAGTGGACCCCCCTTAGTGTCCTAATGCGGAACCCGTTATTTTTCATGTTCAAACATCTGCTGAATCTGAAAAACGTCTCAACTTCGAAGAGAAATCAAGCAGTGAAGAAGACAGCCTTTTGTCTGGGTCAATCTGACAACGGAACTGAATATTGTTACAAATTGTTCGACAAGTTTTTACAGGACAACGGCATCCAACGACGTCTATCAACGAAATATATGCCGCAACAGAACGGACTCGCCGAACGACTAAATCGTACGCTACTGGATAAGGCCAGATGTCTAATGACCGAAGCCTGTCTACCTCCGATGCTCTGGGCAGAAGCGATTCACACCGCAAATTATTTGAAGAATAGATCGCCATCAAACCCAATAGACAGAAAAACTCCATTCCACATCTGGGTTGGAAGGAACCCATCAGTGAGGCACCTTCACATCGTAGGAAGTAAGACCTGAAGAAAAAACCAGGATTAAGCAAATTTACTCCTCGAGCTACCCCTGGAATTTTTGTTGGGTACTCAGAAGTTTCCAAAGCCTTCAGAGTATGGATACCTTCAACAAGAAAAATAGAAGTAAGCCGCGACGTAAAAATTCTAGATGGTGTGAACTACTCAAACACAACAATTGATCCTGAATTTGGAACAAAACAAATTCCCCAAGATGAACAAATTGTCATCACGAGTCATTCAGAAAATAATTGTTTCCAACTCGAAATATGCCCTACCCAACAACCAACATAAACAAAAAAAAACGCTGCTAAGTAGATCAGTGGCATGTGCAGATTAGTTTTTGCTATGTCCGAAGAACTCTGCAAATTTTGCACAGGGGTTCATTTTTCGATTGCAAAGACAAACCTTACGATATATCGGTACTCATTAAACACAGAATTTAGCTGTTATTATTCTATAATTTCAGTATCAATTTGTATTTTAGATGGGTTATTTAGAAAAACGTTTTTTCAACCAGGCAAAAAATAATCATCCTCTTCGCTTGATAAATACTTACTTACCTATCCATTTTTTCAACGCAGCTGATCGTTCAATTCCGTTAAATTTACCATTTAATCTATTCTTAATCACCTTCATAATTAACTGAATAATAATAATTATTAAATTCTCTGAATAATGAAATTAAAAATGCCTCATGCCTCAGAACCGTTGTTAAAGCCTGACTCGCTCTCATGTTGCCAAGCGCAACTGGTCGAAGTGTGAGTGCGTCACCTTGTTGGTGTAATAGGCTAGTAGTCGTAAGTAGATCAATCAACCGTATCTAAGAGCCGAGGCCAAATTCTCAAGTTTTTCCAATTTTTGTTTTGCTGATTTGTGTAATGCGACCGAATTCTTTAAATTGAAGATATCGGGAGGACAGAAGTTTTTGTGGGGATTCCAACGAGTGGAAAACGAATTTTGTGGCTCGAGTAGTTTTCGAGTTATTAAGAATTGGGGAAATTTAGAAAAACTCAAAACTGCTTCACTAAAACTGCAATAACTCCTAAACGGTTGAAGCTACTGGCGTGGCGATGGTCTCATTCGATTCAGCATAGAAAAATCTATAGAAAATGATACCTCACATGCCTATGTTGCAAATTTCCTTAAAAAGACGAATTTTTTACCACTTCAACAGCTGTTTTACTGGCCTTAAAATTAAGGTAGGGTTCTGCCGAGACGTTAGGACCAACTAGATACGGAACTTGATTTTTGGTAAAAATTTCAAAATTTTTCGATAACTCCTTCCCCCTTAAAAACCCCGGACGGCGGACGGCGTACGGCGGACGGCGTACGGCGTACGGCGTACGGCGTACGGCGTACGGCGGACGGACAAAAAATTTTTATTGCAGATTCGGATTCTACACCCCTTGAAACGTAAACCAACAAATTTTCAGGGGGTGTTAAAAATTTTTTTTTCCTGACCGATTACAAAGGTTCATTTCTTTAGAAAAATGAACCAAAATATTTTATTCATTTTTTAATTTTATAGTTTTTCCTAATAATTTTATATTTTTATAAAAAAATGAAGCGATGATTTACCCCCCCTAACCGCGTATTTACTACAATTAACGCAACAATGACGTGTCAGACAATATTACTATATTACCTATCACATTGGCAGGTCTAGTTGCACGTGTACAAAATAGTCCCATCATTCCCCCAATCACAATAGACCTTCAACCAAATCAGCTGACACATCCACCAATCAACGCCGGCCACATCACCATCAATCTGCAAGCCTCAACTCTCCACCTCAAGCTCAAGCAACCTCGCAGTCGTCTTGGTGTTCTGATCGTATGTGGTCCTCTATTGCAGCCATTTTATACAGCAATCTCTATTGCTTGTTTTCAACAGCCCTTTTCAGGGCTAACCCAGTCACAGCAATCTCTATTGCTTTCAAACCGCTGCTGGCATCACATCAGTGTCGAATTTCTATAATTCGTCACTCACCGAGGACTTGGAGCAGTGCATCTGCAGAGCATCCAGCCTACGAACCCGAAGTCCGACCCGCCGCAGTCCACGGCAACATCGTGCCCGCCAGGATCGTCATTTCGCCGCAGTTTTGCCGTTTGACGCCGGGGCAGCCGTTCTCAGAGCGATCCGACCCAGTTTTGGCTCGAATCCGTGAGGCCAAGTCTCTACTTGGTGGACAAGCATCGCCTATCATCGATCATCTACAACAAGGTCGGTCAGAAACGATTTCGCCTCTTCGATTGCCCGAATTAGGCCATCCGCGATCGGTACAGGACAATTTCGACCGTTCGACTCGACAATTTTCACCCCCAATATTCCCGAAAACCTGCCTAGGTAGGCCTGCTCACGTCTTCGGACCATCCTCCTTTTATTTTCTAATAAAAGTCCGTGTTGCGAAGCAAGGATTTATTTTATTAAATTCCCCTCCGTCTCACATTAAAACATTAAATGAAATATTTTGGTAAAATATTTAATATTTTAATATTTAATATTTATTATTAAATTTTTATTATTAAATATTTTATTTAATATTTTAATATTTAATATTTGGTAAAATTACCAAATTTTGGTAGCAGAGCGTGGTTTTGTGAGCAAAAATATCCAGGCAGATTTTCGGAATATCATAAATCATCGTTTCATTTTTACTTCCATATTTACGGAGTAAATGGAAGTATTGTGATCGTCCTAAAATCGAGAATCGGAACGGAGCCTCAGAAAAAACTTTTTCTTATACACATTTACTCAGAATCACTTCCCGAACAAGTGTCTGTGTGTCCGTGTGTCCGTGTGTCCGTCTGTCCGTCTGTCCGTGTGTCCGTCTGTCCGTCTGTGGTCATTTACAAAAATGGCCATAACTCCCTCATTTCTCAACCTTTTTTCAAATTTCTTGAACTGAAATGTTTGTCTCGGCAAGACCTAACACCCTGTTTAATCGGAATTTGGATAACGCACAGTACTTCCGATATATTTGCATTTATAGTGTTTTCTATTTTATTTTTTTCCGGCCACAAAAATGAACCGATTTGAGCGTTCTTGGTCTCAAAATCTTCGTTTTACCTTGCAGAATATGTGGATATTTTTTACATTCCGAAAATGTAGCGTTTTTTCATTTTGGGCGAATTTTAAAATTTTAATAGTGAATTTTTCGATATTTTTGGCCTAAACACCCTTAAGGCAGTCAAAATATGATCAAATTGTGTCACAATTTTACGTTTCAAAATATGGAAGTATTGTGTGTTATCTACGCACCACTGGTTTAAATCGTTTCAGTTTTTTATTTATTGAATTTTCAATTTCAATATAATTATCGATCGTTTTCGATCGATCTCACCTATCATTTCAATTCAGAACGTTTCCACCTGGTGGATACAAAGGCGAGATACACCTGCAATACAGTTGTATTCATCCGCCGACAAGAAAATTCGTGCAACTCCATATCTTTTCAACACAAACGTACCTACTCAATCAGCCCAGTCTCATACCTAGTAACTAGCAGATCGGTTAGCAGCCAGTTAGCGATCAATTTTACGGTCGTATTATTTTCACAGTATCTAATTTCTATTAGTACAATTTGCAAAATGACTGCGAAAATCGTTGCTATGACTAAGCGTAAGGAGTTGGCTGCTAGTGAAATGAATTCAATAGTATTGGAAGGTCGCAAGACCCAAGGTAAAGATAAGAACGCCGTTGAAATTTCCAAATATTTGAGTTTGTTCACATCTGCTGAACGATATTTTATCAAGTTCGAGGATACTTGGGATCAACTGGTCGAGTTGTATGAAGAAGCAGGTAAGCCGGAAGACTTTCCTAGCAATGATCAAAAACTTTTGAAAGCCAACACTAAAAGATATTATTACGAGTGTATTACTTGGCATAGATATTGTACGGATATGTCTACTCCTCCCCCTTCTCAGAATCCTAACGTTACGATTTCCGAATTAACATCCTCAGACAATTTACCTAAAATCAATTTGCCCCATTTTGACGGGGAAATATTAAATTGGCCTAAATATAGGGATACATTTGTATCGCTGATTCATCACAATACGAAATTAACGGACATTATGAAGCACCACTATCTAGTATCTTCATTATCTGGTAAGGCCCTATCCGTAATTAGCCATTTAAAAATAGAAAACTCACAGTACGAACTTGCGTGGGGGTGTTTACTCTCCGCCTTTGATAATCGCCGTATTTTGGCCAATGCATACTTGGATCAAATCTTATCGTTCAAACCCCTTCAGGGTAAAACATCGGTAGCTTCGCTAAGCTCGTTTATATCGCAAATTTCCGATAGTGTCTCAACCTTCAAATCCTTAAGTATTCCCAACGAAGGAGATTTTATTTTATTTTATCTGGGAATTAGAAACCTTGATGCGGTCACTCGAGAAAGCTTTGAAATGGCTCAGAAAAATGATACGTTCCCTACCTTTAACACCTTGTCTACTTTTGTAAGAGAAAGGTGTGTGGCCCTTCAATTAGCCGAAGGTAGTCGAGAGGGATCGTCAAATTCGGAAAAGACCGAATTTAGTGGCAAATTAGCTCCACCTGGATACCAAACGCGTTCCAAAACAAGAGCTCTATCTGGTAAAGTACTTATTGCTGGCCAGTCACCCAAGCCGAAAAGAAAACCTCTAATGAAATGCATTGCGTGTGGCGATGGCGTTCATTATTTGAATCAATGTAAGCTATTCAATGCAGCCTCGGTGGACCAGCGTCATGAAATTCTAAAAAATTGGCAAGGTTGTAAAAACTGTTTTTCAACACTTCATCGTACCTATGATTGCGCTAATACTTCTCGGTGCAAAGCGTGCGGTGGCAAACACCACACTTTACTTCATTATCCTAAATCAAAATTAGACGACTATTCATTTCAAAGGCCTGGTACTTCTAATGCTAAGCCATCTACTTCCTTTTCTAAGGATAATAATAGCACTTCTCTCACTACGGTATTAGTAGAGAATAAAAACCGCATATTAGGCACTTTTCAAGCAGAAATAAAAGATGCTCGCGGTCACTTCGTGACTTTTTGCGGAGTAGTTGATAATGGCTCTCACTATAGCATTGTCACAAATAAATTAGTGAACAAACTAGGCTTATCCTACAAGAAATCTTCCCGAATTATTTCAGGTATCGGCGATACTCCCTTTGACGGAGCAAAAGGAGAGATTACCTTTGAAATGCGGCCGGTAGGTAAGGAAGGACCGTCCTTTATTTCCAACGCTCTCGTTGTTAACAAAATAACCGGGCCTCAACCTGCCGCCCCTCTTCCTCAAAACTGTGTTGCGCACTTATCGCAATACCACCTAGCGGATTCCACTTTTGGAATTCCCGGTCCCGTCGATATTTTGATTGGAGTCGATTTATTTGTTCGAATAGTCAGTGGTAATTTTATCACACTACGAGATGATTGGCCAAGATTATGCCCTTCTGTTTTCGGCCATATTATTATGGGTTCCATGGATTATTCAAGTTTCAATAATCATAATCCTGTTTCTCTTCTAGTTAATCCAACGAACGATAACTTAAATGAACAATTATGCAAGTTTTGGAATTTGGAAGAGATCCGTTGTGAAATTCCGGTACAAAGTCCAGATGATATCTACTGTGAACAGCACTTTGTAAAAACGCACCAACGTCTGCCCAATGGCCAATATGTGGTAAGCTTACCATTTAAGTCTACCTCGCCTATTTTTCCAAATTCTGAATTTATGGCCAAATCGAGATTTCAAAATTTAGAAAATAAACTCAAGCGTAATTCTGAATTATACAGTCAATACCGGGAATTTATGCTCGAATACCAAACTTTGGGCCACATGTCGCCGACTAATAATATTGCGCGTTATGTCATTCCTCATCATGCTATCAGTAAAGAAGATAGGAATCAGATTAAGCTCCGCGTTGTTTTTGATGCGTCAGCTAACTCGGGTCACGGTTCTTTAAATCAGTACCTTCATTCAGGGCCCAAGTTGCAAAATGACATTCGCGACATTTTATTGAATTGGCGGTCTCACTCTATCGCAATAGTGGCGGATGTGTATATGTATATGTCTTTACTTTTATGTCTCTACTTGGTGGACAAGCATCGCCTATCATCGATCATCTACAACAAGGTCGGTCAGAAACGATTTCGCCTCTTCGATTGCCCGAATTAGGCCATCCGCGATCGGTACAGGACAATTTCGACCGTTCGACTCGACAATTTTCACCCCCAATATTCCCGAAAACCTGCCTAGGTAGGCCTGCTCACGTCTTCGGACCATCCTCCTTTTATTTTCTAATAAAAGTCCGTGTTGCGAAGCAAGGATTTATTTTATTAAATTCCCCTCCGTCTCACATTAAAACAAATAATGAACCGATACAACAGGATCATGACCTACTAACTGAAGATCAACAAGTAACCACTGAAGATCAACAAGAAACAACTGAAGATCAACAAGAAATTTTTGAAGATCAACAAGAAGAAGTTGACATCCAAGAAATTGGAACTCAGCAAGGTTCAACGACTGAAGCAAGAAGCACAATCAATGATCGACCAAAAAGAACAATTCATCCACCGAAATGGCACGATGATTATGAATTTGTTTTTTTAGGCGCTGAGGATGAACCATCAAAAGAAGACCCGTCTTATTGGCATGACGCTATTGAATCAGAAATAAAGTCATTAATAAAAAATGACACATGGGAAATCGTTGAAAGAACCAATCAAGAAAACATCGTAGGCTGCAGACTTGTTCTGAAAGAAAAATTCAACGCGGATGGCACACTCGAACGGAAGAAAGCCAGACTCGTAGCACGAGGATTTACCCAAAGACCAAATGTCGATTTCGCAGAAACTTATGCACCAGTCGCTAAGTTAAGCTCAATACGATTATTATTGGGTATAGCTGCCGAAAAAGGTCTTATGGTAAGCCAAATGGATGTAATTACAGCTTACCTCAACGGTGATCTCGACGAAGACGTCTACATGGCAATTCCCGAGAACCTGAAACAATATCTTCAAGAAATCGTAGTCGAAGAAAGTCAAAACGAAACTGTATTTGAGAAGGCAAGGAAGGCGCTCAATGATTTGAGAAAAGGGGACAAAGAAAAAGTATGTCACCTCAAAAAAGCCATCTACGGATTACGACAAGCAGGACGGCAATGGTTCAAAAAACTTGATTCCAAATTAAAAGAAATTGGATTCAACCCGTCCGTAGCTGATCCCTGTGTATACAGATCTTCGACAGGGGGAGGTGAGATCATCGCAGTTTATGTCGACGATCTGATAATACTGACAAAAGATCAGGCGGGTTACGAAAAATTGAAATCCATCCTCCTAAAATGTTTCGACATGCGCGACCTAGGATCACTCAACTACTGCCTAGGAATCCAATTTTCATGCAAGAACGGATGCGTATCAGCAAACCAGTCCAAATACATTGACAAATTGCTGGAAAAATATCAAATGACTGACTGCAAACCGATTGGAACGCCGATGGATCCGAAAACAAAATTGGAGAAAGCAACCGACTGCGACCATCTAAGTTATCCCTACCAAAATTTGATTGGCGCACTTATGTACTTATCAGTCGCAACGAGACCAGACATAAGTTATACGGTCAGTTACCTGAGTCAATTCAATAATTCTTTTGGTAAGGAACATTGGCAGGCCGCAAAGAGAGTTTTTAAATATCTCAAAGGAACAAAAGAAATGTCCCTTCTATATCGCAAGACATCACAGCCAATCGTTGGATACACAGATGCCGATTGGGGATCATGTACGATCGATCGAAGATCTTATTCGGGATTTTGTTTCATTTTTGCCGGATCTCCAATATGTTGGGCAGCAAAAAAAACAAACGACCGTTGCACTTTCAACTGCCGAAGCAGAATATGCAGCAATAGCCGAGTCAACAAAAGAAGCCTTACATCTCAAGCAACTGTCGATGGATCTCGACATCACACAAAACAAAATTGTTATCCATAATGATAATCAGGCTGCTCAACATATGGCAGCAAATCCCATCGTAAGTTCGAAATCAAAACACGTCGCGATAAGAATCAATTTCGTCCAAGAGGTAATTGAACGCGGAGACGTCGAACTCAAATATGTCAGCACTGACTTGATGACTGCCGACGTTCTGACCAAGGCTTTGGCGAAACCTCGTCACCAAGAGCTTATCGCGAATATGGGGCTGACGATTCGTGAGGGGGGGTATTGGATATAAACACTCATATGGATGATTGGGCACTAACACACCAACATCCAAGTCCCATGTAAATACTACAAACAATAAATTAATTCATTCTCGTTCTAGACATCAAAGCGAAAGGTCGAATCTTATTCATCAAATAAGTAGACACGATTCATCTATCACAAAGAGATACAAATAATTTCAAAAGCCTGGAGCAACGCCTTCAAAAAATGATGATGCCTAATCGGAAATCGATATATTCATTAGCATTAAAGGATAATTTATTGTTATTATATACTTACTATTGACTTAGCATTGTTTTATGTGATTTAATCTCATTCCTCCATTTAATTTTCCATCCATTTTTGTAATATTTAGTAGGGGTCCACTTTAGGCAACTTTTTTTAGGATTGCCAAATTGCAGGGTTTTGAAAAATATACTTTTTTATTACTATTTCTTAGTATAATTTTATAAATTGAAATTGAAATGAAACAAAACATTACCGTGCTATCGTTACATGCATTTGAAAATGTGTTTTTAATTGTTCTATATTTTTTATTGATAAAAAACAAAATGGGGTTCCACTTTTGGGCACTTTCCTCTACCATTTAAGCACCATTGAGCTCCCATTACTCCACAAATGAAATGATGATAAACCGACCCACTCCAACTATTTGAACTTTATTCTCTGAGATACCCGGACAAATAATGTACCCATGTCACTAATCTACTAAGCAGCACTTTGAAATTTTTTCTATACCTTGGATTTTTCATGTGAAATCGGTTTTTTGAATTTTCCTCAATCCTGCTGAGGCTTGGAAAATTGTCAGTTTTTTGCGTCAAGTACCTGCTCAAAACTATTTTTTAATTTTTTAAAGGGTCAAAAAGTATTTTTTTAAATGTAAAAAATCAGTCTTTAAACTAGTTTTTGACCTCTAAAATCCAACCAATTTTGACTTACAGAGAGTGAAAACGGTGTAGAAACCTTCGAGAAATCCACCAAGATCAAAAAATTCAAAACCGGTTCTGTAGAACTCCCTCAAATTGGCAAAAACGTGAAAAAGTAGAAATCGCGTCAACGAATCAGAGCCAAACCGATTTAAAAACAAAATTTTCCAAAAAAGACCTTATCTCATGGTAAGTCAAGCAAACCTGGAAAAAATCCTCAAAAAATTCTAACCCCACAACATCACCTTCAAAATTGAGTTTTTGTGTTTATCTGAAAATGGACCATGCTAACGCCGATTTGGCCCCCTCAAACTTTTCCGGTTGGATTCCCCGGACAATATGCATCAAGTTGGAGCAAACCACAACTTTTAGGA
Organism: Nesidiocoris tenuis; assembly: GCA_036186465.1. Taxonomy (NCBI): domain Eukaryota; kingdom Metazoa; phylum Arthropoda; class Insecta; order Hemiptera; family Miridae; genus Nesidiocoris; species Nesidiocoris tenuis. Next base: position 713,828 of record AP028910.1, read on the forward strand.
CTAGTTTCATCAAAATAAGATCAGCGGTTGGCCCTAAAGTTGTGGTTTGCTCCAACTTGATGCATATTGTCCAGGGAGTCCGGTGGAAATTATGACTTTTTTGACATTCGAACGTTGTTGAGTACTTTAAAGGGATTTAGAGGATTTTCTTGGACGAGGTGCACTTCAAGGATAAATTTGCTCAATCTTTGTTTTTTATGTCCATATTAACAGAGTAAATGGGAGCATTGGAATCGTCCTTAAATCGAGAATCAGAACGGAGCTTCAGAAAAAACTTTTTCTGATACACATTTACCCAGAATCACTTCCGTCTGTGTGGTCATCTGTCCGTCTGTGGTCATTTACGAAAATGACCATAGCTCCCTCAATTCTCAACCTTTTTTCAGAAAAAAAAAAAAAAAAAAAAACTGAAATGTTAGTCTTGGCAAGACCTAACACCCTGTTAATTGGAATCTGAATGACTCACAGTACTTTCGACATATTTGCATTTCCAGTGTTTTCTATTTTTTTTCCAGCCACAAAAATGAACCGATTTGAGCTTTCTTGGCCTCAAACTCTTTGTTTTACCTTGCGGAAACGTGAGTATATTTTATGTTCAGATAACTTGACGTATTTTGACTTTGAGCAAGTTTTAAAATCTGCATAGTGAGTTTCTTGACATTTTTGACCTAAACACCCTTAAAAGCAGTCAAAATATGATCAAATTGTGTCACACTTTTACGTTTCAAAATATGGAAGTATTGTGTGTTATCTATGCACCACTGGTTTACGTTTGAAAGAACAAGAGGATTGATTGATGAGTAACTTTTGTAATTTTTTAAATAAATTACATTCAAATATCACTGGGTCTACATGAATACAGCACTTATTTTGGATCTACAAGGTAGCAGTTGTAAAACTCTTCCTCAGTCTTGTTCCTGAACGATGGTATAAACGGTATCTTGACTATTTCAGCAAAACCTTCATCCATACTTGGCTCCTGGTATTTTTTGCTGAAATAGTGAAAAATTATTCCATGGACTGAACAAAATTTCAGGGCCTAGCTCAGAACGGTTGGGCATTTATGAGAAGCGCAATGGAACTTACTTTAGATTGTGTATGACAGCATTGGTAACGCGGAGAGAATCTTTTTCTATGATATTCCTGAACTGCAACAATACATGTACGATAATGCCTTGTACCACTTCCAGATAAATTGGTCACATCTTTACATTCCTTCCCCAGTATGAATTGCCAACAAGAACAAAGCGGTCAGGTCAAACATTTAGTAGCCTAGATTTATTTGCTTTTTCAAGATTTTATTCTGTTATCTGCAGATTTCACGCGAGGTTTATTGTCATATATTTAAGTTTAAAACAACCCCGAACTTTAGAAAAAACATGTTATCTACAGCAATGGGATGGTCTGCTCGTCTGTTGCATGATCAAGACTCGTCTGTCTTGAACGAAATTCATTTCGGTATTAGGTTTTCATAGTCCATGAGCGAATGATGATTTTCTTACCTCTTCCGAATTGGAAACTAAAAATAAAACTGAAACTAAAACAAAAACTGAAACTGAAACTTCCACTCGAACTTGGGTGTGTGCTTAAAATTAAGTTTGAATACCAGTTTTAGATTGAACTTTGGGCCCTTCTTGGTTTGAGTTTGGGTTTAAGTTTAAGTTCTGATTTTTGAGCTTCAGTTTCCGTTTCACTTTTAGTTCTAGTTTCAGTTTCAGCTCCAGTTTCAGCATATGATTCAGTTTCAGTTTCATTTCGAGTTATAGTTTTAGCTTGAGTTTAAATTAAAGTTTGTGTTTTTAATTATAGTGCAATGCAGAGCAATAAAAGCCCAAAAATTGACATTATTTGGTACGTTCTTGGGGTTTTAGGGGTGTTGACATTTTTGGATTCCATACACCTAAAATCATGAAAAATGGCTCAGACAATAAGATAAACAATGATAGTTGTCAGTAATTATTACTGAATTAGGAAAACCAAGACATTTTGGAATTCGGTCAAATTTGCTACGTCCCATGGTTTAATCATTGGGCAAAGTTGAAATTCAGATTCAGCACACCTGAAAGGTCAGTCATATAACTAGTAACACATTTCACCATTCGGCATGCAACAGTGATTAACTCGATTTTAGGATTTTTTTACGAGGAATCTGGTGGTACCACTGGTTTGAGCGGATTTGGGAGAAAAAGCTGTCAGAAACAGTTTTGAGCAACACCACTCAACTTTTCTTAGGCCCGTAAAAGTGGTTACCTTTGCTGCAATTCGAAAGCTGGTTGGTTAGGTGCAGCTTCTTTTGGTTCATTTTTCTTAAGAAATGAACCTTTGTAATCGGTCGGGAAAAATTTTTTTTTAACACCCCCTGAAAATTTGTTGGTTTATGTTTCAAGGGGTGTAGAATCCGAATCTGCAATAAAATTTTTTTGTCCGTCCGCCGTCCCCCGTCCGCCGTACGCCGTACGCCGTCCGGCGTTTTTCAGGGGGAAGGAGTTATCGAAAATTTTTGAAATTTTTACCAAAAATCAAGTTCCGTATCTAGTTGGTCCTAACGTCTCGGCAGAACCCTACCTTAATTTTAAGGCCAGTAAAACAGCTGTTGAAGTGAGAAAAAATTCGTGCTTTTCAGGAAAAAAGCAACATAGGCATGTGAGGCATCAATTTCTATAGATTTTTCTATGCTGAATCGAATGAGACCATCGCCACGCCGGTAGCTTCAACCGTTTAGGAGTTATTGCAGTTTTAGTGAGACATTTTTGAGTTTTTTAAAATTTCTGCAATTCTTAATAACTCGAAACTACTCGAGCCACAAAATTCGTTTTCCACTCGTTGGAATCCCTACAAAAACTTCTGTCCTCCCGATATCTTCAATTAAAAGAATTTGGTCGCATTACACAAATCAGCAAAACAAAAATCGGAAAAATTTGAGAATTTGGCCTCGGCTCTTAGATACGGTTGATTGATCTACTTACGACGACTAGCCTATTACACCAACAAGGTGACGCACTCACACTACGGCCAGTTGCGCTTGGCAACGTGAGAGCGAGTTAGGCTTCAACAATGGTTCTGAGGCATTCTTGACGCATTTTTAATTTCATTATTAAGAGAATTTAATGATTTTTATTATTCTGTTAATTATGAAGGTGATTAAATGGTGAATTTAACGAATTAAACGATCTGCTGCGTTGAAAAGATAGATATTTAAGTATTTATCAAAAGAAGAGGATGATTATTTTTTGCCGGGTTGAAAACGTTTTTCTAAATCCCCATCTAAAATACAAATTATACTGAAATTATAGAATAATAACAACTAAATTCTGTGTTTAAGGAGTACCGATATATCGTAAGGTTTGTCTTTGCAATCGAAAAATGAACCCTTGTGCAAAATTTGCAGAGTTCTTCGGACATACCGAAAACTAATCTGCACATGCCACTGATCTACTTAGCAGCGTTTTTTAATTATTATCCAACTTTTTGTGACATTTTTACTCAACTAAAGCAAGCTATAAGCAAGCATCTAAGCAATAATTTGATTAACTCAATTTGCATGGATTCTAGTTTTTTGGATTCCTGAAAAGTTGAAAAAATCGAGTTAATCACTGTTGCATGCTGATTGACTATTTCTTTCCTGAAAAAACCCCCTCCTTACGACTCAGCAGAAGGAACAACTTTACATGGCATAAATTAGATCAAGTGGGGAATGTCAAAAATTCCCTTTCGGGCAGGAGTAGAACCTGCACCTCCTGCTCTCTAGTTGCCTTAACCCATTCAGCCAAGGAGAGCCTCGGATCAGACAGACTGGAAGGTTCACTCAGGTGGCACATTGCCTTTGAGAAACACTTTGCCATTCCCTGTCTTTTCTAATTATCTGATTGCCCAAATGATCTGCATTAGGGGGCTAATACCCGATCGAAGGAAGGAGAGAATGCATGACGGTTGCGGGTAAGGGCTGCTTTATCGATAATCGATTATCCGAAAATGAATGACAAACTTCCCAAAAATCAATTATCAAAAAATTGATCGGCCACAAATTTCTCTGAAACACAGCCTATGCTCATCTAGCCAAAAATCACCCTGAAATTTTTGGCCAAGTGATTATTCAATGATTTTTGGATAGTTTACTATTGATAAAGCGGCCCTTAGTGTCCCTATTTGAGCACTGACTTGTGAGGGGTTCGGAAGTCATGCTGACAATTCAATTCCTCCGAGACAGTCACGGTAGCAAACATTGCAAGCCTCTTACCTGATTATTGTGCAAAACTCTTCTTAATGTTAAATCCATCATGAAGCACCGGACAGGAACTTTGTACTGTTTTGCTGTATCAACAATTTTTCCCCGCGTTGCGACGTCCAGATTTGTATTGTCAATTACAACTTTCTTCTTTTGGCTGAGGCTATCTTTCAGGAGCCGCTCACATTTGGCAGCGGAACCGAGAATGTCTCTGTTGACACGTATGTAGCCTTTGGGGCAGAGGAATGTTTTAGCGAATGTACTTTTGCCGCACGCAGGCAGCCCAACCATAACGATCACCTGAAAACCCAGAAAAACGCTGTAGGGAAGAGCTGGTTCAAACGCAAATCCATGTGTCCAGAACTAGTGCTCTCGGGGCACAGTGAGACGCCAACAATGAGACACCACTTATTCTGCATCAGTTTGATTTTTGACCGAAGGGTTTGATTTTTGGTTCATTTTTCTATAAAAACGAACCTTTGTAATCGGTCAGGAAAAAAAAATTTTTAACACCCCCTGAAAATTTGTTGGTTTACGTTTCAAGGGGTGTAGAATCCGAATCTGCAATAAAAATTTTTTGTCCGTCCGCCGTACGCCGTCCGCCGTCCGGGGTTTTTCAGGGGGAAGGAGTTATCGAAAAATTTTGAAATTTTTACCAAAAATCAAGTTCCGTATCTAGTTGGTCCTAACATCTCGACAGAACCCTACCTTAATTTTAAGGCCAGTAAAACAGCTGTTGAAGTGGGAAAAAATTCGTGTTTTTCTGGAAATTTGAAACATAGGCATGTGACGCATCATTTTCTATAGATTTTTCTATGCTGAATCGAATGAGACCATCGCCACGCCGGTAGCTCCAACCGTTCAGGATTTATTGCAGTTTTAGTGAGACATTTTTGAGTTTTTCAAAATTTCTACAATTCTTAATAACTCGAAAACTACTCAAGCCACAAAATTCGTTTTCCACTCGTTGGAATCCCCACAAAAACTTCTGTCCTCCCAATACCTTCAATTTAAAGAATTTGGTCGAATTACACAAATCAGCAAAACAAAAATTGGAAAAAGTTGGGAACTCGGCATCGGTTCTTAGATACTTCTTGATTGATCTACTTACGACCACTAGCCTATGACACCAACAAAGTGACGCACTCACACTAGGCCAGTTGCGCTTGGCAACGTGAGAGCGAGTCAAGCTTCAACAATGGTTCTTGACGCATTTTTAATTTAATTATTATACATTTTATTTAATTATAAAATAATAATAATAATAAATAAATTTATTTAATTATTCAGATAATTTAATAATTATTATTATTCTGTTAGTTATGTAGGTAAATAAGAATAGATTAAATGATGATTTCAACAAAAATTAACGACGCGCTGCGTTGAAAAGATAGATAGGTAGGTCAAGCAAGGAGGACCAAGCAAAGAGGATGATTATTTTTTGCCGGGTTGAAAAAACGTTTTTCTAAATCCCCATCTAAAATATCTACCAATTTATACTGAAATTCTAGAATAATAACAACTAAATTCCGTGTTTGAGGAGAACCTATGTATCGTAAGATTTGTCTTTGCAATCGAAAAATGAACCCCTGTGCAAAATTTGCAGAGTTCTTCGGCTATACCAAAAACTGATGTGCACATGCCACTGATCTACTTAGCAGCGTTTTTTAATGTTACAGTGAATTATGTTCAATATTGTTAATTATTTTTTTTTTGGAATCCCTATAAAAACTTCTGTCCACCCAATATCTTCAATTTGAAGAATTTGGTCGTATTACACAAATCAGTAAAACAAAAATTGGAAAAAGTTGAGAATTCGGCCTTGGTTCTTATTTACCTACGGTTGATTGATCTACTCACGACCACTAGCCTATTACACCAACAAGATGACGCACTCACATTAGACCAGTTGCGCTCGGCAACATGAGAGCGAGACAAGCTTTAACAATGGACCTGAGGCATTCTTGAGGCAATTTAATTACAATAATCGGAGAATTTAACAGGTAATAATTATTATTCTGTTAACTATGTAGGTGAATAAGAAAAGATTACATGGTGAATTTATAAAGTTAAACGTTGTTCTATGTTGAAAAGATTAGTAGATAGACACCTATCACGATAGGTAGGTATCTATCAAGCAAAGTGGATGATGTCTCTCTTTTTTGCAGGGGCGAAAAAAAGTTTTTCTAAATCCCCATCCAAAATACAAAATTATACAATATATATTATAGATTATATAAGTTATGTGAACTATATCTGTTTATTTAGAGGCCTTGAGCCATTTCTGCTGAGTAGGCTAAGAAAGTCTATATTAGCGATCCGCTGCCTGCGAGCAGCAGTCTTTCTCTCGTAGAGCTCATCAGAGTCGGTCTAGCTTTCGTACGTAATAATTCTTTGTGAATTTTTCTGGAATTAATAAACAACGTTTTTTAAAAACGAAATTTCCGTTCATCCGAACTTAACTGGCGCAGTCCCGTGAGCACGTACCGCGAATATAGAAAGTAATCGACCATTCGCGATCGGTATCGTGTAAACCTACTCCCAGACCGTACGACTTCAAGAAGCTGACCGGAGACTCCTCACAGTACCGCGGTAATGAATTACCCCCTGTGAGTACGAACAATTTTTCTTCTTCGAAATTCTTCAATTTCGCTTCAATTCAAATTTGGCCCAACCCGTGGCAAATTTGACGATCTTCCTCGGAGAGAACAACCCGAAGTTCCTCGAGTCTCAGAAGGACCACCTGTTCCCTGAGAAACCAACATTTTATTTTCTCAATCGAGAATAATTATTATTTTCGAGTCGACCAGAGAACACCGTGAGAGCATATCACCTTCTCTGTCGCTCCATCCGCATTCGCAGCCGAGCTTTCTTTGCTCACACAGCGGAATCTTCTTATCTCCTTCACCGTCCGACCGGACCTCAGCTGAGAACGTCGAGAACGTCGTTCGATACTTCCCTTATCTTCTAATTTACTCTTGTAAAACCGTAGTCTTAAGACCGACTCATTTCAGCTTCAACTTTTCCTTTTCAGCTTATTCATATTATATTTCTTATCCGATTAATTTGATTAACATTTTTGTTTTCAGCAATTTTATCTCTTAAATCTTGCATTTTTTTGTATAAAATTCTGACTAACAAATTTTGAATTCACTAGGTACCCGATAAATTTAAAGGCTTCAGAATTCCCAAATCTTTGAAAAAGTACGTTCACACCCATCTAGGGAGGTTTACGAATTTAGAATCCATTCCAGAAAATCTTCATTCTGAACTTGAAAACCACCCCTCTCTAGAGATGGCCAATGCTAACGTACAAGCCCAAGAAGACATGACCAATAGGGAGATAATCGAAAGCCAACAAAACCAAATTCAACAACTCCATGCAATGGTTAGGGATTTGCTTGTAAGAGAAGTAGTCCACCATCAGGAAGGACCAATTGGAAACCAAAGACCAACGCTAACGCGCGGGGATTTGGATTCTATTCCCCAATTTGACGGCACCCCCGAAGCCCTTCACGAATTCCTAGAAATTACTCAGAAACTATACCAAATCTTCTTTATCCCTGACGATCCGGAAAATTATCAAAATTTCAAACTAATCTCGGGCATTAAATCAAAAATCCTCCCACCGGCTAGATACGACATCTCTTCTCAAAATCTAACCACTTATGAACAAATTAGAGACGCCCTACTAGAAACTTATACAGACCGACGTGACGACGTCACTTTACTGATTGAACTAACCAAACAAAGGCAATTAGAATCGGAATCGCCATTCACATTCCATACCAGGGTAGTTAAAATTCTCAATACATTGTCGGCCTATCTAAAAAATCACAACAGAGAAAAAGCGGAGATACTAATAACAGAATACCAGAAAGTAGGATTGAGGATCTTTCTATTAGGTCTAAGAGAGCCTATGGGCAACTCAATAAGAACAAGGGATCCCCCTAACTTGGGTGTCGCCTTGTCAATTTTAACGAACGAATTTCAACTCCAGAGCAACCCTAGAACGGCTCCACAGCCTCTCAAAAAACCTCCACTTCAACTCCAAAATTTCAAAAACCCACAGTATTCCAACTTTAAACCAAATAATAACTTTAGGCCAAACCCCAATTGGAAACCGAATCCGACCCCGAACCCGCAAAAGAATCAGACAAACCAATTTTCGAGACAACCTCAAAACCAGGGACCGTCTCCTTTCCAAAATCATCCGAAACCTTCCTTCTCGGTTCAAAAACCCATCCAACCGCCTAGGCCCGCTAGCACACAGGCAGTTCCTATGTCGTGGCGTACTTCGAATCCGAATTTCCATAATATGGAAACCGGACAGGAAATTGGAAACGAATTAGAAAATCCCGGGGACAACGAAACGGAAAACCAAATCGAATACGACCAAAATTACGCATCCGATCAGGAGCATTTTTTAGGCGATACCGGCCTTCCCCAAGAATTCCCAGATTCGAACTGATGAATCTTGAAAAAAGAACCATCAGCGAGTTACCCTACGTCCTAATTCCGAAATCCAACCTCAAAATTCTTATTGACACAGGTAGCACCAAAAGTTATTGTAATCCAACCATAGCCGAAAATTTCTTCCAAAACAAAATTCGTAAAGAACCTTTTATTGTCAAAACTGCTCATGGATCATCCAGAGGAAATTTTACCACTCTTGTACCCTGCGGTGAACTTTTCAAAGCGAGATCCTTGAACTTAAAATTTAATATCTTCGAATTTCACAATAAATTTGACCTGCTACTCGGATTAGACAATTTGAAAATCTTAAAAGCATCAATCGACCTCGATAACCACCTTCTCAGAACCCCAAGAGTAGACATCCCTCTCCATTACCTGAGCTCTCAATTCGCCGATGTGAACCTGATCGATGCTCGTTGCATTCAACAAATAAAAATTAGGGTTAAAAATATCGAAAACGGTAACGCAATTTTGCCGTACACCAGAATCGGTAAACTCGAAATTCCAGAATGCTTAATCCAAGTTAAAGACCACGAAACATTTGTCAGAATTCTAAACCCAGCCAATACTGTCGGAAAATTTGCTCAAATTCAACCAGTCACTGCCGAAACGTTAGACCTAACTGACGCAGAGAATTTCGAATCTTTAAACAACTATTGCTCCGATAACTTTGATTTTAAATTTGACCCATCAAAATTGAGATTAGATCACATGAATGAGGAAGAGAAATCCGCAATCCTGGATCTAATTTCTAAATACCCCGATGTATTCCACATGGAAAACGAGCCTCTCTCTTTCACCAATAACGTAAAGCATCAAATCAGAACAACCGATGAAATCCCAATTTTCACTCGCAATTACCGCTTTCCCGAAATTTATCGAAAAGAAGTCGATCGCCAAATCGAAGAAATGCTTGACCACGGAATTGTTAGACACAGTGAAAGCCCTTGGAACGCTCCAATTTGGATCGTGCCCAAAAAAGCTGACGCTAGTGGAAAACCCAAATTTCGGATCGTGATTGACTATAGGAAATTGAACGAGAAAACCATTCAAGACAAATACCCTCTCCCTCAAATTTCGGAACTATTAGACAAATTAGGTCGTTGCCAATATTTCAGTATTATCGATTTGAAATCAGGGTTCCATCAAATCGAAATGCACCCCGATAGTATTAGTAAAACCGCCTTCAGCACCCCAAATTATCACCTTGAGTTCACTCGGATGCCTTTCGGATTGAAAAATTCCCCCTCGACATTCCAACGAATGATGGACAACATCATGCGAGGAATTTCGAACGAATTTGCGTGCGTCTATTTGGACGATGTGATTGTTTATTCAACTTCTCTAGCCGAACACATTATCCGACTAGAGGAGGTGTTCAGACGATTACGTAAAGCCAATCTCAAAATTCAACTAGACAAAACGGAATTTCTTCGGAGAGAAATAGGTTACCTTGGCCACATAATTACCCCAAATGGAGTTCGACCAAACCCCGAAAAAATCCTGGCGATCACAAAATACCCCATTCCCAGAACAACTAAAGAAATAAAATCTTTCTTAGGACTTCTGGGATACTACCGCAAATTTATAAAAGATTTCGCCAAAGTAACGAAACCCTTGACTAGGTGTTTGAAAAAAGGTAGCAAAATTAACATTTCCGACCCGGAATATGCCGAATGTTTCGAAACGTGCAAAAATCTCCTCACAAACGACCCGATCCTCCAATATCCCGATTTCTCGAAACAATTTCACTTAACAACAGACGCTAGCAACGTTGCGATCGGATGTGTTTTAAGTCAAATTACCAACGGAGCTGACCTTCCGGTCGCATTTGCGTCAAGGACACTTTGTGACAGTGAACGACGCCTTTCCACAATTGAGCGGGAATTACTAGCAGTCGTTTACGGAGTTGAGCATTTCAGACCCTACCTGTTTGGAAGAAAATTCAAAATTTTCTCAGATCATAGGCCCCTCCAATGGTTATTTTCTATCAAGGAACCCGGTTCGAAACTTTTCAAATGGCGTACCAAACTTTCAGCCTACGATTTCGACATCGAATATAAAAAAGGTTCATTAAATTCCAACGCCGACGCATTGTCTAGAATCGAACTACTAAATAACAAAGACGACGTTCATGATCCCCTTGAAAAAGAATTAGACGATGCCCTAGACGATTTCTTTGCCACTTGCACTCCTAACACCCTTGAAAAAATTACCGATCAATTAGAGTCAGACGAAAATAGCTCTGTAATTGTCAACCTCGATCCCGACGAAGAACTAGATTCAAATGAAAAAATGTCCACTGTAGAGGGTACTGTCCATTCGAATGTAATAGGCCATGCCATAGTAGCCATTCCAATTCGAGACGAACCAATTAACAATTGCAACAACCAAATTATTATTGAAACCGTCAAAATGCCTGCCGAAAAACCTGTAAAAATCGAAAAAATATTTGGCAATAAAACCAGGATCACCGTCCAATTATGTGCCTCGAAATTAGAGCAAGAAGTAGTAAAATTTGTCAAGGAATTCATTGTACCAAAAATTAAATACGGATTATTTTTCACTACCGACATTTACGAAGAATTCACCAAAATAATGACCCAACATTTCGCTTTTTCGGAAATCTCAATGACTAAATATACGAAAAAACTAGAAGAGGTATTCGATGCAACCGAGAGAAAAAACCTAATCAAAAAATATCACGAAGGAACCACCAACCACAGAGGCATCGCGGAAACCTTTGAACATGTTAGGCGAACTCACTACTGGCCAAACATGAAAGAAACAATCCAACGTTGCATCAATAATTGTGAAATTTGCCTCAAATGCAAATACGATCGAAAACCATTCAAAGTCAAGTATAATGTGACACCTACAGCGTCACGCCCTCTCGAAACGATTCACATCGACACTATCACCCTTGACGGATCCAAAGTTTTAACAATTATTGACTCATTTTCCCGATATGCCCAAGCCTATCCAGTAAAATCAGCCAACGCAATAGAAATAGTGGAAGCCCTTATGAATTTCTTTAATCATCATGGCATCCCGAAAAATTTAGTAGCAGATAATGGCCCAGAATTTCAAAATTCCTTATTGAGAGAATTTGCAGCCCTCCACAAAATCAACATTCACTACACCTCCTCACAACACCCCGATTCACAAGGTTTGATCGAAAGATTTCACTCCACATTGATCGAACACATTAGAGTACTGAAAGAGAGAGAAGAATTCAAAAAGATAGCATCAAAAAGAAAATATCTCACGCAATTTTGGCCTATAATAACTCAATTCACACCGCTTCCAAATTAACTCCATTCGAACTTCTTTACGGACACATCAACGACGACACACTTCTTGATTTAGACGTTGACACAATACTTGCAAACAACTATTTAGCTCTCCACAAAGAAAAAATGAAAATTCTTTACTCCCAAATTAAAGAAAAACTTCACGTTGCAAAGGAAAAAGTCATAGAAGAAAAGAATAAAGACCGCGAAGACCTGCCTGCAATACCGCCGGAAGTTTACGTAAAAACAGTCCAGAAACAGTCCAAAACTAAACCCAAGTATAATAAAGAAATTATAAAAACCATCGATCACGAATTGAAAACCGCTCAGATAATACCTCGACATCATAACACCAAAGAAAAGATTCATTTGTCAAATATTCGTCGACCCAAAAAATTCTCGGAATCAGTAATCAACGCCTGGGACGATACTTTGGATCGTTCCGAAGTACTTACAAAAAAATTCGGCCTTAACATCACTAGAGAAGACCTTCTTACCCTCAGAGAATCCAATTGGCTAAACGATAAAATCATTAACTTTTACATGGAACTTATAGATCAAAGAAGCAGGCAAAACCACAAACTTCCGACCACCTTTTCCTTCAACACCTTCTTGTACGTTTCCCTAAAAGCTGGAGGATATACAAGAGTCAAAAATTACACTAGGAAAACTGACCTCTTCGAAAAGGACATAATTTTCATCCCAATCTTCAAAGCCGCCCATTGGAGACTAATAACGATCTATATCAAACTGCAAAAGATTGAGTACTTAGACTCATTAGGAAACGACGGTACTGACATACTTGAAGACATCAAAAATTATTTGACAGAAGAACATAATCACAAAAAAGGTACACCACTAGACACTACTAACTGGAAATTCACACAACGCACTGACACACCACTTCAACAAAACAACGACGACTGTGGAGTATTCGTATGCCAATACGCAAAATCACTAGGTTCCTCAGAAGAAATACAAATCAAACACTCTCAAATACCCGAGGTTAGAAAATTAATGTGTGAAGAAATACTAGCGAACGAATTACTATAAATTCAACCCCCATCTGTTCCAGGGAATTTATCTGCTTGAACCGGATTCCAATATTGTCCAATACCAAAACTAAACTTTGATGGCACCTCCAACTAACACCTCCTTTAGCCCTGTTGTGACTTATCAAACTAACAAACAATTAAATTTCAACCAAAAACCATCGACTTCAATAAAACTAAAATCGATTAACCAACTGTCGGTACCCGCCTATACAAATTCACCTTCCACTAACGTATAGTTCGAATTATCACACCTAGTGTTTGGACGATTGTATTGTACCTATTGTTAATATCCACTATTGTCTACATAATCTTTCATTATAGCAAATATAGGGCAACTCTTTTGGTCAATCCTCCTGCCAGGAGCTAAGTGAAGTATTTGTTTAAATACTCACAAACTTATGATTTTATGTAATACTTTACGTCTCCCTTAACATTGTAAATTAGTCTTGAACCTTGTTTTGTCATTACTATTTTTGTCATAGTGTAACATCATATTGTAATGTCATCATTATTAGTGTTGTTACATTTTCATTTACAAAATTTGTCAGCCATAATTTTAATCTCAGGGGGGACGAGTTATGTGAACTATATCTGTTTATTTAGAGGCCTTGAGCCATTTCTGCTGAGTAGGCTAAGAAAGTCTATATTAGCGATCCGCTGCCTGCGAGCAGCAGTCTTTCTCTCGTAGAGCTCATCAGAGTCGGTCTAGCTTTCGTACGTAATAATTCTTTGTGAATTTTTCTGGAATTAATAAACAACGTTTTTTAAAAACGAAATTTCCGTTCATCCGAACTTAACTTATATACTTCTGAAACACGGAATTTAGTATTTATTATTGTAATATTTTAGTATAATTTTGTATTTAAGATGGGGATTTAGAAAAACTTTGGAAAAAAGCCTTACATAGATATTATATCTATAATGTATAAATATATACGCACTGCAAAACAGGCATACCAAAAAAAAGCAAAAGAAAAAACTCTTACAGCAAGTCAACTTGAGTAACCTCCTCCTTTTGAATTCGGTTAATAAGTCATGTTTATGAAGTTTCTTCTGTTAATTCTTACTTCCGAGTGGCCGCCAGAGAGATTCTTGCAAATAGAGTTAACATCTATGCCAGTTGAGTAGTCGCCAGGTTGGAAATCTGGCTCCAGGAACGCAGCAGTTTTTTCACCAAGGAAGAATTCGTCTGGCGTAAGAAATTTTAGGTTGATGTTCCTGGCAAACAGCCGATCAGATATGGCAAAATCTTTTTTCCTTCCCAGCTTCCAATTGTCTTTTCTCCCTGCTGCGTCCCCCACAAACATGGAATTGTTCATGTCAACCTCCTTCCCCTAAAATAAAAATGATTTTCAATCATTCTTGGCGAAATAGTCGGCGGCCCTTTAAACGCAAAAATGCCACTGGAATTAATGGATCGACTTTGACGTGGTTTTACATCTCACAGTATGGGTTGGTTAGTAAACAATCTATCAATTATTGTCTCAATTGTTCGGAGATCAACTTTTATAGTGTCCTCACAGTTGCGGGAAAAATTTTCAACTCGATGTGCCGATTATCTACCTTCAAGATGCTGTTGCAGAGATGGTGCCACATCCCTGGGGCCGGCTTTCGGTTGATGTCCTCGAATGCAGCAATTAAAACAATTGCCGGTACCTTCAACGTTTTTAGAATATTGTTGATTTTCGATTTGAAGCCAGGCACATTTGCTAGGACCTTCAAGGAAGATTGGTTGGAGAAAAGGACAAGCACGAATCCATCTTTGTGGAGTTGTTCCAACGATGGCTTGACTGTAGGGTGCCACAACTGCCAGTCGTTGGGATCGGTCGGGAAAACGTGGCCGCTTCTAGTTTTGATCAGTGTCCCATCAAGATCGAAACTTGCAATTTTGAAGCTCTGAAATAAAAATGGAGACGTTTTATTGGTTCAAACAACACACCCGCACACTGCAAAAGAGTTCAATCGTTCAGAAAGCAGTGGACAACAGACGGCATTTGTTCTTTTTAACCCCTTTTTGGGTTCAGAGACATCAACAATTTCGCCTGTTTTACCGATTTTCAAAAAAAAATAAAAAATCGTTGACATCTAATTGCTTAAATTTTAAGCATGCTGCGGGTGGCCTGCTGTGGTTCTCACTCGGGATATACATTCGCACAGTGTCTCGGTTCTGCTTAATTGATTCAAACAAATTTCATCAATCACTGCGCTGTGCCAACTATTTAACAATGGAACACAAGTATAATAACTCACTTTTTTGTTTTCTGAGATGATTTCTTCCACTTGGCCATACATACAGACTAAAAGAGATCCTTTATCAACGGTTGACCAGTTCATTTCATCTTGTTGTATTCTCTTAGCTGGTATATCGGTTGAAGAAGCGTCTTCACCAACCATGGCGCTCACCGTTTCGGTTATCCGATTATTTGGCAAAAAATGAAATTTCAACTTATAGGTTGGCCCATTGTCAATAAGTGTAATCTCACTCCCATCAATTGTTGAAAGTTCATTTCCCCTGCCTATACTTAACCCGTCTAAATACGCTGGCTGTGGCCCAAGTTGTTTCACATAAACTTTTCCGTTTTCATAGTCTGCTCTCATTGACACTGGAAATAATAAATAAAATAATAAGTCTTTTTAATTAAATATGATTATTTTACATTATTACATATTTATTATTAAATATTTAAATAAAAATAAATTAATTCATTAATTCATTGTGGCTGCGATTTGTTTTAGAATTCCATACTTACAAGGTGAATAAAGTATTGTAATGGTTCTAAAATCGAGAATCGGAACGGAGCTTTTGTGGTCAGTTATGTGTGGCCATAGCTCCCTCAATCCTTGCCTTTATTTCAAATTTTGCAGACCGGGATGTTATACTCTGAGACCTATTACCCAGTTTAACCGGAGTTCATATCACTCACTAGATACTTCAATCACTCAGTAGGTACTTCCGATAGATATATAAGCACTTTTAGTGTTTTATATTTTATTTTTTCACAGCCACAAGAATGAACCGATGGTTCTTGGTCTTAAATGTAAGTTTTACCTAGCAGAATACGTGGATATTTTTTTATACTCCCATAATTAGACGTAGGTATTTTGATTTTAGGCGAGTTTTAAAATTTGCATGGTGAGTTTCTTGACATTTCTGACCTAAACAGCCTATAAAGTAGTCAAAATTTGATCGAATTGTGTCAAAACTTTACGCATCAAAATATGGACGTATTGTGTGTTATGTTCGCACCACTGGTTTATTATTATTAATGTCAAACTATTGACTGGGCTTACAATGATCATTTGAGGAAGATGCTTGTATTCGGCTTCATTAAAATAACCCCATTGATTAAGCAGTTGGACTTTGAAAAACCCGATTCGAATTTCGCTTTTCACCAATTGACACTTACCTATATCAAGTTCCCAAAAATATGGATATAAAAACATTCATTTATTTTTATTCAGTCCAGCAAAACATAGCAGCTTCGTAGCAATCACGTTTTTTCGGAGCATAAGGTGTGGTGAGGTTCACAGGTAGGTACCAACCTATATCAACTTAAATAATATGAATGAGTCTCTACAGCCTACAACTTGCCACCTTGTCGTTCAGGTATTGCTGGATCATCGATTTTGCATAGGTTATTCCTCCCAAAAAACGTCTCTTGCGAATTATTCAGATCAATCTTGCATGGCGCTGAGCCTCCTACTGGTTCAGCAGTGCAAAGGAATGTGATTGGCATAATATTTGTAGCCCTGAAACTGAAACCAACCTGGAGTTATAATTCCAAGCGCGGTTCAAAGGTACTACAAATGTAAGAGTTTCATTCGGTTTACATTTAATTTAAGAGTGGGGATGTCGATCGCCTGGAATGCTTGAAGATTACAGCAGTAATATCCTATCGACAGTGAACCTGCAAAACCTCGGGAGTTGAGTTTTTTGGGAAAATGATGTTTTGAGCTCTACTGGTAAAACAGCTCCTTGCGCATCTTCTCGAGTCAAGAAAATGAACTCAAGCTGCTTTTTAGGCGATCATTCACAACACAAAAGCTAGCCGTCAAAATCCATTAGCCAAATTTCATTGGCGTTTCTAAGCCAATTCCCCATGTTTATCTCCATTTGCGCAGCTAGCAATCGGAAGTTTTTTCATCTCTTGTGAAATTTGGGGTTTCGAACCTACGGGATCTTGCAGGTTCACTGTCGTTATGACTGAAATATTCTGCTCAATACATCTTACTGACGTTTTTGGTTCATTATACAATAATAAGCCATTGTATTCGCCCAAGAAAAGAAATTTTTGACCCACCATGAAACTCTCATGTTTTACATTTCAAAGCGTGTAGAGTCCAAATCTTCAAAAAAAAAAAAAAAACCGTCCGTCCGCCGTGAACACTTTTGGTACATTATTTCCAAAAATAATGCACCTATGTACCTAATCGGCCGAGCAAAATTTTTTTACAACACCCCCTGAAAATGTTGGTTCATTTTTCTTAAGAAATAAACCTTTGTAATTGGTCGGGAAAAATTTTTTTTTAACACCCCCTGAAAATTTGTTGGTTTACGTTTCAAGGGGTGTATGTTGTTAAATGTATCGATAATGTCCAATTTGGGAATCGATATGAGGCCACTGAGCCGGTGGACAACAACTTAACATCCTCTTCGTCTTCTCTTTAGCGCTGATCACGCGTGAATTCCCAGCTGAACCTGCTTATTAAATTGAACTTTTAATGGCTTTATTTACCCATTAAACATTAGGTTATGGTGCCCAGTGAACGTTTTATGAAATAGTACCGCTATTGAATAGGAATAGGTTGTGGCTTGAATGTTGCGTTGCGTTGAAGTCTGGAAGTCTGTGATCAGAAGCAGATATGACAAACGTGGCTCAGTATGGAGTCGCAATGAAGTCTTTTGACGGTGCTGGTTTTCTTGACTGGGAATTCCGGATTAAAACAAAGCTGGCAAAAGAAGATTGCCTGGACGATTTGGCTGCCAAGCCCGAGGAGATGACTGCTGCTGTGTATGATAAGAAAGACCTTCGTGCAAAGGACATAATTGTATCATGGCTAGCTGATGGAATCATTGGAACTATTCGGGACAAAACGACTGCCAGGGGCATATTTGGTGCGTTGAAGGCTACGTATACTGCGACTGGACTCTCTGCAAAGCTTGAGCTGAAAAAGGAACTCAGCAAGATGCGTTTCGTGAAAGGTAAACTCACGCATTTCTTTGAAGAATTTTTCCACAAAATTCAAGAATTGAGGTCTGCTGGATCATTTTTGGATGATGAAGAGATCATAACCATGTTGCTAACCGCAATGCCAAGGCTTAATCAATCGGTCACGAGCTCATCGATATCTTCTTTTCGCAAAATCCTGCAGGAGTGACCATCGAGTTTGTCAAGAACAAGCTGCTCCAAGAAGAGGCTCGTCAGATTCGTGATAGAGTTGGCAATGGAAAAGAAAATGGAGCATCTGAGGATCTCGTCTTCTACTCATCAAGTAGAAACCCGTCAGCGATTGAGCAGCCTAAAAATCGAAACAAAGCCAAGTTCCGGTGCTACCTATGCAAACAGAGAGGTCACTTTAGAACGGAATGCCCTATGCTGAAGAGGCGTGGATCAACGTCAGGAGGCCCGTCGAACCGAAACCAGTTCTGTGGAGAATGTGATCACAACAGGCGTGTACCGCAGCAGTGTCACGAAGACAGGAAACGCTTTCAGGATGACGGAGAAATCGCTTTCTCGATCAACGACGCGGTGAGTCACCATGATCATGCACTCCAGTCTGGCCGAAATAAAATCGTTTTCGTCATCGACTCTGGATGCACGCAGCATCTGATTGGACCCGAGTTCGAAATTTATCTTGACAATGTTGAGGACGTCAATATCGAACTGAACGTTGCCAAGAAGCAGAGTAAAATCAGGGCAACCAAGCGAGGCACACTCCATGTTGACTCATGTGGAGTAAACCTGAAGCTGAAAGATGTCCTGATGTGCCAAGAGGTGACGTACAACCTGCTGTCAGTTTCGAAGGCAGAGGAGGAAGGAATCGACGTTGTTTTCAGTGGTGGACGAGTCGAATTCTCCAAAAATTGCCTGACCTGTCTCCATGGTGCAAGAATCGGAAATTTGTTCGTAGAGGAGCTGTTCCCTCGGAAGAATTTCGTCAATGCGTGTGCAGATGTTGACTTGATTCACAGACGCATGGGCCACTCCCACGTATATGCACCATCATCAGTGTGCGAGGTGTGCCTCAAGGGAAAAATGACCAGATCTTCGTTCAAATCGTTGGAGGATGAAAAGAAACCTAAACGTGTGTTAGAGGTCATCAGTTCCGATGTCGCAGGACCGTTCACACTGGCTACCCACGACGGTTACAAGTATTACCTCACGTTTGTGGATCATTATTCTCGATTCGGCTGCGTTTATTTGCTGGAGAAAAAATCGGACGTCTATGACAAATTTGTCGAATACCACGCTATGGTCACAGCTCAGCATCAGGTAAAGATCTCTCGTTTCCGGAGCGACGGAGGAGGAGAGTACAGCTCAACAAAACTCAATGAATTTTGCAAGAGGAACGGCATCGTGCAAGAATTCAGCGTTCTGAGAAATCCTGAACAGGTCGGAGTCTGTGAGCGCTTAAACAGAAAGCTTCTGAACATGTCAAGCTGCCTGATCATTGAGTCTGGACTCGGCAAAGATATGTGGGGCGAAGCCGTAAGAACTGCAAACTACCTGATTAATCGTCTGTCTACTAGATCGACTGGAGGTATTCCGACTGAAATTTGGTTTGGCATCAGAGTATTTGGCTGCAGGGCCTTCTCACACATCCCGAAAGAGGATCGCCAAGGAAAACTTTCCGAACGCTGTAAATCCCTCGTCATGATCGGCTACGCAGCGAACGGATATCGTCTGTGGAATTTGGAAGAACGTGTGGTCACCAAGGCTCGTTTTGTAAAATTTGACGTATCAAGGATGCCTGCGAAACTTCCTAACATTATCATCCCGGAGGTTGCCTCAATCGAGGAACCAGAAGAACCATCGACCGAACGAGCTGTTGAAGCCCAAACTCCTCAAGATCCAGGAGACTCAACCAACGATCAAGTCATAGCGTCTGAAAACGACGACGGTGTACGTCGTGGAAATCGTCTCAGATAACCATCCTCAAGGTATGATGACTTTGAGACCAACTTGATGTTGGCGTTGATGTCTGGACACCTTCCGTCAGAATGCCCATCGACTTATGAGCAAGCGGTGAATGCTGGCGCTGGCTGGATCGAGGCCATTGAAGATGAGGTCAAAAACTTGGTCGATAACGAAACTCGGACGTTCGTTCCTGCTCCTGAGAACGAGAAAATCATTGATTTGAGGTGGATCTTTAAAGTAAAGAAAGTCGGCAGCGAAAGCGTGAAAAAGGCAAGGCTGGTGGCGCGCGGCTTTCAGCTGGACAACACCTTCGAGGACATCGACGCTCCCGTCGCGAGGATGGCATCGCTGAGGACCGTCTTGGCAATGGCACTCGAGCGAAATCTCAAGCCATTGACCCTGGACGTCAAAGGAGCCTTCCTAAGCGGAATCCTGAAGGACGCCGTCTACATGCGCCCGCCAAAGGGGTTGAAGGGATATGTCTGCAAGCTGCGAAAAGCGCTCTACGGATTGCGCCAATCACCCAGGTGCTGGAATGACTGCCTGGACGACTATTTCGGTAAGATTAAATTCAAGCGAAGTAATATTGATCCCTGCATATATTTTCAAAATGAGACAATAATCTGTCTTTGGGTTGACGATCTATTGGTCTTGTCCAGTAGTGTATCACGTATGCTTGAACTGAAAAATAGTTTGGCTGAAAATTTTAAATGAACTGTCTCCCAAACAGTTCGAATTTCAAATTCCGGGGTTTAGAAATGAATTTCTCTGATCTGGAAATTTCAGTCGGCCAAGGAGAACTGATTGAAAAAGGGGCTCTTAGGCGCCTCATTCGTTCGCGGCTGGACCTCATAAAGCCTGATTTGCAGCGCCGAATGTTAGAGCGCCAACTCACGAACTTCTCAACAAAATTCAGATCGTTCGACGAGGGTGACAGGGTGATGTACCGATCGTACGCAAAGAACGCTGAGGAGTGGGAACCGGCAGTCGTCAAGACGAGAATCGGGGACCTGCACTATGAAGTGAAGAGCAAGGGACAAATATTCCGACGCCACGTCAACCAGCTCAAGACGGCTCCAACTGAAAAAAAAAGAGCGTCTCAATACTGGAACCTCAAACCGCTCTGATGTAGCTCCAGCGGGTTTGCTCAAGCTCCAGAGCGGCAAGCAACGTCCCATGGTGAGGCTGCTCAATCGTCACTGGCAGCACCGCAGTCCCCAACGAGACCGACTCCAATACCCGAATCCGAATCCCTCCCGACCGAAAGAAGATACCCTCTTCGTGATCAAAGGCCTCCGGAAGTTTTCCGTCCTGAGTGATTAATTTTCTTGAGGACAAATAATTAAAATTATTTTTGTATCAATTCTTAAAATACCGTGGGAGAATGTTATGAATGTACCTCACCGTCAAACTAGACAAAGAAGAAGAAGAACGTTTCATTTGATTATAATCATACTCTATCTACTATCTTTGATATTACATTCATTCCCGATTCCGATCTCGTGCTATTTCAATTTCATTCCCTTCTTCTCTAATTCATTTCAAATTCAAATTCTACATTCTTTATTTCAAACATTTCAGTCCATCCATCACCTTGAATAATGCTTCAGTGGTCAAGGTCAACTATTCCCCTATCCTTAATTCAACTTGCCTGGTAACAGACTCAATAATGCTAGGAATACTACTCTTCATAATCACAGGCACTTGCGCTAGAGATCACTTTGTGATTCCGCCAAGTCAGACTTAATTTGTAACGCCAGACCTCTCATCAAAATCTTGTCTAGTCATAACTTCATCTTGGGTTACTTCATTAGCAACTTCGACTGCTTTCTCATCTGTGATAACAATATTGCTACTTCCCTTGTCCATTTCGACTAGTATTGATAACTTAGCAAAATTTCAATGTACGACTAAACACAATAGTAAGTACAATGGTTTTTCCATCTCCTGCCCAGCATTGATTAGCAATTTCCAATTCATTCGAGTCCCTGTCCGGGCGCCAATTGACGTGCCTTCCTTCTTGGATGAGAGTGGGTTTCTAATGAAAACGGGTCCTGAGTGATCAGCACGAAGTTTATTCCATATTGTTAACTTTTATCATCTG
This sequence comes from Nesidiocoris tenuis, assembly GCA_036186465.1. NCBI lineage: Eukaryota > Metazoa > Arthropoda > Insecta > Hemiptera > Miridae > Nesidiocoris > Nesidiocoris tenuis. The sequence goes on from AP028910.1 coordinate 736,120, forward strand.
AGGCAGAGAATTGATTCCACCGACAGGGTTTGAAAATTAATCAGTTGGGCTTGGCAGGAGATCTAACCATTCTCATTTTTCCATTTTTCTTTGTCTTATAGCTAATATGTGCTGGCTTGAAGGAAGATTTTGATGTGGTTTGTTTAATCCTGAGAACAAGAGGAGATTTGTTTAATAACCAGCTTATAATGATTGAAAGTCTGTCATTTTTGTTACACTATTTTAATGAAAATTAAGATGAATGAATGAAAGTAAAGTTTATTCCACAATTATGCATACAAGAGAAGAAAATAAAGGGAAATTACAGGAATTTACCTCACCACCATGGAATAAGATTCCGTGCGGGGTGAGGGAGTTTTATAAGTTAGTCTATTTCGGTAAGTGCAGTGGATACAATAAATTGAAGTGGTTAATCATAAATTGAAGAAATGGTTATTTAAATTGCACTGATAGATCAGGAAATACTGGACAGAGAAGTAGACAGATTCTAGAAGAGAGGTGAGATGACAGTAGTTGTATAAGAAGGAAGGAAGAAATTTAACAGTTCGGTTCTACCACCTTATTGTTAAGAAACAGAAAAGAAAAGAGAAAAGAAACGAGAGGCTAACTTCCTATTGCGGGATGTAAGCATTTGACAGGAGTTCTAAGGAGGTTTTAGACAGAAGGAGTGAGAAAATCTTCTTTTTGTACATGTTCCGAGTGTAGGTTGACGGGGACCTCATGTCCTCCGGAAGGTTGCGAATTATAAAAGGCAAACAGAAGTAAATATGGCGAGACGTAGACCATAAACGGGTTTGAGGAACCGGGATCACCGCTTGAGTGGTGGGTCTGATGAAGTATGATGAGGGGACCGAATAGCTAAACCAATCGGGGTGTTTGTGATAAAAACAAAGCGACGATTTTAAGTGTAGTTGGTCTATTCTAAACACCGGGACAACTTCAAATAGCTTTTCGGTTGCGAACCTTCGAGGTTTTTTTGCCATGACCATCAGAATAGATTTTTGGACTGTGACTAGGGGTCTGAGAATGGTTGACAGTGCGCCTCCCCACACTAAAATTCCAAAGGATAGTACGCTTTGTACGAGGCCCTTGTAGATGGTAATCAACGTTTTGGAGTTTACGCAGTTTCGAAGTTTAAAGAATACATTAACAAGTTTCCGCATTTTACTAGTTACCGCCAATACTTGAGGTCCCCATCCCAAGTCGTCGTCGATTAAGATTCCAAGGTACCTCACACATTTTTCTCTCTTGATAGCGGGGCAATAACAAAGATCGGAAGGCATCCTATTCACATCACAGCTGTGAATTCTTAATGAAAAATTGTCTAGGTTTTTTTTGGTTGGAGATTTTAAAAAAACTAAGAATTTTGTTTTGTCGGTATTTAGGCTAAGTGTGTTTTGGCACAGCCATCGATAGGTCATGTTAAGGTCCTCATTGGCCGATCTGAAAACATCGTCCCACGTGTCTCCTTCACACAGAATAGCCGTGTCATCGGCAAATAGATAAATGGTTCCTCTAATGTTCAGCTTGTCCAAATCGTTTATAAAAATTAGAAAGAACAATGACGCAAGCGTTCCCCCTTGAATCACCCCATAATCTATATTGCATTCTGAACTGTCAAGACCATCGATAGAGACAACTTGTCGGCGATTTTTGAAGTAGCTCTTAGCCCATTCTAACTCTTCACCTCCGAATCCATAGGACGGAAGTTTATTGAGTAACAGACCTCTGTCTATAGAGTCAAAGGCCTTAGCCAGATCTAGAGTAACCAGTATGCCTTTCTTTTTGCGGTCCATTAATAAATTTAAATCTTTGGTAAGATTAAATAACGCTTCTTCTACTCCTATGCCTTTTCTGAAGCCGAACTGTCGAGCTGACAGTAAATTGTTTGCTTCGAGATGATCGTACAGCAGCTGTTTCACCCACCTCTCAATTAATTTGGATATAGTGCTGAGTAATGAGATCGGACGGAAGTTGTTCAGTTCTGTTATCTCTCCTGCTTTAAACAGCGGGATGACTCTGGCAACCTTTAACTTTTCCGGGAATTTACCGCTCTCCAAGCTCAGGTTAATGATATGAACAATAGAATGCTTTAATTTTGCGAAATGCTTTTTTATAATTTTCATTGAGATATTATCAATTCCAGGTGCTGAATTACCATTCATGTTTTGCAAAATTTTCTCAAGTGAATCGACATTAATCGGTTGAAATTTGAAGGGTACAACTTCTGCATTGGGCTGTGGGATATATAAGGTACGGGAATCGATGTAAGTTTTTGGAATTTTGTCTACAAGGTTTTTTCCTACACGGCTGAAAAAATCATTGAAATTTTTAGCGAGTTTAGATTTGGCAGACATTACATCTGTGTTGGAGATTTTACAAGATTCAGATACCAGTTTCTCGATATGGTTAGTGGCTATATTCTTGTTCAAGAATTCACCGTTTATCATTTTCCAAAGGTCTTTTGGCTTATTTTCTATTTCTTTAAATTTTGAAGAGTAAAACTCGTCTTTGGTTTTTGAAATGAGAATTTTAATCATAGATCGGTAGTATTTGATTTTGTCGCGGAGGGATTTATTGAAAGGTTCCTTATGCATTTTTTTGCATAGGCGCTCTCTAGTTTTTATTGCCTTCAGAATACCGTCCGTCATCCATGGAGTTAGTTTAATTTTAGCGTGAGGTATTTTTACTTTGCGTGTTGATGATTTAATACATTGATCCAACCCGTTGACCAGCATCGACGCTGCTTCGGTAGCGTCATTAGAACCCAGAATTTTCTCCCAGTCAAACGCGTCAATTTTTTCATTTAAAGCAGGAAGGTCGAGCCTAGATTTCTGTTGGGTTGTAGGTTTGGGTTTTCCGATTATTTGGTTTTTATTTTCCATCGATGCAGCGACAGCGAAGTGATCGGTAATAAAGCACTTTATTATCCCTGATTGAAATTTACCGTTTCTACTCCGGCAAAAAATGTGATCAATGCACGTTGCAGATTCACCCTGAATACGTGTGGGTTTACCTATGAGAGGGACAAACCCGATTTCGCTTAAAGCCGAGCAGTAATAGATAACAGCAAGGTTTTTCAAGTCCTGTAAGTTGATGTTCATATCGCCGATAATCAGGGAGTGCGATGCATCACGCTTACTTTCAAAAAAATCGGTAATTTCATCGGTGAATTGAAAAATATCTCCGTTCCCATTCCTATATACCGCTAGCAGGTCAAAAAATTCATTGTCCCCATCAAGGCGTAAGTACATTCCAGTGGCGTAATGAAATCCAACCAGTTGGATGACAGGATTGTACGACGATTTAACATAAATTACAACACCATCATTTCGATTTATGTGCTTTTCGGTACAGATGATTTGATATCCTGGTATGTTTTCGAATACAAAGCAGTTCTCGAGCATGGCCTCTGAAAATATTAGTATATCAAAGCTAGTAATATCGCTGGCCCGCAAGAAAAGTGACACAACTCGAGTGTGTTTCAAGTTTGAGTTGTGTCACTTTTCTTGCGGGCCAGCGATATAATCTCCCCCCCAACTGAGGAATTCGGAAAAGTTTTTTGTGTAGCCTCTAATATTAATATGAAAAATTGAAAACTTCGACTGGTTCTGAAGAGGTACAGTAAATGAATCTATTGAATCGAAATAACACTCGCTAGTTTTTTCCTCCAGCTCGACATTGTCATTCGACAGGTCGATTAAGAAATCATTTTGTTACATCTTGTTGTAATAGGTACTATTTGACGGGTTGATACGCGAAAATTACTTACATATCTCTGGAGCAAATTCCAGCATTAGCAAGTAGTTTACTACTATCACGTTTCCAGATATCAGACTCGTCATTAATGCGAATTGTAGGTCCGTTTTCCACGCGCCTCAAAAGAATTCTGCCTCCCGATGTCCCGCAAAATTTTATGTTGTACTCAGCAGCTAGGCGTCTAGACAACCAGAACAGGCGACGGTTTTCCGGGGTGAGTCTATCGTTGATGAATATTATTGATTCATCTTTGGAGAAGGTAGGATGGATGTCCTTAGCGGCGAAGTTTCTTTGTTTCTTTATAGCGTTTAGCATTGCGGTTTTCGTTGATCTGTTGGCAAAGTTTGCGGCTATTTTACGTGGCGCCTGGCGATTCATGGATGGAATCCGAAACACGGACGTGATGTCCACTTCGCTGATGGGTACGTTCAATTTTGAACCGAAATCAATCATAAGAGTAGTCAAGTTTTCATTTTTTGTTTCAGGGACACCTGAAATTTCCACGCTTGACTGAAGCTTATCTTGCTCGAGTGTATTTACAGATCGTTTCAGGTTCCAAATTTCAACCTTTAGGAAGTGATTTTCCTTTTTCAGAACTTCATTATCCGATGATATAGTCTTCATTTTTTCTGTGATAGACTTCAGCTGTTCAGCAGTTTCATCAAATTTGGAGCTGAAGAAAGTCAAGCTTCTTTCAAATTCAGAAATATTAGCTTGAATTGATCTCATCTGGGCAGATAAGGCCACGATGTTATTATTAAGGCTGTCGCCTGCTGCAGGCTTGGAGGAGCTGCGACGGCGGGGGGGTAGGAGCAACGCTCGGTCACCTTCGGACCCCTCGCTATCGGTGTTGGCTTCCTCATCGATTGGGATCACTGGTCTGTTCTTACATGGACCACACAGCCACTTTTTCCTAGCCTCAATGCTCAGTTTTTTGAACTTTGCAATGGACCCAAGTCGAGTGCAGCTCGGGTGGTAGGCATTTTGACAAGCTGAGCAAGCGATCAGGTTTTTTGGTGATAATGGGTCAAGACACGTACCGCACGTCGACATGTTGCAGCAGGTAGACCCTCTATCTATCAGCGCACAATGAGACGTTAGGATTGTTATTATCTTAAGCCAACGAACGACACTCGTTGAGGGAACGATCCGCACCGTACGAGCGCTGGGGCACAACAGATGATTTACATACCCTATGGAGGTGATCAAATTGGGAACAGGTTGTGTCCAATATTTTTTGTTGTTGATCGAGCATACGTTCTGCAAAGGATATTGAAGGGATTTCCTAGAATTTCCCTTGGTTTCAAAATTACCCTAGCATTCAGTTTATAATTTGAGTCTCGGAGATCAAGAAAAATACAGACAGTTTGATTTTGGCAAAATTGCAAATCACAACAATTGGTGTCAGAAGTGGTGTTTGTGGATGACCAATGGATTGGTGTTTATCGTTATTGGAGAAAGTTGATCATTTTAAATAATGGATTTACTGAAAAATTTGATTGAATAATTGGCATTTCTCCCTGAAAACCGGGTTAACATGGGCGGATGGCAACGGATTGAGTCACCTTGAATTTTCCATGGCTCCTCTGAGTGCTGACTAACCACCAAAATGGAGGAACCGCGAATGCCATGCCCCAAATTCTTGAAACACGAGAAGGCAGTGGTTGCAATATTGATATTACTATGCTATAAAAAATGAATTGAAATTTACAATGTATGCTATATATTTTTATCCATTATAGGATTAAATAAAAATAGATACATACAGATCAATGTCAAATAGGAAGAAAACCAAAACCATCACCACCATAACTGAGTTGCGAGCCACTCGCATTCCTCCATGGCAGAGTACAGAGAGCGTGGCCAGACCCCCAACCAAGTCCAACAACAACAACAAAAACACAACATCGTTGACATACACATCAGTACCTATTAATTCATCATTATGAAAACGTACCACCTAATCAGTGTTACCATATCAGAGGTTTTCCCTCCGTTCCTAGAGGTTTCGAGGTGCCCAGGGAGGGAAAATAAGGCTAGTTCAGGGATCCATCTGTTTAGAGGTTTTAATGGGACTTTCAGAAGGATTTAAGTTTTTTTTTTTTTAATGGCCAGAAAGTGATTTGTGCTTTAAAACCACAGAGAAAGGATTGTGCTGCTCGAACACGAAAGTGTTCATGTTTTGATATAAAAGATCTTTAACCTTTGCTACCATTTATGTAAAATTTACATAAATCCAAGTTTCTTTTATACAAACAATAAGACCTTTGGCTTGAATATTTAGTTTTCAATAGAACATTAGTTTCAAGCCAAAGGTCTTATTGTTTGTACAAAGGCGCGTTTACACTTGCGGTGTTGGGCCCAACAGCGAATCCATACTCGCCCGAACATTCGTCATACTCGGATTATCCCGAATATTGACGCGCAACCCGCACACACTTGCGGTGTTGGCGCTAGACCCCGAGCATTGACGAATATTGTCAAGCGACGATGAAGTTGACCCGTCAACGTTAAGACCATGAGAGGGTCCAACCAAACACTCGGCCGCAAGTGTAGACGCTGCACGAATACACAAGTTGGCCAATACTCGCAGCCTTTGACGCGGGACCAAAAACCGCCTTTTGACCGATCATCCCCGAGCACCAACATTGGCGAACATTCGGGCGAATATCCCGCGGTTACACTTGCCGGAAGAGGCCGACGAATATTCGGAGTTGGGCCCAACACCGCAAGTGTAAACGTGGCTTAAGCCTTTCTTGTACCGTACTGTGTCAGACCTTTGTTGTTTCTCATTTTTTCGGATTCGAATAGCAGAATTTGAAATAAGTTTACCACCAAAGTGTTTATTGTGAGGATAAAAGATTTTAAGATGTTTGTACCAGTTACGTAAGTATTAATTCGGAGCCAAAGTTTTAATTATTGGTATTAAGAAATTTTGAATTTTTGTAAAATTATTGTTAGTTGACTTTGGTTTCGAAGTTGAGTTTGAACTCGAAGTTGAGTTTGACCTCGGAGTTAACTTTGATCTCAAAGTTGACTTTGATCTCGAAGTTGAGTTTGATCTCGAAGTTGAGTTTGAACTCGAAGTGACTTTGATCTCGAAATTGACTTTGATCTTGAAGTTGAGTTTGAACTCGAAGTTGACTTTGAACCCGAAGTTGAGTTTGATCTCGAAGTTGAGTTTGAACTCAAAGTTGAGTTTGAACTTGAAGTTAACTTTGGTCTCGAAGTTGACTTTGATCCCGAAGTTGGCTTTGATCTCGAAGTTGAGTTTGAACCCGAAGTTGAGTTTGATCTCGAAGTTGAGTTTGATCTCGAAGTTGAATTTGAACTCGAAGTTGACTTTGAACTCGAAGTTGAGTTTGATCTCGAAGTTGAGTTTGAACTCGAAGTTGAGTTTGAACTCCAAGTTGACTTTGAACTCGAAGTTGACATTGATCTCGAAGTTGAGTTTAAACTCGAAGTTGAGTTTGAACTCGAAGTTGACTTTGAACTCGAAGTTGACATTGATCTCGAAGTTGAGTTTGAACTCAAAGTTGACATTTATCTCGAAGTTAACTTTGATCTCAAAGTTGAGTTTGAACTCGAAGTTGAGTTTGAACTCAAAGTTGACATTGATCTCGAAGTTGACTTCGATCTCGAAGTTGACTTTGGACTCGAAGTTGAGTTAGATCTCGAAGTTGAGTTTGAACTCGAAGATGAGTTTGAACTCGAAGTTGAGTTTGAACTAGAAGTTGACTTTGAACTCGAAGTTGAGTTTGATCTCGAAGTTGAGTTTGAACTCAAAGTTGACATTTATCTCGAAGTTGAGTTTGAACTCGAAGTTGAGTTTGATCTCGAAGTTGAGTTTGAACTCAAAGTTGAGTTTAACTCGAAGTTGACTTTGAACTCGAAGTTGACTTTGAACTTGAAGTTGACTTTGATCTCAAAGTTGACTTTGATCTCGAAGTGGAGTTTGATCACAAAATTGACTTTGATCTCGAAGTTGACTTCGATCATTTTATATTCGCATTTTCAATGTTGGGGTTAAAAACACAACTTTTTGAAAGTCAGAGGTTTTTAGTCGAATTCAGAGGTTTTTTTGGTGCTCGACAGAGGGAAAGCAAGGCGATGAGTTGGCAACACTGCACCTAATCATTGAATTCACCATTGACCATAGAAGATGGTAAGAGTTGACTCGCGAGCGGTGCGTAGCGGTCACGGCCGGCATTTTCGTCCCACGGTTTGTTTACAATAAGGTACCAGTGTTGCCAAGGTGTGGCCGTCAAAACCCACTGCGGCAACGTCAAAAAAACCCCAAATCCCCCCAAATATGAAAAAATCCCCGAAAAACCCAAAAGTTAAGGATGAATAATTCATTTTTAAGCATTAAAATTTTAGGTACTATTTCACATAAAACATACCTAACTCCATATTATACAACTACAATTTTAAATATTACCTAAAACTATAAACTATTTAATACTAACTCTTCCTGACTACTTATCAGTAAAGTCAGTAAATTAACATACTAAAACACCAATAAAAATGAGGTTTGTACCTAACCACAAGTTGGTAGAAGTACATCCCAAACCCAAATGGCTTATATTTGAGTACCTATCTCTCAATTCAGTAAGCTGTGCAGTGGCAGCCTTAGCTGTAATTTATCTGCAGCACTTACCTGGTATTTCTTCATTTTTATACTTTTTTCTAGTCCCTCTGACTTCCACAAAAAACCCCAAAATCCCCCTCTGGCGAAGAGAAAACCCCCAAATTTGGGGGGAAACCCCCACAACTTGGCAACACTGTAAGGTACCTAGGCAAGTTTCACTTCAAGGTCAATTGATGCCGAGTCGTATCGAGAAAAATCAACAACACTACCGTTTCAATCCACCATAGTTTTTGAACGGATCAAGCGATACTTTTCCGGCAGCCACCAATCGATACAAAATTTAATCGAGAATAAATGAGATTATGTGAGAAAATGCCGATAACCCAACAGTTTTCGAGCCAAAAGTAGTTTTTGTTGGACAAGCCAGGGGCCCCCATTAGGAACACACAGGAGACAGCTGGATCTATAGGACGAAAATGCGCCATCGGCCGCTAGGCGCGCAACCGTCGAGAATTACCATCTTCTATTAGGTACTCCACAAATGATTTTGTATCGGCAAATAAATGCATCTAACTATCTCTTTATCTGTTGATCAAAATTCAAGCCACAAGATTCCGATGAAATAGTTCTTGTGCATTTATCAGTTTTTATACAAATTTTGGCCCCTACAATATGATGATAAACATATCTACTCCTAACTATTTGAACGTTCATCAAACCATGTTAGCAGTGGTTTTAATGTTTTTTACTCACATTCACTTACATTTTTCATTCATTCACTCACATTTTTTACTTAGATCCACTTACTTACTTATTTTGTTAGCGTTTTCAAGTACTACTTTGCAGCGTTTTTTAATGTTGAATTTCTAAGTAAATAACCCATTATCTTCGGTTACACGAAACGCCGTTTTAAATCCAAATTGGACGGCGTTAAGCAGAAAAGAACCAACCACAAAAACCTAGTTTTGAGTAATCGGGCTTCAAACGTTTTTCAAGTTTGCAAATCAGGTGGTGATTGTATTGGGATTTTCTTTTTTCTTCATTTCCTGCTTTGAAAAAAGGCAATTACTGTAGTACAGCACTTAAAAATCGAATTATATGTGGTTGGTTCCTTTCCGAGAAATTCTCATCGAATATTCTGATTCAACCATGAGTTGTTAGGGAACCAACATTCATTTGAAAACGAGACCTCACATGACCTTTCCCTTCTAAATCCTCCAAGAGTATATGTACGTTTTTATATGAATATCCTATGTATACAATTTTTTTCTGCCGTACAAATTCTGGTTACTGTTGGTCGTAGGTGTGATGACATAAATCCAGCAGCAGTTTGATGCATAGTTATTTATTTGAAAACCAAATTGTTAAGTATAGTAAATAGTAGTATATTAAATTTAGGATAGGAATTTAGGTATAGGAGTATATTAAATTCATTGTTGAAAAACTTTCCATAAGCTCGAACATAAATGCATTTTTATAAGCGCATATGACTTGAAATGAGTAAATATTTTTTAGGCGGATCTTTTAAAACGGCACCCGACTAAGGAAGTTTCAGCCTCACTCATCTTTGTGGAGTTTTCTTTCAGTTCTATATCACAATCAAGTAAAACTGCCTTCTCCTTTTTAGCTTAATGGCTAATAAACCTAAGTTAGTTAGAATTTCAAAGACAACAAAATCACAGTCGCATTGAGTCACAGGTGGAAACGTTTTAGATAGGGTAGGTATAGCTGAATGTCTAATGAAGTTTATGTAAAATTTTTCATTAACTCATGAACATAATAAGCGTTCATGGAAATACATGTATTTCAAATATGTATATGACTAAGAATGAGTAAATTTCAGGCCAATCTTTTAAAAAGGCACCTGACGAAGAATGAGTTTCATCCTCACAAATGTTTTTGATCAGTTTCCTTCCAGTTTTAACATGAGGTATTTTTAAAGTTTTAATACAATACTGCAGCACTGACAGCCTTTCTGTATCACAGTCAAGTACAAGTGTCATCTCTTCTTTATTTGAATGGGTAAAAACCAAAATTTGTTAAAAGTTCAAAGACGAAAATATAAAGCGTGCTATACAGCTCCAATACTGCCGTCCTAAGTTAAAACGTCCTATCTCAGTTTTTTGCGTTTTGAGAAAAACGCGGTTAAGTGAGATTGTTTGCACCGTCCACGTTTTTAACCCTAGCTGTTTGGAATTTTCACGATAGCTCCTTGACATCACCCCCCAACTTTGTCAGTTGTCAACAAACCTCAATATTAAACCAGCAGGTAGAAATTATCAATTGAAGTGCAAGAAGTCGAAGATACGACTTTTTAACTTAGTAGTAGTAGTTTTTGGAACTCAGTATTTGAAGATGAATATCTTGCCCACATCCATGACAGACACAGCTTTGCTACTCACTAGGCCAGAAAGTCCTAACTCCTTTATTTGAGACCACTTAGGACGATTTATTCTAGCACAAGTTACTGAATTTTTTCAGTTATACAAGGTCAAAGTGTCCTAACTTTCTGCTACCTAGGACTTTTTAGCCTAGGACTACCAAGTTAGGACTTTCTGTTCTTGGATGGAGGCGGAAATTGACAAAAGTGAGATAGGACAAAGCCATTTTTCAGTCCTTTCCAATGAAGATAGGACTTTCTAACCTGGCCCATCAGACGCGTCATGTCAAAATCTATACAACCACGTCCTTAACTCAAAAAGCGAAAAAAATGAGATAGGACGTTTTAACTTAGGACGGCAGAATACTGCGGTGACATGTGGTTCCTTTCTGAGGAACAGATAAGACCATTCCCGATTCAATAATTTTTTCAAATTCAAATTTTGAAGGGAAAGCCTTATTAAAACGATTGCTTCTTTTTTGGGGGAAAGCGTAGTTGACCTAGCCCATTCTAATATTGCTCTTATCTCATTTTGTCATTTTTTGTGGTTGGTTCCTTTCTGCTTAGTGCCGTCCAATTGTTTCTCTGAATGCCTTCAAAATGTCAGCTTCCAAGAGGCATTATTTAGCGAGCTAGAGCGCGCTGAGTGAGAAGTGTCTCAATGTGCCCCCCTCTCCTCTCGTACTTGTAGTGCTACCTTGGGGCTTAGTGAAGTTAGCAACGGTTCAGCAACGGTCAACTGCGTGTTGCTTTTCTAACTAATTGGTCTCTAGGGACGTCTTGGAACACATTTCTGGCAGTACAAGAATTGTGCGACCAGTCACATTGTACGCCTTAAGATGAACACCTTGGTGTATCCAACACCTTCTTGGATAAGTAGGTAGGCTATAAAATATCTTGCTTGATTAGCGTTTGACTGATGAGTATGTCGAATTGGACTAATGAGGGATGTTTATCCGTCTTGGAGATGCGAGCGCAGCGAGCATCCAGGTCACCTGATCTGTATAAGGAACAGTTAACAAAGAGCTGTACGGACTGTATGACTGGTGGCACAATTTTAAAATTGCCATAAATGTGTTCCTTGACGTCCCTAGAGCCCGAAAATTTAGAAAAGAAACACGCAGTTGACCGTTGCTGAACCGTTGCTAACTTCACTCTGACCTTGGTCAACACGCAATGTTTACCAGCATAATTTAAGAAACCCAGAACGCGAGTTTGTAAATTTCATACAAGTTATATTAAATGTATTACCTGTTAGGGAAGATTAGCTGTAGAGCCGCAAATGAACCGCATGTTACAATCCTAGAACTGCATTTCAGAATCCGAAAAGAACGATGACGAAATAGCATAGATTAGTTTCACGTGAGGAGCAGAATTTTGAATTCCGTTTCATCACCGGCGCCGGCCAATTAGACGATTATGATAAGATAATTCGATAAGCTCTGCGCAGAGTGCGTTGCTTCAAGGATGTTGTAGCAAAGAGGATGTTGACTTGTGAGCGGTGCGTAGCTGTCACGGCCGGCAACTTCGTCCCGCGGTTTGTTTACAATAAGGTACCTACCTAGGCAAGTTTCACTTCAAGGTCAATTGATGCCGAGTCGTATCGAGAAAAATCAACAACACTACCGTTTCAATCCACCATAGTTTTTGAACGGATCAAGCGATACTTTTCCGGCAGCCACCAATCGATACAAAATTTAATCGAGAATAAATGAGATTATGTGAGAAAATGCCGATAACCCAACAGTTTTCGAGCCAAAAGTAGTTTTTGTTGGACAAGCCAGGGGCCCCCATTAGGAACACACAGGAGACAGCTGGATCTATAGGACGAAAATGCGCCATCGGCCGCTAGGCGCGCAACCGTCGAGAATTACCATCTTCTATATGCTCAGAGGGCTCGAGAGCCTTGCAAACGGCGGGGCCGGAGAGGGGATGGCTTAACTTGAACCCCAACCCCTAGTTGAGCCCCATTCCACACCTTCCTGACACTGAGCCTTATGGAACGGGAGCTTTTTGACAAATCCGGACGCCAAAAAACGGAAGATTATTTTTTTTGAAATTCCTCTGGGAGAATCGACAGACTCCCACAGGACCTTGTTAAAAATTTGGCAACGATTAAAAGCGACGGAGCGCGAAAAGAGCTTACAATTATTTCGGGAGCCGATCCTGAAACAAGGCGACTAATTTTCGGGCAAGGTTTGACCGTGGATTATGAAAAATCCAGTCCATTCTGAGAATGAAAATATGCTAGTCTGCCACTTGAAAGCGGTTGCCTTCTTCAAATTGCGGCCTTGCTAGTTTAGTCAATTATATCAAACTACTGGGTCTACACTGTTTATTTTAGTTGTGTACCTCGGGTAAGAGAATCCGCTAAATCCACTTTAAAGTAGGTATTCAATAAAAACGTTAAAACGTTAAAATTTTTAACGTTTTTGAATACCTACTTTAAAGTGGATTTAGCGGATTCTCTTACCCGAGGTACACAACTAAAATAAATTTGCTACATCTTTGTTTCTTCTTTTTACTTCCATATTTACAAAGTAAATGGAAGTATTGTGATCGTCCTAAAATCGAAAATCGGATCGGAGCTTCAGAAAAAACTTTTTCTTATACACATTTACTCAGAATCACTTCCTGAACAAGTGTCTGTGTGTCCGTGTGTCTGTGTGTCCGTGTGTCCGTCCGTCCGTCTGTCCGTCCGTCCGTCTGTCCGTCTGTGGTCATTTACAAAAATGACCATAACTCCCTCAATTCTCAACCTTTTTTCAAATTTCCTGAACTGAAATGTTTGTCTCGGCAAGACCTAACACCCTGTTTAATCGAAATTTGGATAACGCACAGTACTTCCGATATATTTGCATTTTTAGTGTTTTCTATTTTATTTTTTTCCGGTCACAAAAATGAACCGATTTGAGCATTCTTGGTCTTAAAATCTTTGTTTTACCTTGCAGAATATGTGGATATTTTTTATGTTCCGAAAAACTGGCGTTTTTTTTATTTTGGGCGAATTTTGAAATTAGAATATGAATTTTTTGATATTTTTGACCTAAACACCCTAAAAAGCAGTCAAAATATGATCTAATTGTGTCACAATTTCGCGTTCCAAAATATGGAAGTATTGTTTGTTATCTACGCACCACTGGTTTGAAATTGAACAACTCCTTACATGCGTTTTACTGCAGACGGCGTACGGCGGACGGACAAAAAAATTTTATTGCAGATTTTGTGTTCTAGAACCTCTAAAACGTGAAAGGAAAAATTTTCAGGTGGTGTTGTCAAAAAAATCTTCCCGACCTATTACATAGGTAGGTACATAATTTCTGGAAATAATGTACCAATAAGGAAGTATTGTTTGTTATCAACGCACCACTGGTTTGACATTTTTGATCCTCCATAGCAGTAAAATCACAATCAATTCTTTCAAAGAACTTTCGTACGTAACACTTCTGACGTCACATTTTCCCCTCCCGGAAGCGCGAGCGCACCTTGTCGCCACTCCCCTTGGGGTTGGGCGTTGGGTTATCGATATCGAGCTGCCTTCGTGTGAATGTGTGCTTCTGCCCTCTGCTGTTTTTTGGGTGATGTGCCTGTGTGTGTGCGCTGTGTGCAGTTTTGAGTTGAGGTAGACCGTAACTGGTATCGAACTTAATTTATTTGCTCAGTTCTATAATTTTACTTATTGTCCCGGCCATTGGAAGATATTGTCTGGACTATCTCTATCGAGAGCAGCTACCTGCGTAGTTCCAATTATATTCTGCCTGTTGCGAGGTCCGTTTGCCTGGTGAGTCGTCGAAGCTTCGTACTCGACTTCCGATAATTGTGACATTTGTCGGTACCCGCCTACTATTATCTATCTCGACTGTTGTGTGCATTCATGTATCTTTCTGAAAAATGCCACAACTGTAGTAGTTATTCTTACCTGTAGTAGTGCTAAGTGAGAGTCGATGAGTAGTAGATGCGAAGGCGTATCATGGTTAGGGCTACCAGATCAGTATAGTATATGTGAGCAAAAAGAAGGAATACATAGTATTCACAAGAAAAATCCTTCAAATACATTAATATATATTATATAATCATAATTCTTTGACAAAAAAATTATGATTTTGCTCTCAGATTCAAGGTAGGCGAGGGGGGGGGGTGCCAGCTGCCAGTGGGTTCTTGTAATTCAAAATCGAAAAAGTGAAATAAACTTTGCGATGAGGATAAATTCACAAGTAGGTAAATTAACTTAAACCTGTGGTGCGTAGATAACACTCAATACTTCCATATTCTGAATCATAAACATGTGACACAATTTGATCATATTTTCACTGCTTTTGAGGGCGTTTAGGGCAAAAATATCAAAAAACTCCGCCATTATAGAATACGCCACATTATCGGAGTATAAAAAAATATCCACATATTATGCAAGGTAAAACAAAGATTTTATGATCAAGAACGCTCAAATCGGTTGATCTTTGTGGCCGGAAAAAAATTGAATAGAAAACACTAAAAATGCAAATATATCGGAAGTACTGTGGGTTATTCCAATTCCGATTAAACAGGGCGTTAGGTCTTGCTAAAACAAACATTTCAGTCCAAGAAATTTGATAAAAGTTTGAGAATTGTGGGAGCTATGGCCATTTTTGTAAATGACCACACATGGACCCACAGACACCTTTTCGGGAAGTGATTCTGGATAAATATGTGTAAGTAAAAGTTTTTTCTGAAGCTCCTTTCCAATTCTCGATTTTTGAACGATTCCAATACTCCCATTTACTCTGTTAATATGGAATTACAAAACTATTTTCTCAAAGGTTCATAATATGATATACTAGCTGTACCCGCCCGGCGTTGCCCGTGCAAAAAAATTAGAAAATGCAGATAAGTGAATAGCGCAGGAATCTCTCTCTCTCTCCCCCCCCCCCCATAACTATAGCTTCCCCCATAGGATAGCTGTACCCGCCCGTGTCCCCTTTGTAACTTTTTTCACTTAATTCACTTTTTTCACGTTTAAAACTCACTTTTTTCACTTTTTTAAAACTTAAAAACTCACTTTTTTAAATTATTTGAAATTTAAAAAAATTTCTTTTTTCAAAAATCGAAAATCGGGCTTCGAGGTCTTGTTGCCAGCCCCTTTGTGCTTCCGTGTAAAAAATTCCAGGTCCCTGCGTGCGATAGACTTGGCTGGAGAGCTCGGTCAAACAAACAAACCAACAAACACTTGCTTTTATTATTATAGATTATATCGAATATAAACCCTAGGGTATATATGGATATGTCGAATCGGAATATAAACAATACACACATATTCTGCAAGGTAAAACAAAGGTTTTAAGACCGAGAACGCTCAAATCGGTTCTTTTTAGTGGCCGAAAAAAAATATAACAGAAAGCACTAAAAATGCAAATATATCGGAAGTACGGTGAGTTATTCAAATTCCAATTAAACAGGGTGTTATGTGTTGCCGAGACAAACATATCAGTTCATGAAATTTGAAAAAAAGGTTGAAAAGTGAGGGAGCTATGACCGTTTTTGTAAATGACCACAGACGGACACACAGACACTTTTTCAGGAAGTGATTCTGAGTAGATGTGTATAAGAAAAAGTTTTTTCTGAAGCTCCGTTCCGATTCTAGATTTTAGGACGATTCCAATACTTAGTAAAAAACTATTTTCACAAAGGTTCATGTATCGAATTGGTGCAGACAATATAAAAAAAATTTGATTTATATATTGGGAGGGGAGGAGATACCTAATTTTAAAACGTAGAAGTATAGCTTTGAGGAGGACTTTTCTGAGGAAATGAGTTATGGATTTTAAAGAAAATTGTTTTTGCAGTTCTTTGATGCCTTTGTAATTTCAGTTAAAAATGCAAAAATACACCTAATAGCCCTATTTTATCACACTTATGTTATTTTACCATGAATGTTCTCTAAAATTCTGGTAATGGTTTGCTTTTTTGTTTTGCCCAGCAATCATGAGCGCTGGAGTTAAGAAGGTCCCAATCCATCTGCAGGTAGGTTTACATTTTTTACTATTTTGAAGGGTTCTTACCTTGTGCGCATTTTTCATGATACCTCATTCATTTGAGTTCAATTAATTTTGCAGAGTTCACAGAACCGCCTACTCTTGAAACACGGGAAGGTTGTCAATGCGGATGGTACGAAAGATGCCGACGTCTACATAGAAGACGGCATCATCAAGTGAGTTTTTATCAGCGCCCGCAGTTTTAAAACTGTTGCTTCATTGCTGTACAGTTGTTATGTTCTGATGGCACAAACATTGAATTGAAGGGGGTAAAAACTCTGCGCATTTTCGGAGCGGCAACACAAACGTGGAACAAAACCTTGAAGTGATAGAGGAGCTGAAGGTTGAAGGCATCCCTGCTAATCAGGAATTTGATCTGATCTGAGGGATCTAACAATATTCACTTGTGATTTGTTTTATTGCCGCCAGAACAGATACATTTTTCTTTGGGAATAAAGCTCAGTGACATGAAAAATATAACTTCACCTGACATGTCATTTCAAGTTTTGTCTTGAGCTTGTTAGATTCAGCTACTTGAAAGAGATGAAAGGTTGGACTGCCAACTCCTCTCACGACATGGGAGGACATCTTTGGAAAAGGTGATGCAGCGTTCATTCAGCGTTCTTGTAACAATCCAACTCAATCTCAAGCGTACACTTGAACTACTACTCGAACCTAAACTGTAACTTAACCTTCAACTCAAACTAGAACTCAAACGCAAACTGTAACTCAAACTTGAACCCAAACTGAATCTGCTACTTGAACCTGAACTCAAACTCAAAATTAAACTCGCCCTTTAACTCAAACTGAAACTGTAATTCAGACTCAAACTACTCAGACTTAAACTCAAAATGGAACTGGAGCATAAACTTGAACTGAAAACTCATACTGAAACTTCAACTCAAACATAAACTCTGACTCAACCTTGAACTCAAACTAAAGCTCAAGTTGAAACCCAAAATAAGGCTGGATCTGGAACTCGGTCTCGAACTTAAACTCAAACTGTCACTCAAACTTAAACCCAAACTGAAACTCCAACTGCATCTCAAACTCAAAATGAGACTGTAACCAATCTTGAGATGAAAACATTTTTTTTAGGTCATAATTTAGTCTTTAAACCAGTTTTTGATCACTAAAACCCAACTTATTTTGACTTTCAGGGAGTGAAAACTTTTGTGTTTTTATGCTTAAGAGAATTTTTGAATGAGGACACTATTAGTCAGTTAGACTTTTTAACACCTAATGAATTTTTATTGTTTAGAAATAAACAATTAGGGTTGTGTAGCCAACGTTTGTATGACTACACTTTTCCTGAATTCTATTGAAGACCTCAATATCTTCCCTCTTCATTGAATTTGAAAAGCTGAAGTCCATCCCGAAGCGTTTTGGACATCAACAGTTGTTTTGGCTTGTGGAGGGCCTTCGTAAACACGTCTGCAATTTGGTTCTCTGTTTCGATTTTCTCTACTGTGATTTCGTTTTCGCTCACGAGTTCACGGAAGAAGAAGTGTCTTGTCTTGATGTGTTTTGTCCGTTTGTGGTATTTGGGATTTTGGGCTAGTCGAATCGCAGCCTCGTTATCGACGTAGAGAACAGGTGTCTGCTTCAATTCTGTCAATTCAGCAACGAGTCGCTTGAGCCAGATCATTTCCCGCGCACCCTCGCTTGCAGCAACCACCTTGGCTTCTGTCGTCGAGATAGCTACTGAGCACTGGCGTTGACTCATCCACGGTACCGCTCCTCCTGCGTAAAGAGAGACGACTCCTGAAGTTGAATGAATGAATGAATGAATACTTTATTGCTTATTAGATACATCCATAGCATAGTGTTCACACAACCGACAATTCACGCAGGCACCGTAAATAATAGAGCAGAATAATTGTGTACAACCGATATAAATAATTAGCATCCACAAATACACAGAACAGCAGCAACAGTATCAATTTAGTCAAATTTGTGTCCTTTTACCTTACATTCAGTGTTAACCTACTAGCCCTCTTACAGGGAGAGCATATCGCCTCTCTCGGCAATAGCTTCGTTAAGAAAGAAATATATCGACGGTGTAGAATCAATACTGCCCAATTCGTTTGCCATGCAATCTATGGACGCGTGATTTGCCAAGTTGCCACCAATCCAAGTTTTGAGAAGTAGGCAACCCAGACGCCCCCAAAACACACGATGCTTTAAATTGGGCAGTATTGCAGTTTCATCGTCGATATTCTATTGGCTCGTTAATAGTTTTTCATATTGCTCGATAGGTGTTAGACCGGGATTCATGAGGGGTGCTAAACATTTGACTCGGGGATTGGTTAGGAGTGGGCATTCAAATAAGAAGTGCACAATCGAGTTCGGCAGCTTCCAGTTACAAAGAGGACATCTCTCTTGAGCATTGAAACGCGCCGATAGGCCATTGACAAGAATCCTTGCGTTGTGACTCCCGGCCCGACGTATTTGGGCAACAGGTCTCAGAAGCCTATGTGACCACGATAGAGTCAAGTATTGCTGTGGCCCCGAACATCTGTCATAGGGTAACCTTGCTTCCGAATATCTTGACTCAAGGACGCTCACCAGGTCGCTATCCTGGAAGAAATCGCTGCCACGGATCAGGACAGTATCGATATTGCTAATAAGGACGGCCGGATTGCTCATGTCGTCCAAGGAGAGCTCAGAGCCGCAAGAGACGGCCAGGTTTCGCAGCTGCAGGACCCAATTGAATCGAGCATCGCAGGACCCAGAACGAGCCAGAGCTAATAACCGCTCCATACAAGACTCTTGAAGTTGATCGACCTGATGTCTCATCTCCCCCGTGGTCAGCATCGCTGTCGGTCCACAAGATACCCGATTCCTGCCCTTTCGTATACACTATGCCGGTATCTAGAGTACCTTTCAAATAACGAAAGATTCGTTTGACTCGTGTCCAATCATGGTCGGTAGGGTTTTTCAGCTTCCGCGAAACGTCTCCTACAGCATAAGCTATATCGGGTCTTGTCCCGACCATTAGGTACATGAGTGCTCCAACGGCTTGCCTATGGGTGATTCTCAAAAAAAAGCAACTTTTTGGGTCGAGTCAATTTTTAAAATTTTGTTGCTCAGAAAAATTTCAAACTTTTTTCTAACATTGTTACTCGTTAGTAGATCACATTTAAACACTCGGTTGAGATCAAACTCATCATAGGAATAAAATAACTGAATTTTAATAATAAAACCACTGGCACATTGATGCACAATAAGATGGTAGGACTGGGTCGTTTCTGATTTTTTTCCCTCCGAGCTTTTTCCCGGAGCCTTCTACGCTCCTTTATTTCTGCTGGAGTGAACAATTTTGGTGGAGCCATCGACGTAGTTCCTGAATAAAACAACTTGAAATAATATAAGGGTTCTCACATCACTCAAAAATCAAGTACGCTATTTTCAATTCAACTTAAAACCATTAAAATCTAAAAAACTGCAATGATAAAGATCTGATTTTTCACTCCCATGTCCTCCTTTTCGGTCCCATGGCCACATCACATTATCAATAAGGCTATGGGAAGGAATTCGATTGGGACATGGAACTGAAAAATCGTTCTTCAATCCATTGTATACTACTGTAAAAATAATTTAAGGTGCTAAATTGAATTTTTCTTAATGGTAACAGACGAGTTGAATGCGTTGAAAGCAAAAAAATTAGCATGAGCGTAGAATTAGAATTGATTCTATAGGGGCATGGAAAGGAATGGAGAAAAAACACCCACGCGTTCATGTTCACCTCAGGAGCGCTGGCGGAGCAATGAGAGGTGTAAGCGCCGTGCAGCTGTAGGGCCATAGAGGCGAACAGTTTTGCCAACTACTGATGCAGTTTCCCGGCTTTTGTCCCTCATACTCGATGCGAAGGGACACTTTTTTGATTAAGCCATGGAACTGAACTCAAAATCATGAACACAAGTTTGAGGTACCGTGGCCGACTAAATTCGAAAGAAATGTTGATATAAGCTTGCAAAACATATAGGAGAACTAATTCTGAATCGATTCAAGGAATTTTTACTTCCACATTTACAGAGTAAATGGAAGTATTGTGATCGTCCTAAAATCGAGGATCGGAACGGAGCTTCAGAAAAAACTTTTTCTAATACACATTTACTCGGAATCACTTCCTGAACAAGTGTCTGTGTGTCCGTCTGTCCGTCTGTCCGTCTGTGGTCATTTACAAAAATGGCCATAACTCCCTCATTTCTCAACCTTTTTTCAAATTTCTTGAACTGAAATGTTTGTCTCGGCAAGACCCTGTTTAATCGGAATTTGGATAACGCACAGTACTTCCGATATATTTGCATTTTTAGTGTTTTCTATTTTATTTTTTTCCGGCCACAAAAATGAACCGATTTGAGCGTTCTTGGTCTTAAAATCTTTGTTTTACCTTGCAGAATATGTGGATATGTTTTATAATCCAATAATGTATTGTGTTTTTATTTTGGGCGAATTTTAAAATTTTAATAGTGAATTTTTCGATATTTTTGGCCTAAACACCCTTAAAAGCAGTCAAAATATGATCAAATTGTGTCACAATTTTACGTTCAAAATATGGAAGTATTGTGTGTTATCTACGCACCACTGGTTTTCCAGGAAATGTGCTGATTTCAATCAATACTTACCTTTCGAATCTTGAAAACGTATACTGCTACAGGGCACGGAACTGAACATTTGAACGTTTGATTAGCAATAAATAACTTCCAATATCCCCCTCCTTATTTTTTGGGTTGGATTACGTCAGCGGCCGCCTAGTGAACAGGTAGAAAAAAAATCACGAGTCTCAGATGATTGGTTCCCGAGTTATGGTCGATTAACATGAAAGTTGCTTTTTTTGAGAATCACCCCTATAGGGAATGTTTTTTGTTGCTTCCTCAACGCATACCCCCCTTTCACTATAGGTGTAGGTGTTGGTCAGCAATCTGACATCCCAAATTTTTCCAAAACTTTCTTGGCGTATGCAGTTTGACAAATTTTGATGTGCGAATCTGTTTTCTCAATTTCTAGTCCAAGGAAGTACGATGCTGATGTTCTTTTTAATTTTGAATTCAATTTGAAGTTCTTTCAAAAAAATTTTCGAGTTCAACCTTTGATGTTGATGCGACCAGTCCGTCATCGACATATAAGGCGATCGCTAAGATTTCTGAATTTGACTTTCGAATGAATAAACATGGATCAGCTTCGCTTGGTTGGAAGTTCAATTTTTGTAAATGGTTGACGAATCTAATATTCCAACAGCGCGGAGAGCTGTTTTAAGCAATTTGCTTTTAGAACCAGATTCCACGTCGGACGTCACGGGGCTGTTTCCTGTTTTCATGAAAGGCCTCAACACATCCCACAAGTTACGGTTTGTGCGCCGCTGCACAAAATTTCATCATCGGTCTCTTCTTTTTTGAAAAACGAGGAATCACAGTGACAGTCAATTCTCACCACAACATTGAAATGCTGACCAATTTTCTGAGGCCTGAGTTGCACAGAAGGAGGTTAAATGTCAACAAAGATGGTTCCAACAAGATGGGGCCTCTCCCCACACTTCACCTTCCTCCATGGCCGTGGTGCGCGTCAAATCACGTTTTGTGGATGTGCTTTGGCCCCCAAGGTCAAGTGACTTTTCTCAGGGAATACCTTAATGCACGTGTTTATGCTTTGAAACATCGCACGTTGGACGCCCTCAAGGATTCAATAAGAACTGAAATTGAAGCATTGCTGGGGAGGGTCCACAGAAACTTCTTCGAACGACTTGCTTTGTGCTACAAACAAGATGGGCAACACCTGACAGATATTGTTGGTACATTAATTCCAGAAATAATGTACCTATGTAATTAATCAAGAAGAAATTTTTTACAACACCCCCTGAAAATTTTTTCTTTCACGTTTCAGAGGTTCTAGAAAACGAATCTGCAATAAAAATTTTTTGTCCGCCCGCCGTACGCCGTCTCCAGCAAAACGCATAAAAGAAGTGGTCCGATTTAAGAAAAAAAAACGAGCGTTTAGCAAATTTTCCGGTGACGTGCACCTCCTATAAGGGAATAATCTGAATCAACCCTAGACTACTCAAAAACGATCAAATGTAAAAAAAGTCATGATCTCAAAAACAGTTTTTTGGGTTTTCGACCCCTTAAAATTTTTTGATCGGATTCCCCTGACAATATGCCTCAAGTTGGAGCAAACCGCAACTTTTAGGACCAACCGCACCAAAATCGGATCAGCGGTTCGATACGAAGTGGACGAACTCGAATAAGTAGGGGTTTGAATAACTGTTGACTTCAGTTCCACTCAGTTCTGTGTAATTAAACTCTGTGTAAATTCTGTGTAAATGAACAGAAGAATAGCTAAGTGGACGGACGAAATTTGGGCCTGAAATTTCGTCCAGCCACTTCGTATTGAACTACTGATCCGATTTTGACTAAATTAGTCTTGAAAGTTGTGGTTTGCTCCAACTTGAGGCATATTGTCCGGACTATCCGATCGGAGAAGGTTAAGGGGTCCAATTCAGCATTAGTATGGTCCATTTTCGAAAAAACACAAAAACTCAATTTTGAAGGTGATGCCGTGGGTTTAAAATTTTCGAGTATTTTCCCCGGGTTTCTCGCTTGATTTACCATAGGAAAGGGGGTTTTTTCCGAAAAAAATTCGAAAATTTTGTTTTTGAATCGGTTTGGCTAGAATTTCTCAATGCGATTTCTGCTTTTTTGCGTTTTTGGCAATTTGAGGGAGTTCTACTGAACCGATTTTGAATTTTTTGAGCTTGTTGGATTTCTTGAAGGTTTTTACACAATTTTCACTCCCTATAAGTCAAAATTAGTTGGCATTTAGAGATTGAAAACTGGTTTAAAGACTAATTTTTGACCTAAAACAAAAAAATATTTTCTTGACCCTTTAAAAGAAATTTGAAATTCCAGAATAAATATTACCGATTGAGTAGGTTTTAGGTAGGTACATGACACAAAAAATTGGCAATTTTCTACGCCCCTCCAGGACTGAGAAAAGTGCAAAAAACCGATTCCACATGAAATATTTAAGGTCTTTAACCCCGGATTGGAGATTCCGGATCCCCGGAAACTGCGATTCGGTTCTTGGAAAGAGAACGTTTCGTCTGGCGTCCCACTTAATGGCGTAGACAGAAATTATGAAGGGGGGCGTATGGTACAGGTGCAGGTATGGGAGGGACGGATGCTGAAGGGCGGTTGGGAAGGGTAATGGTGCCGGGCGCTAGTGAGGGTTGTGGAGGGGTTGGGGCATGCGCATTTCGTATGCGGTTTTTGGTCATTTTCGTGGCCAAATCGGCATTAGTATGGTCCATTTTCGAAGAATCACAAAAACTCTATTTTGAAGGTGATGCCGCGGGTTTAGAATTTTTTGAGTATTTTCCCCGGATTTCTCGCTTGATTTACCATAGAATAGGGGGTTTTTTTCCGAAAAATTTTTTTCTTATTGATTTGGCTCGAAATTTCTTGACGCGATTTCTCCTTTTTCACGTTTTTGCCGATTTGAGGGAGTCCTACTGAACCGATTTTGAGCTTGTTGGATTCCTTGAAGATTTCTACAACTTTTTCACTCCCTGTAAATAAAAATTGGTTGGATTTCAGTGTTTGAAAGCTGGTTGAAAGATTAATTTTTGACATTAAAAAAATATTTTTTTGACCCTGCAAAAAAAATGTTAAAATTCCAAAAAAAAAAAATTATTTTTGAGTAGGTTTTGGGTTTTTTGGGGATTTTTGTTTTGGACAAAAAATTTTCAATTTTCTACGACTCTTCAGGACTGTGAAAAATTCAAAAGACCGATTCCAGCTGAGAAATCCAAGGTTAACCTAGGAAAAATTTCAAGAAAACTACAGCACCAAACTCAAATACTTCGCTCCTGTAAAATTTGAAAAAATGGACTTATCCCACTTGGCTACTGAATGGCTCAATTATGGTTGATGGGGGGTTTAATAATGCAGCCGAGTCATGGTTTCAGAAATTTACTTCCTCAAATCGAAACAAACATTTTGCAAAATACGTGGATATTGGTACATTATTTCCAGAAATAATGTACCTATGTAATTGATCAAGAAAAATGTTTTTACAACACCTCCTGAAAATTTTTTCTTTCATGTTTCAGAGGTTCTAGAACACGAATCTGCAATAAAAATTTTTTGTCCGTCCGCCGTACGCCGTCAGCAGCAAAACGCATAGAAGGAGTGGTCCGATTTAAAAAAAAAAAAAAAAAAAAAAAACGAGCGTTTAGCAAATTTTCCTGTGACGTGCACCTCCTATAAGGGAATCCTCTGAATCAACTCTAGACTACTCAAAAACGATCAAATGTAAAAAAAGTCATGATCTCAAAAACAGTTTTTTTTGGTTTTCGACCCCTTAAAATTTTTTGATCGGATTCCCCTGACAATATGCCTCAAGTTGGAGCAAAACACAACTTTTAGGACCAACCGCACCAAAATCGGATCAGCGGTTCGGTACGAAGTGGACAGACGAAATTTTGGCCAAAAATTTCGTCCAGCCACTTCGTATTGAAATACTGATCCGATTTTGACTAAATTAGTCTTGAAAGTTGTGGTTTGCTCCAACTTGAGGCATATTGTCCGGGCAATCTGATCGGAGAAGGTTAACGGGTCCTATTCGGCATAATTAGCGTATATTTTTGGAAAAATCACAAAATCTCAATTTTGAAGGTGGTGCCGTGGGTTTAGAATTTTTTGAGTATTTTTCCCGGGTTTCTCGCTTGATTTACCATAAAATAGGGTGGTTTTTCCGAAAAAAATCGAAAATTTTGTTTTTGAATCGGTTTGGCTTGAATTTCTTAATGCGATTTCTGCGTTTTCGCGTTTTTGGCAATTTGAGGGAGTCCTACTGAACCGATTTTGAATTTTTTGAGCTCGTTGGATTCCTTGAAGGTTTTTACACATTTTTCACTCCCTATAAGTCAAAATTGATTGGGGTTTAGTAGTCAAAAACTGGTTTAAAGACTAATTTTTGACCTAAACATAAAATATTTTTTTGACCCTTTAAAAAAAAATGTTAAAATTCCAAAAAAAATATTTTTGAGTAGGTTTTGGGCAGGTACATGGCACAAAAATTTGCAATTTTCTACAACTCTCCAGGACTAAGAAAAATGGAAAAAACCGATTTCAGCTGGAAAATCCAAAAAAGCCTAGGAAAAATTTCAAAAAAATGATGGATTTGACTCCGGGTTTTTTTTTTGGCGTGAATCTTTAGTCATTGACTAAAAAACGTGAAGTTTGGAGTTTTTTCGAGATTTTGGTCGACAGGGTCAATTTTGGGGGCAGTGACACTGCTGAAATTGCGGTTTTGCAGTTTTCTTGGGTTCACGGCCTATCGGTTCAAGGCGTGAGGAAAACAAAATGGCGGCTGTAACATTCCCACCCTTGCTCTTGGTACCGCCTCTTTCGTCGTTTATTGGCTCAGAACTGCAAAACTGCGATTCGGCTATTAGAAACTGAAAGTGTGAAGTTGGGATTAGACAGCTTATCTTAATGGGGCGGATCTTGATAACAGCTGTCACCTGTTAACGCGGTTAACAGAATGGTTGCCTTCTAGCCGCCAGGCCTCAGGAGATATTTCTTAGAAAGCAGCCGCCAGGTATTTTCTTTCTATACCTACCTATTTATTCATCATTGTGAAAACGTACCTTTTCGGCATCATCGAATTCACCATTGACCATTACTCCACAAATGATATGATGATAAACCAACCTACTCCAACTATTTGAACTTTATTTTCTGAGATACCCAGACAAATAATGTACCCATGTCACTAATCTACTTAGCAGCGTTTTTTAATAATTTGGAGGATAGAGGTCGTTAACCTCTGTTATTTACGGTGGGACCAGGAACCAGGAGACTCTCCATACTGCTCATCCGGATGTCGGACCGGTTCCTTGGGTTGCATTCATATGCACATGGGATTTGTGCCTTACCCACAAGGACAGAGGTTAATGATCACCCATCCCCCTAGAGCTAGCTTGAGATGACACCCAACTCCCAATCCCACATTCGGCAGATAACTACTTCGTCTTTGAATTCCTGCCACAGCAAGAGCATTACTTAACAATATCTGTAGAGCACAAAATCTAGTATTTTGACCACCGCCACTCTAAGGAGCGGAATCTATTCAAAATTTCTGACGGAATTCTGGACGAAGTACCAATTCGATCTTGGAATCTACAGTTACTGTAAAGTGGTATTGTTTTTAACACGTGAAATGGCACCTATTTCCCTTCAAGAAAATATAAGTAAAATTGGTGTGTATTGGAAATGTAATGCCTATTTGTTTTTGGGTCTATTCCTGGGGCCCACCCTGTACTTACAGTGCCAAACCAAGATCAAGAGGGCATCCAACACACTCAAAAAAACAATTTAATTAGCAAGAATGTCTCTTTGTTTGCAGGGAGCTTGGAAAAAATCTGATCATACCAGGTGGAACGCGTGTGCTAGATGTGCGGGGAATGTACATTATCCCAGGTTAGTGTCAAAGATTTAGAAATTTGTTATAATCAATCAGTCATAATTAGGAATCGGATTTTTTTGTATTCAAAAATGCCAAATATGTAACATATATACATATATACTGCCGTCCTTAGTTAAAACGTCCTATCTCATTTTTTTCGCTTTTTGAGTTAAGGACGTGGTTGTATAGATTTTGACATGACGCGTCTGATGGGCCAGGTTAGAAAGTCCTATCTTCATTGGAAAAGACTGAAAAATGACTTTGTCCTATCTCACTTTTGTCAATTTCCGCCTCCATCCAAGAACAGAAAGTCCTAACTTGGTAGTCCTAGGCTAAAAAGTCCTAAGTAGCAGAAAGTTAGGACACTTTGACCTTGTACAACTGAAAAAATTCAGTAACTTGTGCTAGAATAAATCGTCCTAAGTCAAATAAAGGAGGTCTCAAATAAAGGAGTTAGGACTTTCTGGCCTAGTGAGTAGCAAAGCTGTGTCTGTCATGGATGTGGGCAAGATATTCATCTTCGAATACTGAGTTCCAAAAACTACTACTACTAGGTTAAAAAGTCTATAAGTAGTATAAAAACCAATGTCGAACGTGGCCTAAGGCACACGACAAGAAAACGAACAACAACAACAAAGTCTTATCTTCGACTTCTTGCACTTCAATTGATAATTTCTACCTCCTGGTTTAATATTGAGGTTTGTTGACAACTGACAAAGTTGGGGGGTGATGTCAAGGAGCTATCGTGAAAATTCCAAATAGCTAGGGTTAAAAACGTGGACGGTGCAAACAATCTCACTTAACCGCGTTTTTCTCAAAACGCTAAAAACTGAGATAGGACGTTTTAACTTAGGACGGCAGTATATATATATACCTATATGTATCCATTTTCCTAAAATATGTGGCAAATGTCAATACCTTAAAGCACAAAGGGCATATGTCCCAAAGTATCGATTTTGAAATTTCGGTACCGAAAGAATCTACTCATCAGGGCCTATCGATCGCTCCAAGAATCATGATCCTGTTATCTATTTTTTGGGGCCAAAAAAACGATAAAACAGAAAAACGACAAATATTTAAAGAGCTTTTATCTTGGAAGTGCTAAGTGCTACCAAAGTTCTGATTGAACGAGGTTATAAATCTTGGCCAGACAAACATTTTTTATTTAGCAAATTTTTTTATGAAGTTGAAAACTATGGGAGACATCTTTATTTTGACTTACATATTTACAGAGTAAATGGAAATATTGGAATCGTCCTAAAATTGAAAATCGGAACGGAGCTCCAGAAAAACTTTTTCTTATACACATCTACTCAGAATCACTTCCTGAACAAGTGTCTGTGTGTCCGTC
This sequence comes from Nesidiocoris tenuis, assembly GCA_036186465.1. Classification (NCBI taxonomy): domain Eukaryota; kingdom Metazoa; phylum Arthropoda; class Insecta; order Hemiptera; family Miridae; genus Nesidiocoris; species Nesidiocoris tenuis. The sequence continues at coordinate 764,679 of AP028910.1, forward strand.
TGTGGTCATTTACAAAAACGGTCATAGCTCCCTCACTTTTCAACCTTTTTTTCAAATTTCATGAACTGAAATGTTTGTCTCGGCAACACATAACACCCTTTTTAATTGGAATTTGAATAACTCACCGTACTTTTGATATATTTGCATTTTTTGTGCTTTCTGTTTTATTTTTTTCCGGCCACTAAAAAGAACCGATTTGAGCGTTCTTGGTCTTAAAATCTTTGTTTTACCTTGCAGAATATGTGCGTATTGTTCATATTCTGATAATATTTCGTATTTTTATTTTGGGCGAATTTTAAAATTTGAATAGGGAATTTTTTATATTTTTGACCTAAACATCCCTAAACGCAGTCAAAATATGGTCAAATTGTGTCACAATTTTACCTTTCAAAATATGGAAGTATTGTGTGTTATCTACGCACCACTGGTTTTAAATTGATCGAAAACTTATTTTGCATTTTTCTCATTATGCCATTTTTGGACGTATCACAGGTCTCAGAGCAACACCCCCTATCGTCTTTTATGATAAAAATGAGTTAGGCATTTGGTTGGGAAGTTCTCTCCAGCACGGATTCAATAAAATTCGAAGTTCCATCGCTATTCCAATGGGATGTGCTCAATTCACGTATTAGATAACCTGTATCGTCAATGTGTCGGTAACAAGCTGTACTTTCAGCTGTTTGGCATCGTGTACCATTTCAGACGGGGTGGCCTCGCATGTGCTCCAAATTTAACCGCAAGAGTGATTTTATTAGGCTGTTTTTATCGAATTTTTTAAGTTTTTTCCATCCTTGACAACCAGGGTTTTGGCTTTCCTGAAAAGTGATCAAAATGACGATATGGGGTGTTGCTCTGGGACCTGCGATATGCCCTTTGTGCTTTAAGGTATCATTATGTAACCAGTGGTGCGTAGATAACACACAATACTTCCATATTTTGAAACGTAAAATTGAGACACAATTTGATCATATTTTGACTGTTTTTAAGGGTGTTTAGGTCAAAAATGTCAAAAAATTTGCTATGCAAATTTTAAAATTCGTAAAAAAAAATTCGTTACATTTGTGGCATATCAAAAAATATCCACATATTCTGCAAGGTAAAACGAAGATTTTGAGACCAAGAACGCTCAAATCGGTCCATTTTTGTGGCCGGAAAAAATAAAATAGAAAACACTAAAAATGCAAATATATCGGAAGTACTGTGCGTTATCCAAATTCCGATTAAACAGGGTGTTAGGTCTTGCCGAGACAAACATTTCAGTTCAGGAAATTTGAAAAAAGGTTGAGAATTGAGGGAGTTATGGTCATTTTTGTAAATGACCACAGACGGACAGACGGACGGACGGACAGACGGACGGACGGACAGACACTTGTTCGGGAAGTGATTCTGAGTAAATGTGTATAAGAAAAAGTTTTTTCTGAAGCTCCGTTCCGATTCTCGATTTTAGGACGATCACAATACTTCCATTTACTCTGTAAATATGGAAGTAAAAAGGTTAAAATATTTTCAAAAAATGTTTAAGCCCAAAATGAATGTTACCCACAACAACTAGATTTCCAGAAATAATGTAAATATGTAATCAGTCAGAATAAATCTTTTTACAACCCCCCCCTGAAAATTTTTTCTCTCACGGTTCAGAGGGTCTAGAACACAAATCTGCTAAAAGAATTTCCGTCCGCCGTCTTCAGCAAAACGCGTGGAAGGAGTTGTCTGATATAAAACAAAAAACAAAAAAAACACGAAATTTAAGAAATGTATCCTTGATGTGCACCCCGGGTAAGAGAATCCGCTAAATTAACTTTAAAGTACTCAAAAACGTTCAAATGTCAAAAACTTTCAACTACTTTCAAAAACAGTTTTGGTTCATTTTTCTTAAGAAATGAACCTTTGTAATCGGTCGGGAAAAAAATTTTTTTAACACCCCCTGAAAATTTGTTGGTTTACGTTTCAAGGGGTGTAGAATCCGAATCTGCAATAAAAATTTTTTGTCCGTCCGCCGTCCGCCGTCCGCCGTACGCCGTCCGCCGTCCGGGGTTTTTCAGGGGGAAGGAGTAATCGAAAAATTTTGAAATTTTTACCAAAAATCAAGTTCCGTATCTAGTTGGTCCTAACGTCTCGACAGAACCCTACCTTAATTTTAAGGCCAGTAAAACAGCTGTTGAAGTGGGAAAAAATTCGTGCTTTTCAGGAAAAAAGCAACATAGGCATGTGAGGCATCATTTTCTATAGATTTTTCTATGCCGAATCGAATGAGACCATCGCCACGCCGGTAGCTTCAACCGTTCAAGAGTTATTGCAGTTTTAGTGAGACATTTTTGAGTTTTTTTAAATTTTTACAATTCCTAATAACTCGAAAACGACTAGAGCCACAAAAATCGTTTTCCACTCGTTGGAATGCCCACAAAAACTTCTGTCCTCCCGATATCTTCAATTTAAAGAATCTAGTCGCATTACACAAATCAGCAAAATAAAAATCGGAAAAATTTGAGAATTTGGCCTCGGCTCTTAGATACGGTTGATTGATCTACTTACGACCACTAGCCTATTCCAACAACAAGGTGACGCACTCACACTAGACCAGTTGCGCTTGGCAACATGAGAGCGAGACAAGCTTTACAATGGTTCTGAGGCATTCTTGAGGCATTTTTAATTTCATTATTCAGAGAATTTAATTCTGATTATTCTGTTAATTATTATTTCTGATAATTATTCTGTTAATTCTTATTATCAGATTAACAGAAATAATAATTAACTATTATTATTATTTCTGTTAATTCTTCTCTTAATTATTCTGTTAATTATGTAGGCATTTTTAATTTCATTATTCAGAGAATTTAATTCTGATTATTCTGTTAATTATGTAGGTAGGCCAATAAGAATAGATTGAATGGTGAATTTAACAAAATTGAACTATGAGAGATTGGTAGACAGATACCTATCGGGATAGTAAAGTGAGCAGTGTAGCTTTTCTTCGCTGGGTTGAAAAAAAAGTTTTTCTAAATCCCATCTAAAATACAAATTTATGCTTAAATTCTTGAATAATAACAACTAAATACCGGTTTTAAGGAGTACCTATATAAGTATCCCTAGTCTTTGCAATCGAAAAATGAACCCCTGTGCAAAATTTGCAGAGCTCTTCGGATACACAGAAAACTAATGTGCACATGCCACTGATCTACTTAGCAGCGTTTTTTTTTTTTTTTAATTTCTGACCCCGTAACATTTTTCTATTGGATTACCGAGACAAAAAGCAGTTGGAGCAAACCACAACTTTTAGATACAACCTCGCCAAAATCGGACCAGCGGTTTGATATGAAGTTCCGTCCACAGTATTAGGCCAAAATTTTGTGGACAGGACATCGTATTGAACTGCTGATCTGATTTTGATGAAACTAGTCCTATAAGTTATGGTTTGCTAAAACTTGATGCCTGAAGAATCCTATCTAAAAATTTTAAGGGGTCCAAATCGGCATTAGTATGGTTCATTTTCAAAAATCACAATAACTCAATTTTGAAGGTGATGTCGTGGGTTTAGAATTTTTTGAGTATTCTTCCCGGGTTTCTCGCTTGATTTACCGTAAGATAGGGTTTTTTCCGGAAAATGTTGTTTTTATATCAGTTTGGCTTGAATTTCTTGATTTGATTTCTCCTTTTTCACGTTTTTGCCGATTTGAGAGAATCCTTCTGAACCGATTTTGGGTTTCTTGAGGTTTCTACACAGTTTTCTACTCAAAATTTAAAAATATGGGTTTTATTTTATTGAATACTAGCTGTACCCGCCCGGCGTTGCCCATGCAAAAAAATTAGAAAATGCAGATAAGTGAGCAGCGCAGGAATAGTAGTGTAGGACATGTAGACTGTCTCTCTCTCTTCTCCCCCCCCCGCACACACACACAACATTTCCCGTCGATAAAAAGGCAGATACAGGGCTACCCAACCATATAACTCCCGTTATCGTACCTTCAGTCATACTTGAGTTTTATCCCGGCGTTGCCCATGCAAAAAAATTAGAAAATGCAGATAAGTGAACAGCGCAGGAATAGTAGTGTAGGACATGTAGACTGTCTCTCTCTCTTCCCCCCCCCGCACACACACACACAACATTTCCCGTCGATAAAAAGGCAGATACAGGGCTACCCAACCATATAACTCCCGTTATCGTACCTTCAGTCATACTTGAGTTTTATCGGCACAAACAGGGTTAATTAATTATAAAAGATTTTTTAAAAAATTTTCTAATTCGAAAATTGGGCTTCGAGGTCTGGTGGCCAGCCCCTTTGTGCTTCCGTGTAAGAAATTCCAGGTTCCTGCGTGCGACTGTACCCGCCCGGCGTTGCCCGTGTCAAAAAAACCGTGATTAATTAATTAATTAATTAGGTAGACTGTCTTTCTCCCTTCCCCCCCCCCCCACACACACACAACATTCCCCGTCGATGAAAAGAAACAATCTGTTAAAAAATTAGTTTAAATGAGAACAGGTCATTTTTTTTTATTAAAAAAAAATTTTAATTTTTCTAATTCAAAAATTGAAAATTGGGCTTCGAGGTCTGGTGGCCAGCCCCTTTGTGCTTCCGTGTAAAAAATTCCAGGTCCCTGCGTGCGATAGATTTGGCTGGAGAGCTCGGTCAAACAAACAAACAGACACATTACACTTGCTTTTATTATTATAGATTTGTAAATATGGATTTATAGCGGAATATGTCAAAATATGTGAAATGAAATTGGGCTTAAACGGTTCAGAAAATAAACATCTACCTAAAAAACATCAGTACATTGCTTAGAAAAGAATATGTAAACAAATACGGATCCGATCCCTAGTCATCACATATCTGTGAATACCAGTATAATCTTCGTATTCGAATCACCCTCCAATACCTGCGGAGGGTTAATTACAATAATTATCGTACATTACAGCTCTTTGACAAACTGCTGTGGATATACTCTCCATGATCTCTTTGGCGCGGGAATGTATTTAAATGTATCTTATGTTTCTGCTTAACTTCTCTACAGGTGGCATAGATCCGCATACTCACCTCGACTTGGAACCTGTAACTGGTCATAAGACCTCTGACGACTTCTATCGAGGCACCAAAGCTGCCATAGCTGGTGGAACCACGATGATTAGTACGTTTTTTCTTGGGTGCCAAAAAGGACGTTGAGACATAATCTAAAAACGCTGCTAAGTAGATCGGTAGCATATGCACAATATTTTTCTGTGTATCCGAAGAACTCTGCAAATCCTGCACAGGGGTTCATTTTTCTATTGCAAAGACAAACCTTAAGATATATTCTCCTGAAACACGGACTTTAGTTGTTGATATTGTAGAATTTCAGTGTAAATTTGTATTTTAGATGAGGATTTAGAAAAACTTTTTTTCAACCCGGCAAAAAAAGCTACATCATCCTCTTTGCTCGATAAATACCTGCTTACAGATCTTTTCATCACAGCGCATCGTTTAATTTTGTTGAATTCACCATTTAATCTATTCGTATTTACCTACATAATGAACAGAATAATAATAATTATTATTATTATTGAATTCTCTGAATAGTGAAATTAAAAATGCCTCAAGAATGCCTCAGAACCATTGTTAAAGCTTGTCTTGCTTTCATGTTGCCAGGCGCAACTGGTCTAGTGTGAGTGCGTCACCTTGTTGGTGTAATACTGCCGTCCTAAGTTAAAACGTCCTATCTCAGTTTTTTGCGTTTTGAGAAAAACGCGGTTAAGTGAGATTGTTTGCACCGTCCACGTTTTTAACCCTAGCTATTTGGAATTTTCACGATAGCTCCTTGACATCACCCCCAACTTTGTCAGTTGTCATCAAACCTCAATATTAAACCAGCCGGTAGAAATTATCAATTGAAGTGTAAGAAGTCGAAGATAGGACTTTTTAACCTAGTAGTAGTAGTTTTTGGAACTCAGTATTCGAAGATGAATTATTCATAAGATTATTATTATTATTATTAAGATATTTATTATTATTAAGATAATTATTATTAAGATATTTATCTTGCCCACACCATGACAGACACAGCTTTGCTACTCACTAGGCCAGAAAGTCCTAGCTCCTTTATTTGAAACCACTTAGGACGATTTATTCTAGCACAAGTTACTGAATTTTTTCAGTTATACAAGGTCAAAGTGTCCTAACTTTCTGCTACTTAGGACTTTTTAGCCTAGGACTACCAAGTTAGGACTGGAGGTGGAAATTGACAAAAGTGAGATAGGACAAAGCCATTTTTCAGTCCTTTCCAATGAAGATAGGACTTTCTAACCTGGCCCATCAGACGCGTCATGTCAAAATCTATACAACCACGTCCTTAACTCAAAAAGCGAAAAAAATGAGATAGGACGTTTTAACTTAGGACGGCAGAATAGGCTAGTGGTCGTAAAAAGATCCATCAACCGTATCTAAGAACCAAGGCCGAATTCTCAACTTTTTACAATTTTTGTTTTGCTGATTTATGTAATACAACCAAATTTTTTAAATTGAAGATAATGGGTGGACGGAAGTTTTTGTATGAATTTCAACAAGTGGAAAACGAAGTTTGTGGCTCTAGTCGTTTTCGATTTACGAATTGCAGAAATTTAAAAAAACTCAAAAAATTTCTCATTTAAACTGCAATATATCCTGAATGGTTGAAGCTACCGGCGTCGCGTTGGTCTCATTTGATTCAGTATAGAAAATGACGCCCCATGTGCCTGTGTTGCAAATTTCCTGAAGAACACAAATTTTTTCAACTTCAACAGCTGTTTTACTGGCCTTTCAATCCAATTCATTCAATTTCAAAAAATTTCAAACATTCCTTCCCTCTGAAAAACCCCGAACGGCGGACGGCGTACGGAGGACGGGCAAAAAAAATTTATTGTATTATAGGATTCTGTAGAATCCTATTCCTATCCCTTTGAAACGTACACCAATAAATTTTCAGGGGGTGTTAAAAAAAATTTTCCCTGACCTATTACAAAGGTTCATTCCTTAAGAAAAATGAACCAAAAATGTTGGGTTAAGTTAGCTATTAAGTTTGTTCCCAAGAAATAAAGTTATTGAACCGGAAAACCTAAGCAAAAGGGGCTCTTGGAATCAAACTATTTCAAATCCTCAGTTTATTCGTTAAGTCATCATTGAATAAAATGCCAAAGGAGGTTGCTGTTCATTGGCCAAATCCTGACTAATTTTCCGACAAACTATTTCAAATAGCACAGACATTGTCCCTTAGAGCCAAAAAAACAGGGATTTGGGTGGAAAAAAATGAATTTCTGGGAACCGTTCCACTCCTGGTGCCAATCGTCTGCAAAAACTCATTAACATTTTCGACGCCGTATAAAAAGAGTGTTCTGATTTAAAAAAAAAACTGATAAGTAGATCACTGACATGTGCACTTCATTTTTCTGTGTATTCAAAAATTAGAACACTGCAAATTCTGCACAGGGGTTCTTTTTTCGATTGCAAAGACAAACCTTTTACTATATACTCCTGAAACGCAGAATTCAGTTATTATTATTCTAGCGTTTCAGTCTAAATTTGTATTTAAAATGAGGTGGTTTAAGATTTTTCAACCTAATTCCAGTGGATTTTGTGATTCCGGAGAAAGGCGAATCTCTGGTGGAAGCTTATTTCAAGATGCGCGATATTGCTGATGCCAAAGTCTGCTGTGATTATGCTCTTCACGTTTCTCTGCCGTGGTGGTCCGATCAGGTAACAGTTCAATGCCTCCAAACACGTATTTTTCATAGTTTGGTTTAATATTTGTAATCAACCAAGAAAAAATGTTCATAGTGAGTTTTTTGATATTTTTGACCCAAACACCCTCGAAGGTAGCCAAAATACATCCAAATTGTCTGTTATTGGTTGATGGTGGAGGGTTATTGTTGAATTGAGAGAGAGAGAGAGAGTGGTAGCCCATCGTACTCTCATATTGTTGAATTCTCCAAGCGCTTTTGCCCCGCTGTGCCTCTTCAGGGAGAGACATTTTTTGTATATAGGGGTTTTACCACCCAAGGGGCCACCTTTTCTTACAAGTATCACCCTGAGGGTGGGGAGGCGTCATTTTTCTAGTAAAGTGAAAATATATATTGGTATATATATATATCTATATTTATCTATATAAAATTAGTCAAAATGAAATACATTTCAATCACTATATTGTTGGCTCTTTGGACATTGTAACCCTGAAGGTATATTAAATTAGTTAAAAAATTAAGTTGGAAATTCGATGCAACTATCCTGCCCTAGAATGCTGTGTTTTGAATCCTGAACAAATTCGGGCTGTCCTTTTGCTAGCAAATAAATATGGATGGATAGTTCGGTTCGTAAAAAGAAAAAGGAGACTGACATGGGAATTTCGCCTAGTTGGACGTTTCACCCAAGTGGAAGTCAGTTATTGGGGCCACACAGAAAAGGCGCCTAATTCACCGAGCTTTTGATAGTTTATTCTATCTTTCTTAGAGCCTAGAAACAACAATGATGCGTCAGTAACAGCTGTCAACTGCGGACCCTGAGATAAGAGATGGTATGTCCAACATAACTGGTTGACTGTCGTTGGTTGATGGTGAGCAGTTATTTTTGTTGAGGTGAGGGAGAGAGTTATAGCCCATCGTACTCTCATAGTGATATATTTTCCTCCGAGCGCTTTCGCCCCGTTGGGCCTCTTCAGGGAGTGACATTTTTCTTAAAAAATAAAGGGTATTCCCACACGGGGCACCTTGTCTTATTGCGTATCACCCTGAGGGGGGGTCGTCAATAGTCTTATGCAGTAAAGGGAGATAGATATTTTTCTATCTCCCTTTACTGCATAAGACTATTGACGACCCCCCCTCAGGGTGATACGCAATAAGACAAGGTGCCCCGTGTGGGAATACCCTTTATTTTTTAAGAAAAATGTCACTCCCTGAAGAGGCCCAACGGGGCGAAAGCGCTCGGAGGAAAATATATCACTATGAGAGTACGATGGGCTATAACTCTCTCCCTCACCTCAACAAAAATAACTGGTTGAGCACGGCACCTTATATGAAGGGTAAGGGGAAAGAACAGGAAATGTCCATTTTTCCCAAAAACAAGCTTAATAGCGCATTTTGTAGGAATTCAAAGGTACTAACCGTATAGTGAAACTCCAAGGGGAAAAAAGTATAAATGTCGCCCTGAGAAGCAACGAAAGATTCGGTGTAAGGGGAAAAAACATAGAATTTAAAATACAAAACCTGCTTTTTCTCTAAAAGTACTTTTTGTGACATTCCTCGTTCCTTCCCCTTACCCTTCATATACGACTCCAGACTGCAGCTGAATAAGGTCAGCAGTTTTCAGTCTGGTGTGAAGGGGTGAAAAAAATTGTTGGTTAAAAAACCATTAGTTGTGATCGCCCGGTGGGCTGTTATGTCGTTTTTTTTTCTTCTATTTTCATGTTATTACTGTTTTGGTACATTATTTTTTTAATTTTATTAGGCTGACTGCAAAATTGAGTTTGGTTTCCCCTTATTGCTGGCTGCTATCACTTTTATTTATGTGACGAATTATAGTTTTTTGAGTTTTAATCGAACTAGATGTTATTTAGATTTATACTTTTCCCCTCAACCTGCAATAGTTATTGGTATTTCCCGATTATTGTCCATGATTCAGAAGATAGTATTAGCTAGTTAGCATTTGTTGTTTGCTTGTAATTTGTTGACTTTTGTTTTTAGACCTTACAGTTGTTTTTTTTCTTTCAAATATCACGCCTTGAGAGTCACTCAGTACGTTTTCTCCACCGGCCTAGCTGTTTTTCAATAAGATTTTCAATTTTTTCTTAGGTTTCAGTTTTTAGTCAATTTGAGTGCGTTGCCAGCTGTTATTGACGCATCATTGTTGTTTCTATGCCCTGAGGAAGATAGAATAAACTATCGAAAGCTTGGCAAATTAGACGCCTGTTCTACGTGACCCCTATCCCTGTAACTGACTTCCATAAAGTTCGAGGGTCAATCTTCCATTCCTAAATGAATAAAAAATGTTTCACCCAAGGGTATCTTCCCGATTGCCACTTACTAACTGCCCTATGGTCTAGTGGTTAGGGCTTCGGACTAGATAATATCCACATTTATGTGGAAATGGTGGGTTCGATTCCCAACTAGGGCCATCTTAACATGAACTTAGTCTGAAACTGTTGGTGTTAAGGTGTGTTTTCTATGCATCTCTGGTTTGCTTGCAGATTCAAGACGAAATGACAGAGCTTTGCAATGAGCATGGAGTTAACTCGTTCAAAATGCATATGGCATTCAACAATCTCTACAAGTTGGGCGATTCGGAATTGTACTCAGCCTTTGCTAAGTGTAAAACTCTCGGCGCTGTTCCCATGGTGCACGCTGAGAATGGAGACATCATCGAAGAGGTGATTTCATAATTTCAATCGTATTCAAACAGCTTTTGACTTCCATATTTACAGAGTAAATGGTAGTGCTGTAAACGTCCTAAAATCAAAAATCGGATCGGAGTTCAGGTGCTCACTTGGGTTGGTCGATTGGATGCACGTTATTATGCTGGAGGGAGTGGACGCTCAGTTTGATGCCTTTTTCAAGAAATTTCTTGTGATCTTTGAAGTACATTTTCCAATGAGGAAAATTTTCTCTAATAATTTTGATCCCGTCAGGGATGCCATCAATAAGTCACCTGCTGTTGCAGCATCACTTGAGGAGCTCTGAGAGACGAGAGCTCACTTGAGATCGAACGTTATCTCGAATAGAATAGAATATATACTTTATTCGCCACCTCCGAAGAAATCTGAATACGTCAGTTACAGTGGATATCAGCAAGAGTAATGCAGGTCGAGGAGGAAACAATTGGTAGATATTGCACTCAGTGAATGTTCAGTTGGACATACTTAATTGTGACAGTGGTAACAATAAATAACAGGAGTAAACAAATAACAAAGTGAGCATACAGAAACCAGTGATGCGGAGGGTAATGGAAATGGAAGAGCGGAATGCCCCCCACACCCCGGCCGGCCCCAGGCCCTAACCCACCAATGGCGGCTCCTGGAACCAAGCGGCCCCCAATGGAGGATAGCGAAGAGCCCTCGCCACCCCCGCCGCGCACCAACCCCGGCCCAAGCTCACAAAGTGAGATCAAAAAGCCAAAACATGGGAGGCCGCCCCCAGGACTGACCAGGAAGGACACCCGGCCACGGACCAGGAAGACAATAAACACTCACTCATCCACTCATTCCATAAATACTTTCACTCACATGCATAAAACACATTTTAAAAATCTTAAACCAAGTATCACAGACTACATTAAAATCCAAGCTAGAGTACTCAATATTCCTCTGCTGATCTGAACAAATTTCTCAATCTAAAATTAGGATGTGCGGCACAGCACAATGTTCTTACCATTTATAAAGAATTGTTGGAAAACCTCCTCGACCAGATCAATAAATAAATACATTACAAAAAAAATATACGTTTTAACATTATTTGGCCAACAAGTACATCAACTGCATAAAAAAAAATTTTTAAAAACATTCATCTAACAAATTCAACTTCGCAAAATTCGTCAACCGAGTATAGCTCCATTAGCAAAATTAAAGCCTTCTTCAGAACATTTCCGAAAGAAGGTGACGGCAGGCCACGAACCCATTCCGGAAGGAGATTGAAGAGCCTCATCCCAACCTGATTTGGGCTCATCATCCAAGTTGTGGTCAAACGCACTAATGGAGGGCACAAGTCATCACGTCGGCAAGTTGGATACCTTTGTGCATCACCCAATCTGGGCAGGGTATCCAGGTTTTGGTGTATGTAGAGTAGACATGATGATATATACACACCAGGCAACGTCATTATACCCAAGCTCTTGAAATGACCACGACAGCTTTCCCGCCAGTTCAGCCCCCTCATTAAATGAACAGTTTTTTTCTGAAGCCTGAAAACGCGCTCGCTGTGGGCTGAGTTACCCCAGAGAAACACACAATATGCCAAGCGGCTGTGAAAACAGGAGAAATATACTGACCGCAGTACGTCCTCTGACACACAGCCACACAGTCGTCGAATCATGTACCTAATTGCATGACGATAGCTTGGCAGCAAGCGAATCAATATGCTCAGCCCACGACAGCCGATTGTCGATCTCAAGACCAAACAGAGTCGCCGATTGCGAAAGAGGTCCATTCAGAAGGAAATTTACAGTCTGAGTTTCATCAGAATTAATTATCAGGCCATTAACTGAGCGACATTCCTCGACCAATGACTTGATGTGCACCGCATTCTCCCGCTGCAGCTCAAAACAGGACCCTCTGACTACCGCTGTGATGTCGTCGGCAAACAATGAGAAGCTGCTTACGTGCTGGGCATGGAATGGGAGATCATTGATGTAAATGATAAACAAACACGGACCAAGCCCCGAGCCTTGCTTTATGCAGCAGGGGATACCCTCCTCAGAAGACCGCCGGCCATTGAAGCTGACAACCTGCTTCCAACCATTAAGGTAGTTAGTGAAGAAGGCGAGTGCGCACGAATCAAACCCATTGTAGGCGAGCTTTTCTAGCAGCAGGTTGAAAGGCACAAGATTGAAAGCCTTGCTCAAATCATACAATTCAATCGAAGTCGTCTCTCTATCCTCGAGGGACTGAAGGACATCCAAAACGACCGAGCATGCTGCAGACGCCGTACTACGTTTCTTTGTGAAGCCATACTGACGGGGGTGAAGGACTTCTCCACCCTCGATGAAATCCATCAGCTGCGACAACACCAGCTTCTCCATGATCTAAGCAAATATATTTGCGATGTATATATATATGTATAGGTATATCGGAAGTTTGGAAATAGGGCGGAACCCATCATAACTGGCTCTATCCCCTTTTTTAGGGATAGGGGTGATTTCAGAGATCTTCAGACAATCAGGAAAACAACCGCTCTCAAAACACCAATTTATAATGAAGGATAATGGCTCAACAACCAGGTCACCTACTCTCTTAACGAGCCAAGAGGAAATTCCAAAGTAGTCCGCCGATTTGCTGCTCTTTAACGAACAGATAGCCGAGTACACCTCCTCAACCGAGACCGGACGCAGAGAGAAGCCACCACGAGACGAAGGAGCGCTGCTGAGGCAAGCATAGAACTGCTCGGTGGCATCACTGGGCAGACGACTATTAAACACCTCAGATAAACCCCGGCTGAATCCCTCAGAGTCAAAGCCAGACATATCAAAAGAATTCTTAGATCTGGAGTTCAACTCTGTAGCCACAACATCCCATGAAGCCCTTGATTTATTCGTTGAAAGACTGAACAGCATGTCTGTATTGACCCCTGCACTCTCTCGCCCTTTGAGAGAATTCCTCGTCACCTATGGACAATGCAAGCTCCCTGAAGAAAACGTAATCGTCGCAAAGCTGAACCAAAACCTCATCAAACGGTACGCGAGACGAATTATTACCAGTAGCTGCCCTTTTTCTAACCCAGGGACAAGCCAAATTTAGGGCCCAGAGAAATATCCGGAGAAACTCATTGGTGGCGCCACCGACATCAGCCTCTCCATACACAGAAAACCATGTCTGCGATGATAGGCAAAATCGCAACTGAGCGATATTGCCATCCTTGCTCTTCCGGAAAGTAATTGTCGATGGACTCGGTGTCTGAACCTCATGAAAGAGCCTAAACTCGACACCCTGATGATCCGAAAAGCCAGTGTCACTCACGAATGAATCATACCACTGGCGCTCAAAATTCGTAAGAAATATATCCAGCGACGAAGGTTCACCAGTCTGCCCGAAGTAAGGCCTCCTCGTTATCTCATTGTGCGACAGATGAAGACCGAAACTACTAATTAGGTCCTCGATTAACCTTCTTTGATGACTGTAAACCGTATTGTGTGTTGCTTCAAAATGTACATTTAGGTCACCCATAATCACAACCATTTTGTTGTACTTGAGCACATCATTCATCAATTCCTCGATTATAACGCGCGGCGATTCCAACTCAACCGCCGAGATCTCGCAGACGGATTCGACCGACAGGTCCACGAGCTTCCGAAGCTCCTTTGCAACCAATTTATTTCTTAAAAAAATACAAGAACCTCCACCTCTCTTCGCCACTCTGCAAAACGACGAGGCCAAGTACAAATCATGAGGAGAGTAAAGCGCTAACTCTCCGTCACGGCACCAATGTTCCGTCACACCAAGAATCCCCAGATCCCGCCTATCACATAAAAAAGCATCTATTTCATTTAATTTAACTTTGAGGCCCTGCATGTTTGCATGAAAGAATCCGAGGAATTCACGGTCAACCTTCGGTGGTCTGCGTCAGGAAAAACTACAACCACCAGGTGACGGCAGAGCAATGAAATTAGGAGGATGACATCCCAAAATACAGGACTTCATCCTCCCACACACGATGCGTCGTCCCGCCGGCAAAAGGTAGGGGTTATCATTACCGCCTCTGTTACTAACAAGGTCCTCACCTATGTCACTCAAACCGATAAATTCTACAAATTCAAACTTATGAGATAACTTCTGTATAAATTTATTTGCCTTATAAATTTCTATGTTAATAGCCGACCACGACGGCAGGGAATAGTTAAAAGGCACACACATAACTAACAGCTGGACTTTCAAACTTTTATCAAGGCAGAGTCTCAAGATGTCCCGCTTGAACTTTTTTAGATCGTTAAACGCTATGTCCACAGAGCCAGACGAGAGAATCAAATAGTCCGGAGCCACAGCCAGCGACTGAAGAAGCGCCGAGAGAGGGGCCCCCGGTCTGCAGATCGATGAGACCTCATACTCAGACGGCAGTATGGATCTAAGTTCCCCACTTAAGTTGTGCGAGTAGGAATCGCCGAGGAGAAGTACACGTTGCTTATGACTATCACGAACCGATTGAACTGTATTATCCTTGAAGACGGAGCGATCACAGCTCAAATGCACGCCGACCGACGAAGGGGCTGCCCCGGTGGCCGGAGTGGGAGTCGATCCAGAAAGGTCGTCGATAACCATGTCCTGTATGGTCCATTTTTCCGTCCTCCGTCGCCTCCTTCGGCGGTGTCGGGGAGATCGAAGAACATGTCCGTTGAGAGAATAATCAGCCTCATCATCAGATGCTGGCTTCATCAAAGTACAAGTTAACTCATCACCAGTGGAGAGCAAGTCACACTGATTAGCAGCATCGCATTTAAGCAGCCCCGCCTCATCCGAAGGCACGGCGTGGCCAGAAGTAATCCTGGCGCAAGTCTGGGAGGTGGTCGACACTGCGCACGTGACAGTCTGTACACACACATCCAACGTCGGGACGGAAGCCGAAGTTTTATGCAAAGCAGACACGGATTTCAGAGACAGCTCCAGGGATTTTACCTTATTTTTGAGCTCCAACTCTTGAGCATAATGACCATCCTCAGCTACAAACATTTCTTCATTTAGTTGATCCAGTTTGCATTTATTGGCGCTGTACAAAAGCTCCAGCTGATCTCGTTCTGCACTGACACGGCAAATTTCAGTGCTAAACCCCTAGGTCAACCTTACCAGGCTCAATAGGGACTCAGCAAACGAGATGGCCCTGTCCCCACCATGGCTTATAGACAAATCCGACATAAAATTCAACAATTCATCTTATCTAGAGCTTTGTCTTCAATCGATATCACGTTTATCTCTTCAAGAAGGTATTTCAATTTCAAATCCTTAGCCCTGGTGAGAGCCATGTTGAGAGGGGCTCCTAGGAACAATTTTTCGCGATATGGGGCGTGAGCAGTACTAAATCCCCTTCTTATGACGGCTCAACAACTCGCGAAGCCCAGAGCAGTAGATGCGGCCGCTGAATCGGGGAAGGGGACGGACAGACTAGGCGTCGCCCCCACCAGACGAGATGGAGAATGACACGCAGACAACGAACTCAGAGCGCCAGTAATCCAAATACGCACTCAGCAGTTGTTCAAGCTGGCGTTCATACAGGACCAACCCGTCCGCACAAATCTCAACTCACTGGACGCCTGTGCGTTGACGATGTCTGGGGATCAACGAGTAGACCACGTTGATCAGTTGCCTCACGACTTTCACTTTCACTCAAGTTTATGATGAGAAACAAGCCGAAAAACAAGTCAAAAACAAATTGAAATATTGACAGAAAAAATTTGAAATTTCGGCAAAATGACTTTAAACGTATGGTCTCGAAGCTAGACAAATTTCAAGTAAAATGGGCGACGTCAACCCTTCAAAGAAATAAAATTACAGAGCTGATGTGCACTCAGTCAAACTACTGACACTGCTGGCCATTTATCGAGATCCATTTATCGCAAAAAACTCAAGGTTCACTCACTTCTTCTCAAAGATATTAGGAAGAATCAAGGAATATATCAATAGAGGAGGAATATATCAATCGGGCAATCCCGCTAAAGAAATGTAGAAGGTTATTCGTCCTCCAGCACGTGCTGCACCGAATGTTCGGCTGTCCATTGCCGGTGAGCTTATAGATGATCCCCAATCAGTCGCTGAGATTTTCTCCGCACATTTCGGGAGTTTCACCAGCACTCCTGCCAGTCAGCAGAGTGCCGTCCACCCGGATGCAGCTTCCAACGTTAGGATCAGCCTGACAACTTTTTTCGTCCGCCCTGTGACTCTCCATGATGTGGTATCGACGTGTGCTGCAATGAAAAACACTTATGGGAGCCGACCGAGTTATCGACCTCTGCGAGCTCTTTAATGCCTCGTTTCTGTCGGGGATTTTCCCCTCACAGCTGAAGGCATGTGTTGTGACTCCAGTGCTCAAGAAGGGCAGTGGCCTGGACGTGGCCAACTGCAGACCCATCAGCGTGTTATGCTTTATCGCTAAGGTTCTTGAGAGCATCATGCTATCAAGGTTGCTGGAATTCCTGAATTCTACCCAGTTTTTTTTGTCGATGTCAGCATAGCTTCTTGAAAAAGAAATCCAACGACACTGCAATCTTTGAGCTGACACGTTTCAATGCTGAGGCAATCAATGGAGGTACTGTGCGTTATCCAAATTCCGCTTAAGCAGTGTGTTAGGTCTTGCCGAGACTAACATTTTAGTTCAAGAAATTTGAAAAAAGGTTGAGAATTGAGGGAGTTATGGCCATTTTTGTAAATGACCACAGACGGACACACAAACCCTTGTTCAGGAAGTGATTCTGAGTAAGAAGAAGATGTATAAGAAGAAGTTTTTTCCGAAGCTCCATTCCGATTCTCGATTTTAGGACGATTCCAATACTTCCATTTACTCTGTAAATATGGAAGTAAAAAGTTTGAAAAGAAAAATATGGTTGACATTTTCATCAGCATAGCTCCCAATCAAAATAATTTGATAGTGCTACAGCATGAAAGATTAACTTCTGACGCCGTAGCCATCAAGGCCGCCCCGAGTGCTTTTTGCAGTATTTTGGAAAGTATTAACTAATGGGATAAAATATGTTGAAATAATATTCTGCCAGACACTATACCGATGCATAATATTCCTTCAATCTGAAGGGAAGGTACGCTACGCTAATGGATCAGACGCACTGTGAAGTCCCTAATTCAATTGTCTATTGGGAAACAATCATGATTTGAAACCTTTTAAATGTGAACCACGTCGTGTTACAATTTTAATCTACGTGATTACAGAATGCCAAGGCTCTGATCGATAAAGGTACTACTGGTCCAGAGGGACATGAGCAATCAAGGCCTGAAATTGTCGAGGCTGAAGCTGTCAACAGGGCTTGCGTAATTGCGAATCAGGTAGGTACCTAAATAATCCAGAATTTTGTTTGGCGATTGTGTTGTTTTCCGTATGTTGGAGGCGATTTGAGGGTGAGAGTGATGGCACGACGTACTCTCGAATGATTTAATTGCTCGGGTACCTTCGGCCGTTCGGCCATGATCAGGAGCATCATTCTCAGGGAGTCCAAGTTGGGTCCAGTCATAACTGCGATTCATTGTGGACCAGATCACACTTCGATTGAGCATAAAAAGAAAAACTTTGAAAAAAGCACCGGTTCCCAGCATTTCACTAAAATCATGACGACCCCTGCGACAGGTGAACGATTGTTGCTTTTCGACTGGCATGCCGCTAGGCGTGACCGTGTACATGGCTCGAGGCCGAGGCCGACGACGAGCAGGACTGCGCGCAGCTCTGATTGCCTTCGGGAAGGGTTTCCAACTCGGACTCCCTGAGAATGATGCTCCTGATGATGGCCGAACGGCCGAAGGTACCCGAGCAATTAAATCATTCGAGAGTACGTCGTGCCATCACTCTCACCCTCAAATCGCCTCCAACAGAATTTTGTTTTGCCATATCAACGGATCATCTGATGCAAATCTTTGTGCTCGGGCATTTTTATGCGGTTGCATTTTAAACTATCCCTTAGCCTCATTGAAGGGCACAAAATGCATCAGTGTCCCCTAAAAAATGATTAATTATAAAAAATAAAGCGTGTAGGTATTTGGCTACATTGATTTTCAAAAAAATTGAATTTAGCTATACGTTTAGACTTATGAAATCCGCTGGGCCTGCAAGTTTCACAAAATGTTCAGGGCTGGAGGGGGATTCGAACTCCTAGTCCTCGACTTTGTACCCAGAATGGATAACCCCTTGGACCGCTTGGTCCCTGCATTGATTTAATTGTTTACGTAGTACATTATCTTAAATTTATAAAAACTCATCTATTTTTATATTGATTGTAGTTGGCCAAAGCAGTGAGATACCCTGTCAATCATGCCAACAAGCATGCTCTTTTTTCTTACTAAGTTTGGGCTAAGCGTTTCTACTGATCCGGTACCAACCAAATAAACACAGAATTTGGGCGTCTGTAGGAGTGTCATCTCATCGTCATTTCAATTATTTGCCAGAAGCGCAGCTTGCATGTTCAATGGTTTCCAGAGTAGGTACAACAGATCATAATAATAGCACCACCCTGCCCAGCCCTGGGCCCACGCACCAATAATCCTGGGAGCCGAGGTTATGCAAACTTCACTCTCGGCTGCGAATGGCAAAATCTTCTCGAAGTGAAATGCACTCGAGTGGATTGGCCGGACTGAACGAAGAGTGCTTCACATGGCACAGTATTACATTCACTTGGATTCATCTGTTAAATTGGCCATGGTAAACATAGTCTAAAAATCTATTAAAGACAAATTTGTACACAAAAAGGAACTGAACTTTTTACTTCCATATTTACAGAGTAAATGGAAGTATTGTGATCGTCCTAAAATCGAGAATCGGAACGGAGCTTCAGAAAAAACTTTTTCTTATACACATTTACTCAGAATCACTTCCTGAAAAAGTGTCCGTGTGTCCGTCTGTCCGTGTGTCCGTCTGTGGTCATTTACAAAAATGGCCATAGCTCCCTCATTTCTCAACCTTTTTTCAAATTTCTTGAACTGAAATGTTTGTTTCGGAAAGACCTAACACCCTGTTTAATCGGAATTTTGATAACGCACAGTACTTCCGATATATTTGCATTTTTAGTGTTTTCTATTTGATTTTTTTCCGGCCACAAAAATGGACCGATTTGAGCGTTCTTGGTCTTAAAATCTTTGTTTTACCTTGCAGAATATGTGGATATTTTTTACATTCCGAAAATGTGGCGTTTTTTCATTTTGGGCGAATTTTAAAATTTTAATACTGAATTTTTTGATATTTTTGACCTAAACACTTTCAAAAGCAGTCAAAATATGATCAAATTGTGTCACAATTTTACGTTTCAAAATATGGAAGTATTGTGTGTTATCTACGCACCACTGGTTTAATTGACGTATAAACTGAAACCAAAGTAGAAGGCGTTATATTGGGGATAGGGTCACCAGTGAAACGCAGTCTCCTTTGCCAAGCTTTCGGAAAATGTATTGCCCTCCTCAGGGCTTGCAGACTGGTTTAAGCCGTCACATGACCACTGCTCTCCAAATTTGAGGATGTGTCCATTTTACTTAGGTACTGTTTTATTACGTGTGAGGTACACTTAGCATCAAGCTTTTATACGGGCTCGTACGTGTATAACAATATAAATTTACTGAAAAACAGTACGTCATTTTTAAACTTGGACAAATTTCAAGATTAATAAATTAATTCTCAACAAGTAACACCCACAAAAAAAAATATATATTTTTATACACGTCAAAGCTTGATGCTGAAGATACTGTAACATCTCACACGCAATAAAATGGACATATTCTCAAATTTGGACGGTAGTGGTCATGTGACCATTTAAACCGGTCTCCAAGCCCTGACGAATGCAATACATTTGCCGAATGCTTGGCAAAGGAGACTGCGTTTTATTATTGACCCTATCCCCGATGTATCGACTACAGCGATTTAATTTTAAGGGTCGATCATCTACCATAGGTGAAGCAAAAGCAGGTATTATAACAATTTCCCTCCATTTTGTAAACATAAAAGCCAGTCAGAATCATAAAAAGTCAGAATCAATAATATGTAGGGTTGCAAAACATTGCGGTAAAAATATTGTACCTACAGACTATTTACGGTATAACAGACTTTCTTCCCTTTTTCGATGAGTGGCATTATTCTGTCCAAGGTATAATTTTTACTCACTACCTCCATATTCTGAAAACTATTCAAATATTTTTTATTGGTACCCAAGTACAAATTCTTGAGATTGGATTGCACTCTCACACTTATTCAAGTATGCAGGGACCCGTGCATCCAATCACCCAATTGCCATTATGTTGCTTTGACATTCATTGAATGAAAATATTTTTTGACAAAAATAGTTGAACGGTTAAAATTTGGTTCAAAAACATTCGCTGAGACACAAGATTTCTTTAACTAATATTTAAAAATTAAATAATATTTCATTATATTATAATAATTCATGCAATATAATTCATTATAATATTATTATAATGAATTCGAGAAGTCATCACAGTTTACCCTACAGGGAGCCCTGCGTGCTCACCTTGAAGCCTGTAACTTATGAACGAAGAAAGCTATCAATCTGGCAATAGTCTCATTCGTTTCAGCATAAAAAAAGCTATAACATGAAACACACCTGCGTGACAAAAAAGATTTTGAAAAACACATTTTTTTTTCAAGATTTCATGAATTTTTTTAAAAGGCTTAAAACTGACCAATAGGCATGGCTGAAGAATTGGGGCTGTCCTGAAAAAAGGTTCAATTTTTCCAGAAAATGTAAACAAATCCAATGTTTGGGAGAAAAAGTGTTTGCTAGAAAATTTAATAACAATTATTTTGTGTTAATTATGAAGGTGATTACGAATAGTATAATAACAACTGAATTCCGTGTATAAGGAGTACCTATATATATCATAAGGTTTGTCTTTGCGAAAGAAAAATGAACCCCTGTGCAAAATTTGCAGAGCTCTTTGGATACACAGAAAATTAATGTGCACATGCCACTGATCTACTTACTTAACAGCGTTTTTTTTTTTTTTTTAAATTGCAGATTGGGGTTTTACACTCATTGAAATGTAAATCATGAACATTTTAGGGTAGGTTCAACATTTTTTCTTGGGCAGTTACAAGGGTTTCTTATTGAATAATATACCAAAATTCCTTTGGCCGTTCATACTATTTTTGTACCAACGTCAAATTAGCCTAGGTACGAATGTCACAGATGGATCCTACAAGCAGCGTTTATTAATTCTCCAAAGTTTAAAGAACAATGTGTTGCCGAAACGAGGTAATCTTGTGCTCAAAGGGTCAAATAAGCGTTTCCTGCAAACAGCCTAATAGGGAAGAATATAACTAGTGAACTCCGTTTGTCTCAATTAACATTTTTTTATTTGCTGCTGGAATATTTGTATACCATCCCACCACTTTGCTTAAGACGTAGCATACTTTCTGTTCATTATTTATATCTTATGGTTTTGCTTGTTTTAGCCGTATTATTTCTGTTGCATTGCACGTGTAACAAATTTCATTCCTCGCACTGTGCATTCGTTTTTTTACTACTGGACGTACGGCTAGATTGAGAAGTACACCAAGGATCGAATGGTAAATTATTATTTTATCATTTTTTAATTTGATTTAAGATTTTAATTTCAATTGATTTGTGTTGTTAACATTGGCCTTAACTAATGGTGCATGTTCTGCCTGATCCCGCATATGTATCAACTTAAACTGATTTAATGGTTTCTTGAAATGTTTACCAACCTTCAGTTTCTTGTTTCAAAAATGCTCTCAATTTGGACTACTTCTTGTTTAATTTCATCCTTAGTACTGTAGAACTATTCTGGTGAAGCTCTGAATTTGGATTCTTTGGGCCAATTTCACCAACAATAAAAACCTAGATCAAGCGGAATTTGTATGTCATGGTTTCGTTTGTGTAAGGGGCGAATTTATCATCGAGATCAGGGAAAAACTAGGGTTTTCTTGTTAGTGAAATTGGCCCCTAGCAGCCCCACCGCACATCCGAGTTCTTGTCTTGCTTCTCAACATTTCCTCAGTAATGAACATGGTTGGTTTGGAAGACCATAATAGCCCTACAGCGCTTAGGAGTATATTCTTGCCACTGAGGTACGTCAAGGACAATGCAGATGTCCGCCAGTAATACGTTAGGAAATTGGACCTTTTCAGAGTCAGCTGAAAAATGATAGGCTGGAAATTTGTAGTTCAGTGGCCGTATTCACAGCAGTTCCTTCGCATACGACCCGTTCGATGTGTCAATTTCAAAAAACAAACATTCCGTTCCTGTGAAACCTATATGTTACAGAGACAATCACAGCAACCGAGGTACTGTCAATCGCTACCACAATTTTCAAGGTATTAATTTCAAGGTTTGTCGCTAGCTACCTTGGTGGCGGTGATCGTCTCCATACCATGTCGCACCTCGAGAATGAAAGGGGCACAACTTCAAGGCATTTCAGGTTAGAGTTGCGCCCCTTTCATTCTCGAGGTGCGATGTGTGTTGCATGGGAAGGGCATGTTTGTTTTCTGAAATTGACCAATAGAATGTGCTAAATTTACCTTAGCCTTGAACGGCTCCTATGCAAAGGAACTTACGTGAATATGGTCCCAGAACTCACGACATTAGGCCACTGCTGTCCTTCAAACCAGTTGATTATCCTTATTAACTTTTTGGGAATCCCCTCTCCTGGAATCAATTCCACGGTGCACTGAGTACACCACTATACCCCTTGAACAGATTTCCACCAAACTGGTGTATCTTACACTTCTTCCTTATGATCCCTGGGGCCACCAATTATATTTGAGAACGCATTATAGGCTAGACGCCTCATTTGAATCCAACTTTAGTCAACACATACCGTATAGCTCTTTAGTCTCACCAACTCATTTTGTTGATTATTGGCTACATCTTTACAGTAATTGATTGTGGATTCGGGTTGGCCGAGGTGGGCGAGAGGGCGTCTTTGGTTCATTTTTCATGGTCCAGCTCCACTGTCGAGGCGAAAATCCTTGTCATGAGCTGACTATCCCTGGCTGAGTCCGATGGGCTTGTTCAATGAACTCTGGACCTATTCTAAGCAAATAGGTTCAACTCTTTGGATCCGGTCCCTCTCCACTCAAGGGGGTGAGGCAATGAGTAGCCGTGTATCACATGTTCTGTGAGTCACATCGACATGTCCTGACTAGTTCCAACTCTATCCTTGGGAGCGGCAGGGCACTCCAGGACAACTTCGGTTATCGGGGAAAAGCCGAAGCCTGGGACGGCGGATTGCTTTACTTTTTTTACTTACTTACAGTAATTGATTAGGAAAATTGGCTACCTATATGTTTTCTTATGATTTTGCTGTTTATTGCGCTCCCTAACCCCTAAAGCCCTAACCAGCGTAATTTGTGCTTGTTGTTTAGGTGCGTAAGATGGATTTAACTTATCCATGATTGTACTGTAATCATGTTTCAATAAATATTAGTTTTAATGAAATTACATTATCTGCGCACTAATGGTTTTATTTCGTTGAACTTCTCGTGTGCACTTCCAATACATCTGGCAACTGATGCCTGGTGATTCATTTCCATTGTCCTGGGATAGGCACTTGTCATTATTTTCAATTAGGTATTTATATTGGTGAGGATCCGGGAACTGCGAGGGCTACTATTCATCTGCCTGTTATTTCCAAATGCCAACCAGCTTTCCACCCTAGGTCCCCGGGAGAGGTCAGCGGCAGTGAACGCGCTTGACATGCTCACATGCCAATAAAAATAACTAGATGACAGACATGACTGACGTGCCTCCCTCAACCAAATCAGAACCATCTTGGGCTACACTTCTCACATGCAGTCTTACCATTTCAGGTTCAAAGCCCAGTTTACATTGACGGCTTAACATGCAAATCTGCCGCTGATATGATCTCCAATTTCCAAGGCGAGCCTAGAGTTATCGGTGCAGTGATGGCGTCATCTCTTGGTCTAGATGTTGTCACACCCTCCATAAACACAATTACGTGCCCACCGTTGAGATCTCACGCTTCCCTACACCTGATTCAGCTGCTTGCTGAGTGAGTATGGCAATTCCTCAGCTTCAGCCTTTGCAGGTGTTTTGTTCAAGTTGGCGTGAGAAAGGGGATTTACTGCCATTGATCGATTGATTGATGATGTTATTGATTGACCAAGGAGGGCTAGAGCCTAGAGTCCCTCTCTTGGGATGACTTGATTCAGGCGTTTGCCTGACATTATTTCGTTGATGATCAATTTTGTTGCTCAATTTACTAAACAATTATTCCTGTCTTAACTAGTGGGTTATTACAAGTGACTGGGAGTGATCATTGCACTTTGACCGACGAGCAGAAAAATGAAGGAGTTGATGACTTTAGGAAAATTCCACCTGGTGTCAACGGCATCGAAGATCGAATGTCCATCATATGGGAGAAAGGAGTCGAATCTGGGGCTATGGATCCGTGCCAGTTCGTGGCAATCACTAGCACAAATGCTGCCAAGATTTTCAACATTTATCCGAAAAAGGTAAGAGGTATCAGGTTAAATTTTGGACATGGTATGGATGTTTCCCTTTAGCATGTATTGCTTGACAACTGGTGATTACACTTACCTTTGCATTGCAGGGTTGCATCAAAGTCGGTTCTGACGCAGACATTGTGGTCTGGAACCACACCAAGACGAGGACAATATCTGCTGAGAAGCACCATTCTTCAAGTTCTGTCAATATCTTTGAGGTGAAATTCAGTGAATACCACACCTTCCCATAAAGTTTGCCTTGATGAATACCTCACAATATGCCACATTTAAAGATATTTTACTGATAGTTTAGTACTCAATGTTTGTACTGCTTGGCGTGGTAATCTGCTCCAGTAATCTATTACAATTGTTGATGATGTTGGTAGGTGGCTGAAAAGTTTTATTCGCGTCTGTTAGGCTTGTTCGATTTGCTGAGGGATGGTCACTTCAACATTCGCCCTCAATTTGAACTTTTTAATTAGAACCCAACACTGAATACTGGAAATTCAGAGGGATCACTGTAGTCTAGGAAGCAAAGGATTTTTTTCCAAAAAAAAAAAAAAAAAAGGGGTACAAAGTTTCATGCCTGACCTTTATGTCTGAGCAATTTTCCATGTTGCTAGGTTTGATGAATACATGTTACAAATACATCTTAGCCCCCCACTTTCTTATGGTTTTCAAATTCAACTCCTTCAAGCCGTAAATGTGACTGGAATAATAGTGAATTCAATAAATATGACATAAACGGTCAACTTTGGTCAACTGTGTTCACCCATTTTCCAGTTATTTGCAGATTTAATTCAAGTTTTTGTGTCTTATGGTGTGCTCAATCCAAATGCCACTCCTCCGCCTTCGACCCTTTGGGAAAAGTTGGAATTTATCCGAAACCTCTACAAAATGTTAAATGTTCTCTTTGTACAAAACTTGAAACTGAAACTGACATAGAAACTGCAACATAGATTGATAATGAAACCAAAACTCTATCGGGAACTAAAACTAAAAATGGAACTGAACCTGAGAATAAAACTAAAACTTTGAACTCAAACTAAAATTCGGACTCAAGCTGAAACTGGAATTGGGGGGGGCATTAGTACTTTTAGTGTTCCCCATTAAATTTTTTTCTAGCCACAGAAATGAACTGATACGAGCGTTCTTGCTCTCAAAATCTTTTTCAACCTTGCAGAATAAGTGGACGTTTTTCATATCCAAGTAACTGGACGTATTTTGATTTTAGGCGGGAGATATTTGCAGTGTTTTTGACATTTATGATAATTGTAGCCACCAAATTAGTCAAAATCAAATTGGTTTGGCTCGAAAATTGTTTGTATCAAAATATCGACGGCGAAGTGGTGAGATCTCGTATCTCCATTTTGTTAAGACCGCCACTATTCCTATGGTACCCTATGCAACCACATTGAATTTCCATGACGTCTCTAATGTGCACATGCTGGTACGAAATTGGAGATACGAGATCTCACCACTTCGCCGTCGATATGTAAGTGGGTGTTTCCAGAAAAAACTGCAATTCGGGGGTTTGCCATGACAAAAAACTAACCTTTGATTTTCCGTATAACCTTAATTGAAACTTTTCCAAAAAAGGTCTAGTTTTGGAAAATATACATGGCGACATACTTCACAAAGCCCAAAATTAGAAATCACGGAAAAACTGAAAAAAAATTCAAAATTTGGTCAAGACCGTCACACAGTTTGGTAGTCCTGTGAGAAAAGGGAACCCGATTGTAACCCCTAATTCCTCTTGGAATAAATAACCTATCACCAGATGTGTGAAATACAGTTTTGGGCCCTAAGTGAAAAACTAATGCATCAGAACGGGCTTTTAAGTCAACTTTTTTGAAAAATTGCATTTTTGATAGATGAACTTGCTCCTGGTTTCAACAAATTTGGTTCAAAACCTGGATTTCCGCTGTGATTTGATAGAATAATTCCTTCAGATTAATACCAAAACAAATTTTGGGCATTTACCAGGGATCTTGAAATTATTTGAACGATTAATGTAGAGGACATGGGGTGTGAAGGTCTTGGGTTGTGAAGGTCGTGAAGGTGACTGTGAAGGTCGTCATCTTAAAATTAGGATTTTCTTTTTAATCTCTAAATTAGCCTTATTGCACGAAATAAATCATCCGAGAATCGAGACATTTAATATTGTAAGTTGAACGAGGGGAAAATAAATTTAGACTATTTTATATTGTTGAACTTCCATAAAACTACACAAAATGCAAATCACTGCTATTTCCACATATCGCCATAGTGAGTTTTTTTATACCTATTTTTGACCTAAAATCCCTCAAAACCAGTCAAAATAATATTTTCAAAATAATCTATGTACAAAAATATTTTAGAAATAGTATTTCCAAAATAATATTTTTCGAGGGGCTTTGATCATATTATGATCAAATTGTGTCACACTTTTACATTATGGAAGTATTGTGTGTTATCTACGCACCACTGGTTTTAAGTCATTATGCCCATCATTCATTGATAGTTCCTGAATTTAAACTATCAGGTAGTTCTAGGAAGATATCAGTGGTGGTCGCAAATTTCAGATAGCACGTGTGGCGTTTTTTTTTTGGTTTTGAGCCACTTCTAGCGGATTTTCGGAAAAAATAAGTAGTTCAGCGCACGGAGCGCGAGATTTTGCATAAAAATAAGTGTATCGAACTCATTTTCGCCAAAGTGTTGGATAGCAAATGTTAGAAATTAAGCGACGAAATGTGACGGTCGCGTGACGGTCTTGACCGTGAAGGTCGTGAGAAAGTATCCCTAATGTTGAATGAAGACGGCGGCTTTTGTTTGTAGAGGGGAATCCGGCCTCGTGTCACTATCAGCACATGATTTGCAACCAAACGGAGATGAAAAATTTCCGAATATAATCTAACTTATTATTACTGTCACTGCTGTGAAGGTCGTGACAAAAAGTATCTCAGAAACATGACTTCCCTCCGGAATCGTCGCGTTTTATTTATCTCAGCCTCCTGACGGTCCTGGGACACATGTGATTCACGCCAAGGATTGTTTTTGACTGAGGACAAGTTGGTTGCAGCGCAATAAACAACACCATTGAACTCTACCATCAAGGCGAAGACATACTTTTTTGTGTGTGAAGGTCTTACCCAGACCCCAGTGACGCGATCTTCACCACTTGAATGCCTTAAATTCATAAACTAGAATATCCAGTGGACGAATCAGTGAAGAAAAAATGGGGGGCTATCACTAAAAATTTGGATGCAAACACGTTCAAAAGTAGGTGATAGTGCTTGAGTTCGCGTGAAGGTCGTGAGATTTTGGGCATTCTAACCTGATTTTCTCCGCCATCCAAAGCCCAAATTGATCAAAAGTGTCAGGAGACTTGGGCGAACTTATGCAAAACGACATAAAAATAAAAATAGAAAGATAAATAGATAGATCAGCATTTATTTGTATAAAGCCATACGACCATTACAAGGTTGGCATGTTATTAAAATTAATATTCATCTTGAAGTACCTACTTATATTGAAACCGTCTTGTGAAAATGAAGAAAACCAAAAAAGAAAGAAAAACGGAAGCATGGGATCACCATGAGAGATCCGTTTCTGATTAAAACAAAGCATCCTCTGACATGGCACATAGTCTCAACCGAAGTGCTGATCTTAGGAACTTAATTAGGCTGGATGGTTCCTCAAGCTGGAGCAGAGTCAGTAGGTTCTAGGCAGTGATTGTCGCCTCTCCTAGATGCCTGGTTCGTTAAAAATAGAAAGATCGCGTGCATACTGTAGGTGTTAGAACCAGGTACGGTCAAATTGCAGTTTTTTCTGGAATCGCCCAAATATTGTCTGCCATATACGCACCCCTGGTTTATTGTTAGACAGAATTTGTATCTCGTATCCTGGATAGATCTCTATCTGTTGATTTCTAAATGACTGTACGTTATTATTATCATTATTTCTTGCAGGGCTTGGTTGTTCATGGTGTTCCCGAGTATGTGATCGTGAACGGGCGAGTGTGCTTAGAAGAAGGAGACGTGAAACCAGTACAAGGTTTTGGACGATTTGTTCCGACCAAAGTTTTTCCAGCCCATCTTTATCCTGATTCTGAGGTGAGCATTCCAAATTCGGTCTGTCCAATTGCAATGTGCTCCTCGATCCAATTCTGTCGAGTCCTTTGCCCGAGGAAAGGAAAGTGTAGCCATAGGGTCAAAAAGTCAATTCTCAGTTACTGAAAATCCCATGCTTTGAACTGGGAAAATGAAAACTCAGAAATGACAGAGAATGAGTTTTATCTACTCTACTATTCAATTCTCCTCCTCCCTGGACGCCCATTGAAAGCAAACGATCCAGGGAAAATATTAGGCATTCCTGCCAACATCAAGGGAACCCAATCTTCCACCTCCCATTAAAATTACTGTTGTGCATTTTGGTGAAAAGATCCCTCAGGATTTCTTGATGAGAAATGAGTGTTGAAGGGGTTTCCAAGATAGCTGAACCCCCCCCCCCCCTAATATGAGCTCAGAATGCCAAAATTCTGACCCACGTCTGTTGTCCATTATGGATCATGCGTTCCGATTAATAATTATTCTTCAATTGGCATTGAACTGTAATGCGGTCTTCTTATGCCGTGCTTCTTATGCTGTGCTTCTGGCAACAGTTCTAAATTGCTTTATGGTCTGTGAAAATCTGCTGTATCTGCTCCCACAAGGATGTAGCGCTCCTAAGCAAGGCTATAGCCGGTAGACAACAGTAATGGCGTTTGGCAATTTTAAACATTTAGATCGTCCTAATCTGAACCTACACGTACCTATTTCAATAGATGGGGGATCCGGTGTGGCAGAACAGTTTAAGGCGCTTTCAGTTAATATTGGCTCACAGCTACGGATCTGGGGTTCGATTCCCCCGCCCGCCCTGGAATATTTACAGTGTCATCCTTTCAGTATAATCATATCCAAAAATTGCCTTCGTCATGTCAGGCCCGGTTATGGTCATTAATCTTGACGTAAAGCAAAATTTATTTCAATTTAATTTAATTTTAATACATGGTATGGCACTTGAAATTGTCGGAAAAAGCTAAGAATTTAGGAATAACATTACAGAGTGCGTTGACATGGGAAACGCAAACCACAAAAACGTGTAATTTTGTGTTCAGGGGTGTCTACCGATTGAGAAGGTTAGCTGTTGATTTTCCAGTACATGCCAGGCAGCAGTTTGTACAGTTCCTGATATTTCCAAATTTCGAGAGTGGAACTGTTGCCATATGCTACAGTAGCAATGAACAGTTGAATAAATTGTTAACGGCACAAAATGTATGTGTCCGTTTCATTTTTCGAATGCGATTACAGATTCAGCTGGATAAAACAAATTTATTCAACCTATCAATGATTGTGCATGCGTGAAGATTCATAACGAATTTGAACAGCTCTTTGACATGAAAGTGAAAGAGTTCTAGGCAAAATTTAAGGCATTGTTGCTACAACAACTAGAGAACCTGAGAACCCGTAAATTTCAAGTTGTAATTGGTCTTTATTTGATAAATTGGATGCGATGTGGCAGTAAAATTTTTGTTTTGTTCTGTTTTTACTTCCATATTTACGGAGTAAATGGAAGTATTGTGATCGTCCTAAAATCGATAATCGGAACGGAGCTTCAGAAAAAACTTTTTCTTATACACATTTACTCAGAATCACTTTCCGAACATGGGTCCGTCTGTGGTCATTTACAAAAATGGGCATAACTCCCTCATTTCTCAACCTTTTTTCAAATTTCTTGAACTGAAATGTTTGTCTCGGCAAGACCTAACACCCTGTTTAATCGAAATTCGGATAACGCACAGTACTTCCGATATATTTGCATTTTTAGTGTTTTCTATTTTATTTTTTTCCAGCCGCAAAAATGAACCGATTTGAGCGTTCTTGGTCTTAAAATCTTTGTTTTACCTTGCAGAATATGTGGATATTTTTCACATTCCGAAAATGTGGCGTTTTTTTCATTTTGGGCGAATTTTAAAATTTTAATAGTGAATTTTTCGATATTTTTGGCGAAACACCCTTAAAAGCAGTCAAAATATGATCAAATTGTGTCTCAATTCTACGTTTCAAAATATGGAAGTATTGTGTGTTATCTACGCACCACTGGTTTCTTTTAAATTTTATCATATTATTTTGACATAATTGATGCATCCAAGAGACATTTCTCTTTATTGATTTCAAATTCAATATTGACTACCTAGGAAATTGTGATTAATTCATTATTTGCCCGTGAGAACGACTTGG
This sequence comes from Nesidiocoris tenuis, assembly GCA_036186465.1. Lineage (NCBI taxonomy): Eukaryota > Metazoa > Arthropoda > Insecta > Hemiptera > Miridae > Nesidiocoris > Nesidiocoris tenuis. Next base: position 795,774 of record AP028910.1, read on the forward strand.
CCCTGGTCGTTAAATAAATAAATCCATCAATCCCAATTGCTTCAATCTTGATTGCAGACAGCAGGCGCAATCAATGGGAATGAGGAAGAAGACAGTAAGAGTGTAGCGAGTGAGACTCCAGGGCGTAGTGACAGGTCCAAATCCCACGATACGGAGGTGGACAATGGCTTGGTGATAGGGGAAGTTCAATCGACCAAAACGACCGGGAAAGCAATGAGGCAAGAAGGGCAGAGGAATCTGCAGGATTCTACTTTTTCAATAAGCTGTAAGTATTTTAATGACTCATCACGATGCTAAATCATAAAAGATAAAATATTGTCTCCAGGATTTCCTTGCACTATCTCGTTAGCCGTTATCCAACAGTACAACTCAGGTTTCCATTCTTGAGGATCCCATTTTTTAAGGCAAAATGGAGTTGAGCGGCATGGCCATGACACATGTGCAATGTGACAGAGGAGCTTGATTGGCTGGACTAATGACTGCCCTAGTCAATATAATAATTATGAATTCGAATAATATTGACGTGAACATCGAGGTCATTACATTTTCAGCTAAAAGAAAACAAGTCGTAACTTTTTAGTGATTTTTCGAAATATAATTTAGTTTTTGTGCCAGTGAAAAACAATGTCATTTTTACTTCCATATTTACAGAGTAAATTAAATGTGATCGTCCTAAAATCGAGAATCGGAACGGAGCTTCAGAAATAACTTTTTCTCATACACATCTACTCAGAATCACTTCCTGAACAAGTGTCTGTGTGTCCGTGTGTCTGTGTGTCCGTTAGTCCGTCTGTCCGTCTGTGGTCATTTACAAAAATCAATCCAACAATTTACAAAAATCCGGTCACAAAAATGAACCGATTTGAGCGTTCTTGGTCTTAAAATCTTTGTTTTACCTTGCAGAATATGTGGATATTGTTTACATTCCAAAAATGTCGCTTTTTTTCATTTTGGGCGAATTTTAAAATTTCAATAGTGAATTTTTCGATATTTTTGGCCTAAACACCCTTAAAAGCAGTCAAAATATGATCAAATTGTGTCACAATTTTACGTTTCAAAATATGGAAGTATTGTGTGTTATCTATGCACCACTGGTTTACAAAACTTTTGATTGCAAAATGTTGGTCTTACCTGCTCTTCAGTTGCGTTGAAAATGAGGTATTTTCAAGTATTCTGGAGGCTTTGTTAGCGTTGAGACTTAGGTAGTTAATAGGTTTACGTTTTGGTTTCAGTAGCCACTTTGTATCAGATTTGTCGTCCTGTTGAAACACTTTGCACTATGACATTTTTGATGTAAATAAACCACAATCTCACGTCAGTATCTCATAATTAACGGGCTCGAAATTAGTTCACGTTGCTTCAGGCGAGCTGGACAATACGGAACGGAAGTCGTGCATTCGCGTGTGCAACCCGCCCGGCGGCCAGTCATCCGGCGGCTTCTGGTAGTTCCAGCAGATCTGCTGTCTTTGACGTAAATCTTCTCTCAACCGCAACCAGTTACAAAATTATTCGCGCTTCCTTGTACAAGTTCGATTACTACATTCAGCCATTGGCAATCATGTGAGGATTACACGGCATTACCTACAGCTATTTTTTACAAGGTGAATTTCTATATTGGAATTCGTTTTTACCTTACAAATTAATAATTATTATTATCGTATGATATATAGCGCGGAAATAATTCTCACATCTGTTTGTCTTGTAACTGCTAGCCATATAGCTAAGTGTTGACGTTAATTCATCATTAATCTAATTATTCATGATGTGTTACCAATTTTCTATGTTTCAAATTTTTAGAATTTTACTATTGGAACAAATTTTACATTGGTAAGTTATGGTTGGAAATGACTACACTTTGAGTACCCTATTATGTGGCACTCCAACGGGGAGTGTGTGGCTTCTATCATTCATGGTAATAGCTCACATTTGTCCCAAGTGCTAGCACAAATGAAATTTTACTTATGAAATGAGAAAAGTGTAATGTACCATGATACATTAAAATTTATTACCCGTGAAGCCTTTTCATTGATGTTACTTACCTAACTGAATTGTGAAGGTCTTGTGTCCCTGAGGACGGTTTTGGTTGGTCTATGCGAACAAACCCAATACTACTGACGCGCAGATAACACTCAATACTTATAGATACATACTAAAATTTGGTACGGAAGTGAGTTTCTTTGACATTTCTGATCCACTCAGCCTCCAAAGTAGTCGAAATATGTGTCAAAAATGTACGTAGGTATCTAAATATGGAAGTATTGTGAGTTATCTACGTACCACTGGCTTTTATTGGTAAGAAGCAGAATAAAAAAATGCAATTTCTATTTAGAAATGTTTATTTCAAAACAAAGCACCAGGAACGTTATTTGGAAGTCAATTTCTATATGATGGACCTAGATTTTTGGTCGGAGACTCAAACTGATCACAGACAGTAGAGGCAAAGTAGTGTAGGTAACAAGAGAGCTAGTAGCACTCGAACATGTATACGCACATTTGACTTCTTGGAAAAAGATTTGGAGCACTTCGTCGATGATCTCTTTCACGTGACTGCACTCAGGTGACGTCACTCGAGCTCCGCACGTTGCAAACGCCATCATAACCCAACTGAAACAAAGCTGTACCCAGTCAAATTTCAAGGAGTTTTTAACCCAATCATTGACCTAAGTATTTGGACTGATTTCGTGGTTGTTGTAGGCTCAAGGTCTATTCTTGGCCTTATTGATTAGAACTTGGTGTAATTTACCGACTTAAAATACTTAGTACCTACTTGCATTCTACAGCATCCATCGTCACAAATAGCATATCAGCCACATGGGTGATCTTCGTCTTTGTCTCAATGCAGGCAGCGAACGCATCAAGGCTGAAGCAGCTTCCCCGTGGTGCAACGTTATTAACCAACTCTGCAAGAGTTAAAATAATTCCTACGTAATTTCAAAATGGATTTCAACGTTTCTCAAAAGTAGGGAATCTTAAAATGGCCCTGTGGCAAGAGAGATGTCAAATTTGTGCCATGTTGATCATATTTTATGGATGTGGATTTGAAGGCATCTTGGACCACAAAGTAGAGAAAACAATCCAGTGGTGAGCACTGGTTTGCACGAACACAGACGATACTGCCACTTGTAACAACAATAGATTGGTTACCATCAATACTCATGGTAATGGTAACCGATCCATTCCTTGTCCATCCCAAATTCATAAAAATAAATTAGCCATGATTCAGCATTGGAACAATTCGTGCTCTTGAACGAAGGTAGGTTTTACCACTACTAGCTCTAGAGAGATGAATTATCATCATGAATCACATTATGATCCTTAATCTCTGCCCTTGTGGTAAAGGCACTTTATAGCCCATTGTATACATACTCATAAGTACCTATTCCCGAGCTGCACCAACCTTTCAAGACCTTAAAAGAGTGAGAGAGAGACATTTAGGGCTTTTTTGTCAGTAAACAAGGAAATAAAAAACAATGGAATGAAAACCCGTGAAATCGGAAACACAAACCTCACCTTTTAGGGTCCAAGTGTCTTTGAGGCAAAAGAAAGATGAGACAGCTGTAAGACCCGAAACCCACGAGTCAAAATTGTCTCGCCCATCCTGTCTTTGACAACCAGCATCAATGATGTCTTTGGAACACTGAATTTTGTCATCGACGATTCTGAAAAGTGAATCAACTAGCCATCGTTTCTGCATCCATTCAGACTCTGCTTTGACTTTAAAATCGCAAATTATTGGCTCAAAGTAGGTGGTGGGCGATGCAAGAGAGAGGGTTGTCGTTGCATTATGACTTGTCACATAGCGGACTTTTTTAATTTTTCTTAGATTATAACGCTTGCTCAAAGGCAAAATTTGAGAAAAAAAATCGGATCGAGCCAATATTGGCTACGCAGGATTTTATAAAAAAGGCCACAGTTAATTAATCAAGTAAAAAAAATAATAAAATGATGGTTTAATTGTTTTAACCCATAGGGCATCACAAGGAGTGGGTCCAATTTCATTTATTTCCATATATATGGACCAATATATATACTATATATATATGGACCAATATATATCTCCAATCTCATTTATTTCCGAAAACCCCGAATGCCAGGGATGACATGAATCATAAGGCTATGTGCCAAATTTTTCATGGCACGTATGGGATTCGAACCCATAACTCCCAGGTAGAGCCTGCAGCTAGACAGACGCGCTAGCCACTAGACCAACCCGTCAGAACGAATTTCTAAACTCGTGTACGAACTTTCTCCTCGTAATTCGTACACGAATCGTGCAAACTCGTGGTACGAAGTTGCTGACATCAACGTAACTAATGCAAACCAAATCAAATCCGAACTTTTTGTTGCCTGTTGTGAGAGTGGAGCAACATGTCCTGACTAGTTCCCACCCTCTACTTGACAACTTAAGTTATGGGGCAAAAAGCCTACTGCTGGAACAGCGGTTTTTACTTCCATAGTTATAGAGTAAATGGAAATATTGCAATCGTCCTAAAATCGAAAATCGAATCGGAATTTTTATCGGACTTCTACTCAAAATCACTTCCTGTACTAGTGTCAGTGGTCATTCACAACCAGTGGTGCGTAGATAACACACAATACTTCCATGTTTTGAAACGTAAAATTGTGACACAATTTGATCATATTTTGACTGATTATAAGGGTGTTAAGGTCAAAAATATAAAAAATTCACTTTTCAAATTTTAAAATTCGCCCAAAATAAAAATACGCCACATTTTCTGAATAATAAAAATATCCACGTATTCTGCAAGGTAAAACAAAGATTTTAAGACCAAGAACGCTCAAATCGGTTCATTTTTGTGGCCGGAAAAAAATAAAATAGAAAACACTAAAAATGCAAATATATCGGAAGTACTATGTGTTATTCAAATTCCTTCTGTCCGTCTGTAGTCATTTACAAAAATGGCCATAGCTCCCTCAATTCTCAACCTTTTTTCGAATTTCTTGGACGAAATGTTTATCTTAGCAAGACCCAACACCCGGTTCAATCGGAATTTGAATAACTCACCGTTCTTCCGATATATTTGCATTTTTAGTGTTTTCTATTTTATTTTTTTCAGGCCACAAAAATGTACCGATTTGAGCATTCTTGGTCCTAAAATCTTTGTTTTGCCCTGCAGAATACGTGGATATTTTTTATGTTCCAATAATCTGGCGTATTTTTATTTTGGGCGAATTTTAAAATTTGAAAAGTGAATTTTTTTATATTTTTGACCTAAACACCCTCAAAAGCTGTCAAAATATGATCAAATTGTGTGAGACATATCGAATGTTATCAACGCACCGCTGGTTTGAAGATTGTGATAGGTACTTTTGACAATACATGACTTCAGAAATGGGCCTGCGTTGGACCAAGGATGATTTTTCCCTTAGTTTTTGAGGGGGAAGGAGTTTTCGAAAATCGTTGAAATTTTCATCACTGTAACTAGTTGGTCCTGAAGTCTCGACAGATCTAAGGTCTCGGCCTTGTTCTAAGGCCAGCAAAGGAGCTGTTGAAGTGGGGAAAAATCGTGTTTTTCGGACATTTTGCTACATAGGCAAGTGAGGCATTATTTTCTATGGATTGAGAACGAATAGTCACAGCAATAGCTTCAATCGCTCTGACTAACCCGCACATTTCAGGAAGGCTCCTGTTGCTATATATAGTCTCCGTCCAGAAGTCGCTGAAACATCTGTCAGCAATTGCCGGTGTGCAATCATCACTCTCAAGGTTCGTCAAGCAATCAGCTGAAACATTTTAGAAGAATTTTAGGGTTTTTGCAGAGTAGGCACCTACTGGTATTTTATCTCCCATTTTCACAGACGTAAATGGAAGTAGAGGTATTGCAATTTGAATAAAAATTAAAAAAACGAGAGAAAAGAAATTTTCTATTCCAATATTAAGGTACAATAATTGAACCATAATATTGGAATAGACTATTATTACAATGAGGAACATGCATGAAAAAAAAAATAAACTGTTTTTACTTCCATATTTACAGAGTAAACGGAAGTATTGTGATCGTCCTAAAATCGAGAATCGGAACGGAGCTTCAGAAAAAACTTTTTCTTATACACATTTACTCAGAATCACTTCCTGAACAAGTGTCTGTGTGTCCGTCTGTCCGTGTGTCCGTCTGTCCGTGTGTCCGTCTGTCCGCCTGTGGTCATTTACAAAAATGGGCATAACTCCCTCATTTCTCAACCTTTTTTCAAATTTCTTGAACTGAAATGTTTGTCTCGGCAAGACCTAACACCCTGTTTAATCGGAATTTGGATAACGCACAGTACTTCCGATATATTTGCATTTTTAGTGTTTTCTATTTTCTTTTTTTCCGGCCACAAAAATGGACCGATTTGAGCGTTCTTGGTCTTAAAATCTTTGTTTTACCTTGCAGAATATGTGGATATTTTTTACATTCCGAAAATGTGGCGTTTTTTCATTTTGGGCGAATTTTGAAATTTTAATACTGAATTTTTTGATATTTTTGACCTAAACACTTTCAAAAGCAGTCAAAATATGATCAAATTGTGTCACAATTTTACGTTTCAAAATATGGAAGTATTGTGTGTTATCTACGCACCACTGGTTTCGACATAATATTCCTTGTTAGGCTTCGGAAATGGTGTTATGGTGGATGACGGTTCGGAAAAGAGGTAATTAAAAGAGGAGGAAGGCTTAGTGAAAATCGCAGATTTGAAGTGGAGCGGGAAAATGGCCAGCCGCAAGGTTACACAGTTTGATGTCATCTTCCCGTGAACACCAGTGCAACCTCATCCAAGTTCATGTGTGTACGCTGTGATAGGACGGCGATTACGGATTTTTTGCCGTTACTACGTGCAGTCGCGTCCGCACAGTGACGTCATACGGTTAACCGCCACATTCAAAAGGGCACTTTTCATTAGCGTTTTTCACCGGTAAAAATGTTGTTTTTTCGTTGTAGATCATCACTACATCATTTTCGCATCCTAAACAGCATCATTCTGGCGGAAAAAATGGATTTAGTTTTTCATGCATGTTCCTCAATGAGGAATTGTAGACCGGTTTCGGTTATCAAACCATCATCTACGTTGTTGGAGGTTTAATAACCGAAACTGGCCTACAATAATTGTACAAGGTACAATTATAATAATTGAACCTTAATAGAGGAATAGACTATTTCTTTTCTCTCATTTTTTGAGTTTTCATTCAAATGATGGGATTCCACAATTTCTCCGCGAGTGATTAAGTATCTACGTATTGCAATCCTCGTAAAGCTGAAAATCGGAACGGAGGCTTAGAAAATGTTTTCACTTATACAATCAAAATCACTTTCTATGCAAGGGGGTGGGTGTGTGTATTCTTTGCCCATATCCCGCAACCTTTTTTTTTTTCAAATTTCTCGAACTGGCTCGCAGGGCAACGCCTGACAGCCTCTATGCCTCAGGGCATTCAGCATGAGAAAACCTATCAGATTAACGTTTCAGAGGTTTCCTCCAATGAATGTTTTATGCAACAAAACAAAACTTTATTTGAACAAGTGTGCCGGGGATCTTCTTGCTGGTTGGAGTCTTGGAGTCGTCATCGATTTGTTTCTTCCGAAGGAACGCAGTAGGTACTTCACTCCTCTTCCCTTGGCAGGAGTGGGAGCGGGGCTCCGTCTTCAAGACCCAAGTCTTCATCGTGATTCGTCCAGTTTAGGCTCTGGAGTGTCTTTCGAGTCCCACGTAAGCGGAGCGATATGGCGCGGATGATCGATATTTGGGTTCGCGTTCGAACCCATCCGGCAATCTGGGATTTTGGCTTCTCCCATCTTTCGGCAAGGGCTGAAATTAAGGCTCGTTGAAAAGCGGCGAACTCACGGTGTAGTACTCCTTCACAGGAACAGATCAGAGGCGAAAAGGAGGCGTGAAGGTTTTCTGCAGCTTGATCGTATTTTCTATGTTTTTCGCGGGCGGCTGATTCGGCGATCTCAGGCCACTGACGGGAGGAATAGGAGGAGGCGTCTGCGTTTATAACGCGGGTATCGAAGAACGACGCTCTCTCCCTATCCCAAACCCCGTGTACCTGAATGTCCGCGACCAGGCCTGGAAGCCCGTCATCACCTTCCTGCATTACGGGCTCCACTGTCACCCCTCTCCATGCGAGTTTTGCCATGGCTGCCACTGAGTCTCGTATTTGGTCATGACCCCTTTTAACCTGACTGCCTCCTGTTTTATGCTCCTAACTTTTTTTCATCCATAAGCGAAATAGACTCTCATAGTCGAATTTGACTGTCGATCGTTTCTCAGAATTAATTTCGCACCGGTTTGTCATAAATGCTGGAATTCCATGCCTATTCCTAAGAACTCAATCTCAAACTTGAACCCCAAACAAAAACTGAAAGTGAAACTCATACTCAAGCCCAAACTGAAACTTAAAATCAAAACCAGTGGTGCGTAGATAACACTCAATCTTCCATATTTTGATACCTACGTAAAATTTTGACACAATTTGATCATAATATGATCTTTTACCCAGAATCGCTTCCTGAACAAGTGACGGTCTGTGGTCATTTACACATTAAATGAGTGTTAAATGTTCAGGAAGTGATTCTGGGTAAAAGAACCTTCCTAGGTGATGTGTGAATTTTTTCCGGGGTCCATAAAAAATAAGTAGATCAGTGGCATGTGCACATCAGTTTTCGGTATATCCGAAGAACTCTGCAAATTTTGCACAGGGGTTCATTTTTCGATTGCAAAGACAAATCTTACGATACATAGGTTCTCCTTAAACACGGAACTTAGTTGTTATTATTCTAGAATTTCAGTTTAAATTGGTAGATATTTTAGATGGGGATTTAGAAAAACGTTTTTTCAACCCGGCAAAAAATAATCATCCTCTTTGATTGGTCCTCCTGGCTTGACCTACCTATCTATCTTTTCAACGCAGCGCGTCGTTAATTTTTGTTGAAACCATCACTTAATCTATTCTTATTTACTTACATAACTAACAGAATAATATATAATAATTATTAAATTCTCTGAATAATGAAATTAAAAATGCGTCAAGAATGCTTCAGAACCTTTGTTAAAGCCTGTCTCGTTCTTATGTTGCCAAGCGCAACTGGTCGTAGTGTGAGTGCGTCACCTTGTTGGTGTAATAGGCTAGTGGTCGTAAGTAGATTAATCAACCGTATCTAAGAGCCGAGGCCTAATTCTCAACTTTTTCCAATTTTTGTTTTGCTGATTTGTATAATGCGACCAAATTCTTTAAATTGAAGATATCGGGAGGACAGAAGTTTTAGTGGGGATTCCAACGAGTGGAAAACGATTTTTGTGACTCTAGTCGTTTTCGAGTTATTAAGAATTGTAGGAATTTTTAAAAAACTCAAAAATGTCTCACTAAAACTGCAATAACTCCTAAACGGTTGAAGCTACCGGCGTGGCGATGGTCTCATTCGATTCAGCATAGAAAAATCTATAGAAAATGATGCGTCACATGCCTATGTTTCAAATTTCCAGAAAAACACGAATTTTTTCCCACTTCAACAGCTGTTTTACTGGCCTTAAAATTAAGGTAGGGTTCTGCCGAGACGTTAGGACCAACTAGATACGGAACTTGATTTTTGGTAAAAATTTCAAAATTTTTCGATAACTCCTTCCCTCTAAAAAACCCCGGACGGCGGACGGCGTACGGCGGACGGCGGACGGACAAAAAATTTTTATTGCAGATTCGGATTCTACACCCCTTGAAACGTAAACCAACAAATTTCCAGGGGGTGTTAAAATTTTTTTTTCCTGACCGATTACAAAGGTTCATTTCTATAGAAAAATGAACCAAAATCCACTCACCAGCAGATATTAAAGCGACGAGCAGGCTCAACTCGGTGTTCATGATGAATGAATTCGACGGACTGTGATTTTTAGTGAGCTATCTGAGACCAGCATTTATCGCAAGCACTTATCTTGACATTTACTTCCTGAAAACTCAGAGAAGTAGTACTGGAGAAAAAGGACGACAACTTCTTGTTTCGAACTATGATGACCGATCCTAAACAGATGAATGAAAATTACAATAATCCGAAATTGATGAGTGTTGATGGACAGCCATCTGCATTTGGGGGGTATGCGTTTGGGTAAAATTGAGGTGGAACACAATAACGCCTTGGGGTAAAAAATTTAATGTGTTTGGGTACAGGCACGTAATGTTTTTAGGTGAAGCACGAACATACTCAGTATTTACGATTTCATGAAAACTCGTCGTCAAAGGTAAGTACCTACCAAATTAAAAACGTCTCTATTCACGGGCAGTTTCGGGCGTTAAGTTAGGAATTTGAAATCATTCACCACAATAACGACGTTTCCACGACGGCTCGTGAATTGAGGAGGTGTCCTTCAAAACTGAACGTGTCCACTTGGAAAAATTGGTGTTTTATGAGCTTTCCTACAATCGTATAGTACATAAAACAAATAATTTATATTTTTTATGAATATTTATATTCATTGAATATATAAATAACTAAATAATAAATAAATTATTTATTTTATATACTATACGATCGTAGGAAAGCCTATCACAGAACCTATTGAAAACATAACTAACGCGATACCAGTACAGAAAATTTTTTTTAAAAGGCGATTCATAATTCGGGGTGGAAAGGGTTAAAACGCCAATTTTTTAAGTGGACATGTTCAGTTTTGAAAGACACCTCCTCAATTTAGGGGAGATCGGCAAGTCCATAGCAACGTTTTGATCTCAACTGGAGCTAATCTCATCTTGTTCTCTGCGAAGAGCGATAGCTGGGTACCGATCACAACAGAACCGACATTGTACCCAAGCGCATTGCGGACTCCGGAAATTGCGCCATGCCCCCCCCCCCCCCTTCTGGGCACCCCTCGATATAAATATTCTTATGGTGATAACATAAAACCGATTTGCGCGCTCACTGAGCGTGTTTATGCTGAAATACCTAGCTAGATCGATCCGCCATGAGTGCGCGAATCTGATGGTGTATGAAACTCATTTTTGCCAAAAATGACGATGTGGGGTATTGCGGCGTCGCCGACGATATAAAATAACGTAGTTGAAGGATACTACATTTTTCTTGTAAATACTGTTTTTCTTCTTTTTGCTCACATATACTAGATATATCTTATCAAAATTTTTCTGGTAACCCTAACTTTTACTCAGAATCGCTTCCTGAACAAGACTTGTCGACACTTTCTGCGTGACCGTCTGAGGTCATTTACAAAAATTGGCCATAGCTCCCTAAATTCTCAACCTTTCTTCAAATTTTTACTTCCATATTTACAGAGTAAATGGAAGTATTGGAATCGTCCTAAAATCCAGAATCGGAACGGAGCTTCAGAAAAAACTTTTTCTTATACACATTTACTCAGAATCACTTCCTGAACAAGTGTCTGTGTGTCCGTGTGTCCGTTAGTCCGTCTGTCCGTCTGTGGTCATTTACAAAAATGGCCATAACTCCCTCATTTCTCAACCTTTTTTCAAATTTCTTGAACTGAAATGTTTGTCTTGGCAAGACCTAACACCCTGTTTAATCGGAATTTGGATAACGCACAGTACTTCCGATATATTTGCATTTCTAGTGTTTTCTATTTTATTTTTTTCCGGCCGCAAAAATGAACCGATTTGAGCGTTCTTGGTCTTAAAATCTTTGTTATGCCGTGCAGAATATGTGGATATTTTTTACATTCCGAAAATGTAAAGTTTTTTCATTTTTGGCGAATTTTAAAATTTGATAGTGAATTTTTCGATATTTTTGGCCGAAACACCCTTAAAAGCAGTCAAAATATGATGAAATTGTGTCACAATTTTACTTTTCAAATTATGGAAGTATTGTGCGTTATCTACGCACCACTGGTTTAAATTGGCATGTTCTTCTCAGTAAGACCTATCGCTCTGGTGAATTCTCACTGAACTTCCAATATATTGGCACTTCTATTGTTTTCTATTTCATTTTTTCATGACCACAAAAAGGAACCGATTTGAGCGTTCTCGGTCTTAAAATCTTTGTTTCACCTTGCAGAATACGTGGGTATTTTTTTATTCCGATAACTTGACTTTTTCCAATTTTAGTTTAGATGATTTGCATAACCAAAAAGAATTCGGTCTTTAAATTGAAGGACAGAAGTTTTTAAGGGGATTCCAACGAGTGGAAAACGAATTTCGTGGCTCTAGTCGTTTCCGAGTTATTAAGAATTCGGGAAATGTTAAAAAACTCAAAAATGTTTCGCAATAAATCCTGAACGGTTGAAGCTACTGCCGTGGCGATGGTCTCATTCGATTCAGCATAGGTAAGTCTATAGAAAATGATGCCTCACATGCCTATGTTGCAAATTTCCAGAAAATCACGAATTTTTTCTCACTTCAACAGCTGTTTTACCGGCCATAAAATTAAGGTTGGGTTTTGTCGAGACGTAAGGACCAATTGGATACGAAACCTGATTTTTGGTGAAAATTTCAAAAATTTACAACAACTTCCTCCCCCTTCAAAACCCCAGACAGCAGACGGACAACAATTTTGGTTCATTTTTAAGAAATGAACCTTTGTAATCGGTCAGGAAAATTTTTTTTTCAACATCCCCTTAAAATTTGTTGGTTTACGTTTCAAGGGGTGTAGAATCCGAATCTGCAATAAAAATTTTTTGTCCGTCCGCCGTCCGGGGTTTTTCAGGGGAAAGCAGTTATCGAAAAATTTTGAAATTTTACCAAAAATCAAGTTCCGTATCTAGTTGGTCCTAACGTCTCGACAGAACCCTACCTTAATTTTAAGGCCAGTAAAACAGCTGTTGAAGTGGGAAAAAATCCGTGCTTTTCAGGAAAAAAGCAACATAGGCATGTGAGGCATCATTTTCTATAGATTTTTCTATGCTGAATCGAATGAGACCATCGCCACGCCGGTAGCTTCAACCGTTTAGGAGTTATTGCAGTTTTAGTGAGGCATTTTTGAGTTTTCCAAAATTTCCCCAATTCTTAATAACTTGAAAACTACTCGAGCCACAAAATTCGTTTTCTACTCGTTGGAATCCCCACAAAAACTTCTGTCCTCCCGATATCTTCAATTTAAAGAATTTGGTCGCATTTCACAAATCAGCAAAACGAAAATTGGGAAAAATTGAGAATTTGGCCTCGGTTCTTAGATACGGTTGATTGATCTACTTACGACCACTAGCCTATTACGACTCGTACACCAGCAAGGTGACGCACTCACGCTACGACCAGTCGCGCTTGGCAACATGAGAGCGAATCAGGCTTCAACAATGGTCCTGAAGCATTCTTGAGGCATTTTCAATTTCATTATTCAGAGAATTTAATAATTATTATTATTCTGTTAATTATGAAGGCGATTAAGAACAGATTAAATGGTGAATTTAACGGAATTAAACGATTTGCGGCGTTGAAAAGATGGATAGGTATTTATCAAGCGAAGAGGATGATTATTTTTTGCCTGGTTGAAAAAACGTTTTTCTAAATACCCATCTAAAATAAAATTTATACTGAAATTATAGAATAATAACAACTAAATTCTGTGTTTAAGGAGTACCGATATATCGTAAGGTTTGTCTTTGCAATCGAAAAATGAACCCCTGTGCAAAATTTGCAGTTCTTCGGACATACCGAAAACTAATCTGCACATGCCACCGATCTACTTAGCAGCGTTTTTATTGTACATTCGGATTCAACACCCCTTGAGACGTGAACCAACAAAAATTTTCAGGGGGTGTTAAAAAAAAAAATTTCCTGACCGATTACAAAGGTCTTGAGAAAAATGAATCAAAATAATACAGGAGCGTTCGTATCCAAGGCTGAGACTATTGCTAATCAAAATTGGATTAGAGGGATACGTATGATGAAAGGAGTCAATGTATAAAACTCAGTAATATATTACACATTTCTCAAGAGAGTAAGAAATTAATAGTCGGTTCTTAAATAATTCAAGAAGTGTCCATCGCTGTGGTACTGTCTTCAGTGTATTTGCCCTTGTCCTTTCCAAGAGCAAGGTCACGTCCTTTGGAACGCCTGTCAAGGATTTCTTTCCTATCCTTGTCAACCTTCAGTTTAACGATCACACACTGCAATGGGAAAAGAGAAGAACAGGTAAATCGAAGTTGAAATTACTCCGTGTTCAGCGTACAGTTGACTCAAGCATGTCACCAAGCGCTGCGAACCAACATGAAACACGGCTTCATCTTTGGGATACAATTGGCAAAAAACTTTACACCATCAAGGATCGAAAATGCAACCCATGTAAAACAGTTGAGGAGTGATCTATCAAAAGGGAACATATCCATTCCCCATAATTGTTCAGGAGGGGAGGAACACCAATTGCGCTACCTCTCGTACAGTTTCATGTTTTTTTTTCTTTTTATACAGAGCTGAGCTTGTTGGCATAACAGATCATGTCCCAGAATACAAACCCAAAAATGAGGGAGAGGCCGCCATTTTAATTTTGGATAAGTGCCATTTTGATTGAAAATTTGGGAGAAGTGCCCTTTTGATTGAAAAGTGAATGCTAATCTCTCAAATTTCGCCAAAAACCTTGTATTTTGCTTCCCACCATCTAAGTTAAGTACCCAAACAAAAATTACCGGATCATCGGGACAGAGCGTTACGTGATATTGTGTTTTCATCTTTTAGCATAAAATTTTTATTATTATCTTTTTAAATTTTTTTAAAAAATTTAACATAAAATAAAATATGATAAAAATATTTTATACAGATGTTACGTGTGAAACATGGGACGAACAAACTCAAGCTTATCAGATAACACCTTCGCCGAAGGTAGGGAAGTGGGGGCGAAATCTGCCTTCTTCTTGAAACGTTTGCGACATCTATTGGATCTGTTCGGAGTCTCTGAGTTATCCAGGTTTTTAGATGAGGAAAACTCGAGCTGTTTGAATATGTGCCCTTTTGATCGAAACAAGTTTTTCATTCTAGAGATTTGCACAGGATATGTACCGTTTTGATCGAAACGAATTGAATACATTATGAAGGATGGATATGCGACCTTTTGATCGGAAAGCCGCACTTTCCGTTACAAATAACATAGGATTTTTTCCATTTTGCATGCTAAGGATTAGAGGGACCGTTCGTACTCATCTAGACGATTAAAAAAAAAACGTGTTTCTTCCAGAAGTGAATATGTTCCCTTTTGATAGATCACTCCTCAGTTGCAGTCTAAGCTGTTTGGCCGAAGGCTAGCTCAATAGCAGCCATGACCATCGAGTAACTATAGAGCTGTTTATCAATATCCTATAGGGTAGGCGAGGGCGAAAATCTGCTTAGGGCAAACCCACGCATTGGCTCATTGAGGTATCAGATGTAGTAACGATGTCCGCCACCAGGGAGCAGCATGGTTTTTAGGTCAGTTGTTATTTTATGAACATAGTGGTGAATGGACGTTCCTGAGTGAAAATCATGAGGAAAGTAGTTTTTTTTGAAGTTCTGATGTAACATTATTTGGAGTAGTAAAGTTGATAATTTCGTCACGCTAGTGGCAACACCGGGTAACTCACTTTTTCCAATTTTCCAGGGGAAGCAAGAAACTTATTATTGTAAAAATCATGAGTGGCCTAATAATAAGTTTCTCAAGTTCCCAAGTTGGGTCTTACGATTAACTTTGATCGAGTTGGCTCTAAAGGCGTGTAGAGACTTGCCATCGGGCGTGTGGTTGCACTGAGATAGCACGTTTTGACGATAATTTGAGACACCCATTGTTGACCGAATTGCGATTTACGCGCTTCCTAACGAACTGACAATAAAACTAGCTCCGCTAATTGATTCCCCACCTCTTATTCCACACAAAAGCGTTCTTGACTCAAAACCGCCAGAAAATGAGTTACCTGGTGTTGCTACTAAAGTGACGATTTACAAGTATCCTGAGAATTCAAAACTTTATTATGAAACGTTCTTTTTTTGGCTTTCCAGCTACACCCTAAAAACGTAGTCTTCGTCTTTTTACATGGACCAATGACGCTGTTATTCAATCAACTGTTTTTGGGGCCCGCAGAATATTTGGGCAAAACCTGGCACTACTTGACGCATGCGTGAGCTTCATAAATCCCAACCAAGGGCCCCTCCCCAAAGCCTCAAGGTTTACACTAGATAGAATAGCAAATTTTCAACTAACATAAAAGTTTGATGTTCTTTAGTCTAGTCCTAGTCAATAGGGATATATTTGGGATAACTCTTCAGAACCTTTTTATTTTTCATCCGTTCTCAAGAACTCTAAAAATGCAAATTTCCAGATGCTGCCAGTTGGTCACTTTTCTCACCAAAATTGGCCTCAAATTCACTCCTTATCCTTGATATCTGAATGCGATTCTTTCAGGACATTTTATCAGCTTTCTCTTTACTGCGTAGCTAAAACTTATCGTGGTTTGATGTTCTTTTTTTGTGGGACGCATGGTTATCACTAGGGATCGGATCCGTATTTGTTTACATATTTTTTCTAGGCAATGTACTGATGTTTTTGAAGTAGGCGTGTTCATATTGACATTTTCTGAACCGTTTAAGCCCACTTTCATTTCACATATTTTGACATATTCCACTATAAATCCATACTTTACAAATATATGGTGTTGAAGAACACATATTTGCTGATTTTGGGTAGTTTTTCATACTTTTGAGGAAATCATTCCTCATCCAAAAACCACTATCCTACGGTGAATCAAGCAAAAAACCCGGGAAAAATACTCAAAAAATTCTAAACCCACGACATTACCTTCCAAATTGAGTTTTTGTGTTTTTTCGAAAATGGACCATGCTAATGCTGATTTGGACCTCTTAACCTTCAACCGATTTTGACCGAAATGATTTTGATGAAACTAGTCCTAAAAGTTGTGGTTTGCTCCAACTTGGTGCATATTGTCCGGGGAATCCAATCGAAAAATTTTAAGGCTTCGAAAATTCAAAAAAACTGTTTTTGAAATTGAGACTTCCGGTACATCATTTTTTTGACACTTAAACGGTTTTATTTATTTAAAGTGATTTTCTTACCCGAGGTTCACAACTAAAATAAATTTGCTAGATTCTCGTTTTTTTTTTTTTTTTTTGAAATTGTACAACTTCTTTCATGTTGCAGACGTTGTACGGCGGACGGGGAAAAAATTATTGCTGATTTTTATCTAGACCCTCTGAAACATGCAAGGAAAAATTTTCAGGTGGTGTTGTAAAAAAAACCCTTTGACCGATTACATAGGTTCATTATTTCTGGAAATAATTTACCAGAATCTTGTTGTAATGTTCATTTTTTGCTTAAACATTTTTATGAAAATATTTCAACCTTTTTACACATTTTCCACATATTTTTGAAAATATTTCAACCTTTTTACATATTTTCCACTCATTTTCGAAAATATTTCAACCTTTTTACATATTTTCCACATATTTTAAGAAAATGAATAAATATACATGTCACATATTTGGCATTTTTAAATACATAAAAATCCGATCCCTAGTTATCACGTTATAGGCAGCCAAACAAAAAAATTCCGACATTTCTCCTGGTTTCAGCCTTTTATTTATTATGGCTGGGTCTAGGATCTGGTTCTTTTAGCACTTACCTAGGTCAACTTCCTACCTACCCCAAATACATTCTAGATTTCCAATAGTGAGAAATTCTCCCACTAGATTCGTAGTCTTGACTGGGCTAGATTGAAGTAAAGTTGAAACACTATTGTGCGTGCGTATGTAGTATTAGGCATAATATGCCTACCATACGCACGCGCAATAGTGTTTCAACTTTACTTCAATCTAGCCCCGTCAAGACTACAAATCTAGTGGGAGAATTTCTCACTTTTGGAAATCTAGAATGTATTTGGGGTAGGTAGGAAGTTAACCTAGGTAAGTGCTAAAAGAACCAGATCCTAGACCCAGCCATAATAAATAAAAGGCTGAAACCAGGAGAAATGTCGGAATTTTTTTTGAGAACTTTTCCTTTGTATTTTTTTTGACGAATGTTGGTTTCTCACACCTTATTTTAATTTAATCGTGTAAATTAAAATAAAGTGTGAGAAACCAACATTTGTCAAAAAAAAAAAAAGGAAAAAGGAAAAGTTCTCGAAATTATTTCCATTTTTACTTCTATACTTACGGAGTAAATGGAAGCATTGTAATCGTCCTAAAACCGAGAATTGCAACGGAGCTTCAGAAAAAATTGTTACTCACACACATTTACTTCTTAATCACTTCCCAAACAAGTATCTGTGTGCCCGTCTGTGATCATTCACAAAAATGGCCATAGCTCCCTCGATTCTCAACCTTTTATCAAATTTCTTCAACTGAAATGTTTGTCTCGGCAAGACCTAACACCCTGTTAAATCGGAATTTGAATAACTCACAGTACTTCCGATATATATGCATTTATAGGGCCGTATTCAGAAACCTTCCTGAAGTTCCTCCCTAGTTGTTACCTTCTTAAGGAGGAAGAGACAGTTAAGTAGTTACCTTATGGAAATCAACTCTCATAAACCTTCCCCTACTAGGTAAGTCCCTCCATAAGTTTTTACTGGAGAGAGGAACAACAAAGTAAGAGCTGGGGAAGACGCTATCTACAGCCTTTGTGATTGGCTCGATTTCCTGGGCGGGGTTGTTTTTTACCTCCCTGGTCTGTCTGTTATCTACTATCAGTTATCTATTTCGGACACGCCCTTCTTTTCCTCATATCATCCCTCAACCTCTTTCATGCATAACAATCGTAGGTTGGGAATTAATTTTCACAAAAGAAACCAGTGGTGCGTAGATATATATATAATACTTCCATACTTTGAAACACAAAACTGTGACACAATTTGATCATATTTTAACTGCTTTTAAGGGTGTTTAGGTCAAAAATATCAAAAAATTCACAATTCAAATTTTAAAATTAGCCCAAAATAAAAATACAATACATTATTGGAATATAAAAAATATCCACATATTCTGCAAAGATTTCAAGACCAAGAACGCTCAAATCGGTTCATTTTTGTGGCCGGAAAAAAATAAAATAGAAAACACTAAAAATGCAAATATATCGGAAGTACTGCGCGTTATCCAAATTCCGATTAAACAGGGTGTTAGGTCTTGCCGAGACAAACATTTCAGTTCAAGAAATTTGAAAAATGGTTGAGAAATGAGGGAGTTATGGCCATTTTTGTAAATGACCACAGACGGACACACAGACACTTGTTCAGGAAGTGATTTTGAGTAAATGTGTATAAGAAAATGTTTTTTTCTGAAGCTCCGTTCCGATTCTCGATTTTAGGACGATTCCAATACTTCCATTTACTCAGTAAATATGGAAGTAAAAATCGAGTCCTTATAATTCTGAAAAATTACTAGATACTTGAATCAAAGTGAATCTGATAATGACCACAGACGGACAGACGGACACACAGACACTTGTTCGGGAAGTGATTCTGAGTAAATGTGTATAAGAAAAAGTTTTTTCTGAAGCTCCGTTCCGATTCTCGATTTTAGGACGATCACAATACTTCCATTTACTCTGTAAATATGGAAGTAAAAATGTAAATAATATTAAGTGATAGTAATACATTATTATTACCAAACATCAATCATATATAATTATAAATATATACATAGTTAGCTATTCGTCTTTACCAAATTCTACCGATCAGATTTTCAATAAAAGGGCGCAAATCGAATCAATGGACGCTCTAAAAACCAATTTCAAGCTCCTTAGGAATTGTTAAGAGTGCTCGACGATTTTGAAGGGAAGAACTTAGGAAGACGGCCATTTTCTTCTTCCTTAAGAGCTAGCGGAGGTTTCTGAATTGGATTTCTCGTTCAGGAGTTCAGTAGGTAACTCCTAAGTTACGGGAAGAACTTTAGGGAGGTTTCTGTACACGGCCCTTAGTGTTTTCTATTTTATTTTTTTCTGGCCACAAAAATGAACCCATTTGAGCGTTCTTGGTCTCAAAAATCTTTGTCTTACCTTGCAGAATATGTGGAAATTTTTTACATTCCGATAATGTGACGTACTTTCATTTTGGGTTAATTTCAAGATTGGCATAGTGGGTTTTTTGGTATTTTTGACCTAAACACCCTTAAAAGCAGTCTGAATATGATCAAATTGTGGTACACTTTAACGTTTCAAAATATGGAAGTATTGTGTGTTATCTAAGCACCACTGGTTTACTTAGAAGAGGAAGAAGAACGCTTTTATTTGCCAAAAACACACATGTGCATAAGCAACGGTCATAAGGGATAATGGGGAGAGCATGAGTCGCCCCCCCCCCCCCGTGCTGGCTGGCTTAAATTTCACAGCAACTTTAGGTACAAGACGTTTGGTTCTACCAGTGCAGAAGTTGTCTCCAAGATCTCAAACTATTGTTATGGACTAAGAAATCAAATTTGATTGTGCTGATTTCGTGGGGTGGGCAAAAGTGAAAAGAGCAGGGTTTTGTTCTACCTTGGGAAAAATTTATTTCTATTCTCGCCTTATTTTCGAAATGTTGACTCACGCGGTCTTAGAACTTGGGTGACACATTCTAATATCATTGGCATTCAACATCGGATTCAGATCAGATGAATCGTACAAACCTTGGAGGGATGGATACCGACGTAGACGCTAGCGCCGTTGGCTTTCTCTCGTTGGATGCGTTCTATATAAATGATGAATTTTTTCCTATACACCTGTATGACCTTGCCAACTGCTTGACCCTTGTAGTGACCTCGTACTACCTAGGGACAAATTGGAAACGAGAGATAAGCCGAATTCAATGAAGGAACATGAACGCATGCATAAAACAACTTTTCCCGATGATATCTAAAATGACAATTACAAAAACCTACCCAGAGTTGGTTTCAGGGGGTATGATTGACAGAAACGATCTCCAAGGGATCGCCCTCCTCATTGTAAAGCTTTTTGGATGGCATGTTCATCAAGTAGTTATAGCAGGGCTATAAGGATTCAAGTGCCCTAGTTGGCTTTCAAGTAAGTCGAATGCTGTCTATGGAACAAAGAGCAAGTTCAAAGTTGTCGCCCGGGAGAAAAGACGCAAGTTAAAGCCGGATGCATGGAAATAAGGGGAACTTTTGTTGGTGAAACTGGTTCACACTTTGTTTACTATCAAGGTTTTTGTGTGGCCGCACTCCCACTCTTTTTAGGGTAGACAGACGAACCTATTATTGTAAGTGGGCGGCCTAACGCACGTCTAAGGCCAAGTTTTTTCCAACTTCTTGATGATCGAACAGCGTTTTATCAACGAATCTTGAAGAATTGGCGAACTGTACCTGAACTTCGTCGTCCTTTCTGACAGGCATTGTCTTGACGTTGTATTTCTGTCGTAGCTCCTTAGATAGAGGGGCTGACATAAGACGTCGCCTTATGTGAGAAGGAGCGGAAAAGTGCCTCTTCCTGTTCTTCCTCCTTGAGGATGTTACAAGGGGATTCCTCTTCATTACTAAAACAGTTGAAGACATTTTCTGAGCTTTGGATCCTCCTCAATGATTGGACCATTAATTAGACCAGTGACCAAGGGGGTTGAAAAATTGAACAGCCAAAGTTTTTTTTTTTTGCTACTATTTACTACTAGGCAGAAGTCGAAATAAAATACGAACCATAGCTAGGCAAAATTGGCGGACTTCTTCGGAAACACAGATAATATAAACATGTACCTAACTGATCTGCTCAGCAACGATTTATTTTCATCTTTCCAGCCAACAAAAATAACAATTTGTTCAAAACACCAGAGTGAAGTTAGCAACGGTTCAGCAACGGTCAACTGCGTGTTTCTTTTCTAAATTTTCGGACTCTAGAGACGTCTAGGAACACATTTATGGCAATTTTAAAATTGTGCCACCAGTCATACAGTCCGTACAGCTCGTTGCTAAGTAACTGTTCCTTCACACATTTCTTATACAGATCAGGTGACCTGGATGCTCGCTGCGCTCGCATCTCCAAGACAGAAAAACATCCCTCATCAGTCCAATTCGACATACCCATCAGTCAAACGCTAATCAAGCAAGATATTTTATAGCCTACCTACTTATCCGAGAAGGTGTTGGATACACCAAGGTGTTTAATCCTAAGGCGTACAATGTGACTGGTGGCACAATTCTTGTACAGCCAGAAATGTGTTCCAAGACGTCCCTAGAGACCAATTAGTTAGAAAAGAAACACGCAGTTGACCGTTGCTGAACCGTTGCTAACTTCACTAAGCTGTTCAAAACATAATTAATTGACTTCAAAATTTTGCGTGCCAAAAATTCAAGTATTGTGTGTTATCTTTTCCCCGCTGGTCTTAAATAATAATATTCAAAAGTGGAGAAATGGACACACAGACACCTGTTCAGAAAGCGATTACCTACCTGGTGAAGTTGTTTCTGAACCTCCGATTCGATTAAGTTAGTTTACAATACTTTAGGCCGGTTCACAAAAGGTACTTAGCTACATTAACTACATTTGCTCATTGATTGAGGAGGCAAAAATCAGCTAAATTAGCAAGACAACAAAAATTACCTAAACAACGGCTTCGCACGAGGACAGCCTTTCACCGGTAAACAACTTCTATACAGCCCTGCTAAGATAAATCTTCGTTTCGACCATTTTCGTGTTTTGTGTAGGACCAAATAAAAACAAGGATAAAAAGAAAACGTTGCCCAAGAATAAAAGCACATCAACGTTTGAATCAGCCATCAACAGAATAATATTCTAATATATTATATTACTTGAAATCGTAACGATGAGCATGGGTCGAATTCGAGATAGAAACCTACCGAACAGCAATTACCAAAGGGCAGGTGGTAGCCGGTGTTTTAATTTTAAAAAATTTAGAACAAATCGGTCAAAAATCATAGTTTCCGATTGATTCCAGATAATAGGAGATCCTAACCATCGGTTTGCAAATTGCTATGTATCAAAAACGTTAAGGCTAAGGACGATCAGATCTGCTAAGGTTAGCTCGCACTTGATCGATGCAACAACTTTTCAAAGCCAACTAAATTCGCCTAGGAGTGAATTTTAAAATGGCAAAATTGAGGATGATTATTACGAAATTTGGCAAAACCACGCGTAAACTTGACTTACTTTAATCGATGAATCGGGATGAAATTCTCAACTGACAAAAACCCTACCAACACAAAGTTGACGAAATGAAGAAAGAGCTTAGTTCGGCGTTCACGCGATTGGAAGAGGGGCGAACAGTGTAGCCCGATCTGGGAGTACATGACCCATGTTTATCACGGATGCTATGATTGTACAGGAGTTATCGATATATCTTTCTGAAACCACCACAACTATCGATGCATCAATTCTTTTGGCTGACATTTTCGCAAAGATTATTTTTCAAGAGTTTTTGACCAAAAAACTCTTGAAAAATTTAGGAGGATTTAAAGGAATTTAAAGGAAATTTCCATTATATTTCGGCCTCATTTCGTAAATAATGAATATTCGTAGTCTCCTACTTCTCACGTAATTACCACAACTTTGAAAGCAAAACCTGAATTGGCAGCCCTGCTACCCTGCGCCCAGATACCCATGGTCCGCTCCGCCATCTTCCCCAAGCTCATTCTTATTTCTTGTGTTAAACCACGACGATAGCAAAATTTCTTCAAATTTTGAAATTCTTATTCAGCAGTTTTTTGTCATTAATTTCGTTAGAATTCGTCAGCGGAATGTCCTCTCGGGAATCTTTATCCCGTTTGCGCGAAAAATTGGCTCGTATAAAAAGGAAAATTAAGTTTAAAGAAAATCGGAAGCTGAAACATCGACGCAGACATTCCTCGTCGTCGCATTCTTTAGAATCGCAATCGGATTGGGGTTCCGACTCGGAAATTTCGTGCCGTTCGTTTGATTCTGATACAGAGTGTAAGTTATTCAAACGCGGTGAATATTTGTAATCGTTGAAAAGTTCAGTCCCTATGTTTCAGTGGCGGTGGTCGACGAGATGGATTGAAATGGACGCGCTTTGGCACAGTTTCAAGATGGCGGTATGCAAGGCTGGAATTTGCGGCTAGTTTTCGGGGAAATCTAGCCGCAGTAACCGAGGGTTACTTTCACGGCTCGGGGAGCTGTTGCAGTAAAAATTTTGGCACTTGAAGCGGCTAGTTTTCGAGGAATTCTAGCCGCTGTAACCGAGGGTTACGTGCTTTCTGCGGTTGGATTTTCTACAGCTAGTTGTTCGGGGAACTCTAGCTGCTGTAACCGAGGGTTACATGTTACTGCCTGAACCGTTTGGAAATCGTCTCTGAGACCTTCAGCCACCTTTTTCCTGCCGTGACTACAGTTTGTTGCTAAACTTAATGGTTTGATCCAATTCTTGCCTGTATTTTATTCCTGCCAACATTCCAATTCCTGTGTTACACTGCTGGTTTTCGGGGAAAACATTGTTGGTAACCTGGAGCTACCTCAAGTGCGGCGTAGTTATTCAATAAAAAATAAAAATGCCGAGGGCATGTTGAATGGTCGTTCAACAGTATTATTTTTTATCCAGAATCTTATTCCTATGGCCTGAATTCAGTACATCGTAATTATTCCATGTAATTCCAATGTGGTTTTGGAACTGGTAGTGAAGACAAACGGCAGTTTTTTGGGAAAAACCGAACTGTTTCTTTGAATTTATTATGCTGCAGCCTTTACGATGCTAGTGGGCAGGGTCAAGCCGGGGGCTTGATTTCTGTCAGGGCGCCTTCTCTTTTTTGGTCGAGGAAGTCGTCCTGATTGGAAGGCTGCCAAGCTATTACAAATGGGTCACGAGAACATCATTTGTTACCGTTTCCAGGTGAGGATGTTGAAGGTTCTCCGGGCACGCCAGAGATCCAGGAAGTATGTCCGACTGCAGAAGGGGTTGGACTGGAAGCTGGTGAGAAGCTACCAGAAGAAGTTCTAGCAGTTTTAGGAGCTTCACAAGACAGAAAAGAAGAGTTTGGTCCAGCGATTCATCATGAGTTGGCCGCCCGATGGTCGACGATAGTCACTTCTGGCTTGATGGACGATGAATGCCAAAAATTGTTGGATTTGCCAGTGCCAGAAAATCTGAAGGCGTTGGTCCCTCCCAAGGTGAATGATGATGTGAAAGATGCAGTCAACGAGGCGGATCTGGTTAGGGATCGATATCAGATAGCGAAGCAACAGATGCTCAGCACTGCGGTATCAAAGATTGGCCAGGTCCTGTCCGAGATGCTCAAAGATCCTAACCGCGAGAATCTCAAAACGATCGAAGACCTTTCAGTGGCTGGGCGCCTACTATGTAACTTGCATTTTGAAATATCCAAGACTCGTCGTTCGATTTTGGTTGTTAAATTGAATAAAGAGGCTCAGCTGGCTCTGTCTGCAACTACGTTGGGAGACCAACTGTTTGGTGATTCGATTGAAGAAAAGCTTAAGGAAGTCCGGGAAAAGGAGAAGAGGAAAATTGCATTGAAACGGCCGGAAAACTCAAAGCGTCCTGTCCAGCGGAAAACGAGGACCAGGGTAGGACGCTCCGACTTCTTTCCTCGAGCCGAACGCCAACAGCCGCAACATCGGTTGAAGAATCAACCTCGGCGACGCCAGGATTACCTCCCTCGCAACCAGGTTGCTCCTCCGCTTCCGCGCCACAGGGAGTGGAAACCTCGTCTGAAAAAGAATGCGCAAAGGCCCCGCAAGCTCGACAACTAACTAATACAACGGTAAGTTATCAGGCGGGTCGATTAAGTCGTCATTTGCAAGCCTGGCGGGATTTAACCTCTGACCCAACCATTTTATCGTTTGTTCGTGGGCTCAAAATTCCGTTTTCTCGGCCGCCGTTTACCAACCAGGTTCCCAAGGAGCCCCAAAGGTCCGATCGGGAAACAAGGGATGTTCAACTGGCGCTGGATAAACTCTTATTGTCTGGGGCTGTCAGTCAAGTAGTACCCTGTCAAGGACAATTCATTTCAAATATTTTTCTCGTTCCTAAGAAAGATGGATCTCATCGATTGATCCTCAATTTGAAGAGACTTAATGAGTTTGTGGTCACTAGCCATTTTAAATTGGAGGATGCAAGAGCTATGTGCCGCATTTTGCAGCTGAATGATTATGCGTCGGTTTTGGACCTTCAAGATGCATATTTTTTGATTTCAGTTTGAGAATGTGATCGGAAATATCTTCGTTTTATTTTCAATCGACAAATTTACCAGTTTAATGTTATGCCCATGGGATTGAGCTGCGCTCCGTTCATTTTTACAAAAATCATGAAGCCTATCGTTTCAGAGCTTAGAGCCCGAGGTTTTCGTTCAATTATTTATTTGGATGATTGGGCGCTGCTTGGTGATTCGAGAGAGAATTGCGAAGAAAATGTATTTCAATCTATTCAGCTCTTAGAGAAATTGGGTTTTCTGGTAAATTACAAGAAAAGTAAACTATTTCCTGAGAAGAAGTTCGAGTTTTTGGGTTTCGTCTTCGATTCATCCAGCATGCTAATATCGTTGCCAGATAAGAAAATTCAAAGATTGATGCGACTGGTTGGACTGTTTTCTAGAAAGGACAGTTGCAGTATTCGTTCCTTTGCTGAGTTTATTGGTTCGTTGGTGGCAGCGTGCCCAGCCATCTAATATAGTTGGGTGTATACTAAGGATTTTGAGAGGGCCAAGTCTTTGGCCTTGAAGAGATCGCACGGTGACTACAATGCAAGAATGATGCTTTCCCCCAAACTGAAGTTGGATTTTGATTGGTGGCTGTCAGCTTTGCCGTCTGGCAGGAACGAGATTGGTGTCAGATCATACAGATTGACCATTTACACGGATGCATCAAGGACCGGTTGGGGACTTTGGGCGAATGGAGAGACGTGCCATGGTCATTGGAATGAACGAGAATTGAAGGAACACATAAATGTTTTGGAGCTTAGAGCTGTGTTTTTTGGTCTTAAATGTTATGCTGCGGGCTTGTCGGATTGTAACGTTCTTTGTAGAGTAGACAACACCACGGCGATTGCTTATGTCAATCGAATGGGTTCTGCCCGACATCAAAGTTTGCATGTGATTGCTAAGGATATTTGGAAATGGTGCGAGGAACGGAACATTTTTGTGTTCTGTTCATACATCCCCACGTCCGAGAACAACGTAGCCGATGAACAGTCAAGAATCCCTCTGAATAAGGAAACGGAATGGTGTTTGAATGACACAGCTTTTCAAACTATAGTTGAGCGTTTTGGTCAGCCTGAAATAGATTTATTTGCGACCAGGATTAATCGAAAATGTCAAAAGTTTATTTCTTGGACCAGAGATCCTGAATGTTTTTCAGTAGATGCTTTTACCATCCCTGGGACGGTTTTTTCTTTTATGCTTTTCCGCCATTTGCGGTTGTATCCAGGGTTATTCAGAAAATCATTCAAGAAAAGGCTCGCGGGGTGGTTGTTGTGCCTCAGTGGCCTTCCCAGCCATGGTATCCTACATTTATGGCCTTGGTAGAGGATTACGTTCTTCTGGAACCTAATGTCGATCTTCTGTATTTTGACAGGGAACGGTTTCCTCTGAAAGTTACCCTGGTGGCTGGAATTTTATCAGTGAAGCTCTCGTCAAAGGAGGTGTTCCAGAATGCTTGTTGAAAACTTGCGTGGCATCGATTCGATCTTCAATCATCAAACAGTATGATGTCGGTTTGAAGCTGTGGTGGAAGTTTTGTAAGTTGAGACTCTTGGACCCTTTCGATGCCAACGTGTCAACACTTTTGCTGTTTTTTCAAGAGCAAGTCGACAAGGGTATGTCATATGGAGCGGTTTGTTCTTATCGTGCTTCGCTTGGCCAAATTTTGAACGCGGACGTTCTATCGAGTTTTGCGATCAAGAGATTTTTCAAGGGTCTATACGGCCTTCGGCCCGAATATCCAAAGTATGTCGACACGTGGGACCCAGCTCAAGTGCTGGAGTTTTTCAAGAAAAATTCATCATCGATTACCGATTTGAAGTTTCTGAGTATGAAGTTGGCCATGCTGCTAGCTCTTACTTCGGGCCAGAGAGTTCAGACGCTGGCCAGTATTGACACAAAAGGAATATCGGTCGTCAATGGTGCCATACGGATTGCGGTAAACAAAACTGTCAAGACATCGGGGAGGGGAAGACCTCAACCAGTTATCTGCTTGCCGATATACTCAGAAGATTGCGCCATTTGCCCAGTAACCTACTCAGTTTTTCTAAAATATTTCCATAACGGTTATGGTTCATAGCCGGTTTCATAAGTAAATGCCGGATTCAGGCATAAGTAAATTTATTTCTTCTGCAATTGTGGCATTTGATTGGCAGTGTTCTGCTGGATTCCTTGTCACAACTGGCTTTCAACAGCTACGAATATTCATTATTTACGAAATGAGGCCGAAATATAATTGATAGATTAAACGAACTTACCTGTAAGTGAAGTTCAATCTATATTATATGAGGCCTCATTGAAGTAAATAATGTCCCACCCTCCCGAAAATTTATTTTCCCTGGTTTCATAGTTGCGACAAGGTGTTCTGTGCACTCATTCTGTGCAGTGTTCACGTTTCCAGATTTCACGAATATCATTCCGAATTCTCTTCGGAATCCGGAATGTATTCTGGGAGCTTTCAAGACATGAGCTTGGGGAAGATGGCGGAGCGGACCATGGGTATCTGGGCGCAGGGTAGCAGGGCTGCCAATTCAGGTTTTGCTTTCAAAGTTGTGGTAATTACGTGAGAAGTAGGAGACTACGAATATTCATTATTTACTTCAATGAGGCCTCATATAATATAGATTGAACTTCACTTACAGGTAAGTTCGTTTAATCTATCAATTTGGCTTGGCTCAGTGTTGCCAACTCGTCGCCTTGCTTTCCCTTTGTCGAGCAGTGAAAAAACTTCTGAATTCGACTAAAAACCTCTGACATTCAAAAAGTGGTGTTCTTAAGTCCAACATTAAAAAATACGAATATAAAATGATCAAAGTCGACTTCGAGATCAAACTCAACTTCGAGTTCAAACTCAACTTCAAGATCAAAGTCAACTTCGAATTCAAAGTCAACGTCGAGTTCAAAAGTAAACTTTGAGATCAAAGTCAACTTCGAGTTCAAACTCAACTTCGAGATCAAAGTCAACTTCGAGATCAAAGTCAACTTCGAGATCAAAGTCAACTTCGAGTTCAAAGTCAACTTCGAGTTCAAACTCAACTTCGAGATCAAAGTCAACTTTGAGATCAAACTCAACTTTGAGATCAAAGTCAACTTCGAGATCAAAGTCAACTTCGAGATCAAAGTCAACTTCGAGTTCAAAGTCACCTTCGAGATCAAAGTCAACTTCGCGATCAAAGTCAACTTCGAGTTCAAGCTCAACTTCGAGATCAAAGTCAACTTTGAGATCAAACTCAACTTTGAGATCAAAGTCAACTTCGAGATCAAAGTCAACTTCGAGTTCAAACTCAACTTCGAGTTCAAAGTCAACGTCGAGATCAAACTCAACTTCGAGATCAAAGTCAACTCGAGTTCAAACTCAACTTTTAGATCAAAGTCAACTTCGAGATCAGGGGCGGCTCCTGGCAGGAGCAGAGGAGCATGTGCACCCCCTGGCCAAAATGAGAAAGAAAAAAACAGTGACCTACCTTAATAATAACATTATTACTGCCACTAAACTCTTCACTATCAATCCTCTCTGAAAAACAACAACAACGTCATTGGCAAAGCCTCAGG
Organism: Nesidiocoris tenuis; assembly: GCA_036186465.1. Classification (NCBI taxonomy): domain Eukaryota; kingdom Metazoa; phylum Arthropoda; class Insecta; order Hemiptera; family Miridae; genus Nesidiocoris; species Nesidiocoris tenuis. The sequence continues at coordinate 825,352 of AP028910.1, forward strand.
ATCACCGACGGATAGCGCTATACTGTATGGCGGCTCGTGCACGAACTAGTAATGCACTAGATCGGTCTTCGTGGTCGTGTATTTCTGGAAGTGTATGAGTGAGCCAGCCAATGCCTCACCGTTCCGTCCAGGTGCACATTTTCTGTCTGCTCCGCCGGTCGAATGCGGTCTAATCGAGGTAATCTTATCTTATCAGTTCGAAAACTGATATGATTTAGTAAAAATCGCGGTGTTTTCTTCTGCGGTTCAATAAAAATTAGTGATGTGAAGGTAGTTCAATTGAATTTTTCTAAGTTTACTTTGGAGGAGAAAATAGCAATCCGGGAACCCGGCCGCTACTCACCTGCACTGGAAGGACTTTTACTGAAGGTAAAAGCTAAAAATCGCTCCACGACTCGGAAATGCAACCGACAATACTTAGGTACTTCAATTTCAACCTTTACAAAATAGGGTTTCTGAAAATTGATAGATGGTAATCATCTTAAAATTCCTCTGTTATCACTAGTGAACGTTTTTTGGTGTTCATTTTATAATAATGAGACGTGAAAGTGTGGAAAACTTTCCTATTAATTTGCATTTACTTAGTTGAAATTGATATTTGGCTGAGACCAACTGACTGTTTATGATAACATATTCCCTTCGCGATTGTTCCATAATATAATATATTATTATCTATATCATAGATCTAGATAATATTATTATCTTATGGCCTAAGTGCACCCCCTGGGTTTAAGGGCAGGAGCCGCCACTGTTCGAGATCGAAGTCAACTTCGAGTTCAAACTTAACTTCGAGTTCAAACTCAACTTTTAGATCAAAGTCAACTTTGAGATCAAAGTCAACTTCGAGTTCAAAGTCAACTTCAAGATCAAAGTCAACTTCGAGTTCAAAAGTAAACTTCGAGTTCAAAGTCAACTTCGAGATCAAAGTCAACTTCGAGTTCAAACTCAACTTCGAGATCAAAGTCAACCTCGAGATCAAAGTCAATTTTGAGATCAAAGTCAACTTCGAGATCAAAGTCAACTTCGAGATATAAGTCAACTTCGAGATCAAAGTCAACTTTGAGATCAAAGTCAACTTCGAGATCAAAGTCAACTTCACGTTCAAACTCAACTTCGAGTTCAAACTAAACTTCGAGATCAATGTCAACTTCGAGATCAAACTCAACTTCCAGATCAAAGTCAACTCGAGTTCAAAGTCAACTTCGAGTTCAAACTCAACTTCGAGATCAAAGTCAATTTCGAGATCAAACTTAACTTCGAGTTCAAACTCAACTTCGAGATCAAAGTCAACTTCGAGATCAAAGTCAACTTCGAGCTCAATTTTAACTTCGAGTTCAAACTCAACTTCGAGATCAAAGTCAATTTCGAGATCAAAGTCAACTTCGCAATTAAAGTCAACTTCGAGTTCAAACTCAACTTCGAGTTCGAACTCAACTTCTAGATCAAAGTCAACTTTGAGATCAAAGTCAACTTCGAGTTCAATTTCAACTTCGAGTTCAAACTCAACTTCGAGATCAAAGTCAATTTCGAGATCAAAGTCAACTTCGCAATTAGAGTCAACTTCGAGTTCAAACTCAACTTCGAGTTCGAACTCAACTTCTAGATCAAAGTCAACTTTGAGATCAAAGTCAACTTCGAGTTCAATTTCAACTTCGAGTTCAAACTCAACTTCGAGTTCAAACTCAACTTCGAGATCAAAGTCAATTTCGAGATCAAAGTCAACTTCGAGTTCAAACTCAACTTCGAGATCAAAGTCAATTTCGAGATCAAAGTCAATTTCGAGATCAAAGTCAATTTTGAGATCAGTCAACTTCGAGATCAAACTCAACTTCGAGATCAAAGTCAACTCGAGTTCAAAGTCAACTTCGAGTTCAAACTCAACTTCGAGATCAAAGTCAATTTCGAGATCAAAGTCAACTTCGAGTTCAAACTCAACTTTTAGATCAAAGTCAACTTCGAGATCAAAGTCAACTTCGAGTTCAAACTCAACTTCGAGATCAAAGTCAATTTCGAGATCAAAGTCAACTTCGAGTTCAAACTCAACTTCGAGATCAAAGTCAATTTCGAGATCAAAGTCAACTTCGAGATCAAAGTCAACTTCGAGTTCAAACTCAACTTCGAGTTCAAACTCAACTTTTAGATCAAAGTCAACTTCGAGTCAAAGTCAACCAAGAGTTCAAAAGTAAACTTCGAGTTCAAAGTCAACTTCGAGTTCAAACTCAACTTCGAGATCAAAGTCTACTTCGAGATCAAAGTCAATTTCGAGATCAAAGTCAGCTTAGAGTTCAAACTCTTATTCTAGATCGATAGATAAAAGTTTGAAACACTTTCTGGCCATTAAAAAAAAACCTCTGAAATCCTTCTGAAAGTTTCATTAAAACGTCTAGAACAGAGGGATCCCTCAACTAGCCTTATTACTTCCATATGTACAGAGTAAATGGAAGTATTGTGATCGTCCTAAAATCGAGAATCGGAACGGAGCTTCAGAAAAAACTTTTTCCTAAACACATTTACTCAGAATCATTTCCTGAACAAGTGTCTGTGTGTTCGTGTGTCCGTCTGTCCGTCTGTGGTCATTTACAAAAATGGCCATAACTCCCTCATTTCTCAACCTTTTTTCAAATTTCTTGAGCTGAAATGTTTGTCTTGGCAAGACCTAACACCCACCCGGTTTAATCGGAATTTGGATAACGCACAGTACTTCCGATATATTTGCATTTTTAGTGTTTTCTATTTTTTTTTTCCGGCCGCAAAAATGAACCGATTTGAGCGTTCTTGGTCTTAAAATCTTTGTTTTACCTTGCAGAATATGTGGATATTTTTTACATTCCAAAAATGTAGCGTTTTTCCATTTTGGGCGAATTTTAAAATTGTAATACTGAATTTTTTGATATTTTTGACCTAAACACTTTCAAAAGCAGTCAAAATATGATCAAATTGTGTCACAATTTTACGTTTCAAAATATGGAAGTATTGTGTGTTATCTACGCACCACTGGTTTTTCCTGTGTTATGCACCTCGAAACCTCTAGGAACGGAGGGAAAACCTCTGATATGGCAACACTGTCGCCACTAGGCTCAAAATAATTTCTGTACTTTATGTTATTTTATTGTTACTTTATGTTATTTGTTATTTGTTACTTTATGTTACTGAAATTCTAGAATAATAACAACTAAATTTCGTGTTTCACAAGTACTTATATATCATACGGTTTGTTTTTGGAAACGAAACCAGTGGTGCGTAGATAACACACAATACTTCCATATTTTGAAACGTAAAATTGTGACACAATTTGATCATATTTTGACTGCTTTTGAAAGTGTTTAGGTCAAAAATATCAAAAAATTCAGTATTACAATTTTAAAATTCGCCCAAAATGGAAAAACGCTACATTTTTGGAATGTAAAAAATATCCACATATTCTGCAAGGTAAAACAAAGATTTTGAGACCAAGAACGCTCAAATCGGTTCATTTTTGAGGCCGGAAAAAAAAAAAATAGAAAACACTAAAAATGCAAATATATCGGAAGTACTGTGCGTTATCCAAATTCCGATTAAACAGGGTGTTAGGTCTTGCCGAGATAAACATTTCAGTTCAAGAAATTTGAAAAAAGGTTGAGAAATGAGGGAGTTATGGCCATTTTTGTAAATGACCACAGACGGACACACGGACACTTGTTCAGGAAGTGATTCTGAGTAAATGTGTATAAGAAAAAGTTTTTTCTGAAGCTCCGTTCCGATTCTCGATTTTAGGACGATCACAATACTTCCATTTACTCTGTAAATATGGAAGTAAAAGGAATGCGTTTGCAGAATTGGCAGAGTTCTTTGGATACACGAAACGTGCACGTATCACTGATCTACTTAGCAGAGTTTCTACACTTTTTTTTATTTATGCACAATCGAACCCGGATCATGAAGAGGGGAACGACGGCAGTACCTAATAGAATAAGAAGGCCTCCTGTGGAAGGTGGGAAGGGTTGGTTTCTCTGTTCCATTAAGCCGTTAAAACGTCCGACTCTTTTCATTGTGCGGAGCGATCATCAACGAATTGAGCGAGAATCAACCCTTGCGCAGGGCGCGAGCTGCGGGGATGGGTTCAACCCGGAGGATGAGAATCAACCCGGAGGAAACATTCTTATCAGACCTTGCGAGGATAATAAACCCCACAGTGTAAGAATTTGCAGCGTTTGGACATGAGTTTGAGTTTTTTAATTTCGCACATTTTTCTTGTTCGAGTACCGATGCCCTATCGGTACTATCGATAGTGTCAGCAGATAGTTTTGCCTTTTTACTCAACTCGAATTACAACTGGCCGCAAATCGCTGAAAATGAATAGACCTATTAGACCTAACATTTTCAGCGATTTGCGGCCAGTTGTAATTCGAGTTGAGTAAAAAGGCAAAACTATCTGCTGACACTATCGATAGTACCGATAGGGCATCGATATAAATTGAGCAACAGTGCTACCGTTGCGCATTGCGCGTTGGCTCCTCCGTTCGGTCCCTCTCGCTCTCTCAATGATCGCCAAGTAGGTACATCATTGCCGTCTTCGATCTGCGATCTCATCTTATCAGTGTAAACAAATACAATTTTTTTACAATGTTTAATGAAAATCAAAGCACCGTCGTCATTTTGGGTCCCCTCGGTAGTGTTCGTCAGACAATAGGTTTCCAGTTCGAATTTGCTAATAATTAAATGCGGTCGTGCATAAGTTGACATCTTTCTTTACTGTAGTTAGTTAGATACTCGTAGCCTTCAGTTTCGCCCTTCCTAGTCTTCTCAGGATTTGGTCAAGTCCTGATGTTGTTCACACATCAAGTGAACAACGCTTTTCTTTGGAAAAATGTTCCTTCAGCAGCGATGGATCTCCCCGTGTCGGCCGACTTTGACGTAAATCCACGGTAAACAGCAAGATGAGGTGGGCCATCGCAGGATATGGAGTTTTAATCCTCCTGAAACTCGCCGGTGGAGGTAGGTGGGGTTATCTGCTTCAGAAGGTACCTACGGTGCCAGATGTTTTTCTTTTGCGTGCGCAGGAAAACCATAGTTTTGATTAAAAAACTTGGAAAAATCTGATGATAGTTTTAAAATCCCCAATTCCCATTCGCATACCTAAGCTGCAAGCTAACGTCAACATTTCAAGACCAAAATTGGTTCATTTTTGCAATCAGTAATAAATAAGAAGAATTATTGTTAAATTAAGCTTAACGTCAAAATTCATGTTTTAAACCGGGCCTGACTTAAAGAAGGGGGTTCTACACAGAAAGGTTTGACCTGTGAAGGCCACATCATTTCCAGTGCTAGAGGGGGATTCGAACCCCCAGTCCTCGACTTTGAAATTCTTTAGTTTAAAAATCCTCAATTCCCATTCGCATACCTAAGCTGCAAGCTAACGTCAACATTTCGAGACCGAAATTGGTTCCTTCTTGCGATCAGTAGGTATTAAATAAGAAGAATTTTTGTTAAATTAAGCTCAACGTCAAAATTTATGTTTTAAACCGGGCCTGACTTAAAGAAGGGGTTACACTGAAAGGTTGGACCTGTGAAGGCCACATCATTTCCAGCGCTAGAGGGGGATTCGAACCCCCAGTCCTCGACTGGAGGCCAAAAACGGATAATCCCCTTGGACTGCTCGGCCACACCAGACCCACGACCTGTTTTTCCGGTTTTTGAATGAACAAGAGAGCTACCCTGTTTGGTCTTGGTTTGAAGCTGGCCTGACGTGCTTATGGTTCGTTTTTCGTTTAAAGCAAACCTATGTAATCGGTCTGGAGAAATATTTTTTAACACCACCTGAAAATGTTAAGGGTGTAGAAACCGGGGTTCTGTGTAGAAACCGGGGTTCTGTGTAGAAACCAGGTTTCTGTGTAGGAACCAGGTTTCTGTGTAGGAACCAGGTTTCTGTGTAGGAACCAGGTTTCTGTGTAGAAACCGTGTTTTGGTGTAAACCCCGGGTTTTGGTGTAGAAACCGAATCTGCAATAAAACGTATTAACATCCTCCGAAAATTTCAATGCAACGTTTCAAGGGTGTAACGTTTCAAGGGTGTAAGTACAAACAGGTGTAAAAACCGAATCTGCAATAAAATTTTTTTTTGTCCGTTCGCCGTTCGGGGCTTTTTAGGAGAATGGGGTTTTTGTAAATTTTTGAACTTTTTCATTGTCAGGAAAATTTTTTAACACCCCCTGAAAATATGTTGGTTTACATTTCAAGGGATGGAGAATCCAAATCTGCAATAAAAATGTTTGGTCCATCTCCCGTTCGCCGTCCAGGGTTTTCAGGTGGGAGGAGTTTTCGTCGATTTTTGTAATTTTCACTAAAAATCAGGTTCCGTATCTAGTTGGTCCTAATTCCAAGGTCTGTAATGCAGCTGTTGAAATGGGGGAAACTTCGTATTTTTCAGAAAATTTGTAACATAGGCATGCGAGGCATAATTTTCTATAAATTTTTGGATACTGAATCGTATGGGACCATTGCCACGGCAGTAGCTTCAACCGTTTAGGATATATTGCAGATTTAGTGAGACGTTTTTTAGTTATTCAAAATTTCTTTAATTGTCAATGAATTGAAAACTACTTGAGCTACAAAATTCGTTTTCCACTCGTTGGAATCCCTATAAAAACTTCTGTCCACCCAATATTTTCAATTTAAAGAATTTGGTCTGGTTATGCAAACCAGCAAAACTAAAATTGGAAAAAGTTGAGAATTAGCCCTTGGTTCCTAGATACGGTTGATTGGTCACACTATACCAGTTGTGCTTATGCCAGGTGAAGCGTTTATTGTTCACCCACAGCTTGTTGGTGCGCAGAGTAAGCTTAGCTTGCGGTTAGACATTCCTCATCTCCCACCTTAGGGGTAGCATACGCTGAAGCTGCCCGAGACCAGATTGCCAGGGGTCTTGGCGAGGGAGGGTGTTCGCTGCTGACTTCCTTGGTTGGCCCTTGCGGACAGGCGCGGCGTGGACTTGGACTTGACGGAGCCTTGGGTGGTCCTCTGGAATCGTTGGGAGAGAATATTTGCTGCCTGTGCGGCTTAGGAACAGCAATGTTGGTTGGAGAGGGCCGAGGCATCGCAATTCCATGCTCACTACCAATATCTGGTTGGTGCTCAGATGGGGCCACCAGACTGCGCAGGTTGCGGGGACCTCATGCAGGCGAGATGGATGTGCAAGGCTTGAGGAGGAACCATCTACTTGGAGGAATGATGTGGCTCAGCGATGCTCCGTGTGTAACATGGGGGAGACAGAGGACATTTTACACTTTTTGGGGCGTGCCCGGTACTAGCGGAGGTCAGGAGTGCTTTCTTTGGGGCGAGTTGGCTCTCGAGGGAGGACTGCTTGGAGCGAGTGTCTGGCTTCTACTTTGCTGCTTGGAGATACCGCTGGGATCTCGTGCAACATTTTAACTACTAGGGTCGTTTCCTTTATGAAGAATGCTTTCGCTCTTGTTGAATAAATCAGCTCAGTTTTGGGAAGAGAATAATACCATTTTTAAGCACGGAAGCAAATACTTGTAATTCTCTGAATAATGTAATTAAAAATGATTCAAGTATGCCTCAAGAACCGTTATGGTAAAGCTTGTCTCACTCTCATGTTGCCAAGCGCAGCTGGTTTAGTGTGAGAGCGTCACCTGGTTGGTGTAATAGATGAATGGTCGGAAGTAGAAGATCAATCAACTGTATCTAAGAAGGTCGGGAGGAGAGGGTCGGAACTATGCAGGACATGTCGCTCTAGTCTCTCAGCACTTATGTACAGTGACACACGGCTACTCATTGCCTCTCCCCCTTGGAGAGGAGCCGGATCCAACGCGTTGAACCTGTTTGGTTAGAATTGGTTCAGAGTTTGTTGAACATCGGGCTGAGCCAGGAATTGTCTGCTCATGACGAGGATTTTTTTTGCCTCCGCAGTGGAGCTGGGCGGTGAAAATTGCCCTGAAGACCCTGTCTGTGCCCTCGCAAACACAGAATGTCACACGCCTGAGCCACCTCGGCCACCCCGACTCCAACCCTACCTTAATTTTAAGGCCAGTAAAACAGCTGTTGAAGCTGGAAAAATTCGTACTTTTTAGGAAATGTGCAACATAAGCATGACATGCCACACATTGTGTGGAATCAATAAATTTTTCGATCGCCACAGTGAAAGCTCCAACTGTTCAGGATTTATTGCTGTTGTAGTGAGACATTTTTGAGTTCTTTAAAATTTTTGCAATTTTGAATAAATCGAAAACCACTAGACCTACAAAATTCGTTTTTCACTCATTGGAATCTCCACAAAAACTTCTGCCTAACCAATACATTCAGTTTAGAGATTTTGTTGGTATTATACAAATCAGCTCTCCTGAATCATTTTTAATTTCATTATCCAGAGAATTAGATAATTATTATGTAAATTATGTAGGCAATTAAGGATAGATTAAATAGTGAAGTTCACAAAATTAAACGATGTGCTGCGCTAAAAAGATTGGTTCTCATCAAGGTAGGTCTGTCAAGTACAGTAGATGATGTAGCTTTATTGCTGGGTTGAAAAAATACCTAGTTTTTCTAAATCGCCATGTAAAATACTAATTTATACTGAAATGCTGAAATAATTATAATTACTAAATTCTGCGAATAAAAACTCAAAAAATGAGAGAAGAGAAATAGTCTAGTCTACTAAATTCTGCGTTTCAGGTGCACACATCATAAGTTTTGTCTTTGCAATCGGAAAATGAACCCTTGTGCAAAATTCGCAGTTCTTGGGATACGCAGAAAAATAATGTGCATATGTCACTGATCTACTTAGTAGCGATTTTTAATATTTTTTTGTTTTCTGTCTTCCTTTAAAGAGACCACATCAAGAAAACATGAGGGTCTTTGCGCTCCCTACCTTGGTGAAGTCTGTAAAAACTACTTATCGGGGCTCGTCTGGTTCAACAACAGTGGAACGAATTCCGCAAGCTGGAAAAATGAATTTATCACTCAAAGTTTATGGGAGGAGATGATCAATCGCCTTAAGGAGCCGTGCCGTAGCGCTGCAGAGGTAAACTCAGTTATTATAGCATTGTAAGCTAATTCATGTGCAAAGGTTAATTTCTTTAACAAACATAGGGCGACAAACATGAAATGATCTTATCAAAGTGGATGTGGTTTATTGTGCAACTGCTATGTTTGATGTGAATCGTGCCACAGTAGGTCAGTTGCGCCTTGTGAATTAATGGGTTTCATCAATGCCTTGTGCTCCAAACGTGTTGTGAAAAAAGAAAAAATTGGATGAAACAAGACCAAAACGCCACAAAGTCTTATGCAGTGGTTTATTATTGACATTTCTTGCTTCAATTATTCTATGCATATTCTGTCCAAGGTTTAAAATTTTTAATCACCTTCCTATGTTGAGACTGGTCAAATATTATTTTATAGTTGTTGAAGGTGTCGCAGATGGTTCACTATGGTTGGTTTGAGTTTAAGAGAGATTCTTACACTCAGTGAATTTGAGGGGAAGTGATTCTGAGTGAAAGTGTATTAGTAAAAGTTTTTTCTGCTCCGAACCGATTTTCGATTTTAGGACGATCACAATACTCTGTAAACATGGAAGTAAAAATTATGGGAATTTTGAGAGCTGTAACTGGGTACTTTTGTTTACAAACATATGTGGTCGTTGACTTTGTCTATTATATCGTGGGCTCAGTGCTAAAAGTGGCTAACTCCAATTTTCTCGATTTTCAGTTATCTACTCCATAACATTATTCCAGGTGCGGGCTTTCAAATGCTACAACTAGATCAAGAAAATAATTATTTTTAGGCCACCAACATAGCCAAACAAACACTATGCAGCTCCCAGAGTGAAGTCAACCGGGCGTCTCATCTGTTTTCCTCGATTATCTCAAAACTATGAATTTCGGGTTAGCCACTTATAGCATTGAACCCACGATATATATATATATATATATTGATTTGTCTATGAACCAGGTCACAAAATGGCGATGTTGGGCAAAATAATTTATGCGCATCATTCAATAAAAAAGGCGCAACCTACCCACAGGTGTTGCTGTACAAAGAGGTCTTTCTTGTACATATGAAAAATTTATGTACCCATACGGTTTAATCTTGATATTCCTATGGCCCAATGTGATGTACCTGGTAACCTCCTGTGTTTTTCGGCAGAAACTACTATGCGCTTATGCTTTCCCGTCTTGCGTCGTCAAAGAAAAAGGGGCTATACCATTGCCGCTGTGTTACGAGGAATGTGTTGCCGTCCGTGAGGTCTTCTGCTACAGTGACTGGGCTCTTATAGAATCCAATAAGAACCGAAGGGTTTACATCAAGTCCAAAGGCCATTTCACATTGCCAAACTGTGATGAGTTACCAAAGTACAACAATAACCAAACTCCGACTTGCTCTTGGACCAAAATTATTGAGAAGAAAAAAGATGAAGTCACGAGTGAGAATCTATTTTTTTCATTCTGCATGATAATTATAAGCTCAAATTGAAATCACTTCTTGACATACGTAGCGCTGTTTCTTGAGAACGCGCCACTGATTAAGTAGATTGCTATTTTCATTTTTATTCACTGTTTGGCTGCAGCTGACTGTGTCCGAGGCCGGGGAAGATGGTACTTGGGCACAAAAAATGTTACCAAAGATGGCATCGCTTGCCAGCGTTGGGATTCCCCACATCCTCATTCTCATGATCGTCCGCCACCGTTTTTCCCAGAAGTTGTTGACGCTGAAAATTACTGCAGGAACGCTGGTGGCGAAGAACCTGTCCCCTGGTGTTACACGATGAACCCTGAGATTCGTTGGCAATATTGTGATATCCCTGCATGTGGTAAGCATCTGACGTATTTTTTCCGACGCAGTAATTTGTTGGGTCACGTTCCATGATCAGTTTTGCGACCTTTTGTGAGAATTGTCGTCGTGGAAGATGAGCTCTGTTTTCCAAACTATTTTATAATACTCGTTAGTTTCTTGAACTTGATCATCCAATTTGGGAATCTGGAAAAACCTCGAATGAAAATTCTAGATTTGAGGACAAGCAAGCATACTCCCCCCCCCACCTGCTCTTAACTTCTATTTTTTTCTTATAGAACTAGCTCTTTAAGCTATGGACTGTGTTTAGGTGCTAGTTTTGGCCATAGCAAGTTGAAGTTGAAGTAGTGGAAAGAAAGAAAGATTTTTGGCCGTAAATGATGTTTCAGCAGTTACGACCTTAAGACCGCTCCGCTAGCAGATGTCTTAACCAGTAGACTACCTGGCGACTACCGTCTGTTGGCCGGTTTACAAACTCCTAAACTTTCGTAGAACAGACTACTTCTATTCCCTCAATTTGAGTTTCTATTCGAATTATGGGGTTCCACAACTTCTTCCCAAATGATTTAATTCATACTCTTCTGCACGTCGAGCAGTTGATTGGAAACTTGTTAGGTTCACTAGAGGATCCTTTATCTTTTGGCCTTTCACTTGCTGCTTTCACTTAACCCCTGTCTATATTAGGTGGTTGTAGTAGTTGTGGTGCCAGTTTCGGTTTTTTACTGACGGTGGCTTGACCGCCAAAACCTGTTCAAAAACTTGTAAACTTCTGTGGGACAGACTACTTCTATTCCCTTAATTTGAGTTTCTATTCAACTTTCCACGTTGTCACATGACTCCCTCCTAAGGAGCCGTTGCTCCTTCTACGGGCAGCTTAGCTAGAGCGCACATGAAGCTTGCTGCCATATTTTGATGGTGAAGGAGATAAGGTGAGGGAAAGTTGACGTAAGCTGAGGGTTGCATAATGTCGCGTGAATCCTTATTTACCAAGGCCCGATTGCTTCAATTGCTCTGTTGTGCGATTTATCAGTGAATTGACTGAACATGAGGAATACTGTTTTGAGATCTTCGAATCCCACTGCTGCCACCATTTTACCGAAAGAAAGATTTTTGGCTGAAAACTATGGTATAGCAAAACTTTTAGTCACCTAATACAAGGTGCGATCCAGAGACCTCTTGCTTTGCAAGCGAATGTCTTAAACAGTAGACTACCAGGTGATTGCAATAGCTGATCAGTATTTCATCGCCCAAAGATGTTTGAAGATGTGTTTTGTAATTGTTGTTCAGATGCCATAAATGGAGAAAACATTGAAAATCCGGAGTTGATGATGGACACACTTCTGGCGCCAACATACATTGTCATCATAAGCGCTGCGGGGTTCATCACCATTGTCATCATTCTGTTATTATTCCTCCTCTGTCAACGGGTCGTCCATCATCGGCGGGCGTACAGACAAACCCCGACTAGAGTAAATCTTTCAAGCTAACAATCTTATTACCAAACATAGAATGATCGCCATGATTTGCGATTTATTTTTGAACCAAACTTCGGGTTGAAAATTCATAGAAGTACGAACCAACCTGTCAGTAGGTGAGAAATCAGGGACGAGAATCAATAACGGGGAAACTTCTAGCCAAGGTTTCATTGTTATCTTGCGGCTCAAAAGCTCGGTGAAAGAGCTTTAAGTTTCCCCGTTATTGACCTCTGGTTCCCGATCTCTCGACTGCTGACATTGATTTCTGGGTCGATTGTTCAATCTCAATATCTATAATCGCTTCCAGCCAAATCCATCTGTTTGGTACTTGAGAGGTTTTATTCAGAGTTTTTCAGAAACGTTGAACCATATTGTAAAGAATCTAGAAACAACCCAAATCGTGGAATTGGGGTATTAGTAAATTTACACTGATTTCCTACTACGATAAAAATATTAGTATCTACACACTACTTAACCTTGTAAACCTTCCCTCCGTTCCTTTAACATTTCCTTCTCTTTCTTGTTGGAGCCCTTCTTTGTCATCTTCTTCATTACCCCTTCTCCTCTCTTTTCTTTATTTGATTCATTTTTATAATATTTACGACTCTATATATCGCACCCCTCGTGGAATACTGTAACATCTCAATTTTCGGCATAATTTGTATTGTAAGCTAGACAAATTTTGAGCAAACATTGTGTAGCTGCCAACATTGAGTAAACATGTGTATAGCTTACAATACAAATTATACCGAAAATTGAGGTGTTACAGTATTCCACGAGGGGTGCGATATGTTGGTTCATTTTTTCAAGAAATGAACCTTTGCAATCGGTCTGGAAATTTTTTTTTAATACCCCCAGAAACTTTGTTGGTTAACGTTTCGAGGGGTGTAAGATTCAAATCTGCAATAAAATATTTTAGTCCGTCCATCGTACGCCATCCGGGGTTTTTCAGGGGGAACGAGTTGTCTTAAATTCTTGACATTTTCACCAAAAATCTGGTTGGTCCTAACGTCTCAACAGAACCCTACCCTAATTTTAAGGTCAGTAAAACAGCTGTTGAAGTGGGAAAAAATTCGTGTTATTAGGAAATTGGCAACCTATGTGAGGCATAATTTTCTATAGATTTTTCTATGCTGAATCAAATGGCGGTAGCTTCAACCGTTCAGGATAACATCTACGAGGTGATAGGGGTTTATTCAAACGACTTTAGTTCTACCCAAGGAACTCCTACCAAGGTTCCTTGGGTAGAACTAAAGTCGTTTGAATAAACCCTTATCACCTCGTAGATATGGAGTTCTACCAAATAACAAGCCTCAACGACAGAAGAATAGCCAGGATAACATCCTGAACGCTAATTTTAGTTTTGCTGATGTGTATAATACGACCAATTCTTTCAATGAAGATATTGGGTAGTTTTTGTGGGTCTTCCAATGAGTGAAAAACAAATTTTGTATCTCTAGCAGTTTTGGATTCATTAAGAATTGGAGAAACTCAAATATGTCTCGTGAGAATCTCCTCGTTGGAATACCCACAAAAACCACCCCATAACTTCAAATTAAAGAATTTGATCGTATCATACAAATCAGCAAAACTAAAATTGGAAAAAGGAGAGAATTTGGCCTTGGTTCATGGACACGGTTGATTGATCTAATCACGACCACTGCCCTAATTCACCTACAAGGTGGCACACTCACACTAGGCCAGTTGCGCTTGGCAACATGAGAGCAAGACAAGCTTCCACAATGGTTCTGAGGTATTCTTGAGGCATTTTTACTTCCATATTCACAGAGTGATTACTTCCATATTTACAGAGTAAATGGAAGTATTGTGATCGTCCTAAAATCGAGAATCGGAACGGAACTTCAGAAAAAACAATATGTAAAACCAGTGGTGCGTAGATAACACACAATACTTCCATATTTTGAAACGTAAAATTGTGACACAATTTGATCATATTTTGACTGCTTTTGAAAGTGTTTAGGTCAAAAATATCAAAAAATTCAGTATTAAAATTTCAAAATTCGCCCAAAATGAAAAAACGCCACATTTTCGGAATGTAAAAAATATCCACATATTCTGCAAGGTAAAACGAAGATTTTGAGACCAAGAACGCTCAAATCGGTTCATTTTTGCGGCCGGAAAAAAATAAAATAGAAAGCACTAAAAATGCAAATATCTCGGAAGTACTGTGCGTTATCCAAATTCCGATTAAACAGGGTGTTAGGTCTTGCCGAGACTAACATTTCAGTCCAAGAAAATTGAAAAAAGGTTGAGAAATGAGGGAGTTATGGCCATTTTTGTAAATGACCACAGACGGACAGACGGACAGACGGACACACGGACACACGGACACACAGACACTTGTTCAGGAAGTGATTCTGAGTAAATGTGTATAAGAAAAAGTTTTTTCTGAAGCTCCGTTCCGATTCTCGATTTTAGGACGATCACAATACTTCCATTTACTCTGTAAATATGGAAGTAAAAAAAGATGTTTTTTACTTCCATATTTACAGAGTAAATGGAAGTATTGTGATCGTCCTAAAATCGAGAATCGGAACGGAGCTTCAGAAAAAACTTTTTCTTATACACATTTACTCAGAATCACTTCCCGAACAAGTGTCTGTGTGTCCGTCTGTCCGTCTGTGGTCATTTACAAAAATGGCCATAGCTCCCTCAATTCTCAACCTTTTTTCAAATTTCTTGAACTGAAATGTTCGTCTCGGCAAGACCTAACACCCTGTTTAATCGGATTTTGGATAACGCACAGTACTTCCGGTATATTTGCATTTTTAGTGTTTTCTATTTTATTTTTTTCCGGCCACAAAAATGGACCGATTTGAGCGTTCTTGGTCTCAAACTTCGTTTTACCTTGCAGAATACGTGGATATTTTTTATATTTCAAAAATGTTGCGAATTTTCCTTTTTGGCGAATTTTAAAATTTGCATAGCGAATTTTTTTATATTTTTGACCTAAAAACCCTTAAAAACAGTCAAAATCAAAACAGATCAAATTTTTTCAAATATGTACGTTTAAAAATATAGAAGTATTGTGTGTTATGTGCGAATTTTTTGATATTTTTGACCTAAAAACCCTTAAAAACAGTCAAAATCAAAACAGATCAAATTAATTAAAACGTTTAAAAATATAGAAGTATTGTGTGTTATGTGCGAATTTTTTGATATTTTTGACCTAAAAACCCTTAAAAACAGTCAAAATCAAAACAGATCAAATTTTTTCAAATATGTACGTTTAAAAATATAGAAGTATTGTGTGTTATCTACGCACCACTGGTTATATTCCAATAATGTATTGTATTTTTATTTTGGGCGAATTTTAAAATTTTAATAGTGAATTTTTTTATATTTTTGACCTAAACACTTTCAAAAGCAGTCAAAATATGATCATATTGTGTCACAATTTTACGTTTCAAAATATGGAAGTATTGTGTGTTAACTGCGCACCACTGGTTAATTTCATTATTCAGAGACTTTAATAATTATTATTATTCTGTTAATTATGTAGGTAAATAAGAATATATTAAATGGTGAACTTAACAAAATTAAACTATGTGCTGTGTTGAAAAGATTGGTAGACCTATCAAGATATTTAGGTATCTGTCATGTAAAGTGGATTATGTAGCTTTTGGCCGGGTTGAAAAAAAAAGTTTTTCTAAATCCCTGTACAAAATACAAAAGTATGCTGAAATTATAGGGTAACAACATCTAGATTCCGTTTTCCAGAAAAATATATCATAAGGTTTGTCTTTGCTTTTGAAAAATGAACTCCTGTGCAGAATTTGCAGAGTGCTTCGGATACACAGACAAATTATGCACACGTGTCACTGATCTACTCAGCAGCGTTTTTTTATTCTTCTCCCTCTTCTTTTCATTCTTCCACTCCCTCCTTCACCTCCATTTTAAAACCCATTGTGTCATCCTGTACCAGTTTATTGAAAACCATTTTGTGCGTGTGCAGGACGTGAACATCGACTTGGAAAAATTACCTAGCAACACAGCATACCATACAACCGGCCTATCACTCAACCCGAAACTTGAGAAGTTGGAGTTCCCTAGGAACGATATAATATACGTCCAGGACCTAGGCCAGGGTGCCTTCGGGAGAGTGTTTCAGGTACGTAACATTCTATTTGTCTTCCTGAACAAGTGTCTCAGTGTCCGTCTGTGGTCATCTACAACCAGTGGTGCATAGATAACGTTCGTACATTTTTATGTAAATTGTAGGGAATACGTACATTCTTGAACCAAATTATTCTAATTTTGACTAATTTGGAGGCTACAATGATCAAAAACGTCAAACAACGCTATACGCGTTTTGAGCCTCCCCTAAAATCTACTCGCGTCTAAGAAAAGTTGAGCGGTGTTGCTCAAAATGGTTTTCGGTAGCTTTTTCTCCCGAATTTGCGCAAACCAGTACCTTCAGATTCCCAGTGGAAAGACCAATCCAGTGATATCAATTATTCATTTTTGCCAACAATCGAGTTGCATGCCGACCAACGACATGTTTCTCTGCAGCTGGCAGGCGATTAAACCCGCTATTGACAGTGGGAGTTCTTGCTTTGATCAGCCCAAAGTGTTTTTTTGTGGCAACGTGAATCTTTGAGTCTAAACGAACAAACGAATTGAAAACTTGCCCCCAGGCACAAAAGTTACAACATTTTTGGGGTTTTCAAGAAACTTTGTTAACATTGGGCACAAAATGTTCGATGTGGCAAGTTTTCCTACTTTATCTTGGGCCTGGGAGGTAGAATTCATCAACTATTAGATAAAATTTGAACCACCGGGTACCTACCTCCTAGGAGGGAGGGTGCAAAGCACATAACTCCATTGGCAACTATTTTTTTTTTTGTACTAGCAACCACTTCATTTTTCCAACCAATTCATTCATTAGCAACCACTAGCACTAGTTCATGTTTTACTAAAATAAAAAGTTCAGTTTGCTATTTGAATTCGACTGAATTTATTATATCTTTGTCAAAGTCTGTCTCTATAAACTGGTGACACCGACATACACTTGGCAGTAGTTTGGGAATCACCCGAGTTATGTTTTCTCAAGCGTTCAGGTATACAGTGGTTTATTGTTTGTAAATCATGTATGGTTTATTATTTACATACATATCTAGCTGAATCAAAATTGGGATGTTCTGTTTTGGCTAAATGCATGTGCAGAACACCCGATTACCATAATTGCTCACAAAAAAGAAGTGGCGTGTACTTTGAGACCATTTTGATTTTCGATTGCACCCAAAATAGCGAAGATTCAAGGGGCTGAAAGATTCTGCTTGTTTATTTTTGCGTGATTCATTATTGTTTGTTGTGGTATTTTCTATTCCAGGCAAAAGCGCCCGGTCTATTGAAGGGAGAAGAGTTCACGCTGGTTGCTGTAAAAATGCTGAAGGAAGAGGCGTCGGAAGACCTCCAGCTGGACTTTGAACGAGAGGCCTGTCTTCTAGCGGAATTTGATCACCCGAACATAGTGAAATTGTTGGGCGTTTGCGCGGTTGGCAAGCCGATGTGTCTCCTGTTTGAGTACATGGGTAGAGGCGACCTCAACGAATTCCTCCGAAGCTGCTCGACCAGTAATTACATTGTCCATTCAAGCAACGGTGGCGATCTCTACAAGGATATCCAGCTGACAACAACCGACCTGTTACGAATAGCTGTACAAGTAGCCAGCGGGATGGTGTACCTGTCCGACAGGAAGTTCGTCCATAGGGATTTAGCCACTAGGAACTGTCTCATCAACGATCAGATGGTTGTGAAAATAGCCGATTTTGGCCTGTCGCAAAAGATGTACCTGCAGGATTACTACAAGGGGGACGAGCATGATGCCATTCCAGTGCGGTGGATGCCTTTGGAAAGCATATTGTACAATAAATACACCATCGAATCAGACGTGTGGGCGTTCGGCGTCTGCCTGTGGGAAATATTTTCATTCGCTCTCCAGCCCTACTATGGCATGACTCACGAAGAAGTTGTTAAGTACATAAAAGAGGGCAACGTTCTTCAATGCCCTGAAAACACATCACGGTGCATCTACACTGTCATGAAAAGCTGTTGGAACAAGAAGCCAGCGCTTCGGCCGAGTTTTCGCTCGCTTCTCCAATCGCTTGAAAACATCCTCTTGGATGAAACCAGGGACCAAAACCATTCGTCTCTCATGGGGGCTAGATTGAATTTATGAAATCTTTCTACGGCAAGAGCTGACGTTCTAGCAAACCGTTGACGCTACTGGGCGTTTTTGCCAGGCAATTGAGCATTTCAAGGAACTAGCAAGACTGAGTGTGACTATCTTGTCTGCGTATTGGACTGGGCTGTTTGTATTTTAGATGGTAGTTCTATTGTTCTAAACTGGCAATATGTATGTGCCCTTCGCCTTTCACAGTCATGGCAGGCCCTATTGAATGAAATTAGGAGCAGTGGCCTTTGAATCGAGTCACTTATTGCTAGGTCGTTCGATAATTAAATAAAGTCAAAATGTTACAAATGATGTTCCTCTGCAGGAAAATAAAACTCCAAGGACAACACTAACGATGAAAACAATGCCAAAAAATACTATATCCGACTGGGAGCGAAAAACAAGATAATGGGTGGTTCTAAAAAAAAAGCAACTTTCATGTTAATCGACCATAACTCGGGAACCAATCATCTGAGACTCGTGATTTTTTTTTCTATCTGTTCACTAGGCGGCCGCTGACGTAATCCAACCCAAAAAACGCTGCTAAGTAGATCAGTGGCATTAGTGCAGATTAGTTTTCGGTACCTATGTCCGAAGAACTCTGCAAATTTTTCGATTGCAAAGACAAACCTTACGATATATCGGTAAACACAGAATAGCTGTACGTTGTTATTATATAATTATAATATTATAATAATTATAATAATTATAATAATAATAATTATAATATAATAATTATAATAATAATATAATAATTATAATAATTATAATAATAATAATTATAATAATTATAATAATTATAATAATAATAATTATTATAATAATTATAATATATATATATTATAATACGCTGTTAGTTGTTATTATTCTATAATTTCAGTATAAATTTGTATTTTAGATGGGGATTTAGAAAAACGTTTTTTCAACCAGGCAAAAAATGATCATCCTTCTCGCTTGATGAATACCTACCTATCCATCTTTTCAACGCAGCAGATCGTTTAATTCCGTTAAATTCACTTAAATCTATTCTTAATCACCTTCATAATTAACAGAATAATAATAATTATTAAATTCTCTGAATGATGAAATTAAGAATGCCTCAGAACCTTCGTTGAAGCTTGTCTCGCTCTCATGTTGCCAAGCGCAACTGGTCGTAGTGTGAGTGCGTCACCTTGTTGGTGTAATAGGCTAGTGGTCGTAAGTAGATCAATCAACCGTATCTAAGAGCCGAGGCCAAATTCTCAAATTTTTCCGATTTTTGTTTTGCTGATTTGTGCAATGCGACGAAATTCTTTAAATTGAACATATCGGGAGGACAGAAGTTTTTGAGGGGATTCCGACGAGTGGAAAACGATTTTTGTGGCTCTAGTCGTTTTCGAGTTATTCAGAATTGAAGAAATTTTAAAAAACTCAAAAACGTCTCACTAAAACTGCAATAACTCCTAAACGGTTGAAGCTACCGGTGTGGCGATGGCCTCATTCGATTCGGCATAGAAAAACCTATAGAAAATGATACCTCACATGCCTATGTCGCAAATTTCCTTGAAAAGACGAATTTTTTACCACTTCAACAGCTGTTTTACTGGCCTTAAAATTAAGGTAGGGTTCTGTCGAGACGTTAGGACCAACTAGATACGGAATTTGATTTTTGGTAAAAATTTCAAAATTTTCCGATAACTCCTTCCCCCTGAAAAACCCCGGACGGCGGACGGCGTACGGCGGACGGACAAAAAATTTTTATTGCAGATTCGGATTCTACACCCCTTGAAACGTAAACCAACAAATTTTCAGGGGGTGTTAAAAAAAATTTATTCCCGACCGATTACAAAGGTTCATTTCTTAAGAAAAATGAACCAAAATAAGGAGGGGGGATATTGGAAGTTATTTAATGCTAATCAAACGTGCAAATGTTCAGTTCCGTGCCCTGTAGCAGTATACGTTTTCAAGA
The DNA here is from genome assembly GCA_036186465.1 of Nesidiocoris tenuis. Classification (NCBI taxonomy): domain Eukaryota; kingdom Metazoa; phylum Arthropoda; class Insecta; order Hemiptera; family Miridae; genus Nesidiocoris; species Nesidiocoris tenuis. The sequence goes on from AP028910.1 coordinate 845,755, forward strand.
TTCGAAAGGTAAGTATTGATTGAAATCAGCAAATTTCCTTGAAAAAAATTCCTTGAATCGATTCAGAATTAGTTCTTCTTTATGTTTTGCAAGCTTATATCAACATTTCTTTCGAATTTAGTCGGCCACGGTACCTCAAACTTGTGTACATGATTTTGAGTTCAGTTCCATGGCTTCATCAAAAAAGTGTCCCTTCGCATCGAGTATGGGGGACAAAAGCCGGGAAACTGCATCAGTAGTTGGCAAAACTGTTCGCCTCTATGGCCCTACAGCTGCACGGCGCTTTCACCTCTCATTGCTCCGCCAGCGCTCCTGAGGTGAACATGAACGCGTGGGTGTTTTTTCTCCATTCCTTTCCATGCCCCTATAGAATCAATTCTAATTCGACGCTCATGCTAATTTTTATGCTTTCAACGCATTCAACTCGTCTGTTACCATTAAGAAAAATTCAATTTAGCACCTTAAATTATTTTTACAGTAGTATACAATGGATTGAAGAACGATTTTTCAGTTCCATGTCCCAATCAAGTTCCTTCCCATGGCCTAATTGATAATGTGATGTGGCCATGGGACCGACGATAAGGACATGGGAGTGAAAAATCAGATCTTTATCATTGCAGTTTTTTAGATTTTAATGGTTTTAAGTTGAATTGAAAATAGCGTACTTGATTTTTGAGTGATGTGAGAACCCCTATATTATTTCAAGTTGTTTTATTCAGGAACTACGTCGATGGCTCCACCAAAATTGTTCACTCCAGCAGAAATAAAGGAGCGTAGAAGGCTCCGGGAAAAAGCCCGGAGGGAAAAAAATCAGAAACGACCCAGTCCTACCATCTTATTGTGCATCGATGTGCCAGTGGTTTTATTATTAAAATTCAGTTATTTTATTCCTATGATGAGTTTGATCTCAACCGAGTGTTTAAATGTGATCTACTAACGAGTAACAATGTTAGAAAAAAGTTTGAAATTTTTCTGAGCAACAAAATTTTAAAAATTGACTCGACCCAAAAAGTTGCTTTTTTTTGAGAATCACCTTAATACTCCTGCTGGGTAATCAGGTGGATATGCAGTTGTCTCTCAGAAAATTTTTGCTTATGAGAAAAACTTTGGCTTAATAGCCGAAACGGTTGTAATAAAGAGATCCAAAGGCAACTGCTCCTCTTTTTTGCCTGGGCCTGCCATAACGGTGAAAGCAGACGAGCCCGAGTTCTACGGTTGTAGAACTACTATCTGCATAATTAAGAAACTGGCGGACATCGTATTTTGCTGAGGAGGGGCGGTTCAGCAAAAAACCAAGTAGATTTCTCAATGGTTTATGTTTTGTTGTTGTTTCTTTTTTCTGAATTCAAATTTTTCCTTCATTTCCAATCTCGAAGTCATTAGGGGCCGTTCAATAATTACGTAAGGATCGAGGGGGGGTTTGGAAAATCTTACTTAACCCTTATAAGGGGGGGGGGGGGTAAGTGCTTCCTAACGTAAGATTTTTGAGTGTGAGTTTTCAGCGCGTAAATAAGCAGCTGTTGTTCAAAAGGCCAGAAAAAGCACAAAAAATATCCATAATGTTTTTCCACAAAACTAAAAGCAAACATAACGATTTCGTATTTTTTTCGCTTTATCAAACGTCAAAATCTTACGTAAGATTTAGGGAGGGGGAGGGGGTTTGAAAAATCTGACTAAATCCTTACAAGGGGGGAGGGGAGCTCAAAAAATCCGAAAAATGTCCTTACGTAATTATTGAACCGCCCCTTACCTGCATTGGTGAAAAATCACTCAACTTTTTCAATTGGATTCTCAGTTTGTAAAAGAAAGGCCAGAAATCAGAAGACGATTGAAAAACCAGTGGTGCGTAGATAACACACAATACTTAGATATTTTGAAACGAACATATTTGTAAAAATTTGATCATATTTTGACTGTTTTTAGGGGTGTTAAGGTCAAAAATGTCAAAGAATTCACTATGCAAATTTTAAAATTCGCCAAAAAAAAATTCGCTACATTTTTGGAATACAAAAAATATCCACATATTCTGCAAGGTAAAACGAAGATTTTGATACCAAGAACGCTCAAATCGGTCCATTTTTGTGGCCGGAAAAAAATAAAATAGAAAACGCTAAAAATGCAAATATATCGGAAGTACTGTGCGTTATCCAAATTCCGATTAAACGGGGTGTTAGGGCTTTCCGAGACAAACATTTCAGTTCAAGAAATTTGAAAAATGAGGGAGTTATGGCCATTTTTGTAAATGACCACAGACGGACAGACGGTCACACAGACACTTGTTCGGGAAGTGATTCTGAGTAAATGTGTATAAGAAAAAGTTTTTTCTGAAGCTCCGTTCCGATTCTCGATTTTAGGACGATCACAATACTTCCATTTACTCTGTAAATATGGAAGTAAAAAGCAACGGTACCTTACCTACTAAAGGTAGTTTATCATTTTACCTACCAACAAAAGTTTCTGCACTATTCTCAATCATTGGACTTCTCTCAAGAAGTCCAATGATTAATCGAGTGGTCGAGAACGTTAAAAAAAAAAAACTATTCTCAATCTTCACAAATGAATAACTTTTTCCGAAATCGCCAAATTTTTGTTTTTGAAAAGTAAGGTTGTACTTGAGCAGCGAACTTTTTGCAGTTTTTGTTTCAAATTAAAGGCAATAAAATTCTTCTATGGTGAGGAGTAGTTACCGCCTTTTCTCACATTTTGTTATTAATATTCAACTTTGATAACTAGCCAAATTCAAACAATGCAACTTTTCGAGAAAAAAAATTAACAAAAATGGTGAAAACTGCGTTTGCGCGCAAATTGGCAAATAACAGCCACCTATAACGTGTTTTTCATAACAACAGGAACTTGTACCATACAAACCGTTGAGCCAAAAGGGTCCGAAAATTTTGAGGTTTTGTAAATATTTGGGTTGTGAAATTGATTTTGAGGTGGCTGATCGAAAATTCGGATTAAGCACCCTCTAAAAACACGAAACCGTCAAGGATGTTTCTTTGGAATTTTTCTTCGCCAAACCAGTCGTTTACTGAATCATTTTGTGACGTTCAAGTGCCTGGCGAAACTCCCTGTTATGCGATTTTGTTGGTGGCATGTAGTCAATAGGTTTTTGTATGATATCGACCGCGGAGTATTTAGTGTATTGGTTGCTTGGCCTTGATGTTGGCGTGTTCACTTCTTGCATTTGGACGTACTTTTGTATAACTGTGTTCCATTCATAAATATGAACTTTGAACGTTTCTTATTCGTTACAAGCTAATATCCTTGTTTTCGATTTTACGCCTTATTGTGTTACATAATATTGTAAATGTGTATAGAACTTTTTTATCTGAATTAAAAATTTACAACTTCCTCAATTTTCACAATTTCCCAATCCTTGTAATAAACTTGGGAATCGACCATTGGTGCCGTAAAACGGGGTGAGAATATGCCAATTTTCAGAGTTTATTCAACACAGCTCATCTTTCGAATCCTGGTAAGAGATAAAGGCCCGTATTCACTACACTTCCTAGGGATAAGGGCCGCTCGATGCGCCAGCACTTCCTTTGCACATTTCATTTGTCAATTTCAAAAAAACAAACATTCCGTTTCCATAAAACTCGCATGGTATGGAGACGAGCGCAGCAACCTAGGTACTGTCAATCGCAACCACAATTTTCGAGGTTCCAATTTTAAGGTAGCAAGTGAGCAACCTTGAAATTGGGACCTCGAAAATCGAGGTTGCGATTGACAGTACCTAAGTTGCTGTGATCGTCTCCATACCATGCGAGTTTTATGGAAACGGAATGTTTGTTTTTTTGAAATTGACCAATGAAATTTGCAAAGGAAGTGCAGGCGCATCGAGCGGCTCCTTATGCCTAGTAAATGTTGTGAATACGGCCCAAAGTCCTTGTGGCATAACAAGGATGATTCACGAAAAATGTTCTAGTACGCAGTTCGATTTAGTTTGAGTTCTCGGGTAGTCCAGTGGCTGGCGCGACTGACTTCCTGCAGGCTATGTCCGGAAGTTATGGGTTAGATTTCCTCTGGTGCATGAAACATTTGGCCCATAGCCTTATAATTCATGTCATCCCTGGTATTTGAGGTTTCTTGAAATGAGGAACATGCATGAAAAACAAAATCCATTTTTTCCGCCAGAATGGTGCTGTTTAGGACGCAAAAATGATGTAGCGATGGTCTACAACGAAAAAACAACATTTTTCCTGGTGAAAAACGCTAATGAAAAGTGCCCTTTTGAATGTGGCAGTTAACCGTATGACGTCACTGTTCGGACGAGACTGCACGTAGTTTCTTAACGTAACGGCAAAAAATCCGTTATCGCCGTCCTATCACAGCATACCTACTCACATGAACTTGGATGAGGTTGCACTGGTGTTCACGGGAAGATGACATCACACTGTGTAACCTTGCGGCAGGCCATTTTCCCGCTCGACTTCAAACCAGCGATTTTCACTAAGCCCCCCTCCTCTTTTAATTACCTCTTTTCCGAACCGTCATCCACCACAACACCATTTTCGAAGCCTAACAAGGAATATTATGGCGAAAAAACAGTTTATTTATTTTCATGCATGTTCCTCATTGTTGAAATTGGAGAACTGAAAGCACCCTGACCTATGGGTTGATACAATCGAATAGTAATTTACATTTAGTTTTAATTAAATGCTTAATATGCGTTTAAAAAAGTTTGATCAGCGTTTGCTTGATGCGTTTTTCTTCCTTGGAGATGCGAGCATCCATAGAGCTTGATCTACTCAAGATTACAGGATTATTCTATTGTAGAATATTCGGTTTTGTCGCAGAGCTTTCGTTCAGACAGTATTGAGGGTGGGAATGCGGTGTTCTCGCATGATTGTTACTTTCCTATCTAATACCTTCGACCGCATTTTGGCGATCTTCAGGAGTAGGGATGGCCATCAATACCTAATATATCGGTGTTCTATAGTTCAGGCGGTAGAATATCGATTTCGATATAATATCGTAGGTCAACTATCAATTATTGACTTGTAGGTATACTATTATAGTATGCACCACCGACAGTATCGACCTAAAACTATCGATAGCTTTAGAAAAACAACGGTTAAAGTAGAAGGAAGTAAAATGAACAATTAACAATTAATTTTTTTCCGTTACGTTCCTTGGCATACAAAGAATCTCAATGAGGAACATGCATGAAAAAAATAAACTGTTTTTCGCCATAATAGGTCTTGTTAGGCTTCGAAAATGGTGTTATGGTGGGTGACGGTTCGGAAAAGAGGTAATTAAAAGAGGAGGGAGGCTTAGTGAAAATCGCAGATTTGAAGTCGAGCGGGAAAATGGCCAGCCGCAAGGTTACACAGTGTGATGTCATCTTCCCGTGAACACCAGTGCAACCTCATCCGAGTTCATGTGTGTATGCTGTGATAGGACGGCGATAGCGGATTTTTTGCCGTTACGTTAAGAATAGGGACGTTACGATACCACCAAAGTATCGATACGCGTTCCGATACGATATTTTTCGTAGAGTATCGATACCCGATATTATCGGCAAAAAAGTATCGATATTGCGATAATATCGGATCAAAAATATCGATACTGCCAATATTACCGATACTTTTACACTTGGGGAAGAAAATTCGTTAGGTATTACAAGGGAAATGAAGTAATAACATATCATTACATTAATTAGATATAAACGATCTTTGGCGTTATTCTTGCGAATAACTTCCACACGCCGCTGGTCGGAGGACCCATTAGGACGCTGCGGAGTACAACAGAACATTGATAGGGAATCAAGATATTTCAACACCGAAAAAAATCCCTAGGCACTCGTAACTCGATTACTACGTCCTTTTGAAAATAGCTGAGCGGGAAACAAGCAGCTGAATAGAACGATCGAAATGATTTCGTGAAATAGAAAGCAACGAGGCTCAGAGATCACTAATAAACATCAACACACAGGGCAGCCGCACCACGGGCTCAGTGCAGCCAGTACGTGGGGGAGTTTTCCTTTCACCATTGGATTTCCCCCCTCGAAATTCCGACCCAACGTCTTGAGGTAAGGGCAATTAGAGCTCTACGAACTTTCCCACTTCTTCTTATTCTTTTCTTCTGCATCACCATGTGCCGCAAACCGGTGGGAACCGGCTGGTTTTATGGTGGATACAGAATTGTTAATTCTTCGAATTTCGCAGAGAAGATCGGTGGGATCGGTCACAAAATATCGATACTTTCGATATTATCGTGAGAAAGTACCGATACCACGATAATATCGTATGTAAATTATCGATGGTATCGGAAGAAAAGTATCGGTACCCTGACATATCGGAAGTATCGTAACGTCCCTAGTTAAGAAACTACGTGCAGTCGCGTCCTCACAGTGACGTCATACGGTTAACCGCCACATTCAAAAGGGCACTTTTCATTAGCGTTTTTCACCAAGAAAAATGTTGTTTTTTCGTTGTAGACCATCACTACATCATTTTCGCATCCTAAACAGCATCATTCTGGCAGAAAAAATGGATTTCGTTTTTCATGCATGTTTCATGCTAGGTAAAGGATGCCTGGGTAGTAGAAACACCCACGCCCTGTATTTAAACACCCTTAAAAACACAATTCTATATAGGTCAAGTCAACATAATATGTTGACTTGACCTATATAGCCGATACGTACATCCAGTGTTGCCAACACAGTACAGTATTTATACAGTCACCTGTATTGACCTCAACTTACGAGGTTTTGCAGATTCGCTGTCATCTATTACCTATTCGTCGTTCTGGGATAGCTTTGCAATGATAGCGATTCAATCCATAATTTTCAAAGTTGGCGATTTTTCCATGCAGGAATGAAAAACGTTTCTCTGAAAGCCCATTCGAATGTTTTTGAAAGGATGTCAACTTTAGGAAGTAGGTAGCTTACCTACAAGCTCAGAACCAACCTGGTGATATAATGTCTTGGATAATGGGCATTGAAATTAGGCGTATTTATTCCAGCCAGTACTGGGAATTCACAGCTTATGGAAATGGACAGCTTATAACTTGGAACTACAATACATTAGTTTTTTTTATTTAGTTTTATTGGGGGGGCTTTCACACCATCCTTTGCGTCTCGTTCGGTTTTGGCAGCAGCAGCCTTCGCCCCAGGAGCGGGAGCCGTCGAGGTAGGCGAAGAGGAAGTTGCGTTAAGCACTCGGAACGGAATGTCGAACGGGTCCAACAGTGAGAAACAGCTGAGCAGCACCTTAGGTCCGAAAGTGGATCTTCCGCAAATTGAGTGAGGAGAGTCAGCAGTTTCACTTGGATCCGATAGAACTGAGGATTGGGTGTTTGGGAGCATGGAGAGTAGAGAATCAGTTGTAGGAATGGAAGAAGTTGGAGGACGATTATTGACATTCGACTTGGCCAATGAGAGAGCAGCATGACGGGGACTAATGCGAGACGGAGTATGCAAGGACAAATTTGGAGGAGCTGACAATTGGTCGCGAATTGTTTGAGGATCCAAGTCCTGTGGAATCGAATGCGAAGGACTTCCCGAAGGCGGGGCTCTCTGAGGGTTTCCCGGCTGAAGGGCGAAAGAGACTTCTGATTGGTGCTCATCCGATTGGTACGTATTTGGAGGCAGTTGCTGCACTGCCGGATTGTAGAAGGGTGGTCCCAGTTCATGATCTCTGTACATAGTTGGTGTAGCAAATGGGTTGTAAGACGATGATCGTCGGACGTTATCCTCGAACTGATACGGCTGCTTTTCCTGGCCACGGAACAGTGATTCAGCAGGCTTATACGAGCCTGGTCTCTGCCGAAAATCACCATATCGAGGGGCCACAGCAGCTGAGTCAAAAAGTGTGCGACTAGGCTGATCTCCAGCATATTGTCCCCACTGGTCCTCGCCTGTAGACGATGGTCTTTGAGCATTATAGGGTGATGCTCGCTGCCGAGTACTATGCAGAGAGGGTATTGTAGTTCTTTTGCTGGAAGACGGTGCTAGTTGGCCATTGGTTCCAACTGTTCTGTAGGATGATGGCACCTGCCGATCGTCATGAAAGTAATACGGTCTAGGAACTTTGATGGGAGATGACTGGAACAGATCATCAACATGCTGGACTCGGTCTCCTAACGTATTGTAAAACTGGGATTGCTGCTGATAGTTTGAAGGTATTGGGTCTGTTTCGTACTGCGCCAGTCTTGGCAGGCCATCGTCCAGCTGGCCGATGGCATGCTGGGGCATTGATTTGTAGAATGTTTTCAGTCGATTATTGACATTCTGAGTAGCTCCTGCCACTTTATTCAGGATTCCGGGAGTCTGCTGAGCGTCCTGATAAGGATTCGGCATAACTGCCGTATTTTGATTTGGCATCATCCCTCGGTCGTCAGCGTAGTGGGGGTTCTTTTCTTGGATAGAAGCATACCTGAAGCCAATAGTATCCCCACTAGGTCTAGTTTCGGCGCATGGATCAAAGCAAGGGATTAAGTTCTGTACTGGCAGGCAATCAATTTGCTGTGAGTAGAACGACGGTTGTTTAAGAGGAGGGCAATCCACTTGGTGTATCAGTGGTTCTGGACAATCGATCTGCTGCTGTTCCGGTGTAACTAAGCAATCCCGTTCTTGTGAAGGAAGGTAGCAGCAGTAAAGCTGATTTGACTGAATGAGTGATTTGTGCTGATAGTTGGCGGTAGAGATTGCCAAAACGCAGCAGAACGTGATCAATTGATGGCCAACCTGTTGAAAACGCAATGCATTGAAATCTCAGCGAAATTTAAGCGCATTTCATAATGCTCAGGAATACATCGATTGCAAATTTTGGTTTTTACCCAGTAGAAATGATACACGGTTATTTGATACCCCATACTGCAAGCAAAAGTACTGTAAAGTTTATAATAAGACCAAGACCAAGAAAACTGTTAAACCAGTGGTGCGTAGATAACACACAATACTTCCATATTTTGAAACGTAAAATTGTGACACAATTTGATCATATTTTGACTGCTTTTAAGGGTGTTTAGGCCAAAAATATCAAAAAAATCACTATTAAAATTTTAAAATTCGCCCAAAATAAAAATACAATACATTGTTGGAATATAAAAAATATCCACATATTCTGCAAGGTACAATAAAGATTTTCAGACCAAGAACGCTCAAATCGGTCCATTTTTGTGGCCGGAGAAAAGATAAAATAGAAAACACTAAAAATGCAAATATATCGGAAGTTCTGTGCGATTGAACAGGGTGTTAGGTCTTGCCGAGACAAACATTTCAGTTCAAGAAATTTGAAAAAAAGGTTAAGAATTGAGGGAGCTACGGTCATTTTTACTTCCATATTTACAGAGTAAATGGAAGTATTGTGATCGTCCTAAAATCGAGAATCGGAACGGAGCTTCAGAAAAAACTTTTTCTTATACACATTTACTCAGAATCACTTCCTGAACAAGTGTCTGTGTGTCCGTTAGTCCGTGTGTCCGTTAGTCCGTGTGTCCGTTAGTCCGTCTGTGGTCATTTACAAAAATGACCATAACTCCCTCAATTCTCAACCTTTTTTCAAATTTCTTGAACTGAAATGTTTGTCTCGGCACGACCTAACACCCTGTTTAATCGAAATTTGGATAACGCACAGTACTTCCGATATATTTGCATTTTTAGTGTTTTCTATTTTATTTTTTTCCGGCCACAAAAATGAACCGATTTGAGCGTTCTTGGTCTTAAAATCTCTGTTTTACCTTGCAGAATATGTGGATATTTTTTACATTCCAAAAATGTGGCGGTTTTTCATTTTGAACGAATTTTAAAATTTTAATAGTGAATTTTTCGATATTTTTGGCCTAAACACCCTTAAAAGCAGTCAAAATATGATCAAATCGTGTCCCAATTTTACGTTTCAAAATATGGAAGTATTGTGTGTTATCTACGCACCACTGGTTGTAAATGACCACAGACGGACAGACGGACGTAATGGACACACAGACACTTGTTCAGGAAGTGATTCTGAGTAAATGTGTATAAGAAAAAGTTTTTTCTGAAGCTCCGTTCCGATTCTCGATTTTAGGACGATTCCAATACTTCCATTTACTCTGTAAATATCGAAGTAAACCAGTGGTGCGTAGATAACACACAATACTTCCATATTTTGAAACTTACTTATCTTGAAACTTATCGGAAGTACTGTGCGTTATCCAAATTCCGATTAAACAGGGTGTTAGGTCTTGACAAGACAAACATTTCAGTTCAAGAAATTTGAAAAAAGGTTGAGAAATGAGGGAGTTATGGCCATTTTTACTTCCATATTTACAGAGTAAATGGAAGTATTGTGATCGTCCTAAAATCGAGAATCGGAACGGAGCTTCAGAAAAAACTTTTTCTTATACACATTTACTCAGAATCACTTCCTGAACAAGTGTCTGTGTGTCCGTTGCGTCCGTCTGTCCGTCTGTGGTCATTTACAAAAATGACCGTAGCTCCCTCAATTCTCAACCTTTTTTCAAATTTCTTGAACTGGAATTTTTGTCTCGGCAAGACCTAACACCCTGTTTAATTGGAATTTGGATAACGCACAGTACTTCCGATATATTTGCATTTTTAGTGTTTTCTATTTTATTTTTTTCCGGCCACAAAAATGAACCGATTTGAGCGTTCTTGGTCTTCAAATCTTCGTTTTACCTTGCAGAATATGTGGATATTTTTTATATGCCGAAAATGTGGCGGTTTTTAATTTTGGGCGAATTTTAAAATTTGAATAGTGAATTTTTACTTCCATATTTACAGAGTAAATGGAAGTATTGTGATCGTCCTAAAATCGAGAATCGGAATTGAGCTTCAGAAAAAACTTTTTCTTATACACATTTACTCAGAATCACTTCCTGAACAAGTGTCTGTGTGTCCGTGTGTCCGTTAGTCCGTCTGTGGTCATTTACAAAAATGACCATAGCTCCCTCAAATCTCAGCCTTTTTTCAAATTTCTTGAACTGAAATGTTCGTCTCGGCAAGACCTAACACCCTGTTTAATCGAAATTTGGATAACGCACAGTACTTCCGATATATTTGCATTTTTAGTGTTTTCTATTTTATTTTTTCCCGGCCACAAAAATGGACCGATTTGAGCGTTCTTGGTCTCAAAATCTTTTTTTTACCTTGCTGAATACGTGGATATTTTTTATATTCCGAAAATGTGGCGTTTTTTCATTTTGGGCGAATTTTAAAATTTGCATAGTAAGATTTTTGACCTAAACACCCTTAAAAGCAGTCAAAATATGATCAAATTGTGTCACAATTTTACGTTCCAAAATATGGAAGTATTGTGTGTTATCTACGCACCACTGGTTTTATATTTCTGACCTAAACACCCTCAAAAGCAGCCAAAATATGATCAAATTGTGTCAAAATTTTACGTTTCAAAATATGGAAGTATTGTGTGTTATCTACGCTACACTGGTTGTAAATGACCACAGACGGACACGGACACTTGTTCAGGAAGTGATTCTGAGTAAATGTGTATAAGAAAAAGTTTTTTCTGAAGCTCCGTTCCGATTCTCGATTTTAGGACGATCTCAATACTTCCATTTACTCTATAAATATGGAAGTAAAAACGCAATTTTGGCTGCAACACTACCTACACCTGAAGTTGACTGTGTTGACCAAAATCTCGAAAAAAGGCAAATTTCATGTTTTTTTAGTCATGAACGAAGGATTCGGGGGCAAAAAACCATACTCAAATCTATACTTTTCTGAAATTCCACCTAGTAGTTGGAAAATTAGTAACTAGGATTAATAGTGGTAAGAAGAAAAAATAAAGCAATTAAAAAGCAAGAAAAAATAATAAGTGATAAGAAGTTTTTCCTAGTAAAACCTTGCATTTTTGAATCAAATCATTTGGGAAGAAGCTTGAATTTTTCATGCGTAATAGGTTTTTTGCATATTTTTCAGTCCTGGAGAGGCGTAGAAAATTGCCAATTTTTTGTGCCATGTACCTAACCAAGACCTAATCAAAATTATTCTTTTGGAATTAATAAGTTTTTTAAATGGCCAAAAAAGATTTTTTTCTAGTGTCAAAAATTAGTCTTCAAACCAGTTTTCGACCACTGAAATCAAACCAATATTGACGTACATTGAGTGAAAACGGTGTAGAAACCTTCAAGGAATCCAACAAGCTCAAAAAATTCAAAACCGGTTCAGTAGAACTCCCTCAAATAGCAAAAAAGGAAAAATCGCGCCAAAAATTTCAAAATTTTCCGGAAAAAAGTATATTTTATAATCAAGCTAGAAACCCGGAAACAAATGCCTACTCAAAAAATTCTAAACCTACGACATCACATTTAAAACTGAGTTTTCGTGTTTTTTCGAAAATAGACCATACCAATTATTAAAGCCGCTTTGGACTCCTTAATCTTTTACGAGCAATATGCATCAAGTTGGAGCAAATCGCAACGTTTAGGACTAGTTTCATCTAAATCGGATCAGTGTTTCGATACGAAGTCCAGTTCACTAAAAGTAGGCCAAATTTTGTGGACAGGACTTTGTATCGTAAATTTCGTCCAGCCACTTCGTATAGAACCGCTGATCCGATTTTGGCGTGGTTGGTCCTAAAAGTTGTGTTTTGCTACAACTTGATGCATGTTGTCCGGGGAATCCGATCAAAAAATTTTAAAGGGCCAAAACCAAAAAAAAATTGTTTTTAAAATTATGACTTTTTTGACATTCAAACGTTTTTGAGTATTTTGAAGTGAAGAATTCTCTTACCCGAGGTGCACATCAAGGATAAATTTGCCGCTCCTTGTATGCGTTTTGCGCCTGAAGGCGTACGGCGGACGACAAAAAATGTTTATTGCCGATTTGCATTCTTGACCCTTTGAAACGTGAAAGAAAAAATTTTGAGGGGGTGTTGTAAAAAAAATTTCCCGGCCGATTAGAGGTTCATTATTTTTGGAAATCAAAGGTCATCAAAATCAGGTTGATATTGAAGGTAGTTAGGTGGAAAAATATTTCCCTATGTGAGAATCAGAATAATTATTACTCCTGTGCATCAAACCGTTGGCGAGTAGGCATACACAAATTTACTGCTTTGGAAGCAATGTGGATAGAAAGCTGTCCAAAAATTCACAACCTATGCAAGTTTTAGAACCTCAAATCAGAATTCGTCAAGTTACCGAAAATATGAAAAACCATATGAAAAAATTCCACATGTTCTGCATGGTAAGTAATAACCAAGATTTTAAGACCATGGATGTTCAAATCGGTTCATTTTTGTGAACATTCCACTTCAAGAAATCTGGAAAACAAAAGGCTTAGAATCTAGGGAACTGTAGCCATTTTGGTAAACTACGGACATACCTACCGGCATTTTTTTGGTCAGGAAGTGGTCATGAGTAAAATCGTTTGCGTAAACGTTGTTTCTGCAGCTCCTATCCGATTTTTGGTATTAGAACGATTAAGATATACTCCCATTTACTTCGAAAATATAGAAATGAAAACAGACCGAATCTCATTATCCATCACCAATTGTCATTTTTTCGCCTAGTTCAAACTGTTGGAATTGTACGGGTAACTGCCAATTTTGAATAAGAGCGGGCCTTTCGCTCTCTGTCATCTTATTCCTCTTCCACTTGATTGTTTGGACCATGCGGTCCCCGTTCGGTCGGTCTAGAACCTTCTCTTTCTTTCCTTCGCTCGTAGCTCGCCTGTGATGTGATCCATTACCTACATAATTATTCAATACATAATGAACAATCCACGGAATTATTCCTTTATTCCCAACTGGTTATGAGGCCCAGGTGTCGCTCAAAATTCGCGAACCGGCAATAACTTTTCCGTGCAATATCGCGAGTGTAAATCAGTGAAATGGGTTCGTCATCTCACCCGCCTATTGAGAAATTACTCGGACGTGAAAACTACGCGTCGTGGCGAATTGCCCTCCGTGCATCTTTGGAACTCGAAGATTTGTGGGATGTGGTCGCCGAGCCGAAACCGACGGAAGTTGGTGAGTTGAAGATTTGGAAAGCCCAGGATCGTAGGGCCAAAGCTAAAATTATCCTCCATGTCGACCCTATAAATTACTCGCATATAAACGATGCTGAATCAGCTCAAATCGCTTGGAAAAATTTAGAGAGAGCGTTTCAAGATTCGGGGTTAGTTCGTCGAATTGGATTACTCCGCCATTTGATCACCAGTTTGCTTGAAAATTGCGATTCTATGGATGCGTACGTCGATCGGATCATTTCAACTGCTCAGCGCTTACGCGACATAAAATTTGATATACCAGATTTATGGGTCGCCACTTTGCTTCTCGCTGGCTTACCAGAACATTATAACCCCATGATAATGGCCTTAGAAAGCTCGGGTCAAGAACTCACGTCAAATGGAGTTAAGGTAAAACTGCTACAGGACATAAATCACCTTCAGCAAGGGACCTCGTCGAATTCAGGCAGAGAAGAATCCGCTTTTCTATCTAAAGGTGGGAGAAAAAAACCGTTTATTCGGTGCACAAAATGTTCTCGAATCGGGCACTATGCAAATGATTGTCGATTAGAGCCCCCATCTCATCGAAAACCACCGCACAGCGACCGTCAGAATTCGAGTGCGAATAATCACTACAGGCGGCATAACAACCATGGTAAACCCCATTATCATCAGTCTAAATCGAACGGACATTCAGCTTTCCTGGCTCGAACGTCGTCTACCCAGGGTAAAAGCGGGTCATGGTGTCTTGATTCATGCGCATCAGTTCACATCACTAAAAACGAGTCTGCACTCGTCGACCCTAAAAATTCTGACGTTCAGATCTCGACTGTGAACAATACCCAGCTGGAAGCTAAGGCAGTCGGGAACGTCCCAATCCCAGTCGTAGTCGACAACAAATCCGACTCGATTATCGCCCACGACGTTCATTACGTGCCGGGAGCGAGCGCAAATATTCTATCGGTGAGAAAAATCGTCGAAAAAGACAATACCGTGATATTTGATAAATCCGGCGGGCGTATCTTAAATTCGGCCGGTACAACAGTCGCGACCGCGTCAGTTCGGAACGGCATCTATAAAATCGACCGCGAAAACCGAGCTGCTGTCTACTTGTCGAACGCAAAAAATTCCGCTTCTCTCCTACACAGGAGGATGGGTCACCTCAACCGCGTTCGTATGGCTCAACTTTCAAAAATGGCAATCGGGGTGAACCAACAGTCATACGATGAAACCTGCCCAACATGCGCAAAAGGCAAACAAGCTCGACAACCTTTCAAATCGTCAAAATCAAGGGCCAAAAATATTCTCGAGCTCGTCCACATCGACCTTTGCGGTCCAATGGAGACGCCTTCATTCGGCGGAAAACGTTATATGTTTACCATCGTCGACGACTACTCTCGTTACACACATGTTCATTTTTTGTCCCATAAAAATGAAGCGTTCGATCGTTTTCTGGAATTTAAAGCGCAGGCAGAGCGTCAAACCGACCAAAAAATCAAAATTATTCGTTCCGACGGAGGAAAAGAATTTGTAAACAAACAATTCTCAACATACTTGAAGAAAGAAGGCATCAGACATCAAACCAGCGTTCGATACTCAAGTTCTCAAAATGGCGTCGTGGAAAGGGCACAGAGATCAATTGTTGAAAAAGCCCGGTGCATGCTGGCAGACGCATCGCTACCAAAATCATATTGGGCTGAGGCCGTTAATACTGCCGTGTATTTAAATAACCGATCTCCGACAAAAGCCGTCCATGACAAAACCCCATTTGAAGCCTGGACCGGGAATAAACCCGATCTAAGCCACATCCGCATTTTTGGTTGTAAGGCTATGGCACAAGTACCTCGCCAGAAAAGAAAAAAATGGGACCCAAAATCGGAAGAATATATATTCGTTGGATACGGAGAAGATACCAAGGGTTACCGTCTTCTTCATCCTGTAACCAAACAAATCCAGTTCAGCCGCGATGTAATTTTCCTGGAGGAGGATGATAAAAAAATCATATCATCGGCTGTCAAGAAATCGACTGAAAAATCTTGTGTCCAATCCTCGGAGCAAGTCATCGTCAAATTTCCGGACCAAACGTCGAAACAAGACAATCAGAACTCTGACGAAGATTCAGAGGATTCCGTCGATAGATACTTTGAAGACTTCGAATCAGAAGAGGAAGAGACAAACCCTCGGCGTGAATCGACCGAATCAACAGAAACCGAGACGGAAGACTTCAAGGGTTTTTGTAGTGCTCCGAGCGTTGAAGAATCAACATCTGAAGAAGAGCAGAATCCCTCTCAGGACGTTCGTCGTAGTGACCGTCTCAAAGGACGCTCAGCAAAAACCGACGTCATCTACTTCGCAGAAAACTTTGAGGAGGATCCTACATCGGTTCAAGAGGCCCTAAGTTCACCTCAGGCAGGACAGTGGAAAAGGGCCATGGACGAAGAGGCTTTGTCATTGATAAAAAACGACACCTACGAATGGGTGACACTACCAAAAGGGAAAAAATCGCTGATGGCTAGATGGGTTCTGAAAACAAAAATCGCAGAATCACAGCAGCCAAAATTCAAAGCGCGGTTAGTCGTCAAAGGTTGTGCGCAAAGACCCGGCCTAGACTATACCGAAACCTTTTCACCGGTAGTGAAATACACTTCGCTCAGGTACCTTTTCGCCCTCGCTGCAAAAGAAGACTTGGACATCACACACATGGACGTCACCACAGCATACCTGCATGGTCCACTGGAAGAAGAGATTTACGTTTCCCCGCCAGCAGAAATTCGACCACCTGCAAATAAACCTAGTCATTGGAAATTAAAAAAGGCAATTTACGGCCTAAAACAAAGTGGTCGCTGCTGGAACCGTCGTTTGAACGACGTTCTGACATCATGTGGTTTGAAACCGTCCAAAGCCGATCCTTGCGTCTTTATTCTTAGGAACGAGCGTGAAACTGGAATAATCGCCACCTGGGTTGATGATCTGCTTATCTTCACCAATAATAGCGACCTGAAGATGAAAATCAAGCGAAAATTGGAATCGAACTTCTCCATGAAAGATTTGGGCGACGTCAAAACCTGCCTTGGTATGAAAATAACTCGAAATCGCTCTGAAGGAAAACTGTGGATCAGCCAAGAAGATTATGCCAAAAAAATTCTCCATAAATTCAACATGATGGAAGCAAACCCCGTTTCGACGCCGTTCGAAACAGGAACGAAATTCAGAGAACCGGAACCCCAAGAAGAGTGTGGACCGAACACCCCGTACCAAGAGGCAATTGGATCATTGCTATACCTATCTCAAATTTCGCGACCGGACATTTCATTCTCGGTGAATTTATTAAGTCGGTTTAACAAACATCCTAAAAAATGTCACTGGAATTCGGTTAAGAGACTATTTCGTTATTTAAAAGGAACTATCGACTTTAAACTTGAATTTTGTGAAAATGGAAATGATAATTTGTTGTGCTATACAGACGCTGACTGGGGTAACGAACTAAATGACAGATCTTCAGTCAGTGGATGTTGTTTCAAGTATAAAGGAGCTCTTCTATCCTGGTTTAGTAAGAAACAAGCAACTGTAGCCCTCAGCACTCTAGAGGCAGAATATATAGCTCTCTCATTTGCAGTTCAGGAAGTCATGTGGTTAAGGGCGTTCATTGGCGAAATTGAGCCTAAAATTCTTTCTGAGCCTACTCAAATTTATTGCGATAACAAAGGTGCAGTTGACCTGGCCAAGAACACTGTGATAAATCAGAGAACCAAGCATATAGACATACGCCATTATTTCTTACGTGAACATGTTCATAACGGTGAAATTGTTGTAAGTCACATTCCCGGAAATGAAATGATTGCAGATGCGCTCACCAAGCCTTTGGACAAATCTAAGCATACCTTATTTACCAAAATGTTTGGCCTTAAATCGTAGATTGTTTATTTGCCTCAACGTGTCAAAACTTTTATCTTTTTGATTTATATATGGTAATTTTTTTATCTTTGCAAATTGGCATTTATGAGGGGCTGTTGGAATTGTACGGGTAACTGCCAATTTTGAATAAGAGCGGGCCTTTCGCTCTCTGTCATCTTATTCCTCTTCCACTTGATTGTTTGGACCATGCGGTCCCCGTTCGGTCGGTCTAGAACCTTCTCTTTCTTTCCTTCGCTCGTAGCTCGCCTGTGATGTGATCCATTACCTACATAATTATTCAATACATAATGAACAATCCACGGAATTATTCCTTTATTCCCAACTCAAACGAACTAGGGTATTGACAGGTTCGAAGGTAAGTAGGTTTCCAAGGCCTCCAAGGTGAAAATTTCACCTGTAAATTTTACATTAAATGTAAAAAAAATGTTAAAAATTAAATCTTAATGTACCTACCTTCCAAAATGAAGCCATGGTCGGTGTTTCCTGGAGATGCGGGCGCCTGCCTTTGACTGCTCCTTAAACGTGGAAATAGCTCCGTTTTTATAAGTCGCTGCATGAATAGGATATCAGCAAAAAATGCTATTTCGGTGTCGCTGAATTGTGTCACAATCAGGTGCCATCTCAAGGAACCACCAACGCACCCTCTTCTACAGATAAAAATCAACTAGGTACCTACTGCACACAGCAATTGTTTTTAACTTTCAGTTGACAATTTTACCTTGAATTGTATCAAACTCCCGATTAAGCAGTAACAGTTCTGTTTATCGCTGTCTCCATGCCCTACAAACCCCAAAATAGTATTCTCTTACATCTGTCGTTTTAGAGTCGTTTGTGCTTTTTGGATTTAATATCTGCACGAAGGATTTGGGTGGATAAAATGTTTTCAATCGTGTAATTCAGAGTGTAATTCCTTAGAAACCCCCAGAAAACTCCCACAAAGTTAAAAACAGATTAAAAACGCTGCTAGGTAGATCAGTGACCTGAGCACATCATTTTTCTGTGTATCCGAAGAACCCTGCATTTCTGCAGGAGGGTTCATTTTTCGATTGCAAAGTCACGCGCAAAGACACAATGTGTCACAATTATGTCAAACACACAATATGGCAAACACACAATTATGTCATAATATGTGTTCGATTACAAAGTCACGCGCCAAGACACATAATATATTATATTGTACTTCTGAAACGCGGAATTTCGTTATTATTCTAGCATTTCAGTAGAATTAATTAGTATTATTGAAAAAATTTTGTTTTTCAACCCAGCAGAATAGTTAGGTATCCACTTTGCCTGATTGATTGATACCTAACTATCTTGATAGGTATCTAGCGACCTTTTTAACGCAGCACGTTTAATTTTGTCAAATTCACTCATTCTATTCTGAAGCACCCGCAGAAAAATTATTGTACTCTCTGGATAATGAGATTAAAAACGCCGTTGGTAAAGATTGTCTCGCTCTCATGTTGCCAAGAGTAACTAATCTAGTGTGAGTGCGTCACCTTTTTGAGGAAATAGGCTAGTAGTCGCAAGTCGAAAACGAATTTTGTAGCTCTAGTAGTTTTCGATTCGTTAAGAATAATTCTTAGGAGAATAATTCTAATTATTAGGAAAAATTAAAAAAAACTCAAACCTTTCTCACTAAAACTGCAATATACCCTGAACGGTTGAAGCTACCGCCGCGGCCATGGTCTCATTTGATTCAGCATCGAAAAATCTATAGAAAATGATATCTAGCATGCCTATGTTGCAAATTTTGTGAGAAACACGAATTTTTACCTGCTCCAACAGCTGTTTTACTGGCCTTGAAATTAAGGTTGGGATCTGTCTAGACGTTAGGAGAAACTAGATACGGAATCTGATTTACGGCGAAAATTTCAAAAATTTTCGACAACTCCTTCCCCCTTAAAACCCCCAGACGGCGGAGGGACAAAAATTTTTTATTGCATATTCGGAGTCTACACCCCCTGACACGTAGACCAACAAAATTTGTTGGTTTACGTGTCAGGGGGTGTAGACTCCGAATATGCAATAAAAAAGTTTTGCAACCGCCGAACATTTAATGTTCAGGGGTTGTTGAAAAAATGTTTTCATTTCTTAAGAAAAATGAACCATAATTTAACACCCCCTGAAAATTTATTGGTTTACGTTTCGAATGGTGTAGCATCAGAATCTTCAATAAATTTTTTTGCCCGTCCGCCGTCCGGGGGTGTTTGGAGTGAAGGAGTATTCGTAAATTTTTGGAGTGCTCACCAAAATCAGGATCCGTATCTAGTAGATCCTAACGTCTCGACAGAACCCTACCTTAATTTTAAGGCCAGTAAAACTGCTGTTGAAGTGGAGAAAAGATCGTGTTTTTCAGGAAATTTGCAACATGCATTTCGTCGTCTGAGGCGCAGCATGGCACATCTACATTTTCCCAACTTTTCAGGAGAGCCTAAAAACTGTTTAGCGAGTAAGGTGATGGTGTTTTCTTCATTTTCTGTGGACAAACTAGCTCAATTGGGAACGCTGGGCACGATTCCACGGTGAATTTGGTTGCCATTTAAATACTTTCAAAAGTAGGGTAGATGTGTTGTGCTGGTGAGATTTTGTCTCTCAGATGTGCTATGCTGTTAATTCCTTCCAACATTTGTGCTATGCTGATAGGGGCGGATTGTAGTTGTGCTATGCTCCTACAATAAAATTAGGTAAGTTCTTAAATGAATTGCATTATTTTTGGTTTCTTTAAATAAATCTACTGCTGTGTCTTAAATGATAAAACTTGCGTGTAGCGTTTGTTAAAACTTATCTTACCACCTTATTTTGTTCAAATGACTTGCTGTTCCCGTACTTTCAACAGCCTAACAAGTAAAAACAGGACTACAGAATCTGTAGATAATCTGTAGATAATCTGTAGGTAATCTGTAGAGAATCTGTAGATATCTGATATCAAAACACAAAAATTTTATTTTTTAGAACACAATCTGTAGATATCTGTAGCAATCTACAGAATCTACGCAATCTACAGAATCTGTAGATAATCTGTAGATAATCTGTAGGTAATCTGTAGAGAATCTGTAGATATCTGATATCAAAACACAAAAATTTTATTTTTTAGAACACAATCTGTGTTCTATATTTTAGGACTACAGAATCTGTAGATAATCTGTAGGTAATCTGTAGAGAATCTGTAGATATCTGATATCAAAACACAAAAATTTTATTTTTTAGAACACAAGTTTTTTATAAAACACAAGTTTTTTATTTTTTAGAAAACAAGAAAAATAGCAACTTTTTTTATAATTATAATAGCAAGTTTTTTATAAAACACAAGTTTTTTATTTTTTAGAAAACAAGAAAAATAGCAACTTTTCTGCTTGACTGTAACGTCACAATATTTAGCCTGCTACAATGGAAACTCAAACACATAAATTTAAGGACCACAACTCAGCGGATGCCTCAAACTCAACTTCTACTAAAACTCGAAGCCAAAGTCAAACTCACTCTCAAATTTGAACTGAAACATTATTCCAAAATCAATCTGGAATTCGAGCTGAACCTCAAACTCAATTTCAGACTCAAACTGAAATTTGAAACTGAAAGTCAAAACACAAACTTATATCAAACTGAAACTTAAATTCAAACTGAAACTGAAATTAGTACCTAAAACTCAAAATAAATTTCGAGCAAAACTACAAACTCGAACCGAAATTCGAACTCAAACTGAAATGCGAACTTGAACTAAAACTGAAATTCGAAGTGAAACTCAAAGTCAAACTGAAATTCGAAGCGAAGCTCAAAGTCAAACCTGAAATCAAACTCAAACTTGAACTGAAATGCGAACTGAAAGTCGAACTATTTGAGAATGGGTTCCAGTTTGGATTCAGTTCAAGTTTGAATTCGACTTTCAGTTCGAATTTCAGTTTCAGTTTCAATGTGAGTTTTACATTGATTCTGAGTTTGACTTTGAGTTTCAATTCGAATTTCAGTTTGAGTGTAAGTTTGAATTTGACTTTGACTTTTGGGCCTGAGTTGTAGCTTTCAATGAGTTCGAGTTTCAGTTCGAAGTTAAGTTTGACTTGCAGTTAAGTTTGAGTTTCAGCTTTGGTTTCAGTTTTAGTTTCAGCTTGAGTTTGACTTCGACATTGAGTTCGAACTTCAGTTTGACTTCGAGTTTCATTTCAAATTTCAGTTTGAGTTTCAGATTGATTGTGAGTTTGACTTCGATTTCAGTTATGAGTTTGAGTTTCTATTTCATTGTGAGTTTCACTTCGAGATTGATTGTGGGTTCGAGTTTCAGGTTGACTTTGAGTTTCATTTCAAATTTCAGTTTGAGTTTGACTTTGAGTCTCAGTTCGAATTTCAGTTTGAGTTTCAGATTGATTGTGAGTTCGACTTCGATTTCAGTTTCAGTTTGACTTCGAGTTTCATTTCAAATTTCAGTTTGACTTTCAGATTGATAGTGAGTTTGACTTCGATTTTAGTAATGATTTTGAGTTTCTGTTTCATTGTGAGTTTCACTTCGAGATTGATACGAGTTCGAGTATCAGGTTGACTTTGAGTTTCATTTCGAATTTCAGTTTGAGTTTTAGTTTTCATTTCAGTTTAAATGTCAGATTGAGTTCGAGCTCGAGGTTGATTTCCACTTCGATTTCGAGTTTGACTTTGACTTTCAGTTATGGTTTCAGTTAGAGTTTGACTTTGACATTGAGTTTGAGTTTATGCTTGGGTTTCAGTTCGAGTATGAGTTTCGGTTTGATTTTGAATTTTTGTTTTACTTTGAATTTCAGTTGGTAAGATTCTCAGTTTTAATTTCACTTCCAATTCCAGTTTGAGTTTTAGCATTAAATGCTCTCAGAAAATCATTATCGAAAATTGTCTTTCCAAGTTGATCTTCTGCAGTTACCTTGAACGATAGCATCTTCTGGAGATGAATTATTTCTCGTGGTGTCAATTATTTTAGGCATGTTTCTTTCCGGGCGAACATTAACGCCCTTCCCCCTCTTCCTCATCGTAATCTGTCAAGTTGATCTCATCCTACAAATGCATTGATTTTGTTCTCGATTACGGATATTAATTTAATTTACCTCAAACTAATTTATTCAACGCAAAAATGCCAACCTTTTTTCCGAAAATGAAAGAAAAATAACACGAAACAGCAAAGCACATCTAACAAAGCTTCGCCCTAGCAGCATAGCACATTTGCAGTTCAAAATGTTTTGCCTGATTTACCTTACTAATATTGACGATCGGTACGTTTCTTTTTGTTAAGAATCAAGGTTGAACCTTGATTAAACATTACTAAAAGGAAAACCCGGTAGATAATCCTAAATATTACCATTTAACACTAAAAAACTCACCTCGCTTTCTGCCATTGTGGATTTCTCCTTGCTTTGTGTGCAGATGTGTCTTGCTGATGGTTGGTTTCTGTTGTGCTATGCTGACTAAATCGCAAATACTAGCGCACCAAGTGGGAAAATCGGAAAACTATTAGCGCCAATCGCTCAGGCGCGAAATTGTGCATTAGAAACCATCCTTAACCCGATTTCGCCAAAATGTCAGATGTGACATGCTGCGCCTTTGCATGCGGCGACTGAGCATGGAAGAATAAGAGGAAGGTCCACTCCTAGGTTAACCGGCGTGCAGCGTAGCGTTCTTGCTGGGACTAATGAGAACCAAACTGTAGTACAACACCAAAAATACAGATAGCGAGACTGTCAACTCAGCGGTCCATGGAAGAAGAATTCTTCTTATTCTTCCATGGATAAACCCATAAATGAAGTTATTATTCGTGAGTGAGATTTCATTTATTATTATCATCGTTTAATATCAATTCGCACTGCTCCAGACGGCCGTGACGATACACTCGTATCGCTTTGTCTTTTTCCTTTAAGCATCCTAGTCTCCGAATGACAGTCAAACAACGCCCTGGGGGGTACCTACTCCATCAACAACGCAGCGTCGCTATGACGATTGGTAAATAGATCTTTTGACCGTTGTCAGGAAATATTGTTTCGAGGATAAGAAACTGAATTTCCTTTGAGTAATAAAGGCATAAAATTGGTATTGAAATATTTTATCTCTATGTCTCACTCGGACTTTTCATAAGAGAAAATTTCGTTGAATTCGCCTATTTCTTCAAATTGAGTGTGTTATGAACTAACTGTCATACTCAATTTAGTCGTACGTAGTTTAGTCTAGGCATCGCATGTGATAGTTTCTGATTCAAGAAGCTCAGCGCAGGTATGTATACTGTCAGGGTACAATTCGGCCAAGTCAGAAATAAGGACAGTATCACGATCCGGGTCTGTTGCGATTTGACTAGCCTTGCGGGGCGCGTGTGGCAAGGACGTACGTGATGACGGACCTCAACCATAATCTATAAAACCATTGTGGACCGTCATCACGGGATCAGTTGGAGAATCCACGTCTGCCGGCCCCGCCTTGCTATTCGGTAAGTCCAGACCCATTCGTGGCAATTTCTGACGCTGCCTGTCGCATTTGCTTTTTTGTTCTGTCTTCCGAGTTCCCATTGATTTCTCGACTTTCAGCTCTCAGACTGCCGATAGGAATAGTCGGGATAAAACCCAAATCTCTTCCGAACCTTAATCCGGCCAACCCCGAGATAACTTGTCTAAATGTGCACATTGTTATTTTATTTTATTTGAACAATTCAAACAATTACTGCTCAATACAATCCTCCTAAATCAAGGTAGTTCAAGTTTCCGTAACCCTTAGTTTCCTACTCATAGAACAGGCTAATATCAGTTAGGGAAAAAGGCTAGAAGAGAAAAGAAGAATAATCAAACCCTAACAATACATACCTCCACTAAAAATGGAGTGATTCCACGAAAAGTTGTTCCACTAATACATACGTACATGTATTATTTTTATCGAGTTCAAAAAAGAGTTTACTCAAGTTGACTTATTTGGGTTTGGGGCCGTTCAATAATTACGTAAGGACATTTTTTGGTTTTTTTACCCCCCCCCCCCTTGTAAGGATGTAGTAAGATTTTCAACCCCCCCCTCCCTTAATCCTATGTAAGATTTTGACTTTTGTTAAAGCGAAAAAAATACGAAATCGTTATGTTTGCTTTTAGTTTCGTGGAAAAACACGCAATTTATGGATATTTTTCGTGCTTTTTCTGGCCTTTTGAACGAAAGCTGCTTGTTTACGCGCTGAAAACTCACACTCAATAATCTTACGAAGGGAAGCACTTACCCCCCTCCCCCCTTGTAAGGGTTTAGTAAGATTTTCCAAACCCCCCATCCCCCCCTCGATCCTTACGTAATTATTGAATGGCCCCTTGCGTAACCTATATTGGTTCCACTCTCACGTAGATTGACCCGCAATTCCGCTCCTTCGATTGATTCTTTCAATGAAATTTTTGGAAACTGCTATTTGGTAGCACTATTTTTACTTCCATGTTCACAGAGTAAATGGAAGTATTGAGCCTTCCTAAAATCGAGAATCGCAACGGAGCTTCAGAAAAAACTTTTTTTTATACACATTTACTCAGAATCACTTCCTGAACAAGTGTCTGTGTGTCCGTTATTCTGCCTGTGGTCATTTACAAAAATGATCATAACTCCCTCAATTCTCAACCTTTTTTCAAATTTCTTGAACTGAAATGATTGTCTCGGCAAGACCTAACACCCTGTTTAATCAAATTTGGATAACGCACAATGCTTCCGATATATTTGCATTTTTAGTGTCTTCTATTTTATTTTTTCCTGCCGCAAAAATGAACCGATTTGAGCGTTCTTGGTCTTAAAATCTTTGTTTTACCTTGCAGAATATGTGGATATTTTTTAGATTCCGATAAATTAGCGTATTTTTAAATTTGGCGAATTTTAAAATTTGAATAGTGATTTTTTTATTTTTTTAACCTAAATACCCTTAAAAGCAGTCAAAATATGATCAAATTGTGTCAAAATTTTACGTTTCATAATATGGAAGTATTGTGTGTTATCTACGCACCACTGGTTTCTATTAGTATTGGTCCAATAATTGTTGGACCCCTAACCTTTTCCGATCAGATTGCCCGTAGAATGTAATATCGAGTAGGCACTCTGCTGCTCGTCGGGTTCCTATACTTTCTGCCAATTTCAATAGCGTGACTAGCGCCGTAAAGCGCGTATTAGATCCATGAAAATTAGGTTCTTGCTAATTGCGGAGCTTAAAATTCTGGATCCAGTTGTGGTAACTCGAAAATCGATTTTTTGCCACATTATTGATCTCAACGTGAAATCCACCATCCACGAGAGACGTAAATTTCCTACCTTTATCACCATCCAGAAGCTAAATTCTCAACCATCTAACAGGGATACAAAAGTCGAAAACGACAAGAAACTATTGGGGACTATAGTTTTTTCGGGTACCTGCGCTAACAAATAACACCATAACTTCGGATCCGATTCATCTGGGCCTAATTGGCACCAGCCCATTTTTCGATTCTGGCTCGTTGGTAACGATTGAACTGCCGTTGATTGTTTCATCACAGGGCGAAGTGTATACCGGCCGAAATGTAAGGATGGCCAGGGACTTTGAGAAGTTCGTTGTAACAAACAAGCAGATCAAAGGAGACAACTCAAAATATTTGAACACTCTGGGCCAGAAAACCGCTGTTCAAAGAGAAGTCGATGCCCGATCCAAGGACGGGCTACTGGGTTTGAGGTATGCACGTTATGAAATCGCCTACCTACCTTAGGATATATGTATAGGGTAGGATATAGGTATAGTAGGGTATGCAGCGAGAGAGCAGAATTTTCGTGCCAGGTTTCCAACTTGATTTTCACTTCATCTCTTGCTATCTTTCTATTCTCTCGTGCAGAGCGCTTTGACTCGAGGGTTGCGCTCTATACAGCAATCTGACACCACCAACTGGTGGCTTATAAAAATCAAATTGGAAACTCTCAAAAGTGGCACTAGATTGATAAATGAATAAATTTAGCTCTACATCAAGGTTTATGACCGCAACCGGGCCTGACATGACGAAGGCGCTTTTCTGAAGAGAGTAGGTATACTGAAAGGATGAGTGACTGCAAGGGTCACTAATATTCCAGGGCGGGCAGGGGATTCGAACCCCCGAGTCCTTAGCTTTGCACCGATAATAACGAAGAGCTAATTAGACAGCTCGTCCACACCGGATCCCCACTAGATCCATAGTACTGTGAGTAATCAAAATTTTTTGCAGCATTAATGTCCCTGAACGATGAAACTTGATTATTTCAGGTGGAATTTATTCAAAACAGTAAAGAACATTTTCTTCATTGGATATGACCTGTTATGCCTGGTGAACGAACCTTACATTGCGGTAATCGAGAATGTCTCTAGTACTCCAGCCGCTAGGTATTTCAATCTGTTGAACAACCATAGCTCCCAGGAGAGTTCTCTCGCTGGCAAAAATGGAACCACAACCATACACGCAGTTGCTGGTTGCCAGACTGGACTCCTTTTGGCCTATGCTATGTCTGATCATCATGTCATTTACATAGTTTCGTTTCCGTCAATGAATCGAATTGCAGCTCTTAAAGGTAAATAAACTACTAAGTGCTAGAGTTAGTCCACAGGATACCTACCCCAACCTAATGGTTTCATTTCATGAAGCTATATTATTAACTTCATTCCAAATGTAAGTAGGTATATGATGGCTTGGAACCATACCTATGAGACTGGCGACTGCTTATAGGCTCGAACCAGCAGCAATTATTTTACAAACATTGGGTGGGTATCCAAGTTTCTAGAATTTACATAGGCTCCAAATTATGAACGTTATTCAGTGTTATCACATTTAATGTGTAAACGTTGCTAATTTTTTCGGAGTTAATTGTCTTTTCATCACTGTTATCGGTGAGGTTATCGGTGTAAGTACATTGACGACTTCCTCTTGACATTGGAAGCAGTGACAGCTCAAGCGCTTTTGGCAACGGTGCCATCTTTGGAAGCAATTTCTGTCTTTAAGTCACTCGTGAAGAGGTTGGAGGGATCCAGCGGCACTCCACCTTCCGGTTATAGAGCGTTCTGTAGGCCTTTCGTTCCCCAATAGGCTTGCGTGTATAATTTATGCGTATATAATGTATAATAAATGCGTTTATAATATATAACAATATTATTATGTTCTTGCAACTGCTGTTAGAGTCGTGGGTAGCCTAGACATCCCTGCAGCCCTAATTGCAGGAGTTATTTTGGTTATTCGTCGTTTAATCGAACTAGTTTAACGCATATTTATATTATATTTCTGGATATTTATCCTCAAATGAAGCGCATGTGCAAAGGTTTTACGAGGCCCAAGGGACTGGTCCAAATCCAGGTTGAGTGTGAGGGAGAGTTTCAGCTCTAAGTTCTCGCCCCGCAGGCCTGGCTCCTCGGAAGTGGGAAACCACCTCGCCTCCGTAGGGTGGTAAAGTAAAGGCTTCGGCTTTTCGCCTGATAACCGAAGTTGTCCTGGGCGTGCCCTGCCGCCCTCAAGGAGAGGTCGGAACTAGTCTGGACATGTCGATGCAGTCTCACAGCACTTATGTACTGTGACACACGGCTACTCATCGCCTCACCTCCTTGAGTGGAGAGGGACCGGATCCAACGCGTTGTACCTATTTGGTTAGAATAGGTTCAGAGTTCGTTGAACAAGCCCATCGGACTTGGCCAAGAATCGTCAGCTCATGACAAGGATTTTTTGCCTTGACAAAGGAGCTGGGCTGTGAAAATTGAACTGAAGACTCTGTCTGTGCCCTCGCAAACACAGAAAGTCACACGCCTTAGCCACCTCAGCCGAACTGACTCCTTAGGGTGGATGGGTCGGTTAATTTGAATGACCAGAATGGCCCTGCAATAGGTAAATTGTACGTGAAAAAATCGAATATTTGGTATACAACTACTAGTGTGCGAGCTATTGGAAAGGGAGAAAAGGAAAACCAACATTATTTAAACAAAACTCAAAACTAGGATACGAGATTCCGAAAACAAACTGTAGAAGCTTTTATGTCTGCAGGTAGGCCGAATTGCGGTGATTATAGGGACTTATATTTCGGCACAGACGAATTTTTATATGCGATCAGAGGGTTTCCGAAAAACGCAGTGGAAATATGGAACCTGAGAACGTTGAGCATTGCGGGTTGTATTCCTGGTGCTTTTTACTCAAACAATGTAATCTTTAGGTAAGTCTATTTTTATCTATCTTTTATTTATCTATCTTTAGGTAAGTTTCTATTTACACTGAATGAAAGCTTGTGATAACCGAACCTAAGGAGCGAAAAACGAATTCAATGATCTGACTGAATATGCACCCTCGTTTGAGCCAAGCACTTAGGGACAGCAATTCGCCGACGTCGTTGAGATTCGCATAATACATGATGGTGGTGCCTGCCCTCTTCAAAAATGATTTCAATTTTCCGAAATAATTTATTTAATAGGTACTTCATCAGTAGTTACACTGTGAAAATTTATTTTTCCGTAATTTGGCATTCTGTTTGGCTTATTCCTGCGGATTTTCGGCATAGTACCTACTTGTTCCACGTTCTTAATTTCGTTGTCACGTTCCCGACTAGAAATTGATATCAAGTACGTTCCTACATTTCCTATGAACCTCACTGAGGAAGAAGATTTTTATTTTGCGAGGAAGCCATCCAGGTCTGTGCAACTCCATCGGAGAATGACAGATATTTTGCCGTTTTTGAAGTCGACACTCCTTATTTCACAGGGTAAGTTTTCTGAGCCATCAATTAGTGATCGTCGACCAAGGAACGCAAGATGTGGTGTTATGGACGCTCGACAATGCTTCACCCATCCAACTGTCGGCATTCCCTCAAGCAATAAATGCCGAGAGACCTTTAGATGTTGTTGATGTAGCGTTCACAAGCAATGGCGATTTGTACCTTCTCACGAAAACTGGAGACGTCTATTGTGTAAGTGATAGATGCTCTGATGTCAAAACTCATCAGCAAGTATAGGAATCCGGTAATTGGCTGTAACATTTATCACAGGATTTTATTTAGTATTAAAAATAGCACTGGAGGAGCACGGATAATTAGGATTTGTCGGTTTTCACTCTATACTAGCAAAGGTTTAGAAACAATAGTTCATTGCCAGCATTACATGACATGTAAGACTAAGTAAACAAGTATGGGATACCATATTGTACATTGTAGTACGGTCGGCTGGAAAGGTGCCAATTGAGTGATGCCAATCCCCTACTTGTTTACTTATTGATATTTTAGGTATCACCTATAAAGGCACCCTCAAACATCTCTGGTAGCCATTGTGTAACATTGACATACATCTAACACAATACGTATTTGAAAGAGGTTAAAATTTGATACCTCTAAAAATCTTTGATGGGTTTACCGTGCAGAAGTTGAGGTTTTTTCATTTCTGATAACATTACGGTTTGTATTTATTTAAGGCGGTTTATTTATATGACAGAGTTTTTGCTTAGTGTCATGGCCTATGTGGATACAGATTCCAGAGTCGTCAAAATACAATCCATTCCTATCAAAAATTTACGGAACAAAAATATGGAAGTTTGTATGTCAATACAACCCTGTGTTGTATCTTAGGCCGAGTTCCGGATTTTCAATTTTTTGTAATGCTAGATTCATCCATGATTTAATACTTCATCTACTAGATTCATCATACTTAAGTTGGCCGTCATACTGAACATTTTTTAGAAATTAGTCAACTCAAGCGTCCCTGGATAGATCTTGCTTAAAAAAAAAATTGAAAAACCGGCCCTTTGTGATCTGGCGAGAATGTGCTTACCTTACACACTGTGGGTACTTCAATAATAATTATTGAATTATTATTAATATTATTAATTATTATTAATATTATTAATTATTATTAATATTATTAATTATTATTAATATTATTAATTATTATTAATATTATTAATTATTATTAATATTATTAATTATAGAATTATTCTATTGTATTCTTCTATTTCTGATCCTGGCGAAATCCTTGAATCTGAACAGAACAAGCTCAAGGGGGGCAACTAGAAGGGAACCAGTGGTGAAAGACTGGCAAAATATGGTCATATTTTGATTGCTTTTGAGGGTGTTTAGGTCAAAAATATAAAAAAACTCACTATGCCAATTCTAAAACTTGTCTAAAATAAAAATGCGCCATGTTATCTGAATATAGAAAATATCCACATATGCTGCAAGGTAAAACAAAGATTCTAAGACCAAGAACGCTCAAATCGGTTCATTTTTGTGGCTGGAAAAAAATAAAGTAGAAAACGCTGAAAATGCAAATATATCAGAGGCACTGTGAGTTATTCAGAATTCCGATTAAACAGGGTGTTAGGTCATGCCGAGACAAACATTTCAGCTCAAGAAATTTGAAAAAGGTTGAGAATTGAGGAAGCTAAAGCCATTTTTGTAAATGACCACAGACGGACACACAGATCTGTACAAGTATCTATACTTGTTTGGGGAGTGATTCTGAGTAAATGTGTACCTATAAGTAAAAATTTTTTTTCTGAAAATCCGTTCCGACTCTCGGTTTTAGGATGATTTCCATTCACTACTCTGTAAAGGTGCCCACTCTCTATTTGATTGCTGGTCGTGGCGCCAAGACAATTCATTGCTTTAATTGGTCGAGATTACTCAATAAACAACTCAACTAAATTTCATTGGCGTGCAAAACCACGTTCCTATGGTCAACCCCATGACTGCATCCTCCGATCGGAAAGTGAGTGGGCACCTGAAATATGGAAGTAAAAATTATCTTTCTAACATTACATCGAATAAAATTTTAGTGTTTTTCTCCGGGTTAGAAAAATTACTCACTTTTTTTCTCCACTATGTTGCAGATGGGGGACGATAACACTGTCATATCTTGTACCCTAGTTGGTACCACGAATTTTTGGACGTGTTTTATGGAGAGCAGCCCTAAAGACAGATTGCCATCAGGAAAAAAAGAAAAAAGTCGTACCACCATCGATGCCAGAAAGTCGCGTATGGTGTGGCACAATGATGGATTTCTCTTATTCGATGGAATTTTAAACCGATTAACAGTATGTGACAAATCAATAAATAATTCTTCATCTTGATTGACAATTTAGAGTTATTTAGATGAAATTGCATTTATGGTAGGTACACGTAAACCTACTTATGTATGGAAGGTATAGGTACACCAACCTCACAATAACCAGACAATAATTTCTTTTAACTCAAATTAGAGGAAGACTGATAATATTGATTGTGCAAACTTAGCGATACAAGACTATCAGCAGGACGCACTTCAAGATGTCTGAAACGCATTCATTTGGTGCTGGGTGTCTGGTTGCTTTCAATACTGGGTCGACCGTATTCAAAATTCCTAACAACGAACGAGTCCAACTGGCAGCTATAGACAATAAGGTTGGCAGAGTTTTATTTTTCCCATTGTAATTTAGTCAGTACCTATTATTAAAATTGGCATCTTACATAGGGACATACTTAATAGGCGAAGATAAGGTTACTTATTTGATTTGTCTTTTACCCGATGCCTCGTTCAACAATGATGGAGTAGGTACCGATTTACCTACCCTACGATTGACAATTTGAAGATAAATATTTCCATTATTTGCTCCACAGATAAGGTGGACCAATCCCTGTCACTTTGAGACAATTGTTATGGTTTTTCCTTGGCATTTATAATTCTAGTTACTGTCAATCATGGTGATGAAAAAATTTATTTGTTAGGGCACTATTAGCTCTCTCAGAAATTGAGCCGGCGTAAAGGACCACTTACTTAGAGAGTTTTCATACTTATTTTTACTGTCACGCACAATTTCATTTTATTATCCTCAATCAGCATTTCGTACTGGGCATTTTTACTTCCATATTTACACAGTAAATGAAAGTATTGTAATCGTCCTAAAATCGAGAATCTTTTTCAAATTTCTTGAACTGATATGTTTGTCTCGGCAAGGCCTAACGCCCTGTTTAATCGGAATTCGAATAACTCACAGTCGGTACTTTTGATATATTCACATTTTTAGTCTTTTCTATTTAATTTTTTTCCGGCCACAAATATGAACTGATTTGAGCATTCTGGGTCTTAAAATCTTTTTTCTTTACCTTGCAGAATATGTGGATCATTTTTATATTCCGATTTTGTGGCGTATTTTTATTTTGGCCGAATTTTAAAATTTTCATAGTAGGTAAGTTTTGTGGTATTTTTTACTTAAACACATTTAAAAGCAGTCAAAATATGATCAAATTGTGTAACACTTTTACTTTTCAAAATATGGAAGTATTGTGTGTTATCTGCCCACCTCTGGTTTAAATTCAATCTGTTGGAAATAATTTAGTATCATCAAATTTTCTTACTGCAGGGCGTGCATACTTCTTCGAAATTCAGTAATTTCAAGTTTAAGGAAATCGATTTTGCTCGAGGATTTGTCAAAGATGTTGCCATTTGGTACAAGTACGCACTTGTGATTGAAGGGCAGCATTTGCTTTTCATACGACTTCACGATGGTTCGACGGTAAGGCTGTAGTTTTGACGACTTTCCTGTGTACTGGAATCAAAAGTTGTATAGCATTTCCAAGCAGATTTGACAATTTTTCCAACAATTGGAGAATTTTCTAAACTAAACTGAAAATTGTCTTAACCAAATTGAGAAATTTTGCGAAAATTCTCAATTCAGCTCGTAATTATGCTGTTTGATCCGAAATTAAATTACTGAATGATACAGTTATCATCAAATGCGCTCGATCGATTTGTGTGTACATAAAGGCGTTAAAACCCTCCCCACTATCAGCTCAATCGTATGAGAAAAATTTCATGGGCTGCAAAAGATAATCCTATGCTATAGGTTATGTCGGAATTCCAGCCAGTACTGTCTGAAACTTTGTCGCCCAACATTCCTTTTCCAATTAATTTTTGAGTATACTGATTAGTGCCTCAGAAAATCTGTGGAAAAAACGCAATTACATCCGTATAATATACATATTATGTGCTCTTCGGAAAAATATCAATGTTCTGTGTTTTATTCAATGCCTTACCTCAAGGGGGATTTCTGATTGTTTTGGAATGCTTGAAGTAGTTCCGCGTTATTTCATTATATTGTTTCATGTTCAAGCCCTTTAGAATACCATACCTACATTGTTCTTGGCCATTGTTATACACACTTGTGTGTGGCGGCAAGTAATTACTGATTCCAATTCAAACTTGACCCATTGTAAACCCTTTCTACTTCCATATTTACAGAGTAAATGGAATTATTGTAATCGTCCTAAAATCGAGATTTGGAACAGAGCATCAGAAAAAACTTTTACTTATACACATTTAAAGTGACTGTGTGTGGCCATTTACAAAAATGGCCATAGCTCCCTCAATTCTTAACCTTTTTTTCGAATTTCTTGTATTGGAATGTTTGTCTTGGCAAGACCCTCTTGCCCCGAATGCCCGAATTTTAATAACTTACTGTTTTTCCAATATAATATATTGGAAAAACAGTAAGTTATTAAAATTCGGATTCAAGAGGGTCTTGCCGAGACAAACATTCCAATACAAGAAATTCGAAAAAAAGGTTAAGAATTGAGGGAGCTATGGCCATTTTTGTAAATGGCCACACACAGTCACTTTAAATGTGTATAAGTAAAAGTTTTTTCTGATGCTCTGTTCCAAATCTCATAAATATTATTTATTAGATATTATTTACCCAAATATTATTTGCCCTTCCAGTGTTTTCTATTTGATTTTTTCCGGCCACAAAAATGAACCGATTTGAGCGTTCTTGGTCTTAAAATATTTGTTTTGCCTTACAGATCATGTGGATGTTTTTACCTCCATATTAACAGAGTAAAATTTACTCTGTGTGTGGCCATTTACAAAAATGGCCATAGCTCCCTCAATTCTTAACCTTTTTTTCCATTTAATGGAAGTATTGGAATCGTCCTAAAATCGAGAATCGGAACGAAGCTTCAGAAAAAACTTTTTCTTATACACATTTACTCAGAATCACTTCAACAACAACAGAACAAGTGTCTGTGTGTCCGTATGTCCGTCTGTGGTCATTTACAAAAAAGGCCATAACTCCCTCATTTCTCAACCTTTTTTCAAATTTCTTGAACTTAAATGTTTGTCCTGGCAAGACCTAACACCCTTTTCAATCAGAATTTGGATAACGCACAGTACTTCCGATATACAGGGTGGCGCAGATAAGCCGGGTGAATTTCAAATAGTCGCCACATTGTCAATTTTGAAGATATCTGGTTGAAATAAATTTTAAAATGTTAA
Organism: Nesidiocoris tenuis; assembly: GCA_036186465.1. Classification (NCBI taxonomy): domain Eukaryota; kingdom Metazoa; phylum Arthropoda; class Insecta; order Hemiptera; family Miridae; genus Nesidiocoris; species Nesidiocoris tenuis. Next base: position 880,800 of record AP028910.1, read on the forward strand.
GAAACAATGGAATTTTTTGCAAAGAGCAATGTTCGTTAATTATGAAAGATTATGTCCACCAAATGTCCCTTCTGGGCGATGCCTTCTTGGAGTCGGTCCTTCACGTGTCGCATAGCTTGCTCAAGCATATCGATGGGAATGGATCGAATTTCGGTCTCAATCGAAGCCTTCAATGCGTGAAGGGTGCTGGTTTTATTGGTGTACACCCTGGCTTTCAAATAACCCCATAAAAAGAAATCACACACCGTGAGGTCAGGCGAGCGAGGGGGCCATGCCACATCCCCACAACGCTCGTTATTTCGGAAAAACTGCTCTACGGCAAAAACGCGATTCTATACGACCACGTCTCAATTATTACTGAAACTTCCCATCCCGCCCTTCAAGGGTTCGAAGACCCCACCCTGTCAACCTGTCCATTCGGTCGTACTACCTATTCCAAAAACACCCAATCCTTGTGCGCCACCCTGTATTTGCATTTTTAGTGTTTTCTATTTTATTTTTTCCGGCCACAAAAATGAGCCGATTTGAGCGTTCTTGGTCTTAAAATATTTGTTTTACCTTGCAGAATATGTGGATATTTTTTACATTCCGAAAATGTGGCGTTTTTCATTTTAAAATTTTAATAGTGAATTTTTCGATATTTTTGGCATAAACACCCTCAAAAGCAGCCAAAATATGATCAAATTGTGTCACAATTTTACGTTTCAAAATATGGAAGTATTGTGTGTTATCTACGCACCACTGGTTTATATTCCGATAACGTGGCGTATTTTTATTTTAGGAGAATTTCAAAATTTGCATAGTGAGTTTTTTTATATTTTTGACCTAAACACCCTTAAAAGTAGTCAAAATATGATCAAGTTGTGTAAAACATTTACGTTCAAAATATGGAAATATTGTGTGTTACCTACGCACCACTGGTTTAATGCATGGAATGGGACAAAACGAAAATTTCTCCACCAATTCAGTCCAAATCTATAAGTATTGTTTCAGAAGTTTTTGATGTTGCCCTCAAATTTGTTTGGAGGTACCATATGTGTTTTGTGTTCTTGTCACAACTTAACCGGTGCCAAATTTTCCAGGCTGCCAAGTTACCATTGGGATTTGATGCCTTTAATTTAGTTGTCCACCCACTACACAACGTCATTGCGATCACGTCTGAATGTGATGGATCAATCGTTTTCTTCAGAGTCTCGCAGCATGAAGTGACTTTCATGGCCAAGTTCAACCTCATGACCAAACCATTGAAGCTTGTTGCAATTTCCCTGAAAAGCAGCACTCTGGCCGCAAGTTCTGCTGACGGGCACGTTCACTTGCTATCGGTTAGATAACGAGTTAATATCAATCAATTTTTGGTCGATAACATTTAGTCGATACATAGGTACCTATATTTCTTAGTAGCAATTGAGACCTACGTTTACGCCGCAATATAGATTATGTTCGTGGTCTTGAAATCTTTGTTTAACCTTGTCGAAAGTAGGGATATTTTTTATATTCAGGTTACTGGAAGTATTTTGTTTTCAGGCGGGTTTTACTATTTGCATAGAGAGTTTATTGACATTTTCGATCCTCACAGGCTCCCAAGTAATCAATACCTTTTTGATAAAATTGTGCCAAAAATTTTCGTAACAAAATATGGAAGTATTGTGTGTTATCCACACATCATTGGTTTGGCAATGCAATACCAAGCTCGACCGAGGTTATCGAACCTACATTTGCTATTTCCTAGTTTTAGTGATTATGTTCAATGAAAGGTTTTGCAGTTGCACGCAATGAAAGCAATACAGAAAATGATCACAATAATTTAGAATTGGAAAAGAACAGTGAAAAAGAATCCGAGTTGGAGGATCAAAAATCAAACGAAGTAGCAGAAGAAGAAATCAAGATGGTAAAAGAAAAGAAGAATGAAGAGAAGAGAAATGAAGAAACAATGGAAGATCAAGAGGAAATCAAAATGGAAGATCAGCCGGAAATAAAAATCAATGAGGGTGTAGAATTTGAAACAGTTATAGAAATTGATGGAGAAATTGAAATGGAAAAAGAATCAACTGAATTTGGAGAGGACATTGTAATAGAAAGCAAAATTGAAGAAATCGACCAAGAGGAATCACAAGGAACTACGAAGCAACAGATTTTTGGAAAAACGACGCGCTTTGATCATGAGATATCTGAAAATGGAACAGGGGACTATCAACACGACACGAATGATGGAGCGAATAATTCTGATAAACCAAGTAACACTGATCCCATCATCATTCACAGCAGAAAATCATCATTCAAGCATGATACCATTGAAATAGATCACCAACAGCACACGATCAAAGACAGGAAATTTCACGGAGTTGATATATTGGAACTGGAGCATACGAATTCCACAACTCATGAAACACGAATATATGCACACAAACGAAGAAAAGTGAGGAGAAAACCGGCAAACCTAAAAGGGGAAGCTGATTTTTCACCTGGAGACGTCCTCATCAGTTGGAGAGGGGGTTATTAACTTGTTATTCCAAAAAGCAGTGGCTGTTGAGAGGGGGTGTTGGGAACCAACAGCCACTATGGTGAACTTTGGGTTGTTTATGAGTATCAAATAAAATTCACTCGGTTTTTGGTCTATGAAGAGAACAGTTGTACTTTGATGTTCCTGTTCTTTTGGGCTGGAGATGCTCAGTAAAGGTTATTGTTAGTGTCTAGGTTTAATGAAGATCAATCATTATTTCCAACGAAGGGGTGTTTGCTAATGAAGGTTATTTCCTACTTTTAACGCAGGGAATTTCAGTATTTTTCTTCCTCTCACCTTAATTACAGCCCCTCATCTTTTGAATTCCTATAAATTTGAATTGATAGGTGTCTCAAGAATGAGAAACATTTTCGATGACTTTTCCAGGTGTTTTTCTTGAGTTTTCGCTCCAAAAATCGAACTTACAAAGAATGGTGGGTTTTCAGAAGTTCTAAGGAGAATGTAACGTCCGACATTTTCTTTTCCATCAAGAAACCAATAGGCCCATCAATATGCTCTTGGAGCCAATATTTTTGACCCCTTCCCAGACCGTGTTGATCAAATTCTGGAAAATTGATGCATCATCCATGTTTTTGAGTGCCTTCTGCTGCGTCAATACCTTCTCACTTCTCTTTAATCCATCAATTTTTTAGTGTAACAAATTGATTCCTTCAAGCGATTAAAAACTAGGTACTACACTAGACACAGAGGACTTCATCGTCCACCGCTGCTGTCCCAGACTATTGGGCAAATAAATTGGCGTTACTGTGGAGTACGTACATATCTATAAGCATAGGCAGGTATGTGGCTGGCACATGGGGAAATCAGGCAGTTCCGAAAGTGTCTAGGTAGATGGGGAAATACCTACTTCCCATAGAAAAATCTGATGTTTCACTATCAGCCTAGGCACTTTTGAAAATTCCCTGGCACATCCAATATGCCTAGGCGTTTTCGAAACTGCCCACAACTTCTTGTTTCTTGAATATATCTTCGTTTACTCTCAAGAACGCATTAATCCTCCACCTGCCTTAACCTCGTCGGGCAGTTTCCGAAGTGCTTTGGCAAAATGGAATGTGTGCCTTGGCACTATCAAAAGTGCTCAGGCAGAAAGTGAAACATTGGATTCTTCAAAAGATTCCCGTATCCGCCTAGGCACTTTGCGAACTGCCTTATGTGCCTGCAACACATGGCAACTATCTATGAAGTCACCTCATATTTCAGGCTGATGAATGCGGAGAATTCGCACCGATAATGTCAAAGCACCTGTACGATACGTTCTCGTCAATGACGTTTTTCCAAAGTTCTGGAGGGCAAACGTACTTTGTGACTCTGAATTCGGACAGGTCCGAATTCTCGGCTGTCACTGTCCGTGACACACAAAATTTGGAAATCGTCAATCAAGCGGAATTGCCGGTATATTTGTACCAAATTTCCGAGAGCGTAATTCCGAACAAAATTTTTGGAACGACTACTGATGGCTTGAAATTAGTCCTGATCTCTGTCCATGCACACGAGGTGAGTTGCACTGTTACATTTCCTGAGAGAAAAAAAGGCTTGTAACATTAAATTACACCTATTAGGTACTTCCCCTGATGAAACAAATTCGTACATTAAATTCAAGGCTAGTCTGACGTCACCTGCCATCCCAATGTAGCTGACTGAAATGAAAAATTTACAGTAAATGTAGAGTATGAACTTCCAGTCTTTCGAACATCGCTAATTGAAGGGAGCGGAGGCATTTTCCTGATTTGACATTGGACAGAGGCCGTTGTCCAAGACAAGCACAAACTCCAGTGCCTATTTGAATTTCAGTTGAAAAATGAGAAGTTGGATGGTGTTGAGACGGTGAAAACTTACGACAATGTCTGCTGGAGACGCATGACGTCCGATCGAGCAACTGTGGCTGTGTATGGCACTGATGGGTCGGTGGATGTGTTTCTGCAAGATGAAAACCTAACGAGTGTTTTGTCTATGAATCGTAGTCTTTTGGCTCTCAACGGCTACGAGAAACTTTTAGTCACCCACAAGTTGAAGTATTTGGTTGGCATTCATGTCTCTGGTGTCCTCACGTGTAGATCGGTGCGACACAGGTAATTCAGTTGAAAGAATAATGTGCTTAATTAGTAACGCACTCTTCTGATATGTTGGATATTCAGTTATTTTGCGCTATTCGCATAATCAGATAGTAATAATCATTTCATGGAAACTGGGGATTGAATAAGTAAACATCTAGTTTACGTCCGACTAATTGGTTTAGGGTCAAGTGGGGTAATTATGAACATGGGGTAATTATGAACAAAGTATGTTTGCGCTCCTGTGAGCAATGGAGAAACCCGAAAGATGTAGCAATCGAATGTTCATACTCTCATTGATAGGTTAAGACTTTTTTTTTCGCCAATTTGGCAACTCAGATGACGCCATTTGTGTGTTTATCAAAAACCTTATCTAAAAGTTTGACGAACAGTTCTTCAGTGTCTGAGGTTCTTCCCTCTTCTGGCTGAAAAAACTGTGGTTAGTTATGGTTTTCAATTTTTTTACATGCGTTAATTGTTCCTTTGTCGGGATTCCACTCAAGTTTTGCCATAATATTATCTCGTTCTCAGTGACTTACAGAAGGGTGTTCATAATTACCCCATACTTTTTTGAACATTTTTTTCTGAGAGTTTTTTTGCACTTCTCTTCCATTTTTATCAATGAAATGGTCATTTAGCCGTTACTTAATGTTTTCTATGAACTTTGCTAGTAAGTTCGAATGACAGGATGCCTCGCACCTACGTGAAGAAGAAGCCATGAGATCGGGGCACAATGAGACAAGGAATTTCAGCTTCCTAGAGGCATTATTTAGCAAGCTAGGGCGCCCTGAGTGAGAAGTGTCTCATTGTGCCCCCCCTCTCCCCTAACGACTGGAGAATGTTTTTGGTCGTTTGCCATACTTTAATTCTTCAACATCTTCTCTAGTCGACATTGAGTTTTATTATTTGAATTATAAGTTTATTCGAGTTATGGTTCAATAAAAATTGGTTCTTCCCTGATTTTTTTATGCGTCATAACCTCATGATATAAGTAGGTCCAAACTAGGTGATTTTCGTTTGAATTATGATATTTTGGGAGTATGTAAGTATATTGACTTGATTTATTTGGATCTTGGGTTATTGTAAACTACGCTATGGGGTAATTATGAACATCGCCTTTTATATCTCATACGCCTAGTGTAACACGTTCGTGATAACTGTCACATGTAACAGTGCCTACTTTTTGAACACCTCTTTTAAACGTCAAAATCGCTGTTCATAATTACCCCATACTCTATGGGGTAATTATGGACATGAGGGGTAATTATGAAAAGTGATTTTCAAAAACCATACAGCAGTCAAAAAAATAAAAAAACTGTCTCACAGAGTATTAGGGATGTAGACCGATTGTTCTAGAGAGTTTTCCAGGTTTTTACATGGACTAGGTACTTCTGAGAGCTGTCAGTTTGTAAAATTGTTGCAATTTGTTCATAATTACCCCAATTGACCCTACCTGGTTTCTTGAAAATCACACTACTACCAGTCACATTACCAGACCAGGAATCGTACTCACAATTCACAATTGAAGGTCAGGTTGAGAGCAAGACAGAGTGCACGACAACTTCTTGTGCGCCAACTATGGCCTTTAGAGAAGATTTCGAAAACTAGTTTTAGGAAGGATATGAAGTCAGGCCTAAGTGTTTGGTGTAATGTGATTGAAGTCATAAATAAAAATATTTAAAAAAAGTCGATTCGTTTGGATAAATTGGCTGAAATTTCTTTATCTGTATTGCAATCTTCAGAAATTTGTTACAGGAATAAAATTAACGTATCCCCAGCATCTCCAAGTGGATTCGAAACGGGCTCAAGTTGGAGGAAACGTAAGCACTTGGTTCATACTTACTCCAATTTAACATTTTTACTTCTATGTTTATAAACTAAATGGAAGTACATAAGGTCCATAAGGTACATAATCTCAAATCGCGAAAGAACAGGGAAGAAAAGTTAAGATGTGAGCATACCTGATATTTTGGGTTAGTACAATGGTACAATGTACCAATATGTACCATTACCAGTATATCATACTTGAGTTCTCCTATCGTTATGCAAGGTCAGTCGTGGGCCTGAACGGGAGAAACCTTTAAGATAGGATCGTCTGTTTTGATCCTTATAGCCTGTAAAATAGGTTGTAAAAATGGTGTCATAAAGTAATGTATCAAAATAGGTAATATCGTGTGTTACAAGAGCTACATGTCCTGACTAGTTCCGACCCTCTATTGGGCTAAAGGAACGTCTGGACCATCGATTAACTTTTTTTGTTTACTTACCGCATGTCGATTGTGCTGGATTATTCCAAGATTCTATCGTCCGTTTTTGACATCCCTATAGACGATCATACAGCGCTGATGGAAACTTCATGCGGTGCTATGGTAGAGGATGAAGTGGACAAATCCCAAAAACTTGAAACATTCGTAACAAAACACATTCACCGTCAAATAATATCAAAAATGGTGGCTCTCCTGTCAACAGTGGGTATAAATTTAAAAAAACCGCTTCAACTCTGCATAGGTGCTTTTTATTCCCATGTTTATAGACAGAGTATAAATGCAAAAAAGCTTTCATGTTAATTTGCTTTGGAATATTTTAGTTATGATAGTTCCCAAGGGCTGTAATGCGAAATTGAATGCCTTTAAGCTTTTTCCGAACCAATTAAATTTATTATTTAATAATTAACAAGTTGAAAAACGTTGCCACATCATGGCATCATATTGTTGCTTCTGGAGGAGAACATAGTTATTTCCAACAGGCTGATCTAGTTTCACCATACGGTCCGTGACGTTGGTAATGTCAGTGGTTAGTCACAATATCAACCACCGCGTCCACTTTATTGATTCCCATATTCACAAAATAAATGTACGAAATGTGATTGAATGAAAATCGGATTGGTGAAATGTGATTGAATGAAAATTAGATCGATGAATGACTGACGTGGGTCGGAATTTCGGTTTTTCAACTTCATATTTGGGTTCAGGGACCTCAAAAACCCCAATTTAAGTCATTTCTGAATAAAAAAAACCCTTCCAGCAAGAATATTCACAAACGAATTTTCTATTAAGTAGGTACCTAATTATTCTGATTTTTTTTTAGATTTGCAAGATTGAGAAAACTAAACTAACTCTAGATACAAAGTGGCAAACAAACATTTCATCGACTTTTTCGAAGTTCGTTAGGAATCGAAATCTCCTGGACACAAAGTATAAAAATCTCGTTGAGATAAATACAAAAAGTCGGAGAAAACTGTATGAACAGAACAAGGAAAAGAGGGAATCATTGAAACTCTATTCGAGAATGTACGGACGCTTTCTTGAAGAAAAACAATTGGCAGTTGAAGGAAGAGCTCATACCTGGCGGCCCAATTTGTTGAAGGTATGAATGGTAAACAGGTACATTGTGTTGAGTGTCCCCACTTCAGGGATACACTTCGTGCATTCATCACGACTGATTTACCTATCTAATGTGCCTACTGAATTATCTCTTTGTCTATGGGCAGTCGAGGAATATTATATTATAGGGGTATAATACCTTGCGTGTGCTACTAATATACCTAATTCCACCCCCGAAGTGCTTTCTGTTTTCCGCAGTTTTCCTAACACATTGCGTCCATGTGCTAGACATTGTAAGGATTAAGACTATCGGGTAATCTGAGTGGAATTCGAATGCCACCATATTGTTGGTTGTTTCCTAGCTATCCATTCCGCGTATCAGACTGAAGCCATTCAATAGTTTTCTGCTACAGTTCTGATGATGAATTTTCAACTTTAAGATGTAAATTCATTAATAGTCTAATTCCTACATTTGATCCGGCATTAGCCCCCTAATCCTGTAAAGCATAAAATTTATAAGGTCATGTTGTGCCGTGAAAAATATTTCCTCAGCCGTCTCCGTGCTGGGAAGTACAGTTTTTTCTCCAGCAGTGGCTCTGCAATGCTCTGAGGCCTCAACCATCCTCACGGCCAATGATGAGTGAACCTAATGGGAGGTTCGGTCTCGACGCGAGCAGTTATCCAACACTAATCATTAGGGATCGGATTTTTATGTATTTAAAAATGCCAAATATGTGACATATACATATATTAGTACATTGCCTAGAAAACCAGTGGTGCGTAGATAACACACAATACTTCCATATTTTGAAACGTAAAATTGGGACACGATTTGATCATATTTTGACTGCTTTGAAGGGTGTTTAGGCCAAAAATATCAAAAAATTCACAATTAAAATTTTAAAATTCGCCCAAAATAAAAATACAATACATTTTTGGAATATAAAAAATATCCACATATTCTGCAAGGTAAAACAAAGATTTTAAGACCAAGAACGCTCAAATCGGTTCATTTTTGTGGCCGGAAATAAATAAAATAGAAAACACTAAAAATGCAAATATATCGGAAGTACTGTGCGTTATCCAAATTCCGATTGAACAGGGTGTTAGGTCTTGCCGAGACAAACATTTCAGTTCAAGAAATTTGAAAAAAGGTTAAGAAATGAGGGAGTTATGGCCATTTTTGTAAATGACCACAGACGGACAGACGGACTAACGGACACACGGACAGACGGACACACGGACTAACGGACACACGGACACACGGACACACAGACACTTGTTCAGGAAGTGATTCTGAGTAAATGTGTATAAGAAAAAGTTTTTTCTGAAGCTCCGTTCCGATTCTCGATTTTAGGACGATCACAATACTTCCATTTACTCTGTAAATATGGAAGTAAAAATATGTAAACACATACGGATCCGATCCCTACTAATCATCATTCGAACCTACTTTACCGTACCATATCTTTTCTCTTCTCTTACCTCGTAAAGTTTTTATTCTTTTATTTTCTGTCGTATCAGTTATTTTGCGACAATTACCTCAAATTCGGTCGCTCGTTTTATTTTATTTTCTACGATCTCTCACGGCATCAGATTCGACTTCTGTTTATCGATTGTCAGTGCATCACACAGGCCTGTTAAGTGAAAGGACGCTTACCAAATTTGTATTTTAATATTGTATTTTTGAAAGAAGAATTTCACTTATTATTTTGTTCTGTTTTATGTTTATTTTTCTTTATTTATGCCAGAAAGCCCTGAGCCCATTTAATTTGATGATTTCGATTTTTAAGTTACTTTTCTGCATAGTAAAAGCTTTATTTTACCGGTTTGTCTCATTTCCAATTTTATTCCTTAATCTGTTTTGAGAATTTCATTCAGTATGCCCTCAGCAGCCCAAATCATTAATTTTATCCAATTTTCTTTACCCCAAAATTTTCTTTTTTTTTCCTTCTAACTTATGGCATAATGTGGGGAATAGCAACAATTTAATATCCACTGGAGATTAAGATTTAAAGTCATCTCGAATTTTTGAACCTCATCATGGAACGTAGTACCTACTCGTTGAAGAATAATTAAACGCATGTACTCAAGCAGGCTTAGAGCATAATCATAGGTCAGCCACACAAAACATTTTGGTGGAGTCCCTGTCCGTTTCCCCCTGTCCCTGTGGCGTTTTGGTGGCCCTGCTGTGCGATTTTACAATCCACTGGGGGCTATTATTTACAAGCCCAGGGTACCTTATTGATGCCAAGGGTAGCCCTCCTTCCTACTTACAGATTTATTGACTTTTAGGGCATTGGCCATCCCCTGTACAACTTTCACCCGACTGACGCTGCAGAATTTGAGGATGACGCTGTGAGTGGAATCTTGGGATTTTGTTCCGATTCAGTCACTATGTCAGCCGGTTTTGAGAAATATACTGCGCCTCGGAATTTACGCAAGTATGTACCTTCTGCATAGAGGATACCGAGGATAGTTTACCTAAGGGGTATGTTAGCATTTTGCTTTTAATCAAACTCAAGTCACAAAATCAACTTACAAACTCTACTCAAAAACTCAACCTGCTAACTCAACTAACCAACTCAAAGCTCAAACTCGGCATACAAGCTCAACTCACAAACTCAACTCACCAACTCAATTCAAAAACTAAACCTACAAACTACACCCAAAAGCACAACCCACAAACTGAGTAATCAAACTTCACTCACAAATTCAACTCTCAAAGTCAACTCACAAATTCCACCAACAAACTAAACTCCCAAACTCAACTCACTAATTTCACACACCAACTCAACTTTCAAACTCAACTGTCATGAATTAAATCATTCGAGAAGAAGTTGTGGAACCCCATAATTCGAATTGGAAACTCAAATTGAGGGATGAAAGTGGTCAGTTCCATGAAAGTTCTGTTTCACTTGTCTGTTCACTTTCGTAAAATAGACAACTTCCATTCCCTCAATTTGAGTTTCTAACTCAACTCTCTAACCAACCAACCCAACCCTCTTCAAAAATCTTGAAATCTTGAAGGAAGCCAAAGGAAGCAGGTATGGAGACTTCACAAGGCCTTGTACGGGCTTCGTCAAGCTGGTCGTTGTTGGAATGGAAAGATTTCATCTACCTACTTTGAAGAATCTAGGATTTAAGCGATCCCGATGTTTATAGGTGTACAGTGGAGTCACAAATTCAGTCCACGAACTCAACTGTCAAGCTCAACTCTCGAACACAACTCACAAACTCAATTCCCTAATTCATCTATCAGACCTACTCAACCTACCAACTGAATTCACAAACTCGACTCTCAAACTTCACTCACAAACGTAAGCCATTAAGGCTCATCCCTCAAACTCATCTCCTGAACTCAACCTACCAACTCAATTCACAAACTTGACACTCAAACTTTACTCACAAACTTAACCCAGAGAGACTCATCTCTCAAACACAACCCACAATCTTGACTCTCAAACTCAACTCTCGAATTCATCTCACAAACTCATCTTTTTAACTCATATCAACAAATCAAACTCAACATCCACACTCATCTCTCAAACTCAACCCACCAATTCGACTTTCAAACCCAACTCTTGAACACAACTCACAAACTCAACCCACGAACCTATCCCACAAACTCCTCTCAAATTCAACTTTCAAACTGTCTCAGGAACTCAAATCACAAACTCAACCCACGGACTTAACTTTCAAACTCAACTCTCAAACACAACTCACAAACTCAGTTTTATAATTCATCTATCAAACTCAACTCTCGAGCTCATCTCACTAACTTTCCCAACAAACCCAACTCTCAAACTCAACCCACCAACTCCACTTACCAACACAATTCACGTACTCAACTCACAAACTTAACCCACTAACTCAACACAAAGACTCAATCCACAAATTCAACCTGCAAACTAAACTCACAAATCTAACCCACAAACCCAAATTAGATACTCATCTCTGAAACTCAAGCTCTCAAGCTTAAAACATACACTTCACCCCCTAACTTCAGCCACACAAACCTTCCTTAGTATGAAAGTACCTATTGCGTGTTACCCGCAATGCTTATTCGAATTTGGTTTGTATTTCCAGCTGTGGGCTGTATGCAAGGGCAGAAGCGATATCAAGCCACAGAAAAACGAAAGATGGCGTTGATGATGAGATGGATCGCAAGAAAATAGATCTGGCTAAGAAAATATCACAAGCAGTCAATGAATTTTCATGTCACTTTCTCAATCGTCACGCCGAGGACGAGAAGGAAATGTCAGAAAACGATACGATCGAAGAGGAGGATAAATCCAATGAATCCACAGCGAGTCTGATCAAACTCACGGTCAGTTCAAAATCTGTAGACTTGGCCACATGTCCCGTCGATCAACCCCAAACTGACGAAGCGCCATCAGTCAAAGAAACGGGACCCGACTCGTCCTGTGTGATCAATTCGGATCATGATGCGCACTCAGTCGTGGAGCTCATCCCAGATGCGTCTGACGATTCCACCGAAGAGCATGGAATCTCGAGTGAAAGTGTCTCCAGTGGATCGAGTTACGATCAGCCTGGTGATCGCTCCGAGTGCCTCCCAGGTGCAAGATCTGCTTATCTCGTCAAAATGTTGGCGATGAAAGAAATTAAAAAAAAATTCACATTCGAATTGAAGGACGGTATGCTCAAATACTACTACTACCTCCCTGGTGAAGTTAAACAGTTTTTACGAAAATTACGGCCGTCTTCTTCTCACGCTTTTCTCAACGTTTTCCCGTTGTGCTTGTGCCTAGACCAGGTGGACAGTCCGCTCACGAATCGAGTTTATTTCCTTTATACGAGGGTAAGCCGAAATCGCTTTTCTATTTCACTCCATCAAGCCAACGAGCAGAGATGGACATGGAAAAAGCCTCTTGTTTGCCCATAACAACTTTCCACTCCTCACTTTTTATCCCTTTTTCTGTGCAACCCTCATTGGACAAAGATGGCAGAATGTCGATATCTTCAGAACAACCAACTTTAAAAATGAAGATGTTATTCTAGCCGTCAGTGTGTTGAGGTAGTGTGCCTGACAGACACCTATTTGAAAACCTACTTGAGTTGGCTGCATTTATCAAGCCTCACAGACTGCCAGAACCCTTGCCCCATCTCCTCATGGCTAGCATTGCTTGCACAACGAAAACGCTGCTAAGTAGATTAGTGACACGGGTACATTATTTGTCTGGGTATCTCAGAAAATAAGGTTCAAATAGTTGGAGTAGACAGGTTTATCATCAAATTGTAGGAGTCAAAATTTGTATACAAATAGAAAAATGTGCAAAAAAAATGTCATCGGAATCTGGCTATTAATATTTTGATCAATGAATGAAGAATAGATGGATGCTTTCATTTGCCGATACAAAATCATTTGAAGAGTAATAGTCAATGGTGAATTAAATGATGCTTAAATGGTACGTTTTCACATTGATGTCTAAATAGGTATAAAAAGAAGGAAAAAAAAAACACTGATCGATTAGGTAAACAAGACAGTGAGGACAATGCCCTTATCTGGGATTCCGAGTAGCGGGGCCTGGTTACTCAGAAGAGCCTCCCCTTCCTCCAGCCCCATCCGTCTCCTACCTTCTTACCCTTTAAACTGTTTACCGTATTAATATAAGCTGGCTAATCGGAAAACCTTCACTTTCTCATGCCAAATCGCATCTGCAGTTCCGAGCAGAAATTGACCCTGTTGACCAAAATCTCAAAAAAATGCCAAATTTCATGTTTCATAGTCAATATTTAAAGAAGATTCCCGCCAAAAAACCTTGAAGTCAAATCCATAATTTTTTTGGAAATTTTCCTAGGCCTTTTTCCTAGGGGACCTTGGATTTTCCAGCTGGAATCGGTTTTTTGCATTTTTCTCAGTCCTGGAGGGGCGTAGAAAATTGCCATTTTTTTGTGTCATGTACCTACCTACCCAAAACCTACTCAAAAATATTTTTTTTAGAAATTTAAATTTTTTTAAAAGGTCAAAAAAAATTTTTTTAAGGTAAAAAATTAGTATTTGAAGGGTAAGGGGAAAGAACAGGAAATGTCCATTTTTCCAAAAAACAAGCTTAATAGCGCATTTTGTAGGAATTCAAAGGTACTAACCGTATAGTGAAACTCCAAGGGGAAAAAATTATAAATGTCGCACTGAGAAGCAACGAAAGATTTGGTGTAAGGGGAAAAAACATATAGTTTAAAATACAAAACCTGCTTTTTCTCTAAAAGTACTTTTTGTGACATTCCTCGTTCCTTCCCCTTACCCTTCATTTAAACCAGTTTCCGATCACCAAAACCCAATCAATTTTGACTTATAGGGAGTGAAACAGGTGTAAAAACCTTCAAGGAATCCAACGAGCTTAAAAAATTCAAAATCGGTTCAGTAGAACTCGATCAAATCGCCAAAAACGCAAAAAAGGAGAAATCGCCTCAAGAAAATTGAGCCAAACCGATAAAAAAACAAAATTTTTGGAAAAAAACCCCCTATTTCATGGTAAATCAAGCGGGAAAGCCGGGGAAAATACTCAAAAAATTCTAAATCCACGGTATCACCTTCAAAATTGAGTTTTGTGTTTTTTCAAAAATATACCCTAATTATGCCAAATTGGACCCCTTAACCTTTTTGGATCGAATTGCTCGGACAATATGCACCAAGTTGGAGCAAACCATAACTTTTTGAACAAGCTTCATCAGAAAATTTGGCCAAAATTTTTGGCCACCACATCGTATTGAACCACTGATCCGATTTTGGCGCGGTTGGTCCTAACAGTAGTGATGGGCGATACCTATCGATATGAGTATGGTATCGAATATCTTCTGTCAATACCAAGTAGGTACATTTGGTACCTATAGAATATTTTGCTTCGATACTAGTGTAGGTATCGAGTATTTTTCCCGACAGAAAAAATCCTCAAATGGATAGTCTCAAAATTACCTACCCACTTAATTCATACTAATTACCTGGGTGATTCCAGAAAAAACTGCAATTTGGGGGTTTGCCTTGGCAAAAAACTAACCTTTGATTTTCCATATACCCCTAATTGAAACTGGTCCAAAAAAAGGTCTAGTTTTGGAAAATATGAATGGCGAGATACTTTACAAAGCCCAAAATTAGAAATCACGGAAAAACTGAAAAAAAGTGCAAAATTTGGTCAAGACCGTCACACAGTTTGGTAGTCCTGTGAGAAAAAGGGAACACGATTGTAACCCCTGATTCCTCATGGAATAAATAACCTGACACCAGAACCAATATGTGAAATACAGTTTTGGGCCCTAAGTGAAAAACTAATGCACCAGAACGGGCTTCAAAGGCAACTTTTTCGAAAAATTGCATTTTCGGTAGATGAACTTGCTCCTGGTTTCAACAAATTTGGTTGAAAACCTGGATTTCCGCTGTGATTTGATAGAATAATTCCTTCAGATTAATACCAAAACCAATTTTGGGAATTTACCAGGAATCTTGAAACGATTTGAACCATTAATGTAGAGGACAAGGGGTGTGAAGGTCGTGATCTTAAAATTAGGAATTTTTTTTAAATCTCTGAATTAGCCTTATTGCACGAAATAAATCATCCGAGACAACTAATATTGTAAGTTGAACGTAGGGAAAATAAATTTAGATTGTTTTATATTGTTGAACTTCAATTTAAAAAACGCTGCTAAGTAGATCAGTGGCATGTGCAGATTAGTTTTCGCTATGTCCGGAGAACTCTGCAAATTTTGCACAGGGGTTCATTTTTCGATTGCTAAGACAAACTTCACGATATATCGGTACTCCTTAAACTCAGAATTTAGTTGTTATTATTCTATAATTATTAAATTTTCTGAATAATAAATGAAATTAAAAATGCCTCAGAACCATTGTTAAAGCCTGACTCGCTTTCATGTTGCCAAGCGCAACTGGTCGTAGTGTGAGTGCGTCACCTTGTTGGTGTAATAGGCTAGTGGTCGTAAGTAGATCAATCAACCGTATCTAAGAGCCGAGGCCAAATTCTCAAATTTTTTCGATTTTTGTTTTGCTGATTTGTGTAATGCGACCAAATTCTTTAAATTGAAGATATCGGGAGGACAGAAGTTTTTGTGGGGATTCCAACGAGTGGAAAACGATTTTTGTGGCTCTAGTCGTTTTCGAGTTATTCAGAATTGTAGAAATTTTAAAAAACTCAAAAATGTCTCACTAAAACTGCAATAACTCTTGAACGGTTGAAGCTACCGGCGTGGCGATGGTCTCATTCGATTCGGCATAGAAAAATCTATAGAAAATGATGCCTCACATGCCTATGTTGCTTTTTTCCTGAAAAGCACGAATTTTTTCCCACTTCAACAGCTGTTTTACTGGCCTTAAAATTAAGGTAGGGTTCTGTCGAGACGTTAGGACCAACTAGATACGGAACTTGATTTTTGGTAAAAATTTCAAAATTTTTCGATTACTCCTTCCCCCTGAAAAACCCCGGACGGCGGACGGCGTACGGCGGACGGACAAAAAATTTTTATTGCAGATTTGGATTCTACACCCCTTGAAACGTAAACCAACAAATTTTCAGGGGGTGTTAAAAATTTTTTTTTCCTGACCGATTACAAAGGTTCATTTCTTAAGAAAAATGAACCAAAAAAACACAAAATGCAAATCACTGCTATTTCGCCATATCAGTCTTATTAAGTTGTGGAAGTCAGAGGGGACAAGCCTGCTATACATCTGGTAATTTTAGTTAATTCTACTTACTAGAAATGGCTTATTTCGTGCAATAAGGCCAATTTAGAGATTAAAAAGGAAATCCTAATTTTAAGATCACGACCTTCACAGTTGGAGTCGAGACCTTCACACCCCATGTCCTCTACATTAATCGTTCATTCAAATCGTTTCAAGATTCCTGGTGAATACCCAAAATTGGTGGAAAGTCATTATGCCATCATTCATTGATAATTCCTGAATTTAAACTAGGCGGCATCAGGTAGTTCTAGGAAGATAGCGGCGGTGGTCGCAAATTTCAGCTAGCACATGTGGCGTTTTTTTAGGTTTTGAGCGACTTCTAGCGGATTTTCGGAAAAAATAAGTAGTTCAGCTCATGGAGCGCGAGATTTTGCATAAAAATAAGTGTATCGAACTCATTTTTCCCAAAACTTTTGTTGATCTAAACCACTTGAATGCCTTAAATTCATAATCTAGAATATCCAGTGGACAAACCAGTGAAGAAAAAATAGGGGGCTATCACTAAAAATTTGGGTGCAAACACGTTCAGAAATAGGTGATAGTGCTTGAGTTCGCGTGAAGGTCGTGAGATTTTGGGCATTCTAAGCCGAATTTCTCCGCCACCCGAAGCCCAAATTGATCAAAAGTATCAGGAGACTTGGGCGAACTTATGCCAAACGACAGAAAAATAAAAATAGAAAGATCGCGTGTATACTGTAGGTGTTGGAACCCGGTACGGTCAAATTGCAGTTTTTTCTGGAATCACCCACCTAATAAAATTTACAAAAGGAACCGACTTTCGCCAGCTATGGTTGACAAATTGACATTCCTGCGTGGAGTAGGGAAGCAGTTCTGGGACTTGACCGAGTGAATGACACTGGTGATGTTAAGTTTTCCTCCCCATCTTCATCACCACTTCTTCGACATCCGTTTGATCTTGTAAATAACTTTTACACATAAAAATGACCTTTTAACCTTGTTGAAAAGTAATGTAACGTAAAATAAATAACATAAGGGCTTAATAGAGTTTTTTTAATCAGTCATTTCCATTTTATTAACCTGCAATTCGGTGTGTGAAATGAAAAAGTACTCATATGATTCGATACTCTTCAGTATCGAATATTTTCTTTAGATATCTGCGAAGTATCAAATATTTCTTTCAATACTAGTATCGAGTACAGGTATCGAATATTTTGTGGTATCGCCCATCACTACCTAACAGTTGTGGTTTGCTCTAACTTGGAGCATAATGCTGGGAAATCCGATCAAAAAATGTTCAGAGGTCCAAAACCCAAAAAAACTGTTTTTGAGATCATGACTTTTTTTAAATTTGAGCGTTTTTGGAAACTTTAGAGTGAATTGAGCGGATTCTCTTACCCGAGGTGTTCAACTAGAATAAATTTGCTAAATTTTGGTTTGATTTTTTTTTTTTTTTTGAAATCGGACAACTCCTTCAATGCGTTTTGCTGCAGACGGCGGACGGACAAAAAATTTTATCGTATATCGTCAGTGTCACAGCAACACCCCTTACCGTTATTTGTCCAACTTTTCAGGAGAGCCAAATCCGTGGTTACCAAAGATTTTCTCGGTCACCAGAAGACTTATTCAACATTTTCTTTGTGCTTCTTGAACAGAATAGCAATATCCTTGTCCCTTTGAATTAAATTTCCGAAAAAACCGTGTGAATAAAAAAACGTGACGATAGGGTGTGTTGTTGTCCAAGTTCTTGGACGGTACGGGGTGTTGCCTATCTAAACTGCAGCGAAGGCAGGGGTTCATGTCATCAACCTACCAATGTAAAGGGCCATGGAAGAAGAATCTTCTTCTTCCATGGTAAAGGGCAAAAATCCACAACAAAAATTAACAAAATTATGGAATAAAAACGCTATTGTTTTTATGAAAGTCACATGAAGCGCATTGAGTTAACATTTATCATGACTTAAGAAAGTAAAGTAGGCAGTAGGCACTTCAGTGAAAAATGGCTCCGCCAAACAGGGTATTGGTACGGCTACGGAGTACAGACAATGTCGATTGTAGTTCAACTTCAACCATGGAAGTCTTCAACTCTCAAGTCGGAGTAGAGACCAAGGTAGGAGGAACATGGCAATAAAAAAATTGCAATTTTTCCATCAGGTAAGTAAATACCAACTAAAATGAAAATAAAAAATTAGGTAGTCAAAAAAATTATTTCTCCCAAAAAATTTCCTCAGCTTAAATTAAATCTCCTGATTATTTGTTTTCCCTGGATTTAACCCAATCGGAAAAAAATCCCCTGAATCTAGGGAGAAATCCCCTAATTTTGCAGCCCTGCTGTGGAGCCCACTCTACCCAAGCACCCTGCATGACCATGGTCGTGCCTCGTACCCCATCTACATTCACGATTGAATGGCAGTCTGTGGGACACAGAGGGCTAGTTAAAAGTTAACAGGGAGTCAGTTGGGAACTGCCCGTGGCACCCTCATGCAAAGGCACGCGAACATGATCTATGCAATCTGTGGTTTGGGTCAAAACCCCAACTTGGAAATTGCAAAGCGTACTTGCGAAAGTTCCATTTACGTATGACCAGGCAATATTTTCCAGAATGTTGCATAACTGATTTTAGTCAGCGCCCATCTCTGCTACAAGCACGATTACAAAATCAGCACTGCGGTTATTGTTTTGGTTGAAAGAGGTAAAATATTCTAATCATGGTCTTATCAGTATTTTGATGTGTTCGTTTCAGTATTTCATCGAAGCGCTCAAGAATTACTACAACGCACAGTTTAAAGAAGTGAAAGCTATGGAACGCCAATTTTGGATATCCCAAACAGGCGAGTTTGTTGAAAATGATCTTGCACACTTACCATGAGAAATCAAACAGATTCTTTCATAATTTTGGTTCATTTTTCCTAAGAAATGAACCTTTGTAATCGGTCGGGAAAAAATTTTTTTTAACACCCCCTGAAAATTTGTTGGTTTACGTTTCAAAGGGTGTCCGACTGTGGTCATTTACAAAAATGGCCATGGCTCCCTCAATTCTCAACCTTTTTTTTTCAAATTTCTTGACCTAACACCCTGTTTAATCGGAGTTTTAATAACTCACAGTACTTCCGATATATATGCACTTTTCGTTTTTTTCTGTTATTATTTTCCGGCCGCAAAAATGAACCGATTTGAGCGTTCTTGGTCTTAAAATCGACGTTCTTCCTTGCAGAACACGTAGATATAGTTCATATTCCATGAACTTGGCGCATTTTGATTTTAGGCGAGTATGAAATTTGGATAGCGAATTTTTACTTCCATATTTACGGAGTAAATACCTAAGCGTGACCCAAGTGACCTAAGCAGCCTCAAAAGTAGTCAAAATATATGAAATCAGCTCCGCTTCGGTACTACTGGTTGCTGTCACCGACTGTTTTCTTGAACCCCAACTTATGGGTCCTCCACAAAACAATATGACGTATGCTTTTGCTGCTGGCCGGATCTCCTGCGAAATAGGAGTCGCAGTATACGAGAAGTTCGTTTGGCGAATCTTTGTAGAAGGCGATTCCTTTATCTGGGTCGTTTTTAATGCCAAGGTAGCTATCTGGATCGTGAGTAGTTCTTATTTCAAATTCTGAATTTAGATCGTCCAACAGTTTGTTCATAACGGTTTCATCCGAACCGGTTAGAAGCCCATCGTCTACATAAATAGCTAGAGTCAAATTTCGGTTTTTATTTACAAAGATGCAATGATCGCTTTTCAACTGTTCAAGGCCATTCTGTTTCAAAAATGTAACAAGTCGATCATTCCACCTAGCAGGCGCTTGCTTTAGTCCGTACAGAGACCTTTGCAATTTGCAAATTTTGTCAGTAGTCTCGTAACCTTGAGGAAGTCGCATATAAATTTCTTCATTCAACGTTCCATGCAAGAACGCCGTTTTTACGTCAAATTTTTTAATGATTTGATCGTGTTTAATAGCTAGCGCTATAACTATTCGTTCGGACTCACTCCCAACAACTGGACTGAAAGTCTCAGTGTAGTCCTTTCCTTGAGTTTGCTGGAATCCTCAGACGACAATTCGTGCTTTGTACTTGCCGTCGTCTTTTATTCGTAGAACCCAACGGCTGGTCAGAATTTTTCTTCCATTGGCTTCACTTGGATCCACGAGTGTCCATGTTTCATTTTTAGCCAGGGAATCCTTTTCGTCTTGCATGGCCGCTATCCACTTTTCTTTGTCTTCGCAACTTACTGCCTCTTCGTAGGTCAGGAATGCTGATTCATCGCTTTCAAAATCGAGATCGTAGTCCTTCTGTTTTTCTGGCAATTTCTTGATTCTCGAAATTTTGCGTAGAGCTGGAGCAGTTATCTCGTCGTCTCTCCTTGTTCCATTTTCAGTGATTTCACTCTCCTCTAAAGTTGGAATAAAATTTGTATCAGACAAATCATTTTCGTTTTCGACCGCGTCACCATTTTCGTTCTCAATTGACTTCGATTGAGAAGGTATGTCGCAGTCAAGAGAGCTTCTCCCCACATCTCCTTTTCAAGTCCAGAATCAAAAACTATCGATCGAGTTTTGTCCATTAAGGTTCTGCCAAGACGCTCAGCATGCGAGTTCAGCTGTGGTGTATACGGAGGAGTATAATATCTGTTGAAACATATTCTCCGCCATTGTCCATTCGAATTTTAAATACTTTTGGAGACCATCTAGGTATTTTCAATTTGTTTTATGTGATCTTGGAGATTTTGTTTTACGTCTCCTTTGGACTTCAGCAGGAAAGATGCAGCAAAATGACTAAAATCATCCAATACCTACTGTGACGAAGTATCAGATACTGTACCTATCCCAGGTCAGCTCTTCGAAAGGTCCAACGACGTCCGTGTGCATAATTTCGAGTGGTCGTGTTGCTCTAGTCCTATTTATACCAAACGGTTTTCTTGTTGCTTTAGCTTTCAGGCATATTTCACAGTTTTGAGCTTTTTCGACATCTTTTTCAGTAAATTTCAAATCGTACAAAGCTGCCAATTTTCTCAAATTTTCAAGTCCCAGATGACCAAGTTTTTTATGCCAATCAAAAAGGGAATTTCCTCCAGCTATCAAAGCTTCTGCTTCTGGTCCAAATCCAATTTCAAATAGTCCTGATCTGGTCTTTTTTCCTTCCAAAACAATTTCATTATTTTGGAAAATTTTTACACTTCCGTTTTTAAAAACTACCTCACCACCATGATCAGTGATTGCAGGTATAGACATGAGATTTTTCGAAAGTTGTGGTACATAAAGAACATTGATGATGAATGATCGACCCGTATCAGTATCTTGTAGTCACACGATCAGGGCTAGGGTCACCCTAGCCCCGATCGTGTGACGACAAGGTAAAGAACATTGTTGAGTACAAATTCGGGCGTTGCAAAAGTTCCAGAACATTCAGCTTTCATAGCATCACTAGAACTGTTTGCGACAGAAATTTCAATGTTACTCAGCTTTGTGGATGTCAAATTTTGCTTCGAGTTTACCATGTGAGATGTCGCTCCAGAAACTAAAATCCAGGTTGTTGAGGTTTTAGTGATTGCCGATTTATTTTCAACGAGGAAAGCTGGCGGTTTTTTAAAATCTCTTCTGTTGCGAAAAAAAACACGTTCTTTCTTCATGGTTGTTTTTCACCCGAAAAATGCATGGGTTTTTGCAAATATTACAGCGGAAAGACGGTTTGTTGAAGTTCGCGTATTTGTTGTAATTCTTTGGAGGTTCTTTCGAATGTTGTCTTTGTAAATTATTTCTCGATTGAAACGGTCTTTTGAATGAGTGAAACGCGACAGGGATTTCAGTATCAGTTTTGTTTCTACGGCTCTTTTCTAGCAGTAATCGGGCTGTCAAATTTTCCATAGTTTTCTCCGTTTTCGGGGTAGAGTTCCAAGACGTGATAAAATTGTCAAATGATGATGGCAAAGAAGATATAATTTTGGCGATTAGCATGGCATTATCAATTTTGTTTTCTGTCAAAGAATTTAGTTGGAATGACAATTTTCAAGTTTGCTGATGTTTGCCATTATGTCCGAATCTTGATCAAATTTGAATGAAAAGAACTCTTCAAACAAAGTATCTTTCTGATCTTCTGAATCACGTTCAAAGATTAAACACAATTTCGAAAACATGTCCTTTGCCGTTTTACAAGTTAAGATGTGCATCAAATGTTTTTACTTCCATATTTACAGAGTAAATGGAAGTATTGTGATCGTCCTAAAATCGAGAATCGGAACGGAGCTTCAGAAAAAACTTTTTCTTATACACATTTACTCAGAATCACTTCCTGAACACGTGTCTGTGTGTCCGTTACGTCCGTCTGTGGTCATTTACAAAAAAGGCCATAACTCCCTCATTTCTCAACCTTTTTTCAAATTTCTTGAACTGAAATGTTTGTCTCGGCAAGACCTAACACCCTGTTTAATCGGAATTCGGATTACGCACAGTACTTCCGATATATTTGCATTTTTAGTGTTTTCTATTTTATTTTTTCCGGCCACAAAAATGAACCGATTTGAGCGTTCTTGGTTTTAAAATCTTTGTTTTACCTTGCAGAATATGTGGATATTTTTTGTATTCCAATAATGTGGTGTATTTTTGTTTTGGGCAAATTTTAAAATTTGAATAGTAAATTTTTTGATATTTTTGACCTAAACACCCTTAAAAGCAGTCAAAATATGATCAAATTGTGTCTCAATTTTACGTTTCAAAATATGGAAGTATTGTGTGTTATCTACGCACCACTGGTTTTCAGTTAGTTTTACGGAACAGTCTTACCGCTTCGTTTCTTCTCTTTTCCTTTCTTTTTGTTTTCGTTTTCCTTTTAGGTTTCTTCCTCAACGCTCTGCTACCATATTGTAAAAATTAGATGGATCGGCTTTTTCAGAAAGAATGAATTTTATTATTTAATAATTTCCAAGTTGAAAACGTTGGCGTCATGACGTCATATTGTCACTATTGTCACTTGTGGAGAAGACAAAATTATTTTTAACATTTTTTTCATACAGGTGCCTTGACATTTATTTTATAGGTTCTGTTAAATTACAGATCAGCTGACCGGTGAAGAGACGCAACGATTGCTTGAGGCGACGTATGACACAAATTTCAGTCCTGAAGTGAGCGAATGATTATTGTTAGATCTCCTACCGTTCATGTTCGCTTCCATGAATGAAGTTGTGATAATTATGTCAACTTTCAGAGAAACGTCGAGGATTCTAGTTTCCTAGTAAAGCCGCTGATGCCACTGCATACTAGAAGACTGTCAGCATGTGTCGACAACTTGTTTGTTGACGACTGTTGCCAAACGGTAGGGCTTCACATTTTTTCAATTCAATTTTCTCATCTGACGAAAATTTAATTTCTGACTCAACTTCGAATTTGGTATAACCTGAATATTTGTTGGTTTACGTTCCAAAGGGTGTAGAATTCAAATCTGCAATAAACATTTTTTGTCCATCCGCAGTACGCCGACCTGGGGTTTTCAACAGGGAAGGAGTTGTCGTAAATTTTTGAATTTTTCACCGAAAATCAGGTTCTGTATCCAGTTGGTGTTGACGTCTCGACAGAACCCTACCCCAATTTTTAGGCCAGTAAAACAGTTAAAGTCACAGTTGAAGTGGGAGAAAATTCGTATTTCTCAGGAAATGTGCAACACAGGCCTGTGAGGCATCATTTTTTATAGATTTTGGTTCATCATTTTCTAGAAATAATGTGCCTATGTAATCGGTCAAGCAAAATAAATAATAAAATTTTTTTGGCCGTACGCCGATAGCAGCAAAACGCATAAAAAGCGTGGTCCAATTTCACAAAAAAAAAAAAAAAAAAAAAAAAACGGGGGTTTGCAAATTCTTCAATGCTGAATCGATTGAGACCGTTGCCACGCCGGTAGCTTTAATTGTTTAGGACTTAATCCAGTTTTAGTGGGACTTTTTTGTGTTTTTTTAAATTCCTCCAATTTTTAATAACTCAAAAACTACTAGAACTACGAAATTCGTTTTCCACTTGTGGGAATCCCCACAACTTGTCCACACATTCTGTCCACCCAATATCTTCAATTTAAAGAATCTGATCGAATTTCACAAATCAGCAAAACAATAGTTGGAAAAAGTTGAGAGTTCGGCCTTGGTCCTCAGATACAGTTGATTGATCTACTTACGACCGCGAACTTACGTTCTGGTCGTTGAGTAGTAAAAAGAAATTGGTGATAGCAGGCGTTAGTAAAGTTCATTTGGGTTGCCGAAGTTATTTGTGGTTATCTGAGGTATTTCTCATCTTAATGAAGTTTATTGGCTTTGTACGTATTATTTTACATGAACGTCCATTTTTTCAACCGACTTAAAAAACTATTTTACTGAAGTTGACTCGTAAGGATTTTTTTTGCATTCAAATGTTCATATTTTTACCTTGTGACGTATGTATTTCGAAGAAATTGCAACCCTAGGTGTAAGTATAGATATACTAAACTAGAGTGATTTTAGCTTGGAACGTGCTTTGGCCTTGGGCAACCAATAGGGGAAAAAATTAGGTAAATAGTTGATTAGATTTGTCATTGTAAATCCACGTTTTACAAACGGGACACCTGAACCATAAAACGATTCGTTTCCAGTTAGAAATATGTCCAGCAGCATATCAAGAGACAGAAAGTTTGGAAGCTATCAAGATTTGGGTAAGTTCACATCAGATTATTACAGTTCTCAATTTTGAAGGTTTGGGTGGCACGTAAGAATAACCAGGATTTTTCACGATCAAGGGGGGGGGAAGGGGCTGATTGAATACTCATTTCCAAATTCGGTTTTTTATCATTCCAACTCCGTGCGCGCCCCCTTGGCATTTTTTCATGCGATTTGTCTTATAGGGCGTGCCATCCAGTGCCAGGTTTGGGCCCATCGCGTGATAGGAACTAGGGAGATTCGACCCAACCATAGAATCTATGGTTTCTGAATCTGGTCGTATCTGATACGAAACTAGTGATGCGTAGATAATACACAATACTTTCATATTTTGATTCGGAAGTTTTTGAGACTGATTTATTATAGGTATTTCGACTACTTAGGAGGCTGTGTAGATCGAAAATGTCAAAAACACTCAATGCAACCCACCTAGAGTAAAAATTCGTCAAGTTGCTGGAATATAAAAAATATCCACGTATTTTGCAAGGAAAAACAAAGAGTTTTAAATCAGGATTTTTTTTGGCCTGGAAAAAATAACCTAGAAATACTAAGGGCCGCTTTGTCAATTCACCTAATCAACTGATTATCCAAGGACGCACCGACTAACTGATTCTGTGGAAACGTGACGTATGATTTTTCAGCATGAAGTCACCTGGAAAATAGTTAGTCGGTGCGTCCTTGGATAATCAGTTGATTAAGTGAATTGATGGCCCTAAGAGTGCTAATGTATCGGAAGTACTGTGAGTAATCGCCCGGTTAAACATGGTCATAGGTCTTGTCAAGACGAACATTTCAGTTCAAGAAATTTGAAAAAAGGTTAAGAATTGAGGGAGCTATGGCTATGTAAATTCTAACAAAATGCTACCCAATTACTTTATCAGGCAGTGATTCTGTGTTTATTCTGTGGCTCCAATCCAATTTTCGATTTTAGGACGATTGCAACAGGTTGGAATTCTATTTACTTATTTTATAAATACGAAAATAAAAACCTTTTCTGTTTCTGATAAAGCATCAACTGTGTGTGTTTCATGCCCTAAGCAAACGGCACAAAGTTCACCAGAAAATCAATATTTTTAGAGCGTTCAACACGTATCTTTCAAGTATTAGAAGTACGATTTCTTGAAGATCGCCTTGAATGCAGATCAATTAAGTTGGAGTGCTGGTACAAAATTCCGCCCTAGCCGGGAATCGAACTCGGCATCTCCAAGTGTCTTCCAGACCATAGGGCGGTTTTCGAGCGGCAGTTGGGAAGATACACTTGAGTGAAACATCCAACTTGGCGAAATTCCTATTGCAGTCACCCTTGCTTTTTACAATCAGATTAATCCGTATTTTTTATTCCTAGTTTGGAGGATAGAGGTCGTTATCCTCGGTTATTTACGGTGGGATCAGGAACCAGGAGACTCCTCATACCGCTCATCCGGATTTCGGACCGGTTCCTTGAGTTGCATCCATATGCCTTACCCACAAGGACAGGGGCCAAGGGCGGTGGTCGAAAGACCAGAATTCGTACTCTACAGTTACTCATAATACTCTTGCTGTGGCAGGATGGCAAGGACGAGGTAGTTATCTGCCGGATGTGGGATTGGGAGTTGGGTATCTTCTCGAGCTAGCCCTAGGGGGATAAGTTACTAACCCCTTCTGACGTCAGGTTGGAAATCTGGGGATGCTGGGTTCGATCCCAGGCTAGAGCGGAATATTTGTGCCAGATGTCCAGCTTAATTTTCAACTCATTCAATATCCTTAGGGATTGTGTACCCAATGAACCAACATCACCCACAATGCTACCAATCATTATCATGCAATAAATTGTTATTGCAAATAGCAATTATTATTGACTTGACTCATTTTGTAGATGGAACAAGTGAAGATACCACTCTGCCCGAAATGTAAAGAGCAAGTGAGTCTGTAATGAACATATTGTTTGGTATTTGTTTTTTTTTTCAAAGTTGAGTACAAGTAAGTATTTTCTGTGCCAGAACATGATATGTATCAATCTCCCAGCAGGCAAGTATTGAGGAGGGACCTCTCACAGCTGAGCCATTACCGACAAATTTGGAGGTAGGCACCTTAATATATTTATTAGTGATTCGTGAAAGATAGACTTCAAAGGATAGGCACGACTTGACAGTTTTTTTGGCACAATTTTTATATTTGTAAGTAGTTATTATTTTTTCACAACAACTTTGAGTTCAAGTTTGAGTCCCTGTTTAAGTTAGTATTTGAGTCACAGTTTGAGTTCAACTTCACATTTGAGTTGAAGTTTTGAGTTCCAGTCAAATTTTTAGTTTCAGTTTGAGTTCTAGTTTGAGTTTGAGCTTGAGTTTGACTTAACGTTTGAGTTTCAGTGTGAGTTTACGTTCAAGGGAGAGTTGGAGCTTACGTTTGAGTTTTAGTTCAAGTTACAGTAGGTATAAGTTTCAGTTCCAACTTCAGTTCGAGGAGTTTTTACGTTTGAGATTGTGCTTTAGTTTGAGTTTGATCCCCAGTTTAAGTTAGTGTTTGAGTTTCAGTTTGAGTTTGGTTTTCAGTTTGAGCCTCAGTTTAAGTTAGTGTTTGAGTTTCAGTATGAGTGGTAAGTTTGAATTTGAGTTTACGAATTAGCTTTCAGTTTCAAATTGAGTTTACGTTTAAGGAAGTGTTCGGGTTGCAGTTTGAGTTCGAGTTACTGTTTGAGTTTCAGTTCTAGTTTTGATTTGAGTTACAGTTTCAGTTCGAGCTCCAGTTCTAGTTTGAATTTTTACGTTTGGGTTGGAGTTTGAGATTGCGCTTTACTTTGAGTTTGATTCCCAGTTTAAGTTAATGTTTGAGATACAATTGAGGCGTTGATAGCCAGAGTGGACCATCCCAATCAGGTGTCGAACTGAGAAAATCGCATTTGAGAATTTCGACTAATTGCATGTGATTGATTAAGGGCCTTGTTATGGTGTTTTGAAGAAAAAAATACAAGCATTCTTGGGTGAACAGATGACTCATGAACCATAGGGACTTATCTACAAGCCACATGGTCCACTCTGGCCATCAAAATCGGCTGCCAATTTGCAGACGACCATTTGAAAAGTTGCGCTCTCTCTTGGCACATTCGAGATCGAGTCAAATTTTAATAAAAATTCGATAGATAGAGCAACCACAGACCCATTGCACTGTATAACTCATTTTAGGCCAGTTTGTGGAATGGTCCACTCTGGCTATCAAGCCTCAATTTTAGTTTAGGTTTGTGTATAACTTCACTTTTGAATTGAAGTTATGAGTTACATACATTCAGTTCCAGTTCCGGTTTGAGTTTCAGTTTGAATTTGAGTGTGGGTTTCAGTTTGAGTTTGAGTCCCAGTTGGAGTTAGGGCTTGAGTTCCAGTTTCAGTTTGGGTTTGACTTCACGTTTGAGTTGGAGTTTGAGTTAGAGTTTGAGTTCCGGTTTGGGTTTCAGTTTGAGCGTAAGTTTCAGTTAGAGTTAACGTTTACGCCAGCCATGAGAATTTTGAACCCCAGTGCAAGAATTGGCAGCGATGGCCTCATTATTGTAAAAGTGCTCTTATGTTTTTCGTACTCAACGTTGTCCTGCATCCTTGCCCACCTAGGCCAGAAGCATTTCCCCTTTCCAAATCATCCAGGACTGCAGATTTCTAAGCAAAGTACGAAACCAAATAGATTAGTGCCAAAAGTAGCCATTGAAATCGCTAGATAATCTTTCTGCAGAAATAGTGGAGAGTTTCAACCCCCACGGCTCCTACCTGGGGAAAAGTTTTAATAGAAACTCAAATTGAGGGGGATTGAAGTAGTTTGTTCCACGAAAATTTACAAGTTTGTAATGAACAGACATTACGGCAAAGAATAGTCCAAGACTCACGTAATAGATAGTAGGAATAGGTTGTTAGGCAGCAATGACCTCAATCACCACTGAAACTATACCCTAGTTTATTTATTATTATTATCTATAATAATAAAAGCAAGTGTTTGTTTATTTGACCGAGCTCTCCAGCCAAATCTATCGCACGCAGGGACCTGTAATTTTTTACACGGAAGCACAAAGGGGCTGGCAACAAAACCTCAAAGCCCAATTTTCGATTTTTGAAAAAAAATTTTTTTTTTAATTTTAAAAAAGTGAATTTTAAAAAAGTGAGTTTTTAAGTTTTAAAAAAGTAAAAAAATGAAGTTTTAAACGTGAAAAAAGTGAATTAAGTGAAAAAGTGACTATTCACTTATCTGCATTTTCCAATTTTTTTGCACGGGCAACGCCGGGCGGGTACAGCTAGTACTTAATAAGAGAAAAATAATAATGCTTTATAATGCCTATATTTTGAGGGGGAAAACGTGCAAATCTCTTTGTTAGCTCTGGAGCAACCACCCACAATTGTCAGACTAAGTGGAAGTAAAAGAAAGTAAACCGCCGTTCCAGGCTTCGGTGTTCTCCCGGTAGCCGAAGTTGTCCCGGGCGTGCCCTGCCGCCCTCAAGAGGAGGGTTGGAACTAGTCAGGACATGTCGATGTAGTCCCACAGCACTTATGTACTGTGACACACGGCTACTCATTGCCTCACCCCCTTGAGTGGTGAGGGAAGGGAGCCAACACATGGGCTCAGAGTTCGTTAGCCAAAATCATTGTCAGCTCGTGGCAAGGGTTTTTTGCCCCAACAGTGGAGCTGGGCTGGGAAAATTGAACCGAAAATCCCCCGTCTGTGCCCTCGCAAACGCAGAAAGTCACACGCCTTAGCCATCTCAGCCACCCCGACTCCTTCATTGTCATACTAAAATCCTTGCACTTTGAATAAATCCTCTATTTATTTAATGATTTCATTATTTATTTGAACGTTGAAAAGGACGTCATGATATGTACCTACACCGCTGTATTTATTATCATTATTAATGTCATGTAAAATATTTTTGTTAGGGATTGCCTGATATCAAGACAATAGGACTGGAAAAACTATCGCTCAATACTCGACAGACGTTGCAATTAGTTCAAAGTGCCTGTCACACGAAAGTCCAAGCTTTGACTGGATCGGTAAGTCGCCGAATAATCTTCGACGAATTTTTCCCTGCGAAGGGCTCTCTGAGTGAAAATAAGGTACTACGTTTCCTGCCTGATGTCAATGTTTTTAGGTGTGCTGAATTCGAATTACAACTTAGCCAAAAGATCAGATCCAGAAACATGACAAATTTGACCTAATTCCAAAAATAAGGTTTTCTACCGAACCTGATAACTTTTTTGAAATCATTGTTTTGATCCATTTTGGTTCATTTTTAAGAAATAAACCTTTGTAATCGGTCAGGAAAAAATTTTTTTTAACACCCCCTGAAAATTTGTTGGTTTACGTTTCAAGGGGGTGTAGAATCCAAATCTGCAATAAAAATTTTTTGTCCGTCCGCCGTCCGGGGTTTTTCAGGGAGAAGGAGTTATCGAAAAATTTTGAAATTTTTACCAAAGATCAAGTTCCATATCTAGTTGGTCCTAACGTCTCGACAGAACCCTACCTTAATTTTAAGGCCAGTAAAACAGCTGATGAAATGGGGGAAAATTCGTGCTTCTCAGGAAAAAAGCAACATAGGCATGTGAGGCATCATTTTCTATAGATTTTTCTATGCTGAATCGAATGGGACCATCGCCACGCCGGTAGCTTCAACCGTTTAGGAGTTATTGCAGTTTCAGTAAGACATTTTTGAGTTTTTCAAAATTTCTCTAATACTTAATAACTCAAAAGCTACTCGAGCCACAAAATTCGTTTTCACTCGTTGGAACCCCCACAAAAACTTCTGTACTCCCAATATCTTCAATTTAAAGAATTTGGCCGTATTACACAAATCAGCAAAACAAAAATTGGAAAAAATTGAGAATTTGGCCTCGGCTCTAAGATACGGTTGATTGATCTACTTGCGACCACTAGCCTATGACACCAACAAGGTGACGCACTCACACTAGACCAGTGGCGCTAGGCAACAAGAGAGCGAGTAGTTAAGCATTAACAATGGTTCTGAGGCATTCTTGACGCATTTTCAATTTCATTATTCAGAGAATTTATTAATAATTATTATTCTGTTAATTATGAAGGTGATTAAGAGTAGATTAAATGTTGAATTTTACAAAATTGAACGATGAGCTTCGTTGAAGAGATTGGTAGACAGATACCTATTGGGATAGTAAAGTGGACAGTGTAGCTCTTTTTGCCGGGTTGAAAAAAGTTTTTCTAAATCCCATCTAAAATACAAATTTATACTTAAATTCTAGAATAATGACAACTAAATACCGTGTTTAAGGAGTACCTATATATCCCTATGTTGCTCTTTGCAATCGAAAAATGAACCCCTGTGCAAAATTTGCAGAACTCATCGGATACACAGAAAACTAATGTGCACATGCCACTGATCTACTTAGCAGCGTTTTTATGTTTTAAAGTGTGCTAAATCCGAATTTAAAATTTAAAGTAAATTTTTGAAATTTTCACCAAAGATCAAGTTCTGTATCTAGTTGGTCCTAACGTCTCGGCAGAACCCTACCTTAATTTTAAGGCCAGTAAAACAGCTGTTGAAGTGGGAAAAAATTCATGCTTTTTAGGAAATGTGCAACATAGGCATGTGAGGCATTGTTTTCAATAGATTTTTTGATGCTGATTCAAATGAGGCCACGGGGGTAGCTTCAACCGTTCAGGAGTTATTACAGTTTTGATAAGACATTTTGAGTTTTTTGAAATTTCCCCAATTCTTATAAAATCGAAAACCGCTAGAATTGAAGAACTCGTATTCCTATTGTTGGAATCCCCACAAAAACATCAGTCCACCCAATATCTTCAATTTAAGGAATTTGGTCGTATTATACAAATCAGCAAAACAAACGTTGAGAATCAGACCTTGGTTGCTTAATCTTCTACTTATGGCCACCAGCCCATTACACCAACAAGGTGACACACTCACTCTACACCAGTTGCGATTGGCAACATGAGAGCTAGACAAGCTTTAGTAACAGTTCTTGAGGCATTTTCTATTTCATTACTCAGAATATTTGGTAATATTATTCTGTTAATTATGCATGAAAATTAAGAATAGAATAAACAGTGAATTTAACAAAATTAAACTATGTGTTGCGTTAAAAATATTGGTAGATACGTATCAAGATATATTGGAAAAAAGATTGGTACATACGTATCTATCAAGCAAAAAGCTTGTCTAGCTTGTTTGCTTGGTTGAAAAAAAAATGTTTTTCCTAATCACCATCTAAAATACGAATTTATACTGAATTCTGAATTGCTCGATTAATAATGACTTAGTTCCACGTTTCAGTGGTGTATCATAAAGTTTGTCTTTGCAATCGAATACGCTGCTGAGTAGATTAGTGACATGGGTACATAATTTGTCTGGGCATCTCAGAAAATAAAGTTCAAATAGTTGCGAGTAGGTCGGTTTATCATCATATCATTTGTGGAGCAATGATCAATGGTGAATTCAATAATGCTTAAGTGGTACGTTTCCACAATGATGAATAAATAGGTACAAAAAGAAAAAAACACTGAGCGATTAAACAAAGCCCCCGTTGACAAGGGTGCATAGGGACAAAGCCTTACTACCTGGGAGTTCCAAGAAGCTGGTCCTGCTTTCTCGGAAGGGCCCAGACGCAAATCCCCTCCTGCCTCGCATCTCTTTACATTCCCTTAATTAAACTGTCCACCCAATTAATATAAGCTGGCTGATCCGAAAAACGTTCTCTTTCTAATAGCCGAATCCCAGTTTTGGAGTTCTGAACCCATAAATGGACGCCCTGGTGTAAGAAGTCGGTATCATGGGTGGGAATGCATCTGATAGGAATTTGCATCACGTTTTTGCCTTAAACCCATAGGTACTTTGGCCGTAAAACCAAGAAAACTGCAAAAAATTTACCCTGTTGACCAAAATCTAAAAAAAACCGCCATATTTCATGTTTTTTAGTCAATATTTAAAGATTTGCGCCAAAAAACTCAAAGTCAAATCCATCATGTTGTTGAAATTTCTCCTAGGCTCATACCTTGCATTTTTATGTGAAATAGGTTTATTGCATTTTTCTCAATCCGGGAGAGTCGTAGAAAATTGCAAATCTTTTGTGTCATGTACCTACCTACCCAGAATCTACTCAAAAATATTTCTTATTGAATTTTAATTTTTTTAAAGGGTCTTTAAACCAGTTTTCGATCACTAAAACCCCAAAAAAGTTCAGAAAAAACCTCCCATCTTATGGTAAATCAAGTGAGAAACCTGGGAATACAGTAAAAAAATTCTAAACACACGGCATCACCTTCGAAATTGAATTATTGTGTTTTTTCAAAAATATACCCTAATTATGCCAAATTGGACCCCTTCACATTTTCCGATCAGATTGCCCGGACGATATGCATCAAGTTGGAGCAAACAACAACTTTCAAGCCTAGTTTCGTCAAAATAGAGGGTTCAATACGAAGTGGCTGGACGAAATTTTTGACCAAAATTTCGTCCAGCCACTTTGTATCGAACCGCTGATTTGATTTTGAAGCGGTTGGTCCTAAAGGTTTTGGTTTGCTTCAACTTGATGCATATTGTCAGGGGAATCCGATCAAAAAATGTTAAGGGGTCGAACACCCAAAAAAACTTTTTTTGAGATCATGACTTTTTTGACATTTGAACATTGAGCACTCTAGAGTTAATCCAGAGGATTCCCTTATCACATCAAGGATAAATTTGCTAAACGCCCGTTTTTTTTTTCTAATTAGACCACTCCTTTTCTCCGTTTTGCCGCTGACGGTGTACAGCATAATATGCTGTTTCATATTATGGCGTATGACAAAATTTTTTTTTGCAGATTTGTGTTCTAGAACCTTTGAAACGTGAATGAAAAACATTTTTGCTCGACCGATTGCATAGGTACATTATTTCTGGAAATAATGTACCAAAATGAACCCTTGTGCATAATTGGCAGAGTTCTTTGGATACACACTTTGGATATTTTTATGATGTGCACATGTCACTGATCTTCTTGGCAGCGTTTTTCTTATACTACCTGCACAATAGGGTGTCCCGAAAAAAACTTTTTTTTTTGAAAAGTGAAGTCCGCTAGTACGGAAAAGTTGTCATTGGTGGCACTAAACACGTGTGATTTTCCCAGAATTTTCGGATGACGTTCTGAGGTTCAGGGTTTTGGGTAGGCAACCCGCACAACAGCTCCCGCGTTTTTAGCGGTTTTCGGGTGTCTTACGCCCGTTTGCGCGGGTTTTTTGAGCTAAATATCAGTCTACGATGTTCCTAACAGTGTGTGGACGTATGGAACGTGTCATTTCGAATTAGGTATAATATTTTTATTTTTAGTAGTAGAGGCAAGCAAAGTGCGTATTTCACGGGAAAATGGAAGTCGTTTTCTGATTTTCGAGGTATCACTACTTGATAACCCATTGAGGGCCGGTTTCTTGACAAAATTAATCTCTCCGATATCCAAGGAAGCTTCAAATATACTTCACCATGGTGGTATTTACATCAGATTTCAATGTAAAAGTCTCATTGGTGATGGGTACCGGGTGCTTCTTTTGATATCGGGAGGATAAATTTTGCCAATAAACCAGGCCTAAGTCCAACTCTTCGCTTATTTTCGAATCTAACTTTCGAAAATATCCCAGAGACGAAGAAAAACGCATTTTTTGGGCTTTTTTAATCCTTCTCCATGCTAGTTTTCGCAGGTTTGGATCGTTGTCAGTAGCCATGGCAAGGAGAAGAATCTCGTGGGACCCAATAAACGCATTGACTTGTATTGCGTTTTGCACGACAGCTCTTTCTGCAGTTGGCAGGAACCGCGACAGTTCAATGACCCTCCACATATGCCTGAAGCCCTCGCTGATGCAGGAAAACTTCTAGATTGAAAACCACGAAAATGCGTACACCCTCATGACATACTGGGCCAAAAGTTGCAACTGCCGAGTGGGTTTCTTGGTGCTGGCTTAAAGCCTCAGAATCCTACTGGCTGTTGTGAGCCACCTTGACTGCACGACGGGTCCGGGCTTCCTTTTGGCAGAATCGGCGTGACACACTCACATAGCTTGAGGAGATACTCCTGGTCAGTACTGAGATCACTTATGTCCTTAAATTCGTCAATAAAATCGACGCGAATCCTCTCGAACTGAGTGACTGGCAGGTTTTCGCAGGTCAGAATGGCCTGTCGAATGGGTCTAGACGTTGTTTTGGGACTTTTGTCACTCCATCGAGATGCCGCATGAGGTGCCTTAGAGGGAGCAGACTACGTGTTGCATAGGCGAACCTACTTTTTCTCCAATCTTCCTCATGGCTCCGTTCTTTCGTCCGGTATTTACAGGTGTACCGTTGAAAGTTAGATTCGAAAATAAGCGAAGAGTTGGACTTAATGGGTTATCTAGTAGTGATACCTCGAAAATCAGAAAACGACTTCCATTTTCC
Source organism: Nesidiocoris tenuis (assembly GCA_036186465.1). Lineage (NCBI taxonomy): Eukaryota > Metazoa > Arthropoda > Insecta > Hemiptera > Miridae > Nesidiocoris > Nesidiocoris tenuis. The sequence continues at coordinate 916,430 of AP028910.1, forward strand.
CATGAAAAACGCACTTTGCTTGCCTCTACTACTAAAAATAAAAATATTATACCTAATTCGAAATGACACGTTCCATACGTCCACACACTGTTAGGAACATCGTAGACTGATATTTAGCTCAAAAAACCCGCGCAAACGGGCGTAAGACACCCGAAAACCGCTAAAAACGCGGGAGCTGTTGTGCGGGTTGCCTACCCAAAACCCTGAAATTTTCAAAGTCGATGCGGAACCTCAGAACGTCATCCGAAAGTTCTGGGAAAAATCACACGTGTTTAGTGCCACCAATGACAACTTTTCTGCACTAGCGGACTTCACTTTTCAAAAAAAAAAGGTTTTTTCCGGGACACCCTAGTGCACAAAGATGTTTTACGGGACTAATTTGGATTCCTAGGTGGACAACGATAACATCGATCCACTCGACATCTTCGACTGGCGTGAGGTAAGCTCTAATTAGCTGGCCATACGCGGATAGTTTTTTTTGACAAACCAAGAGATTGATGCATGGACCGCATTACCTTGGATTGATTTCAAACGAATTTCCACACAACAGTGTGGATCAGAATTATCAGTAATCTCACTATGCAAATTTAGAAATCCGTTTGAACTCAAAATACATCAGGTCATCAGAATATCAATAATATCCATGTATTCTGCAATAAGTGAAGAATTCTCAGTTAGAAACAGGGCAAGCAGTACCAAGGAAATTCGTAACTTAAGAACCATAGACATCAGTTATGGTATGCTCGTTCATGAGTAACATTGGCAAGGTACTGCTTGCCCAGGTCGCCCTATGAGACCTCCCCACTGTCTGCAATGTAAAACAAAAGAACGCTCAAATCGATTGGTTTTTTTGGCCAGAAAAAAAAAAATAATGTAACACTCGAGGTGCTAATGTAACAGAAGTACTGTAAGTAATCCGAATTCAGGTTAAACATGATGATGGGTCTTGCTGAGACGAACATTTCAGTTCAAGAAATTTGAGAAAGGTTAAGAATTAAGGGGGATATGGCCATTTTTGTAAATGCTCACAGACGGACTAACATAGTACTAACACTTTTTCAGGAAGTGACTCTGAGTAGAAATTGTCATCTGAGGCTCCAGTCTGATTATCGGTTTTAGGTTGATTACAAAATCGTGGAAACAATCCATCCGCGTCTCGATTCTAAACCCACCTTCAGGAATTGTTGGTAATTGTAGGTTTTGAATTAAGTGACCGGTGGATTGTTTCCATGCCTTTGTGTTTGACCTACTTCAGAGCCCTGGATTTGCCGCGATCCAGCTGGTTTGCTGCAATTGTCAAACGGTTAATACGTCTGGGCCAATAACTGAAATCTATTTAGACATTAATTTCGATTTTCATTTTATTCAATAAATATCCCCATGCAATCACACAAGAAAGAAATACAATATTTTCTAACCCCTCTGTAATTTTAATGATCCTCTTAAACATATTTTTCAGGGCACACGTAAAACTATATTCAAATGTTATCCCAAGCTTGTTGAACTCGATTCGATATGAATATTTTCGAAGCCCCACTTCTCCAAGTTTTCAGATCAGCAACTCCTAATGATACCATCATTTTGAATTTCGTAAATCTAGCCGTCACAAGAGAGAATTAGTAGTGAGAATACAACAAATTTTCCGAACAGGTTAATGGAGGACCAACTGTTTCAATCTGCGAAAACGAACAACCTGTTACTAATGGGATGTCCGAATGCTCCGATTTACTGAAGTTGTTGGAGGATGATGATATGAATTTGGTGAGTCGGAACATTTTCTATTTATACATTTTGAAGTATCAGAAGAAGTCTATTTTCTATCTGCCGTTGATTCTACCAACCGATTTGGTGGGAATTCGATAGTTATCATATTATTTATTCTTTTTCCCCCGTTCGGAGGATAGAGATCCTCTGTTATTTACGGTAGGGTCAGGAACCAGGAGCCTCCCCGTACCGCTCATCTGGACTCTTGGAGTCTATCCTCCAAATTAGGAAAAGAATCCGCTCTGTGGAGAAAATGCTCCAGCTGGTGGTCGAAATACCAGAATTTTGTACTCTACAGTTACTGCAAAGAAATAATCAATTTTAATTTTTAACGGATTACATTTCAATTTGTTTATAAATTTTATTACTGAATTTTTGTCAATGAATTCCCCTTTGTAAGTGAACAAATGAATAAACCAGAAAATTGCTCCAACCTACCACTTATTCTAATAGATAGGTTTGTTAACCGTAGAAGGAGAATTTGTGCAGAATAAAGTTGCATTTTTATTCAAAAGTAGGGCACCTAAAAATTCAGGCAACACTCGACATTCAGAAGCGGCCCATTTGTTTTTAGCCAAAATCAAGTAAGGTACGCTTACGACGAAACTGGCAACCAGTACCTACTTACGCCATCAATTCTAGCTGGATTATCATCAGAGCCATTTCGATTTCAGGCCCTTGGTAAAGAATCGAAATATTTCCTTTTACCAGACTACTTGAAACGTCGAAAATGGTTCATACAATCGCAAGTTCTGACGGAATCCGTACAGTTTACAACGCAAAATTACAGAGCACAGATGATTGTCTATCTCATGGACAAGTGCACACAAACGCGGTGAGAATTAGCTTAGTGAATTACTTTTAGGATTTCATTTTCTTTTGAGAAACGGGTTCATAGCGACGTTCAATGGAATGAACATCTCACAAGTGATTCCTACCCAAAATGGTGAGCGTCCGCCGATTTGGATAATCGTTCACTCCAAACCGAAAGAAACTTCTAGGGTTTCATTCCATTTACCTACAAGTCAACAACCAAGAGCAAATTCTGTAATTTATCCAGCCTAAAACGTTTAGTATACATCTAGCGTTTTACTGGCGTTAGTAAAGAAATTTATTTTAGATTCATCTAAAAGTCCAACAGTTTTTAATCAAATATGAAGGGTCTACGGGAAAAAGGTAAGATCCTAACCAAAATAAACCAAATAAATAACCACAACAAATGCAAAAACAAACTTTAATAACTAATTGCACATTGTGAATTGTCATAAACTGCCAACAACACCCTATAACCCTTTTGTATGAATTTAGTTGAAAAAAAAAAAAAAAAAACTTTATGACAAAGATTTACACGGACAAAAATGTATAGCTAGAAAAGGTATGGAATGATACCTTTATTCCCCACAATCTGAGCGTTTCAGTTATCGCCTTCATCGATCGGGACGTCATCAACAAACTCATCTTCACTTTCGTCGACATCTTTCTTCCAGACCACCGCTTGGAATGAAACCCTTTTTCCCAGTACGGTCTTTCTTTTTACAATGTTTATGAAGCAACGAAATCTTCTAGCCCCAATGTCAATGTACTACAGAAAGCTACTCCCAGAAAGCCACTAGATGGCACTATAATCTCAAAATCGTTAAAATGTGGAGTCTTATCCTTTTTCCCGTGTACCCTTCATATAGTAAGTTTGATCCATTTACTAATAAGGTCCCTGCATACCTAATTTTGACTCTCATCATAAGGTCAACTCTTCTCGAGATTGACGAGTACTTGACCAAGCTGCGTGCAAAAAGTGCTGTGATTACCCGATTATTCGAAGATCTCTACCTGACCAGTAAAGATATTGGTAACCAACTGAATGAACTAAAGCAAATGAAGAAGATTTTACAGCATTTTTGCAAAAAGTACAACGTTCCTGGGCTACAAGAACATATTGACAGGTTTGTTCAATTTACGCTTACTAATTAGCTGGCTGCCAAGTTTGCTTTGATGACTGCAAATTGACATATTTAATAACTGACTCCTAAGCTTTGCTGGTGCTGAGAGAGAGCGGAAGAGACTTTTTTATTTATCATGACACGTAGCATGACAATGGTCAAAGAAAATGCAAGTTATTACAAGGGGCATGTCATGGAGATAACCAGTGGTGCGTAGAAAACACAATACTTCCATATTTTTGGTTCATTTTTCTTAAGAAATGAACCTTCGTAATCGGTCAGGAAAAAAATTTTTTCAACACCCCCTGAAAATTTGTTGGTTTACGTTTCAAAGGGTGTAGAATCCGAATTTGCAATAAAATGTTTTTGCCCGTCCACCGTACGCAGTCCGCCGTCCGGGGTTTTTCAGGGGGAAGGAGTTATCGAAAAATTTTGAAATTTTTACCAAAAATCAGGTTCCGTATCTAGTTGGTCCTAACGTCTCGGCAGAACCCTACCTTAATTTTAAGGCCAGTAAAACAGCTGTTGAAGTGGGTAAAAATTCGTCTTTTTAAGGAAATTTGCAACATAGGCATGTGACGTGTCATTTTCTATAGATTTCTCGATGCTGAAACGAATGAGACCATCGCCACGGAGGTAGCTCCAACCGTTTAGGATTTATTGCAGTTTTAGTGAGACATTTTTGAGTTTTCCAAAATTTTCCTAATTCTTAATAAATCGAAAACTACTAGAGCTACAAAATTCGTTTTCCACTCGTTGGAATCCCCATAAAAACATCTGACCACCCAATATCTTCAATTTAAAGAATTTAGTCGTATTATACAAATCAGCAAAACTAAAATTGGAAAAAGTTGAGAATTTGGCCTTGGTTCTTTGATACGGTTGATTGATCTTCTACTTACGACCACTAGCCGCACTAGGTGACGCACTCACACTATACCAGTTGCGCTTGGTAACGTGAGATCGAGACAAGCTTTACCAACGGTTCTGAGGGATTCTTGAGACATTTTTGATGTAATTATTCGGAGAATTTAGTGATAATAATTATTATTATTCTGTTTATTATGTGGGCAAATAAGAATAGATTAAATGGTGAATTTAAAATCCTATTTAAAAACCTATCAAGATGGGTAGGTTTCTATCGAGCAAAGTGGATGATGTGGCTTTTTTACCGGGTTGAGAAAAAACGTTTTTCTAAATCCACATCTAAAATACAAATATATCATGAAGTTTTAGAATAATAACAACTAAAGTCCGTGTTTCAGAAGTACCTGTACCTATATCATAAGGTTTGTCTTTTCAATCGAAAAATGAACCCCTGTACAGAATTTGCAGAATTCTTCGGATACACAGAAAACTAATGTGCACATGCCACTGATCTGCATTTTTTGCGTTTTTGATACGTAAATTTTTCAGCCAAAGCAATTTGATTTTGACTGATTTGGGGGCTACAATTGAGGATGTTAATTCCAAGAGGTACTATAATATATTATCCTACTGAAAAGAACTAGTAAAGATTTTTGTGGATATAGTACACTTTTTGGTTTGAAACGACCATCGCGAAGATTGTCTCATAGTGGATAAAGTACTTTTTGAAATGATCAGGATGTAGCAGCCCCAAGGGCCTGGATTTGGTACCTTATGAAATGAAAATGAGATATCACTCCCCATTTTAATGAGGACAGAGTGATTTTATTTTGGACGTAAGTTAATTTTTGTGTAAAACTTGCCCCCATAACCCCCAGGAAAGTCTCATCTCGATTTCGAAAAAAATGACGTTCAGTAAATTTTGGAATTAAGCTCCTCAATTATCAAACGTGTCAAAAACACTATGGACATTTTAACCCCCCCCCCCCCAAAATCAAAATACAGTCCATAGAAACATTTATTACATTTCAGTTACTGGAATATATTCCGAACCGATTTAACCTTAAAATCATTGTTTTACCTTTCAGAATACGTGGATATTTATTATATATAATAATAATATTATATATATATAATAAATATCCACGTATTCTGAAAGGTAAAACAATGATTTTAAGGTTAAATCGGTTCATTTTTGTAGCGAGAAAAAATAGAATAGAAAATACTAAAAGTGTAAATAGGTATGTCGAAAATACTGTGAGTAATTCGAATATCAATTAAACACGGTGATAGGTCTTGCCGAGACAGGCATTTTAGACCAAGAAATTCGAATGAAGGGTGAGCATCCTTCCTTCCAAACCCTGTTAGGAACCTTCATAGTATTTTCATATACTTTCGAAAAAAGTGGTAAGTATAACTATACAACACTTTACATTCAGGTGACAAAAGGCATATCAAGATTCCAAATTTTGGACTTCATTTTCGGGTTAGGGTACCCTTCAAAGGCCAAAGACCATCCAATCTTCAGCTGGAAAAGACGATGAGATGGGTTCGCCAACCGAAAAACGAGCAGCTTTCATGATTTGTCATGGAACTTTATGATTTGTTCAACAATAAAAGTGTTATAAAGTTGTTTTCACGTTAATTGGACCCAACACAATCGGTTTCATGCAGAAAGTGACCTCATCCCAGCAGCTTTATCTACAAACTGTTCATCAGTGAACAATAGCCAGATTACCTCAGGTTTGTTCGCAGTGCGAGTTCCTGCACTTCAGAACGGTTCTACTCATGCGCAGTCAAGTTTTGTCGTTTGCAGTGACAGAATTCCAAGTTCGGAACTAGGGGATGTAGCACAGAGAACGCAGAACCCAGTTCTTCACGGTTCTGAGTCAGAACTTCTGACGGTTCCACTTTTTTTTCAAACTGCTGAACTGGAACGCAGGAGTTCCAGCGTAAACAATAACAGTTATATAATTATATATAATAATATTTATAGGAATTTATTGGAATAAATCAAAATATCAAAAGGTAAAACTTTGTTTTTATCGGTCGAGTATAAAAAACGAGAAAAAATGCATTAGGTCCCTTCTTGCATGAAACTATTGAAATAGGATCAAGACTGGGGAAACAGTTTAGTGCAGAAATAGCTGTTTCCCTTTACAGGATGAACAATATTCACCTGCTGACCCTGGACGATGGAAGCTCGATCTTCTATAATGAAGAAATAATAGCATGTCGGAGATTTTTTGACGAGCCAATATGGGGTCGGCCTTCTCAGTTTAAACAGACCTCATCAGCACTGCTTGAAAGGAACCGATTAATGGGATTCATAAGCGATTTTGATCGTGTACAACAACAAATTTGGACGGCCTTTTCTGCCTGGAAAATTCAAGACGTCGATCCCACAAAGGATGAGCAGGTAAATTGACGTCTCAACGATTGGTTTTTATAATGAGAGATTGAGAATGAACTTGAGATAATAAGTAGGCACTAGGTACGCTAAATAATCCTACCTAACATATCTAGAATTTGTTACTCACGCTTGTGATATATGACGCATTATTTCTCTTGGCAGGATACACGCTCCTCTTTGAAGTCAAGCTTAAGAGATGAGATTTTCCTAATCGCATCCGAACTCTACCAAGCAGAACTGACGACAAATATGTTGGTGAGTGTTCCCCACTGAGACCGCTCAACCGTTGATCATCGACTAGAGATAGGAAATGATTATGTGCGAACATATGAACATTTTTCTTCCCCCTCACACGAGGATTTGGGGTCCCGAATCCCCCATTAGCTCAGGGGTTTTTTCGACCCTTGCAGGTCTTGCCTTTCAGTACCTACGTGCTTGGTACGTGCCACCTTTTCAGGATCTATGATCGTAAATCTCGACAAACAAATTTTATTAATTATTTGATTTATTTTTATTGAAAGCAGATCCAGGCTTCAGGAGCTATACCTCCAAAACTAACAAGTCGAATTTGACGATGTGATCTTTAAGTATAGATTTTCAGCGGGGTTTAATTTTGTCTTGATAAGTCCAGGGCAAGGAACTCAACTCATTCTTCAAACCGTTCTTGCTCAGCTACGCACCATCCATATGAGGCTGAAAAAAATATTCGAGGCAGCTGGTTACCTGAAGAAGCAGAACAAAGTTCACTCGAGTTATTTACAAAAAGTCAAGGTGCTGGAAAAGACGTTGGATAACTGCGTTAGGCGGTGGATTAACGATGAAAGAGTAAGAATGGAGTTATCATAGTCTTACTTAAGTATGAGAACGAATTAGTAAAACGTAATATTGCCTTCCCCTTTCTTCTAGACGGGTCGATTAAATTTTTCTATAATCTTTACACATTTAGTTCAACGTTTCAGGTATTTATGCAGTTTCCGAGCAAAGACTTGTTCAAGTTCAATCAGTCTCGCAGTTTGAAAACAGTGAATAGTTTGCTACCTCACGATAACGTTGGCTGGGAAATTCTTCTGATAGCGTCGAAAGTAGATAAAATATTCATGCGATTGGCAAAGAAGAGCAAACTACCATACTCGAAGGGAGATACAAACCTTTCAATAGCTGATTTATCGGGGAAGCGGCGGAAAAGTTCCACGGTGGAAAATATGAGAGGGAAAAGAAAAGAAGACGACATTGCCTATCATTCAAAAAGACGACATTCGAAGGTGACGAGCGCAAAAAACAAGAAAGAACCTGAAAATTTCCCTCCCTTGATGGTACCGTCGAAACCCGGAGAGAAAAAGTCACATTTTGACCGAGCGCTGGACCATTTTGTAAAATACATGGAAGTAAACGGAACGGCCGACTTAATGGAGGCCATTCGAACTTGCGACTTGCCTTCAGCATCGAGCAATGATCAGCAAAAGCATAACAACTCAGGCACCTCAGTCAATGACGAAGGGACGAGGAGACGATTTTACGACAACCCAGTGTTCACCAACGTGCAGTATCTTGTCCGGCAAGATCGCCAATTCGATGTAGGTCACCAGAGTATTACAGGATGTCATACTCATGATGGGTTGTGGTCAACTCCGACTTTCAATGTACCAGCTCCGACATAATATGTTGCATATTATGCGCATGAAGGTGGAACATACAGCGACATTCTCTCGATGTTTGTGAGCATTTACAAAAATGGCCATAGCTCCCTCAATTCTCAACCTTTTTTCGAATTTCTTGAACTGAAATGTTTGTCTTGGCAAGACCTAACACCCTGTTTGATCGGAATTTGAATAAATCACAGTGCTTCAGGTATAGCACTTTTAGGGCCGTATTCACAACACTTCCTAGGCATGAGGAGCCGCTTGATGCGCCAGCGCTTCCTTTGCACATTTTATTGGTCAATTTCAAAAAAACAAACATTCCGTTTCCATAAAACTCGCATGGTATGGAGACGATCACAGCAACTTAGGTAATGTCAATCGCAACCTCGATTTTCGAGGTCCCAATTTCAAGGTTGCTCGCTTGCTACCTTAAAATTGGAACCTCGAAAATCGTGGTTGCGATTGACAGTACCTAAGTTGCTGTGATCGTCTCCATACCATGCGAGTTTTATGGAAACGGAATGTTTGTTTTTTTGAAATTGACCAATGAAATGTGCAAAGGAAGTGCTGGCGCATCGAGCAGCCCTTATGCCTAGGAAGTGTTGTGAATACGGGCCTTAGTGTTTTCTATTTTATTTTTTCCTGGCCCCAAAAACGATTAGGCGTTCTTGGTCTTGAGATTTTTGTATTACCTTTCAGAATACGGGTCCTGAAATTTGCAAAGGACGTTTCTTGATATTTTGGATTCTTATATCGTCGGCACCACGCCATAACCGTGAAACTGCTCATTATTACTATACAGTTTTGCGGTTTTGTGGTCAAAATGTAATCCAATTGTTCAAAAAATGTACAAACCAAAATATGGAAGTACCCACGCTTTCACTTGAACTTTTTGGTACGGAAGCAGTTGAAATCGCATGCTTTGGATAAGAGAATTTTGGTCGGAGTTGGTACCTATGATAGGATAGATAATAATAATCTCGTCCGACTGTGGATAATCGTCGGAGTTGCTGAAGGTTGATATTTACCCATTGTAATTAGCACCTAGATACTAGAGAGATTGAATTATTCCCAGATGAAAAGATTGAGCTGTTTTTCAGCATCTGGAGAATGACTACTACAGCAAACTTTTATCCCTAATCGAAGCTAAAGACAATTTCAGGCAACGTAAAGTGGTGATATCAAACATGCGAAGTAGGATGGCAAGTTTGAATGAAGAAGTTGCTTTGATAAAACAATACATCGTAAGTGTATATTACAGTTTTTTTCATTCCGTGCATTTTTATAAGCATAATCATATTAATGATAATATTGCTGGGCGGGACAGCCATTATGAATTATCTGCCTTGGTAGGTAGGTACCTAATGGCATTTTTTGTTTGAGATTTTTGTCAACGACTAGAAACTGCTCTGTTCAAGTTGTACGTAGGGATGGAGGAAAACCAAATTCAATGACCCGTATTCGGTTTTTCGGTTATGAGAGTTCGGTGAAACCGATTAGCGTGGCGGAACCGACCTGAAAACCCGGTTTTATAACAGAAACCGGTTTTTTTTCTGAAATTTGATCGCTGTGCAACGCATGTACGTCCAAACGGCACTGGGCGACATTACTATTTCAATTCAAACACTACTTGGTGCACAGGTGATGTTCTTCAGATTAGCAAACGGTTTCTCTACAAGTGGGCACCAGTAATTTCGAAGCACGCTAGGTATGCCAACCGCATCTAAATAAAAGTGATCATGATCAACTTAAAAAACCCCACTTTTTAGTAGATGAAGAGGGATTAGAACATCAAAACTGATGGAATAATATCGCACAATACGATTGAAGAAAAAGTTGTTGGGAGAACTGTTTGCTTGGTATGGTGGCGCTATCTTTCGATGAGGGAACGAAGCATATGGTAGACTTGTGCTGCCATCTATTTGTTAAGATACAAACGACGTCAGGTGAAGAAGGAGGGTGCGTTCTACACCGGCTCATCATTTCCTCTTCGGCTGCGATTTAAGGCATTTTTCACAAAAATAAAGAGCAGTTGAAACCGAAACCGACTCTCAAAAACTGGTTTGCCGGTTTTTTGGCGTAAGTAAAACCGGTCACATAAAACCGGTCAATTTTTAACAAAGACCAGTTTTTGGTCAAAACCGGTCTCGGGTTTTCCGTCCCTAGTTGTACGTAGTTTTCGGTTTGTTATTCAATGGGTAGGAACCAGAACCTTAATTGAAAAACCGACTGAACGATAGAGGACTGTTAAAACAACCATTGTACTTACCTAATCAGCCAACAAAAACTCTAAATCCTCACAAAATTTCTACGGCTTAAGATTTTGTTGGTGTATAGATAGTCCTAATCTGCAACAAAAATATCTCTGTTCTACCAACGGCATTTTTTCTTTCAATCAGACGCTCGTTTTCAATTAGACAACTTCAATTAGACCGCGTCCAAGCGTTAGCATTGAAGGTAAAAATAGCGTAGGAATAAATAAAATCGAATTGTAACTTCACATGTGGTAGGTAGGTATGGTTTCTGAATACCTGATTCAAAAGAGGCCTCTCTCAAGCCTGCAGTAGCTAATTTATTTTGATTGCAGCGAGCTGATAATTTGTTTAATCTTTCACAATTCAACACAGTTAAGTCCCCAAAGAACGATGAACTTGGTAAGTAGGTATGAAGCCTGTCCCCTGTCATTTGGAATTAATTTCATTGCTTTACCTGCTCATTCACCTGTCCTAGGTGTCGAGAGAAGAGACTCATATGATTACAAATTTGGACAAATTTGGAGAAAAGATAAAAACCACAACTATTCATAATGAAAAAGAGTCCGAGAGATTGATCGCCGAGGTCAAAAGGTCAATCAGACTGATCAAGAAAGGAAAATTCGAAGCTGTCGATTGGCTCGAGAATAAATTGGACTCAGCAGGAGACGACTCACAACTTTCAGACGAAGAACAGTTGTCAAACAAAAGGGGCTCACTCAACGAAAGAAACAGGAAACGCTCGAGTCTTGAACCGGTCGACTCATTCACGACTCATTTGGTTGGAAAACAGGATGAGCATTTGCAAAACAACTTGATAAGTCAAGAGAGGTCAAATAGGGAAAACGATGGCCAAGAATGGGCCGCCGAATCAGGAGGACGGAACTCCAGTGATGCCAAGGATACCAACAAAGCACTTGGGGAAATAATTCGGCAACTGATGGGACCCGTAGGGAGAACCGAACATTACAGCCTATGCACCACCCATAGCATTAGAATGCCTCCTTTCTGTTGCTTGGAGCATTATTTCTCTGACGAATTGAAGCAATCGGATGATTTGCAAGCAAAGCGTGAAAGAAATGAAATGGAACCGAGGCTAGAAACTGAAGCGGATTTGGGATCTGACACTGGAGCTTTATTGCCATGCCATTTGATCCTGGGAGGCCAAGGCCTGGTCGCTATATTGCGTACTCTTCAAAAACCGCTTCCAGACTGCGAGTTCCCTGTAATAACCAATCGCAAACGCGATGAGGACAATGAAGGATCTTCAAAGCACTCTTCCTACCAGCTAGACCCAACTTTCAGTAAGTTACACCTACAGACTGCTCAACTTTGCAATCTAAAACTTCACTCAAATAGTAGAAATCCCCGTCACGTTTTTTTTTTACTCAGTTAACGACTAATGGTTTCTTCTGTATATTCATCTCGAATTCCCTCATTTAACTTCCCTATTTACAGAGTAAATGGAGGTTCTGTACCTAATCGTCCTAAAATCGCGATCAGTATGGAGCTTCAGAAAAACCTTTAACGTACACACTTTTACTCTGAATCACTGTTTCTGAATTATTGTCAGTGTGTTCATCTGTGGTCATTTGCAATAATGTCCATAGCTCCTTCAATTCTCAACCTTTTTTCAAATTTCTTCAACTGAAATGTTTGTCTCGGCAAGGCCTAACGCCCTGTTTAATCGGAATTCGAATAATTCACAGTACTTTCGATATATTCGCATTTTTAGTATTTCGAGGGCTCTAATGACCCCATAACGTCATTTTGGCAACTATTCAGGAGAGACAAAAAACCAGTTCTTAATGATTTTCTCCGCATCAAGGTAACTCTTAAATCACTAACTCATGCTTTTCACAGCTCAAAATACCTCTGTTCTCACTCAACTAACCTAGTTCAACAAATCCGTCTTAAGATCACGATTCCATTGGTACCAATAGGGTCAGTTGGGGTATTTGGAAACAAGAGCTATTACCGCCCCTGGGGCCGATTTAAAAATAAATTTCCAGTAAACTTCTTCAATGCAATCTCAATGAAGAGATTTAGAGAGAGTCCCCAAGTTTTCTGGGCAGCTGATCATCCGTTGTCAGACGAGTTACATTGCCTTGTGAAAAAAACTGAAAATCTAGTTGGGTAAAGTTGTACTAGAGTGAAGGTTTGGACACTGCTGATGAAAAGTAAGTATGTTCAATCATTGTATTCGTTCATCTATGATGTGAGATACCTGATGTGAGTTAGATTTTGCTCAATGCGGTCATTGCTGGTTTGCAAACGAATGTTTACAATTACCCCATACATTTTGGTCCTATGGGGTAAATGTAAACGATAGTTTTTGTTCATTTCCATTGGTACATTGAGCCATCAAACATTTTTCGGGAATTTTATTAACTTCTTTTCGGAAATACTAGGCACGTTTCTGTGCTTCAAGATACCTTGCAAATACGAGAGGAAGAGACCAACTCCGCGTTACTCACCAGAGGACTTGGAAGAAGCTGTTTTGCATGTTGTGAAGCGGAATTAAACGTACAGGGTCGAAGTTTCGAATGAAATTGAGTTTACGGGCTGGAAAAGTGTTGACCATGGCAAATCAAAATTTTCATTGGTCGAGAATGACCAATTTTCTGTGACTTGGGATCAGTTAAAAGCATTCTCCCCTCCCCAATTGTCGAAAAAGAGAGATTTACAAATATCCAGGGACTGCTAGCGTACGAGAGAGATTTAAAATTTTGACCACCAGATGTTCTCGTCAGTTTTCAACGTCATTACAAATTATTCTGTCAGTATTAAAGTTCCAAGCCATTGTATCCTGCTTCTCATTCAAGACTATACTGTACTGTGATTTTCTGTGCTTTTTTACCCCCTGTATTACCTAAGAATTGTAATTTTGTTGTTCTATTCACTTCCCTTCTCTATTCACCTGTTACAAAAATTGTAAAATACCTGTTTACAATTACCCCATAGTCTCTGGGGTAATTGGAAACACTATGGGGTAATTGTAAACAGGCTCTCTCTCTATCACCCCCTGGTGCTGTCAGAGCAAAAATTCTGAATTTCCCATATCACCAAGTAATTACTGGGTCAGATGACCGCAATACATTATCCCCCTGAATTAACCCAAGAAATAGAGGAGAGGTTGAAGTTGAAACAACGAAATTTTGTTTCCAATTACTCCGCCTGACCCTACCTAACTAAAAACGTCAAAATTGACGTTATGGGGTGTTGCAGTGTAGCCCTCGATTTTCTATTTTATTTTTCTGGCCACGAAAATGAACCCATCTGATCGTTCTCGGTCTTGAAATCTTTGTTTTACCTTGCAGAATTCGTGGATATTTTTCATGTTCCAATAACTTGACGTATTTTGGTTTTAGGCGAGTTTTAATATTTGCATAGTGAGTTTCTTGACATGTTTTAAAACTCAAAACCGCCTCCAACTTAGTCGAAAAATAATAAAATTGTTTCAAGATTTTAACGTACCTATCAAAATATGGACGCATTGGGTGTTATCTACGCACCACTAGTTAATCATTGCTTCCATATCTGCAGAGTAAACGGAAATATTGTGATCGTGTTAAAATCAAGAATCGGAACCCAGCTTCGGAAAAGATTTCGAGGAATCTTCCTCTTTGTGATTCTCTAAGTGACCTCTAAGAAGTTTTACCTTGCAGAATATGTGGATATTTTTTATATTCCAAAAATGTAGTAGTTTTTTTGGCGAATTTTAAAATTTGCATAGTGAATTTTTTGATATTTTTGACCTAAACAACCTCAAAAACAGTCAAAATATGATCAAATTTTGTCAAATATGTACGTTTCAAAATATGGAAATATTTTGTGTTATCTACGCACCACTGGTTTCAATTCTCAATCAAATTTCTTGAACTGGAATGTACGTCTTGGCAAGCCCTGCCATTTTGTTTAGCCGGAATTTGAATTACTCACAGTACTTCCAATATATTTGCACTTATAGTGTTTTCTATTTTATAATTTTCTGCCCACATAAATTAACCGATTTGTGCGTTCTATTTTATTTTTTTTTCTGCCCTCATAAATTAACCGATTTGAGCGTTCTTGGTTAAAAACTCCTTGGGTTTTCCTTGCAGAGTTCGTGGATATTTCTCATATTCCGGTAACTGGAGGTATTTTAATTCAAGGCGGGTTCTAAAATTGGCATGTGTTTCTTTGAAATTTTGGTCCATTGCACCCACCAAATTAGTGAAAATCAGACTAAGGTGGTTAAAAAAGTTACGTATCAAAATATAGAAGTATTGCGTGTTATCTACGCACCACAGATTATTATTTTGGATTTGGATTTATATGAATTTTTGATCGAGTAGCCTTTCTAATCAGTCAAAAAATGATCAAATTACTCCAAAATTTTACGCACAGGAACATGGAAGTACCCACTTATTTACTGAAGTACCCACCTATCTGCGGAACTACAGTCTATTCCAGCCTCTATTATCTATTTCTCAAACGTCAATTCGGTATAGATGTATTTTTCTGGTTTTGCATCCTTCATAGTTTTGAGTCCCAAAGGTACAAGGAGATGTCTTAGTAGAAAACTCATTTTAAATTTTCAGGTTCTTGCAGCAGTAGCGAACAGAACGAATTCATAGAAAATGGAACGGCCTCTAGCCAAGAAAAGCAGAATTCAATAGCTGAGAGAATTCTAGAAAATAGGCCAGAAATAATCCGTAACTTAATACGGAAATACATTCAGGACAAATGTGGAGAATTATTCATGAGCATCAGCCTCCAGGTAGGTGAATTTGGAAACGGCTAGAATATTTTAAAAACGATCAAAATCATATCCATTCTTTGACAAAAAACTAAATTGATACAATTCTGACAGACGGATGACGAAGATACATCCGAGAACAACGATGGAATAAAATGGACCAATATTATAAAACGTGAGTTGAAGATGCACCAGGACGATCTGAGTTACCTTCACAGCGGTCGGTGCGATGAAGAATTCGATAATGAAGCTAATCCATTTGCTGAGAGAGCGACGAGAAATACATATGAAGCAAGATTCAGGTCGATATAGTTGATGTTTTGGAATTAAATTAAATCTTTCCAATAACTCGCGACCTTATCATGTCCCAAAATTGACTCAGAATCCAATACTAGAGGATTACTTTCGACTTTTGGATGATAGCAACTGACATGTTTCCCTGCTGTGATTAATATGGGGTACTCATTGAAACATGTCCTGAGAGGTCAGCATGCCATTTATTTTACATTTCGTGACTTTTTATCTGAGGCAGTGAATTTATTCACAGACAGGGTTGGAAATTTTAATTGGGCTTGGCAGGAGATCTAACCTCTCTCATGGGCTTAGCTTTCTTTAACATATACTATTGGAGGCTGGGTGATGATAGAAGACGTTTGAAGGGGTAGATTTTAATCCTGAGAACAAGAGGAAATTGTTTTATTAACTATCTTGAAATTTTAAAATCCTATCATTTTTGTTAAGCTAAGTTAATGAAAATTGAGATGATTTACATACCCTCTGGAGGTGTTGAATTTTGATAACAGGTGGGGTCTAATCGTTTCTATGTTGAGTGAGCATGTTCTGCAAAGGACATTTTATTGTTATTGGAAAAAAATCTATTACCGATACTAGTGATTTCAAATAATGAATGTACTAAAAAATTTGATTAAATATTTACCATTTCTCCTTGAAAACCGGTAATATACGGGTGGATGGCAACGGATTTGAGTCCTCGTTAATTATCCATGGATCCTCTGGGTGCTGACTGACTAACCACCAAAATGGTGGACCAGAATGCCAGGCTCAGCCCAGTATAGCCACCCGTACGACCAGGTATCAAGGGAAATGTTTGATGTTAAGAGTTTTAATTGAAGAGATTTGAATTTAAATTTTAATATATATATATTTTTATCTATCCGAGGATTAAATAAAAATATATATATTATTGAGGTTCAAAGAAAAACAAGAAATGGCAGTGGTTGAAAATTGATATTATTATGCTACAAAAATATGAATTTACATTTACAATGTATGGTATATATTTTTATCCATCCTAGGATTAAATAAAAATATATACATACAGATCAATATCAAAGAGAAAGAAAATCCAAACCATCACCACCAGCGGTTGCCATCATGGAGTTACGAGTCACCGCATTCCTCCGAGGTGGATTACAGAGAGCGCAGCCAGACCCCCAGCCAAGCCCAACAACAACAAAAACATTAGCATCATTTACATACACATCATATGCCCCTCTCTCAAAAAAAAATTTTAGTATCACAATAAAATTTTTTTAAGCTTTCAAATAATGGTTAGCGAAATTGACAAAAAAAATACAAAATTTTCAATACATTATCCATTCAATATTGATATGAATAACTGAATTCAGTCTCATTAGAAGATCATATGAACATTTCAATTGTTGTTAATTATTACATCATATCACACATGTTTCTCAATCACAGCACTTATCAGATCAAAACATTTTATATAGGTAATTGGTTTATAATATTTCTTTAGTAAAGAAACATGGTAAACACCCAAAATTTTACGAGTTTTTGTATCTTGAATACGATAAGTAGATTCGCCCAGAGTCTCTACAATTTTAAATGGACTATTATACTTAGGACACAATTTTTGATTTACTTTAGCCGAAATTTTACTCATATACTTTGCCTTGACCAGTACCAGATCGTCAATTCTGAATCCATAGTTTGCTTTCGGAATGGGACCCTTGGATACAACTTTCCTCTCATACCGTACGATGTTTGCTTTGACTTCTTTGATACGATCTTCCATGGTCTTGGGTTCAGTCGAACCTCCGCAGATTGGTAAAATTTCCCATGGTCTCGGAGGAGGCCGATTAAAATGCGCCTCGCATGGTGTCATCCCAATAGTCGAGTTATAGGTGTAATTTATGTTGTTCTGGATGTCTTGTAGATGAGAGAACCATTTTTGCTGAGCGGTTCCGGTGCAAATCCTTATATGTTTCACGACTTCATTATTGACGCGTTCAGCCAAGTTCTGCTGAGGTCTTCTCACGGCAGTGAAATGAGCATTTATCCCTAGGTCGGCCGCTGCATGTAGAAGTTCGAAAATGCGTGCCATTGTCACTTAGGATTCGACGAGGCGTTCCCAGTTCGGTCACAAATTTCTTTAAGCTTCTGATTGCCTCTCTTGAATTGGCGTTCTTCGTAGGATATAGTCGGACCGACAAGACCAGCTGCCGACAAAGACCAGTATGTACTTGTATCCCAATGAACTTGGGTCATTCTCACAGAAAGGGGCAGTTTCGGGTTGGAGTTTTCAAAATAAAAATTTTCCTCCAATTCTGCGCAAAAAATTTGGAAACCCTCTCTTGAATGTTCTAAGTGAAATTCAAAAACTATCCAAACAGTGGCTGCCTTATTTAGGCCGGAAAAAAATAAATTTTAAGACCAAGAACGCTCAAATCGGTTCATTTTTGAGGCCGGAAAAAAAATAAAATTGAAAACTCTAAAAATGCAAATATGTCGGAAGTACTTTGAGTTATTCAAATTCCGATTAAAAATGGCGAAATTCTAGCTAAAAGAGGGAAGAATGGAACTATTTTGTCCTGCAGAGTGCTGGAACTGTCACGGTCCTGTCCTCCTCATCCCAGCCCTGTCCTCGAATTTAGAGATGTGGACAGGGCCGTGACGGACAGGGCCGTGACAAAACATAGGTTTTTCGACGCTCCTGTCCACACAGTAATTTTTTTTCCAAAAATTATTATCGTAATCGAAACTGCTCCGCGCTGCGTACGAGGTACTGAGAAGTAAAAAAATTAAGTTTGAATACCTACTTTGAGAAACAGGACAGGGCCGTGACAGGTTGTGTCCGACCAACAAGGTTCCGGCCGACGTTCTATCTAGTCACTGGGTTACATCTCGACAAAAATCCAAAGCAAGCCGGTGTTCTGGACCGTTGAGACTCGTGCCAAAATGATGGAGGGAAGAAAATCCGGAAAAAACCCTGAGAGGACCGCGAAAATTCGAATTCTTTGACAGGACAGGGCCGTGACTGCAAACCTCTGGACACCCCTATTTCCATCTCAGTACCGTAATCTTTCCGTTCTAAAATTATCAAAACTGTCATTTAGGTATCTTGAGAACAATTTTGACCTATTCTAGAAGCACCGGGTATTTGGTAGCATCGGAAAGAAGCTTGAAGTTGGGAACCTCGTGCCTGGACAGGACAGGGCCGTGACAAATCGACGCATTTAATTTTTTTTTCTTAGTGAAATTGAATAAAATACCTTTTTCGATACGGTACTGCAGATATTGATCGATGTTGTCTTTAATTTCCTTGATGTCTCGATCACGGTCTTGCAATTCGTCAATTTTCATCAACATCTGAAACGCAGAGCTCATTGCATTCACAATTGCTTCTGGTCGACTGAGCTTGTTCTCTCCGGATGGGTTTCGACTGAGTACATCTGCAATGAAATTCTGTTTAGTGGATATGTATTCAATGCGGAAATTAGAATTTTGGATTACTAGCATCCATCGCCAAACTCGTGAGGTGAATTGCCCTCCTTTTTCCAGAAATTCCAATGCATGATGGTCCACTCGGATTGTTATGGGATTTGCCATGATGATGTGCTGAAATTTTTCCAATGCAAATTTTACACCCAATAATTCCAATTCCGTGATTGTATATTTTGACTCGTGGCTTTTCAAAATTCTGCTGGCAAAACCAATAGGAAGAGGCTTGTTATTTTCATCGATCTGGTAAATATAGCCTGCAATGCCGGTCAGACACGCATCCGTCTCAAGATATAATGGTTTTGAAGGGTTGTAATGATTCAAGTTCAATCTTTTAGCGAAAAGTTGTTTAAGTTGATTGAAACTTTCTGTTTGTGCATCACCCCATTTCCATTTCCGCTTACTGCTCATTAATTCAAATAGAGGTTTTGCGACAATAGCATAATTAGGGACAAAACAGGCAGCTTGCAGAACGACGAATAATGCCCAGATTCAGCCATTTCTGGATGATGGCCTGCGCTTTTGGTATTTGTTGCGGTTTGAGTGGGTATGCAGGTATTTTAAATGGAGGAACTTCTTGGGAGACTTCAATTTTATGCTCATACCCTTTTATGAGACCTGGATCATTGGAAAATATGTCGCGATATTCTTGAATTAGAGTGATGAATGATGAAAGTTGGTCCGGTGTCATCGTATTTTTCAGTCGATGTTCATGTTTGAGTAACGAGTTCTTCAAACATGTGACGATTATTCTCATGTGATGACCTCAAGTTATTGATCTTCATGATCATCGGTGAAATTTCGCAGTCGGAGTATGATTTATCAGTCTCATATTCGTCACAGTTCAGCAAGGGATTTTCACTAGCTGATTTATGTTGGTCGATTTTCTTTGCGTTGGGGGAAAGAGGTTGCATAGGGCGGACAGCATAAGATTTTCCAGAATTACATTGCGCGATCGATACATTTCTGTTATTTACCATCATGGACACAATACCGGTCTCCGTATTGATGATGGTTTTCAATGGCTTCAAGTTATCCATTCCAAGGATGAATTTATTGTTCAATTTCGGCATTAGCAGGAACGGGAGATATGTTTTTTGACCGTCAATCACAATCTCCAGAAGTACTTGTTGTTTGATGATGACATTCTTCTTTGTGAAAGCGCCCAAAACTCGCATTTGACGAACTGGAATTAATTCATAATGCCATTTATCCTGGTTGGAATGGAAAAATTCTTGTTGGATAACAGAAAGCGTACTGCCCGTATCGACTAAGCATTCTTCAATTTGAGATGCAATCTGGATTGGTATTACTGGACATTTCGGTATATCGTCCATCGGAGTTTTCTCGTTATGGTCGATATCATGGAATTCTTCGAAAAGGTTGTTCAAAACGAAGTTTTCTCGAAATTTTGCTAGGGCATCGTGATGTTGCCATTTTTGATTTCCCCGCTGCGTACTTGCGACCTCCTTCCCTTCCGAATGTCAATCGCTGTGAATGACTTGACGTGGATTGGCCAATGTCTGTGGAATGTCCCGCGGCTGTGATGTCTCTTCTTGTTGTATGTTTTCGCAACATTCTTGTCCAGAGAAGTTCTGCCAAGGTTCACTGTCGTTCTCGATATTCCGAACCTGATTACGATTTGGTTCATTAGGTTGAGGATTTCCATACGTGGGACGACGATTCTGGTTGGCGGTGAAATGGCTCGGGCCATCTCCTCGGGGACTACTCCAATTCTGTTGACTCCAATTATTTCGTTGAAATCCACTGCGCTGAGGAAACGATGCTCGGAAGTTCGACGGATTTCCACTGGGATATCGGGGCGGCGGACGCCAGTTGTTGACAGGGTACCGGTTATTTACGTGTACCTCATTCCGTGTAGCAAAATTGGTCCGTGGGTTCAGATGTTTCATCTGTCCATTTTTCAATCGCCGAATGTATTCCAATAAGATGTCGATTGTCTTGAATTGATGAAGGTTTGCCACCATTTCCACTTCAGGTCCAAGTTGTTTGCTCACCAGTTGTACAATGACGTCTTCCGGCAGCTGAATTCCCGTTTCCCGCAGTTGGACGACCAATTTCAAAATTTTATTTTCTGTTTCATCTGCCATTGGATCGAGTGGGTTGCCCGCGTAGAGCTGCGACGTGACGAATGTAGTGTATTTGGATCCACAAAATTCTTCGATGAAAGCCTTTTTAAATTGATCCCATGTAGTGAACTCCCGCAGCAACATCCATGCTCTCGCCCGTCCATCCAGGCGGCTTCCGACGAAATATTTGAGACGCTGAAATTTTCCGAAAGAATTATATTCAAATTCGAGCTGCTCGATGAATTCAAATGGACTGTTGTTCTCAAAATCGGCGAATTTCTGACATTTTTCCGATGAAAAATGGTTCGCGAACCATGGACTGACGATTTCTGAGTCCCGCGTTGTTATATTTTCAGTGGTAGAATTAGACCCGATTGTTTTTGATGTTGTTGTTAAATTTTTCGTTATGTTTGCTGCAACCGGAAGTTGTGGATTTTTGTTATTCTCATCAGTCTTCTCGATTGCCTTCCTGTTGCTACCTCCAGAGGGATTAATTTGATGTTGGTTCATATTTTTCTCAACATTTTTGGCGAAATCATATACGGTTTTAATTTCACTGTATACTTTGCTAAGACGCACAGTGTTTTCCATCACCTCGTTTTCTTTAAATACTGCTGAACGTTCATCCATCTCCTTGAATAGTGCATCCGTGGTCAAGGTCAACTTTTCTCCTATCCTTGCTTCAACTTGCTTGGCAACGGACTCAATAATACTAGGAATACTATTCTTCATAATCACAGGCACTTGTACTAAGAGATCACTTTGTGCTTCCACCAAATCAGCCTTAATTTGTAGCGCCAGACCCCTTAATTTCTCATCAAAATCTTGTCTAGACATTACTGCATATTGGGTAACTTCATTAGCACCTTCTACCACATTCTCATCTGTGATGACGATATTGCTACTTTCCTTATCCATTTCGACTAGTATTATGACTTAGCACAATTCCAATGTATGATTATTCACAATAGTATAATGGTTTTTCGATCTCCTGCCCAGCATTGATTATCAATTTCCAATTTATTTTAAGTCCCTGTTCGATTGCGCCAATTTGACGTGTTTCCCTGCTGTGATTAATATGGGGTACTCATTGAAACATGTCCTGAGAGGTCAGCATGCCATTTATTTTACATTTCGTGACTTTTTATCTGAGGCAGTGAATTTATTCACAGACAGGGTTGGAAATTTTAATTGGGCTTGGCAGGAGATCTAACCTCTCTCATGGGCTTAGCTTTCTTTAACATATACTATTGGAGGCTGGGTGATGATAGAAGACGTTTGAAGGGGTAGATTTTAATCCTGAGAACAAGAGGAAATTGTTTTATTAACTATCTTGAAATTTTAAAATCCTATCATTTTTGTTAAGCTAAGTTAATGAAAATTGAGATGATTTACATACCCTCTGGAGGTGTTGAATTTTGATAACAGGTGGGGTCTAATCGTTTCTATGTTGAGTGAGCATGTTCTGCAAAGGACATTTTATTGTTATTGGAAAAAAATCTATTACCGATACTAGTGATTTCAAATAATGAATGTACTAAAAAATTTGATTAAATATTTACCATTTCTCCTTGAAAACCGGTAATATACGGGTGGATGGCAACGGATTTGAGTCCTCGTTAATTATCCATGGATCCTCTGGGTGCTGACTGACTAACCACCAAAATGGTGGACCAGAATGCCAGGCTCAGCCCAGTATAGCCACCCGTACGACCAGGTATCAAGGGAAATGTTTGATGTTAAGAGTTTTAATTGAAGAGATTTGAATTTAAATTTTAATATATATATATTTTTATCTATCCGAGGATTAAATAAAAATATATATATTATTGAGGTTCAAAGAAAAACAAGAAATGGCAGTGGTTGAAAATTGATATTATTATGCTACAAAAATATGAATTTACATTTACAATGTATGGTATATATTTTTATCCATCCTAGGATTAAATAAAAATATATACATACAGATCAATATCAAAGAGAAAGAAAATCCAAACCATCACCACCAGCGGTTGCCATCATGGAGTTACGAGTCACCGCATTCCTCCGAGGTGGATTACAGAGAGCGCAGCCAGACCCCCAGCCAAGCCCAACAACAACAAAAACATTAGCATCATTTACATACACATCACAACCAAAATTTGGAGGATAGAGGTCGTTAGCCTCCGTTATTCAAGGTGGGAGCAGGAACGCGGAGCCTCCCCATCTACCTGGATTTTGGACCGGTTCCTTGGGTTGCATCCATATGCAAGATAACATCGGTTTTCTATTTAATTTTTTTCCGGCCACAAAAATGACGTCTAATCATTTTACCTTGCGGATATGTGGATAATTTTTATATCCCGATACCATGGCGTATTTTTATTTTGAGCGAATTTTAAAATTGGCATAGTAAGTTTTTGATATTTTTTACCTAAACACTTTTAAAAGCAGTCAAAATATTATCAATTATATATTATTATTATTGTTTCACACTTTCACGTTTCAAAATACTTATGGAATTATTGTGTGTTAGCTACGCACCACTGGTTGCAAGTTTTCTTCCAGAAAATCCAACCTTTGCTGCTTAAAAACCCCATACTACTCCGGTTCAAAATTTTCTTTCAACTTTTGAGGACATTTCCGCGTTTAGCGTTAAATTTTCCAAAAGCCTAGAGTACGTTCATGGGCGCTTTCGGTCGCTCGGCCCTCCTTACGTTCAGCTTTTGGTTGAAATTGGAGCGAGGGTCTGAAGTAAGCTCTTTTGGCATCACAGAATGTTTTTAAACGGAGAAATGTGGGGTTTTATAAAGCAAAATGTAGTTTTCCCCAAAAGAAAAAACGTTGAAAAATCGAATCTTGGAAACGAGTGAAGATAGAGAAATGCAGTTGGCGGCGTTTTGTTCTGGTTTTGGTTTAGTTTGGCCCAAGTGGTTTTTTTATAACCAAGTTCGGGACACCCTGCATATTTTAAGCCCCCTATCATCCCTGAATGTCAGCACAATATGTTGGGTACCTCTACCTACATACAGGATTGGTAGGTACCTTACTTTCGAGTTTTATTTTTCTATTGAATATTTTGTCATTTTAACCCACATGATTTTTGGACGCTCTCAACCTCTGCACATAAAATTTTTTCAGATCTGGAATGTTGAAGGAAATCCGAGATCTGAAAGACAACATCCAAGAAAAGAAATTGCTCGTAACGGAGATGAATCAAGTGTTGGAGAAACTACGATTGCGGAAATATCCAACTTTCGACCACTATAATTAGCATGAACTAAGTACCTAGTATTTAATAGATGGCCATTGACCACTTTTGTAGATTACTACCAACCAACTGGTAGGTACCTATCGATTTGCGCGCACAAATATTATTATCGCCCTTGTTCATAACTCTGTACCTAATTCTACAAATTATAAAGGAGTGGAAAAATGTTCAGAAAAAAGTTTCCGTCAAAATATTGCTGCATACCTGGGGGTAGAACACTTGCAAAGAAAACAAATTCCTCACCATTCAATCAGTGAACATCGTCCACATGTGGTGTTACCTTGAACAACTATAGGAATGCAATCCAATTCAAGAATTTGTACTTGATTACATGGAAAAATATTAGACTAGTTTTTACCATAGGTAGGTAGCAAGTGAAAATTAAACAATCTACGTGAATAATAAACCCCTGTGTAAGAATTTTTAGCTTTTTGGTTCATTTTTCTTAAGAAATGAAACTTTGTAATCGATTAAGAAAACATTTTTTCAACACCCCCTGAAAATTTGTTGGTTTGCGTTTCAAGGGGTGTAGAATGCTAATCTATCCGATTGATATATCGATTACAATGTAGACATCGATATGATATAGACAATAAAGTTATTCGCAGTCGCGTCTATGTATTTGAGCTAGCTTCATCATATTCCGGTTTCCCAATATTTTCCTCGTATTTTCCCATAGAATCCGAATCAGCAATAAGATTTTTTTGTCCGTCCGCCGTCCGGGGTTTTTCAGGGGGAAGGAGTTATCGTAAATTTTTGAAATTTTCACCAAAAATCAGGTACCGTATCTAGTTGGTCCAAACGTTTCGACAGAACCCTACCTGATTTTTAAGGTCAGTAAAACAGCTGTTGAAGTCGCAAAAAATTCGTGTTTTCAGGAAATTCGCAACATAGGCATGTGAGGCATCATTTTCCATCGATTATTCTATGCTGAATCAAATGAGACCATCGCCACGGCGGTAGTTTCAATCGTTTGGGATATATTGCAGTTTTAGTGAGACATTTTTAAGTTTTTAAAAATTTTCCCAATTCTTAATAAATCGAAAACTACTAGAGCTACGAAATTCGTTTTCCACTCGTTGGAAGACTTCTTTCCACCCAATATGTTCAATTTAAAAAATCTGGTCGTATTATACAAATCACCCAAAACTAAAATTGGAAAAAGTAGAGATTTGGCCTCGGTTCTTAGATATGGTTGGTTGATCTCTACGTCCTGCATAATGAGCCCCTGATTGGCTGCCATGTAAAGTTACCTGGTAAAGCGCGCGCGCGTAAAACGGGCAGCCAATCTTTATGCAGAACGAAGAGAAAAACGCTCATGTGAATCCAGCTTTACACCAAAAACTTGACGCACTCATACTATACCAACAAAGCTTGACCAACAGTTCTTGAGGCATTCTAGAGGCGTTTTTAATTTAATTATTCAGAGATTTAATTTTAATTCAGTAATTAATTCAGTGATTTAATTATTAATGATAATTGTTATTCTGTTAATTATGTAGGCGAATAAGGATAGATTAAACGGTGAATTTAAACAATCAAACTATATGGTGAGGTGAAAAGATTGGTAGAGAGATACTTACCTATCAAGATAGGTAGGTTTCCAACAAGCATAGTGGATGTTGTCACTTTTTTTACCGGGTTGAAAAAAAAAATCTTCTAAATCCCCATCTAAAATACAAGTTTATACTGAAGTTCTAGAATAATAACAACTAAATTCCGTGTTTCACAAGCACCTATATACCATAAGGTTTGTCTCTGCAATCGAAAAATGAACCCCTGTGCAGAATTTGCAGAGTTCTTCGGATTCACAGAAAACTAAATTAGGTAAGCTAAGAAGCAACAGGTGCTAACGCGATTTTTGGCCAAATTGTGATTCTCATATCGTTGGATTCTTCTTTTCAAGCCCGATCGATTGGTGAGGTCGATAATTTTTTTTTAAAAAATCGATAGCATTGCATTCTGCAATATCCTGCTATCGCAATCAGTTCAGTGCCGTGACCCTATCAGCGAAATTCGATCAAATTCGATCAAACTTAACTTCGAGATCAAAGTAAACTTCGAGATCAGAGTCAACTTCGAGTTCAGAGTCAACTTCAAGGTCAAAGTCAAATTCGAGTTCAAAGTCAACTTCGAAATCAAACTCAACTTCGAGTTCAAAGTCAACATCGAGATCGAAGTCAACTTCGAGATCAAACTCAACTTCGAGATCAAATTCAACTTCGAGATCAAACTCAACTTCGAGATCAAAGTCAATTTTGAGATAAAAGCCAACTTCGAGATCAAACTCAACTTCGTGATCAAAGTCAACTTCGAGATCAAACTCAACTTCGAGTTCAAAGTCAACTTCTAGATCAAAGTCAATTTTGAGATAAAAGCCAACTTCGAGATCAAACTCAACTTCGTGATCAAAGTCAACTTCGAGATCAAACTCAACTTCGAGTTCAAAGTCAACTTCTAGATCAAAGTCAACTTCGAGTTCTAAGTCAACTTCGGGTTCAAACTCAACTTCGGGATCAAAGTCAACTTCGAAATCAAAGTCAACTTCGAGTTCAAAGTCAACTTCGAGACCAAAGTCAACTTTGAGATCAAGGTCAACTTCGAGATCAAACTCAACTTCGAGATCAAAGTCAACTTCGAGATCAAAGTCAACTTTGAGTTCAAACTCAACTTCGAGTTCCAAGTCAACTTCTGGTTCTAACTCAACTTCGAGGTCGAAGTCAACTTCGAGATCAAAGTCAACTTCGAGATCAAAGTCAACTTCGAATACAAACTCAACTTCAAGTTCAAAGTCAACTTCAAGATCAAAGTCAACTTCGAGTTCAATCTCGACTTCGAGATCAAACTCAACTTCGGGTTCAAACTCAACTTCGAGATCAAAGTCAACATTGAGATCAAAGTCAACATTGAGATCAAAGTCAACTTCGAAATCAAACTCAACTTCGAGTTCAAAGTCAACTTCGAGATCGAAGTCAACTTCGAGATCAAACTCAACTTCGAGTTCAAGTCAACTACTAGATCAAAGTCAACTTCGAGATCAACCTCAACTTCGAGATCAAAGTCAACTTCGAGATCAAACTCAACTTCGAGATCAAACTCAACTTCGAGATCAAAGTCAACTTCGAGATCAAACTCAACTTCGAGATCAAAGTCAATTTTGAGATAAAAGCCAACTTCGAGATCAAACTCAACTTCGTGATCAAAGTCAACTTCGAGATCAAAGTCAACTTCGAGATCAAACTCAACTTCGAGATCAAAGTCAATTTTGAGATAAAAGCCAACTTCGAGATCAAACTCAACTTCGTGATCAAAGTCAACTTCGAGATCAAACTCAACTTCGAGTTCAAAGTCAACTTCTAGATCAAAGTCAACTTCGAGTTCAAACTCAACTTCGAGTTCTAAGTCAACTTCGGGTTCAAACTCAACTTCGGGATCAAAGTCAACTTCGAAATCAAAGTCAACTTCGAGTTCAAAGTCAACTTCGAGATCAAAGTCAACTTCGAGATCAATGTCAACTTCGAGATCAAACTCAACTTCGAGTTCAAAGTCAACTTCGAAATCAAAGTCAACTTTGCGATCAAAGTCAACTTCGAGTTATGATATGTGATAATAATTTTCTATCCAGAGTTTGTTGTTAAAAAAAAAGTTCAAATAAATGGTTCGTTTAATTACTTTAAAAAAACGCTGCTAAGTAGATCAGTGGCACGTGCAGATTAGTTTTCGATATGTCCGAAGAACTCTGCAAATTTTGCACAGGGGTTCATTTTTCGATTGCAAAGACAAACCTTACGATATATCGGTACTCCTTAAACACAGAATTTATAAATAATAAATAATAGAATTTAAATAGAAACAACTATAGTTGTTTCTATTTAAATTCTATTATTTATTATTATTATTATTATTATTAAATTAAACTATAGAAATTCTATAATTTCAGTATAAATTTGTATTTTAGATGGGGATTTAGAAAAACGTTTTTTCAACCCGGCAAAAAATAATCATCCTCTTCTCTTGGTAAATACTTGAATATCTATCTTTTCAACGGAGCAGATCGTTTAATTCCGTTAAATTCACCATTTAATCTATTCTTAATCACCTTCATAATTAACAGAATAATAAAAATCATTAAATTCTCTGAATAATGAAATTTAAATAAAATGCCTCAAGATGCCTCAGAACCGTTGTTAAAGCCTGACTCCCTCTCACGTTGCCAAGCGCAACTGGTCGTAGTGTGAGTGCGTCACCTTGTTGGTGTAATAGGCTAGTGGTCGTAAGTAGATCAATCAACCGTATCTAAGAGCCGAGGTCAAATTCTCAAATTTTCCCGATTTTTGTTTTGCTGATTTGTGTAATGCGACCAAATTCTTTAAATTGAAGATATCGGGAGGACAGAAGTTTTTGTGGGGATTCCAACGAGTGGAAAACGATTTTTGTGGCTCTAGTCGTTTTCGAGTTATTAAGAATTGCAGAAATTTTAAAAAACTCAAAAATGTCTCACTAAAACTAACTAACTCCTAAACGGTTGAAGCTACCGGCGTGGCGATGATCTCATTCGATTCAGCATAGAAAAATCTATAGAAAATGATACCTCACATGCCTATGTTGCAAATTTCCTTAAAACGACGAATTTTTTACGACTTCAACAGCTGTTTTACTGTCCTTAAAATTAAGGTAGAGTTCTGTCGAGACGTTAGGACCAACTAAATACGGAACTTGATTTTTGGTAAAAATTTCAAAATTTTTCGATAACTCCTTCCCCCTGAAAAACCCCGGACGGCGTACGGCGGACGGACAAACAATTTTTATTGCAGATTCAGATTCTACACCCCTTGAAACGTAAACCAACAAATTTTCAGGGGGTGTTAAAAAAAATTTTTTCCCGACCGATTACAAAGGTTCATTTTTTAAAAAAAATGAACCAAAATTTATTCCGCCCTACTGGGAATCGAATGCGGCATCTCATATAATTCTTATTCATTCTGCTATTACAAAATTTTTTCAATGAAGTAAATCAAGTTCAATGAACTTTGGAGGTTTTAATTGGTTATTGGTACCTATTAAAAATTAAGATAAAAGATTTTCAGCAACAAAATAAAAGTTTGCTATGCCAAATCATAACTAGAAAGGCACAGAACAAATCCTGCTATCGCTAGGGTTGCCAGAAAAGTCTCAGTGGAATATAGTAGCTTTGGTAAAAAAGACGAAAAATATATAGTATGTATAGAAAAAATATAGTATAATATTTTCGACTGTTTTCGTGGTTTATAGGTATGATTTTATTGTATAGATGAATAAACGGAAATTGCACAAACACAAAACGCACACATACAGAATAATAGAATTTGTGATCTTGGAATTGCCTTCACAAGATCGATTGTCAAAGATGCGTGTCGATTGTCAAAGAGGCGTCAATTAACTATCAATTCCTAATATATTCCATTCTTTCTGAAAAAACATTTAAAAAATGATTTCACCCCCAAATATAGTATTTTGCATACTATATAGGACCACATTTTTACATAGTATATATGTCTCAATATAATATATTATAGTATAATACTATACTATAGTACAATACTATATTATAGTATAATACTATATATATAGTACGTCTGGGAACCCTAGCTATCGCTGATACGCAGATGCTGATAGGTGCTATCGCACCAGTTTTTATATCTAATATATTTTTCAACCATAAAGTGATTGAGCGAGAGGAAATTAACTGTATAAATACGTTCAATTAATCCATGTTGGGAAATACACAGTTTTTTGTCTCTCCTGAAAAGTTGGGAAAACTGCGATAGCACCTGTTAGTTCTTATGCGACGTAATGTGCACATACCTACCACTGATCTTACTTAGCAGCGTTTTTGTTTATCATACAATAATAAACCATTGTAATCGCCCAAGGAAAAACTTTTTTAACTACCCTGAAACTTTCATGGTTGACGTTTCAAAGGGGGTAGAACCGAATCTGCAATCTCAACATCCGCGGAGTTACTCTTTCTACCTCTGCAGAGAGCTCTTCAGGGATTTCTCACCCGTATGAGCGAATCGGAACCATTTGGCGACTCAGACTAACGATGAGCGCTCTAGCGGCTGAGCGGCGGAACTAGTATTGGTTGGACAACCCCGGCTCCAGTCCCTTGGAAAGCATAGATATTGAACAGTTTTTTGATGAATTTTCTTTGATAACTCCAGAATTTTCTAGCTCGATTGATTCTGTACTTTTCCGTATGGATATTGGTATTGTTAACGCGAAAGAAAAATGAAATAGGCCCACTGACTTATACTAAGACATTGCTATAATAAGTCAAAATAGGATACAGGTCTCAGATCATGTCATCACGCTGGTTTTGTTTATTTTGGTGACGAAAATTTTCAATTTTCTCGCACGGGGCCATTCATTAGACTAATCATACATACTAATAAAACCAGTAGTAGTATAAAACCAGTGGTGCGTAGATAACACACAATACTTCGATATTTTGGATACGTAGGCACCTACATTTTTGACACAATTGAATTATGTTTTGACTGCTTTTGAGGCAAATAAAAGCATCTATCTATTTCTCTATCTATTGATCAAAATGTTAATCGCAGGTTTCCTACGAAATTTTACTTCCATATTTACGGAGTAAATGGAAGTATTGGAATCGTCCTAAAATCGAAAATCGGAACGAAGCTTCATAAAAAACTTTCACTTATACACATTTACTCAGAATCACTTCCCGAATAAGTGTCTGTGTGCCCGTCTGTGGTCATTTACAACCAGTGGTGCGTAACACACAATGCTTCCATTGTACAAAACGTACATATTTGACAAAATTTGATCATATTTTGACTGTTTTCAAGGGTGTTTAGGTCAAAAATATCAAAAAGTTCACTATGCAAATTTTAAAATTCGCAACAAAAAAAAAAATCGCTCCATTTTTGGAATATAAAAAATATCCACATATTCTGCAACGTAAAACAAAGATTTTGAGACCAAGAACGGTCAAATCGGTCCATTTTTGTGGCCGGAAAAAAATAAAATAGAAAACACTAAAAATGCAAATATGTCGGAAGTACTGTTAGTAATTCAAATTCCGATTAAACAGGGTGTTAGGTTTTGCCAAGACAAACATTTCAGTTAAAGAAATTTGAAAAAAGGTTGAGCATTGAGTGAGCTATGGCCATAATATACTAATATTATGGCTAGTATATGGCCATAATATACTAATATTATGGCTAGTATATGGCCATAATATACTAATATTATTAGTAAATGGATGAGAGACTGTCCAACCAATAGCCGCCATTGTAGAAGGGCCGCAGCACACTCATTGGTAATCCGAGTCGCGAATCCTGACGGTGGGAGCTGGGCAAGCAGTGTGCGATTTTGTTTAATAGAAATAACTAGTTCGTGATGGATATGGGATAGGTTTATGAGAACCTAAGTATCGGACTTACATTCTAAGTACCTACTTACTTACAAATTCCAAACAGTGGAACCAGCCCGTAACCGAAAAATTCCGAAAATAGTAGGGTTGTCAGATTCGTAACAAAAAAGGAAAAAGTGATTTGCGAAAAGGCACAAAATTAAAATAGAAGGATGAAGCGCCTGACGAGCGACTAATAAACTAATGAGTTGGAACGCGCACTCAAAAACTTGAATATGAAAAAAATTTCAAAAGTTGATTTAAGTTTTTGATCAATGTCGCCTAAATTAGTCAAACTTCAATTGCGTCAAGGTGTTCATTAAAGTAGGGTTCATTTTTGATAACAATTTTTTTTGTTATCTTGGACCACACGGTCATTCTAGCGGTGTCAGTGCTCAATCGATGGTCGTCATGTTTGGGTAAGCAGTCTCGGGTGAGCAAAGCATTACTTCGCTGCCATGGCTACCAGCTTTGCTTGGCTCCCGAAGTTGATAAGCAACAGGAAGTTGCACGAACCTTTGATGATAGTGGTTGAACTATAGTAGGCGGTTCGCCACTATGAAAGCTGGAAGGGGTGGCAGCTTATGCCCCGGCTTCTGGGCAAGTAGCAGCGTAGTACTGCCAGAAGCCTGGCTGCGCGGCGGGCATCGTGAGTCCGCTGCCCGATCGGCTCAATGTATTGTTTACGGTTGTGACGTGAGCCTCGCTTAATTTTTTTCTATACATTCTAATTAAGGATTCCATGACAGCTTGTGGGGTAAATTGAAAAAAGTCAAAAGTCAAAGCCCTGCAAATTGGGTAGGTACCTAGAGAATAGAAAAAATCGAAAATTCAGTTTCACGAAAAAAAAGGTTTTCGGGTATTTTCCCATTGCTGGAAAGAAGTAGGTACGCATTCACTTTGCTCGTCTATCGCCGGTCTATCTTCGCAGCGATTATTTTAAAATGTGATTAGCTGAAATGTGTTCCGTGTTCGCGAATGGTATTAAAAACTGGGCGGCAAAAACAAACAATGGCCTCAAGGATGGTGTCAGAAAGACCATCTCTACATCGTGGAAGAAATGGCGATGGAGAAAAATTTCACCCCTGTAAGTACCCACAGCAGATTTTCAGTTTGCCAATAAAACCGGATAACACATCATTCTACCATACTGGTTTCGTGGATGCCACACTCAGAAAATGAGAAAAGACGCATCGTGAATTTTTGAAACCCACCTCCAATTAAAGTACCGACCTTCAATTAACCAGTGGTGCGTAGATACCTAATACTCCCACATTTTGATACGTAAATTTTTGAACCAAAGCAATTTTGATGATTTTGACTGATATGGAGGCTAGAAAGGTCGAAAATATCAAATAACACACCATGCAAATTTTAAAACCCGCCTTAAATGGAAATAGTCCAGTAACCGGAACATAAAAAATGTCCACATATTCTGCTAAGTAAAACTAAAGTTCTCCGTCCACTCAGTTTCGGGAACTGCTGGTACCACAATTCCGTTTAATCGCTCATTGTTTTTCTTTTTAATTCATCAATGTGTTCATTTTTTGTGTTTATCAATGCAGATTTGTTCCTTTTCAATTGGTCAATGTGAAAAACGTACCGCCTGAGCACCATTGAATTTACCGTTGCTACACAAATGGTTTGTATGGTTTGGCAGAAGTGATGACGACACTCCTCCGTCCAGTGCGTGATAATATCATGGTAAATTTAATAGTGCTCAGGCGGTACGTTTTTCAGATTGACCAATTGAAAAGAAACAAATCAACATTGATCAACACAAAACAAAACCAGTGGTGCGTAGATAACACACAATACTTCCATATTTTAAAACGTAAAATTGTGACACAATTTGATCATATTTTGACTGCTTTTGAAAGTGTTTAGGTCAAAAATATCAAAAAATTCAGTATTAAAATTTTAAAATTCGCCCAAAATGAGAAAACGCCACATTTTCGGAATGTAAAAAATATCCACATATTCTGCAAGGTAAAACGAAGATTTTGAGACCAAGAACGCTCAAATCGGTTCATTTTTGCGGCCGGAAAAAAATAAAATAGAAAACACTAAAAATGCAA
The DNA here is from genome assembly GCA_036186465.1 of Nesidiocoris tenuis. Lineage (NCBI taxonomy): Eukaryota > Metazoa > Arthropoda > Insecta > Hemiptera > Miridae > Nesidiocoris > Nesidiocoris tenuis. Next base: position 950,650 of record AP028910.1, read on the forward strand.
ATATCTCGGAAGTACTGTGCGTTATCCAAATTCCGATTAAACAGGGTGTTAGGTCTTGCCGGGACAAACATTTCAGTTCAAGAAATTTGAAAAAAGGTTGAGAAATGAGGGAGATATGGCCATTTTTGTAAATGACCACAGACGGACAGACGGACAGACGGACAGACAGACAGACGGACAGACGGACACACGGACACACAGACACTTGTTCAGGAAGTGATTCTGAGTAAATGTGTAAAAAAAAAAGTTTTTTCTGAAGCTCCGTTCCGATTCTCGATTTTAGGACGATCACAATACTTCCATTTACTCTGTAAATATGGAAGTAACACATTGATGAATTAAAAAGAAAAGCAATGAGCGATTAAACGAAATAGTGGTACCAGTAGCTCCCGAATATTATAATATTATTTTCGAGATCCGCTTCTGTAATGGAGCAGTGCGAAATCGAGTTTCCGCGAAGGATCCAGCGTCGACAACTTTCTAGTTGATGAAGACAATCAAACTGGCGGCAGCCAGGGAAGCAGCTGCGCATTGCTCAGGTTCGGACATTGCCATCAAGTCAGAACCAATTGATCTGGCCTTCTACGATTGCCACTCCAGACGACGTGTGTCCAAAATACACCTTTCGTGCATCGTTACGCGCAAAACTCCTCACCGAATGTTGTTTCACTCTTGCCCTGAAGCTAAATTGACTATAGTACCATCGTCGCCACACTTTACACCCAACGAGAACACGTGGATTGGACAATGAATGTTGAGGACCTGTAAATCTAAAATCACCGACCGACCGATTTGGAGCAGGGTTAAGCCAAAAAATTGACGCTCTCACCAACGAAATACCTTAGTTCACTTTGGCATTTTGAAAACCAGCGCGAGTAAGGGGAATAATGTTAGAGAGCGATGTACAAATAGATCAAGACAGAAGTCGTCAGTCATCCAGCACAATTCAACGGAGCAAACGGGTGAATTTCCTCAGGCTCTCGTTCTCAGACCAGATGCGGTGCTTAGGGTCGTGGAATGGCAGCAATAGGTACATGGCTGAAGAATCTCGGAGAACGGTCTTCTGAATTTGTTTGATCTGCAAAGGCCAAGAGAATAGCGAGATTGTGGGTGGTATAGTTGGGTCAATGGTTCGAGTCTCGACAACCTGGTAATTTGTCTGGCGTTAAAAGCATCTGGGCTTGCACGCAGTACGCCATGCAGTGCTCCTAGGACAGGTTTTCAATTCTGTCACGAAGCGTCAAACACTCTGAATTGCCAATCCTTTATCAAGCTGCAGTGCTTTTCATACATTTTTTGACGGTCCTCGAACGAGCAAAAGGGGCGGTCACCATCAGAATCTGTAGGAGACAACTTCTCGGTGTGCCTCAGACGCAGGAACCCTCGAAGTTGTGTTCTTTAGTTTTTGAATTGGCGACAGGTAGGGGAGGAATCTCGAATTGGAGAGACGGCATCCTGCGTTTCGCCGTCACCATCTCTGGTCTTTGCGGACTGATCCTCATCTCCAGAATCAGTTCATCCTGGAATATGTCTTGGGTATTATCGATTGCCATCAAGTCAGAACCAACGGATCTGGGGTTCATGCGAGTTAAAACAGTCTAAATAATCGTTAACATGTCGAAAAGATAACCATCTGAAAGTCAAATGTATACATTGTAGATGGCAAAATTCGTCAAATGAGCGTCAATTTCAAGGTGCTGTTTGCCACACGTGTATTTTGATGAAACTACTCCTAAAAGTTGTGGTTGGCTCCAAGATGGTGCATAGGTATTGTCGTGCATGTGGAATGATCGAGGTAGAATAGAGTGGTTGAATGGTGGAATTCGAATCGAGAATTTGAATTGAGATTGAGATTTTTACTTGCACGTGCTTGACAGACATCCTTGATAACGATAGTGATGGGCGATACCTATCGATATGAGTATGCCATCGAATATCTTCTTTCAATACCAAGTACATTTGGTATAGATTATTTTGATTCGATACTAGTGTAGGTATCAGTGGCGGCTCCTGCCCTCAAACCCAGGGGGTACACTTATGCCATAAGATAATATATTATGGAACAATCGCGAAGGGAATCTGTTATCATAAACAGTGTGCTTTTCTCAGCCAAATATCAATTTCAACTAGGTAAATGCAAATTAATAGGAAAGTTTTGCACACTTTCACGTCTCATTATCATAAAATGAACACCAAAAAACGTTCACGAGTGATAACAGAAGAATTTTGAGATGATTACCATCTAGCAATTTTCACAAACCCTAATTTGTAAAAGTTGAAATTGAAGTACCTAAGTATTGTCGGTTGTATTTCCGAGTCGTGGAGCGATTTTTAGCTTTTACCTTCAGTAAAAGTCCTTGCAGTGCAGGTAAGTAGCGGCCGGGTTCCCGGATTGATATTTTCTCCTCCAAAGTAAACTTAGAAAAATTCAATTAAACTACCTTCATGTCCTTCATTTTTATTATGTCACAGAAGAAAAACTATGTTCTACCTTCCGCGATTTTTACTAAATCATATCAGTTTTCGAACTGATAAGATAAGATTACCTCGATTAGACCGCAGTCGACCGCAGATTCAATCGCATTTGACCGGTGGTGCATTGAGATACTCTGCGCCTGGACCGTACGGTGAGGCATTGGCTGGCTCACTAACACACTTCAAAAATCACACTACCCCTAAGACCGTAGCCTACCGTAAGCGCCAGCCTATCTCGTGCATTACTAGTTCGTGCTCGAGCCGCCATGCAGTTTAGCGCTAGTGTAGCGAACCTCCTCCTCCTGCGTCGGTGATCCTGAGGATTTGCCAATGACGTTGTTGTTGTTTTTCAGAGAGGATTGAAGAGTTGAGAGTAGTGTGGCAGTAATAATCTTATTATTAAGGTAGGTCACTGTTTTTTTCTTTCTCATTTTGGCCAGAGGGTGCACGTGCTCCTCTGCTCCTGCCAGTAGCCGCCCCTGGTAGGTATCGAGTATTTTTCCCGACAGAAAAAGTACTCAAATGGATAGTCTCAAAATTACCTACCTTCTTTATTTATACTAACTAATAAAATTTACAAAAAGAACCGACTTTCGCTAGCTTTGGTTGACAAATTGACATTCCTGCGTAGTGAAGCAGTTCTGGGACTTGACTGAGTTAACGACACTGTTGATATCAAGTTTTCCTCCTGTCGCGATTTCCATTTAATTATTACATTAACTTACCTTTTCAATCGTTGCCAAAAATCAAAAGGATATTCTAAATTGAAGCGTAGAGGACGGAGGAACAAGAGAGAGCTTCCCAAGTTGCAAAGTACCGCTTTATTCTTAGAGCAGTGTTGCCAGCATCTTTTAAGCAGTGATGTTGATTCCGGTCATGATATTTTCAACACCTCCCCATCTACATTTGTTTGATCTTATAAATAACGTTTACACATAGAAATGACCTGTTTACCTGTTGAAAAGTAATATAAGGGTGATTCCACTAAAAGTGGCGAAATTGGGGTCAGCAAATTCCGTTTTACCAATGATAAAATTTTGCATGTTTTTCGACGAGAAATTGTTCATTTGCCTGCTATTAATGAAAACTATATACCAGCAGTGTAGTTTCATCACCCAGAGAGAGTTTACAGACATGATTAGGTAAAAATCAGTGGTCCAGGGGAATGACAAAATTGAGAGACTTAAAAAAATCTATTTAAACCTCAAATTAAGCGCTGCTAAGTAGATTAGTGACATGGGTACATTATTTGTCTGGGTATCTCAGAAAATAAAGTTCAAATAATTGGAGTACGTCGATTTATCATCATATCATTTGAGGAGTAATGGTCAATGGTGAATTCGATGATGCCAAAATGGTACGTTCTCACACTGATGAATAAATATGTGTAAAAAGAAAACCAATGGTGCGTAGATAACACACAATACTTCCATAATTTGACACGTAAAATTGAGACACAATTTGATCATATTTTGACTGTTTTTAGGGGTGTTTTGGTCAAAAACTCAAAAAATTCACTATTCAAATTTTAAAATTCACCCAAAATAAAAATACGCTACAATATTGGAATATAAAAAATATCCACATATTCTGCTAGGTAAAACAAAGATTTTAAGACCAAGAACGCTCAAATCGGTTCATTTTTGTGGCCGGAAAAAAATAAAATAGAAAACACTATAAATTCAAATATATCGGAAGTACTGTGCGTTATCCAAATTTCGATTAAACAGGGTGTTAGGTCTTGCCGAGACAAACATTTCAGTTCAAGAAATTTGAAAAAAGGTTGAGAATTGAGGGAGCAGCGCCCTAGCTGACAAACCTCCATCCAGAACATGCAGGGGAATGACGGCCAGGGGAATGACAAATCGCGGTTTTTCCCATTTCTTCCCTCCTCCTTTCAGTACCTAAATTTTGAAAAAAATACGCTGGAAGGTGCACCACCAGACCTAAAGAATAGTGGCAGAAGGAAAAATTTACTACTTCAATTTGATAAGATATTGAATACAGGGGAATGACGCATAATAAAAATACTCACCATAAATGAGGTTGTTTTTCGCCTCTCGATGGCTTCTCAACAAACACTAGTGTTATCTGGCAGGTCAGGCACGTTCTACAGTTCCAGAGCTACTAACTGCCGTTTTCAAAATTACCGAAACTGTTATAGTTTCCCATTTATGGGGGTGACAAGTTTTTACAGGGGAATGACGCAAAAAGGTGGGGACACGCTGTTCTTTGCTTCTAACATTGAAGCCTATGCATTTAAAATTATGAGAACAGAGGAGCTAATACGTGACTATATACTGAGTGCATTCGTTTTAGCAGATTCTGAAAATCTCGATCCGAATAACCAGGGTTGGTTGAAGAAGTAGCGTACCTAGGGGTGGGGACATGCCAGGGGAATGACATTTCGGCTATATTTATATATTTTTCTCCACTTGCTAATAATATTTTTGGACAGTTTACACGTGCGGAGCATGGGGACCAACGATCTAATCACAACGCTTTTTGTTCCATCGCAATACTACGAATAGTTTTCAAGATATGAAGAAAAGACACGATTTCGCCACTTTTAGTGGAATCACCCATAACTTTTAAGTAATATAGGGCTTAATAGTGTTTTTTTTAATCTGTTATTTCCATTTTATTAACATTTAATTCGGTGCGTGAAATGAAAAAGTACTCATTTGATTCGATACTCTTCAGTATCGAATATTTTCTTTCGATATCTGAGGAGTATCAAATATTTGTTTCGATACTAGTATCGAGTTCAGGTATCGAACATTTGGTGGTATCGCCCATCACTAGATAACGATGACCTCGATCATCAATTACAGTGTTGGCGCTTCTTTAACCGTATTTCATTATTGATATTTTGATTCCGATAATATCGGGATATCGATATTTTCCTTGCGATATTATCGGTTTTTAAAAACTCAACTGAGAAATGAATTGGGTAGCTAGCGCAAGTATTAAATTATGAACAGGTGAGCAAAAAAAAATCAATGAATGCGTGCTTGATTTTGCAGATTTTAATAATGTAAACAGGTAATTATAAATCCGTATGTAAATATCGTATCAGTATTCGTATATCCGTTTTCGATTGAGAAGATCCTCCATCTCCAGATTCTGAATCTGAACTTTCACCACTTTTTGGCGAATGAGTTGTGGCCAAAGCTTTTTTTACCTCCCTTAAAGCGGTTGTGATCTTTGACTATACATACACATGATGTGTATAGTCAAAGGTTGTGATGTAGGTAGGGAGGGCTAGTTGTTGTATCAGATTCTGATTTCTCACCAAAACTTTTTGACCAAAACTCGAGAGTTCACTTTGATCGTCCAGTGGTCGATAATTCCTTCAAACAATTCTGATTTCTGTCTGTACTTCTTCTTCTTCTTCTTCTTTGACCAGCAAGCTTCACACTTTTAGATCCTATAAACTTTATAGGTTCATTTAGTTTATACTATATTCACAGTTGATATTTAATCTGATCATAGCAGCCCTACATAAAAGTATTGAAGATTATTCTGCCATTTAACGTGAAAGAGTTAACCTGAATAGTTCGATGATCCAAACTGAAGATAATGTTCCGATATTTTCGCCCGATAATATCGGATATCGATATTTTTCTTCCGATATATATCGGATATCGATATTTTTAATTGATATATCATTTGATACCGATATCGATCCTTTTCTTCCGATATCCCATCCCTAGCAGGCTGGCTGGCTGGTAGCTTCTCAGAGGAGAAGCTCCCTCGGAGTATAGGTTGCTTGGAGTGTTGAATTCTGGGAGTATAATTCCACCTCCCTGGTGTATGATGTCCTGAAGATTATTCGTGATGTGAACTTTGAGCTAAATTTGGTGGAAAAAATAGAAAGGAAGGAGGAGAGGAATTCGGGAGGAAGAGGGCGGGTGCCGTCCGGAAATCAAGGGACCAATCAGAACTTTTGATCAATTTGGTGGCTACTCGGTCGAACATCGAGAAAAACCACATTGTAAAGCATGTTCTAACTATAAAACAAACACCCGATGAAGTGCCATTGGAACGGGGGGAAAATTCTCTACCATTACCAGGCCTCAGCTTTATCACAGGGGTACCATATCAAAACGATGGGTCATATCTCAATATGACATAATATTAATACGTATAATATATTATATTATACATTGTATAAGGTGGTTGTTGCGCTAGTATGGTTCTCAATTGGGTTTGTAATGACGATGCCTTTACCACCTTTACCGGATTACAACTCGAAAACATTCGCAGAACAGACCGCATCAATTCTGTCAAATAGACTCTCCCCGATGATTTCGTTTGAGTAATATAGAAGCAAAAATGTTGCTCATTAAAAAAAACTCATTTAATAAGTTTTTCAACCTAGCCCCAAAAATTCTATCTGCTACGTTCTAATGACGCGTAATCTGCCCTCTGAACTAGATCTGTAATTCCCCCAGCACAATGGCCTCCCTGTTACAAGATGAATTCCCACGAGGACCATGATCCAGTCATTTGATAAAATCAGTCCTCTGCCCGATGAAAGCTCTCTGCCCCTGATCTCCACTTGGACCATTTTCAAGGAAGTGTCTACAATATATTTATTATATAGCATTTCCAAGTCGAATTGAGAGTTCCCCAAACCAAATTGAGAATTTTCGAAGATTTTTACTCCCATATTCACGAAGTACGTAAATGGAAGTATTGTAATAGTCCTAAAATCAAAAATGGGATAGGAGCTTCAGAAAAAACTTTTAAATTCCTCTACTTTCACTCAGAATCACTTCCTGAACAAGTGTTTGTGTGTCCGTTAGTCCGTCCGTGGTCATTTACAAAAATGACTATAACTCCCTCAATTCTCAACCTTTTTTCAAATTTCTGAAATGTTTGTCTTGGCAAAACCTAACACCCTGTTTAATCGGAATTTGAATTACTCACAGTACTTCCGACATATTTGCATTTTCAGTGTTTTCTATTTTATTTTTTTCCGGCCACAAAAATGGACCGGTTTGACCGTTCTTGGTCTCAAAATCTTTGTTTTACTTTGCAGAAAATTTGGATATTTTTTATATTCTGATAATGTGGCTTATTTTTATCGTGGGCGAATTTTAAAATTTGAATAGTGAGTTTCTTGATATTTCTGACCTAAACAACCTTAAAAGCAGTCAAAATATGATCAAATTGTGTCATAAGTTTCAAAATATGGAAGTAGATGTATTGTGTTATCGACGCACCAATGGTATTTTTTTTTGCCCCAAAAATGAACCGATTTGTGCATTCTTGGTCTTAAAGACTTTTTCCTACCTTGCAGAATGCGTGGATATTTCTGTAACTGGATGTATTTCGATTTTAGGCGGGTTTCAACATTTGCATAGCGGAGTTTTTGATCACTGTAGCCGCCACAAAATGAGTCAAAATCAAATTTCTGTGGTTCAAAAATTTGCGTATCAAAATTAGGAAGCATCGTGTGTTATCTACGCACCGCCAATTTTTTGGGTAGGTAGTTTCTCAAGTTACTCGCTAGGTTGGTACGTTTCAAGAGTCGTTGCATCCTACTCTGGCATAAAATCCCTTTCATCCATATTTTTGAGTTTGGAAAGTTCAAGTACAAAATTTTAATGGATTTCGGAGAGAATAATTCAGCTTACCAGCCCTAACCCAAGTTGGCGAATCATACGTCTGAGCCTCCCGGGAAGTTGTTGGTTCCTGCTGTAGCCGGAAGGAAAATGAGCATCTACCGCAATCCTGGATGACTCATACCTACTACCTAGATATCCACGGTGTAGGTAGGTACTAACACAAAGATTGTGGAAATGTACATAATTGCGCGTTACCATCCTACCTGTTTCTGTGGTGGAAGCATGTTATCGAAAAACCGACTGTTCCCATGGCCGACGTCAGGTCACGTCACGGTTGGGTGTCCAACGGTCGTCTGCCCGTCACGGTTGTAAACCTCTTTCTCTTTCGATCCTGAGCACCTGCGTTGGATAAATTGCTCGCAATGATTCATTCAGTTTAAAACACCGTCCTGGAGCACGCACGGCACTTCTGGAATGCCATTTAAACCCCAGCGACGCCTGGAAATTCTTCCAGCCAGACGAATCCAATCGACTCCACTTTTCGAGCTGCTGTCTCTCCATCTGTGGACATTAAAAAAAAACCAGTGGTGGGTAGATAGCACACAGTACTTCCATCTTTTGGGACGTAAATGTTTGAACAAAAGTAACTTGATTTTGACTAATTTGGTGGCTACATTGGTGAACCAGTGGTGCGTAGATAACACAAAATACTTCCATATTTTGAAACGTAAAATTGTGACACAATTTGATAATATCGCACCCCCGCGAGAAAAGTGTTACATCTCAAAAAACGCGATTTTTGAGTTAAATCAATAGTGAAATAGCGCTTGAAAAGCTCTACACAGCAAGATGATAGTTATATCTCTAACTTGAATATTCGCCGCTAGGGAGCAGATGAAACGGTGTTCCCCGAGGGAAATTTGGCTGTTTTGGGCGGTGTTCGTTGGAAGAACATGGTTACATCTTAGATATTCTCCAGCTGCGACGCGAAAGACTTGGAACCAGATAACACACAATACTTCCATATTTTGATACGCTAAATTGTGATACAAATTAATCATATTTTGACTGCTTTCAAGGGTGTTAAGGTCAAAAATATCAAAAAATTCACTATCCAAGTTTTAAAATCCACCCAAAATGAAAATACGTCACATTATCGGGTTATAAAAAATATCCACATATTCTACAAGGTAAAACAAAGATTTTAAGACCAAGAACGCTCAAATCGGTTCATTTTTGTGGCCGGAAAAAAATAAAATAGACGATGAAGAACAAAGTCACAACTCTAAATTTAATTAAATTCTGCAGTATCCAAAATTCTCCAGTACCCAAAATCGAAGATAATCGATTTTTTGTATGAGAAGCCAATACTAGAATACTGAAGTAAAGGATAAAAAAAAATTGGAGCCCATCGAATAGCACATAGAAATTTGAGGGGACATACTTTTACTTGAAACTTTCAAACTCATTTTCCCAGAAATCACTTTTTACTTCCATATTTACAGAGTAAATGGAAGTATTGTGATCGTCCTAAAATCGAGAATCGGAACGGAGCTTCAGAAAAAACTTTTTCTTATACACATTTACTCAGAATCACTTCCTGAACAAGTGTCTGTGTGTCCGTGTGTCCGTTAGTCCGTTAGTCCGTTAGTCCGTTAGTCCGTTACTCCGTTAGTCCGTTAGTCCGTCTGTGGTCATTTACAAAAATGGCCATAACTCCCTCATTTCTCAACCTTTTTTCAAATTTCTTGAACTGAAATGTTTGTCTCGGCAAGACCTAACACCCTGTTTAATCGGAATTCGGATTACGCACAGTACTTCCGATATATTTGCATTTTTAGTGTTTTCTATTTTATTTTTTTCCGGCCTCAAAAATGAACCGATTTGAGCGTTCTTGGTCTTAAAATCTTCGTTTTACCTTGCAGAATATGTGGATATTTTTTACATTCCGAAAATGTGGCGTTTTTTCATTTTGGGCGAATTTTAAAATTTGAATAGTGAATTTTTCGATATTTTTGGCCTAAACACCCTTAAAAGCAGTCAAAATATGATCAAATTGTGTCACAATTTTACGTTTCAAAATATGGAAGTATTGTGTGTTATCTACGCACCACTGGTTTTGAGATGTAACACTTTTCTCGCGGGGGTGCGATATTTTGACTCCTTTTAAGGGTGTTAAGGTCAAAAATTTCAAAAAATTCACTATTAAAATTCGCCCAAGATAGAAAAAAGCCACATTTTCGGAATATAAAAAATATCCACATATTCTGCAAGGTAAATCAAAGATTTTAAGTCCAAGAACGCTCAACTCAGTTCATTTTTGTGGCCGGAAAAAATAAAATAGAAAATATTAAAAATGTAAATACATCGGAAGTACTGTGCGTTATCCAAATTCCGATTAAACAGGGTGTTAGGTAGGTCATGCCGAAAGAAACACTTCAGTTCAAGAAAGTTGAAAAAAGGTTGAAAATTGAGGGAGTTAGGGATGGCCATTTTTACTTCCATATTTACAGAGTAAATGGAAGTATTGTGATCGTCCTAAAATCGAGAATCGGAACGGAGCTTCAGAAAAAACTTTTTCTTATACACATTTACTCAGAATCACTTCCTGAACAAGTGTCTGTGTGTCCGTGTGTCCGTCTGTCCGTCTGTGGTCATTTACAAAAATGGCCATAACTCCCTCATTTCTCAACCTTTTTTCAAATTTCTTGAACTGAAATGTTTGTCTCGGCAAGACCTAACACCCTGTTTAATCGGAATTTGGATAACGCACAGTACTTCCGAGATATTTGCATTTTTAGTGTTTTCTATTTTATTTTTTTCCGGCCGCAAAAATGAACCGATTTGAGCGTTCTTGGTCTTAAAAATCTTCGTTTTACCTTGCAGAATATGTGGATATTTTTTACATTCCGAAAATGTGGCGTTTTTTCATTTTGGGCGAATTTTAAAATTTTAATAGTGAATTTTTCGATATTTTTGGGCTAAACACCCTTAAAAGAACTCAAAATATGACCAAATTGTGTCACAATTTTACGTTTCAAAATATGGAAGTATTGTGTGTTATCTACGCACCACTGGTTGTATATGACCACAGACGGACATACTGACAGACGGACACACAGACACTTGTTCTGGAAGTGATTTCTGAGTTAATGTGTATCATACACAGTGCATGAGAAAAAGTTTTTTCTGAAGCTCCGTTCCGATCCTCGATTTTAAAACGATTCCAATACTTCCATTTACTCTGTAAACATGGAAGTAAAAATGAAGCAATTTGTCGAGGGTTTCAAAGCCACATGTAGTATCATGTTTTCGCGAACTTTTCAGGAGAGCCCAAAAACTGATTTGTGACGACTTGTGGGCACGGCTTGCTAGTGCCCACAGGGAGCATTAGTTCCATTCCTTCCGTTCGAGCGCTGTCCGCGCTGTCTGCAGTGATAAAAAAGAGGGTTGTTCTGCTGCTTAGTAAGTTCTACTGCTTACTTACTTAGAAGAAGCAGCTCTGCTGCTGTCAACAAGTTCGAACATTAAAATTGTGCCACCAGTCATACAGTTAGTTGCAAACTGTTCCTTCACACATTCCTTATACAGATCAGGTGACATGGATGCTCGCTACGCTCGCATCTCCAAGACAGAAAAACATCCCTCATCAGTCCAATTCGACATACTGATCAGTCAAACGCTAATCAAGCTAGGCTATAAAATATCTTAATATTAAGGCTATAAAATATTTTATAGCTAGGCTATAAAATATCTTGCTTCTATCTGATGAGTTTCAGATACCTTCGCTTCACGACTCGAGTAACCTGACGAAGACATATTGCCCAGGGGAGAAGACACAACTCGCAAGCTGTGTTTTTGAAAACGGCAAGATGGCGGACCCCAGTCGAATCTGGTGGTTACAGAATAGGTCCAATCGCCTAGGCCCCGGATTCGCTATCGCCCACCAAAGACATATCGCTTTCGCGTTAGAATAGGCCCCCTGGTGACATGGATGCTCGCTGCGCTCGCATCTCCAAGACAAAAAAACATCCCTCATCAGTGCAATTCGACATACTGATCAGTCAAACGCTAATCAAGCAAGATATTTTATAGCTAGGCTATAAAATATCTTAATATTAAGGCTATAAAATATTTTATAGCTAGGCTATAAAATATCTTGCTTCTATCTGATGAGTATGTCGGATTGCACTGATGAGGGATGTTTTTTTGTCTTGGAGATGCGAGCGCAGCGAGCATCCATGTCACCAGGGGGCCTATTCAAACGCGAAAGCGATATGTCTTTGGTGGGCGATAGCGAATCCGGGGCCTAGGCGATTGGACCTATTCTGTAACCACCAGTTTCGACTGGGGTCGACGGGGGCAATATGTCTTCGTCAGGTTACTCGAGTCGTGATGCGAAGGTTTTGCAACTCGGAATAACAACAAACCGCCTAGCTCATTTCAATCCGTTTCCGAGATTTTTTCGCAAATTTCCTGAGAGTTTTTCATTATTTTACCGTGCAATTATGTAAGTTTATCGCATTTTCTTCGTCATCGATGGCTTCAGCGACCATTGTTTCCGTCATTAGTAGTGTCATCATAGTCATCATAGTGTCATTAGAAGATGGTAATTCTCGACGGTGGCGCGCCTAGCGGCCGATGGCACATTTTCGTCCTACAGATCTTGTTGTCTCCTGTGTGTTCCTTATGGGGGCCCCTGGCTTGTCCAACAAAAACTATTTTTGGCTCGAAAACTGTTGGGTTATCGGCATTTTCTCACATAATCTCATTTATTCTCGATTAAATTTTGAATCGATTGGTGGCTGCCGGAAAATTATCGATTGATCCGTTCAGAAGCTATGGTGGATTGAAACGGTATTGTTGTTGATTTTTCTCAATTCAACTCGGCATCGATTGACCTTGAAGTGAAACTTGCCTAGGTAGGTACCTTACAGTGTTGCCAAGTTGTGGGGGTTTCCCCCCAAATTTGAGGGTTTTTGTGGAAGTCAGAGGGACTAGAAAAAAGTATAAAAATGAAGAAATACCAGGTAAGTGCTGCAGATAAATTACAGCTAAGGCTGCCACTGCACAGCTAACTGAATTGAGAGATAGGTACTCAAATAAAAGCCATTTGGGTTTGGGATGTACGTCTACCAACTTGTGGGTAGGTACAAACCTAATTTTTATTGGTGTTTTAGTATGTTAATGTTAGTATGTTTACTGACTTTACTGATAAGTATTCAGAAAGAGTTAGTAATAAATAGTTTATAGTTTTAGGTAATATTTAAAATTTTAGTTGTATATTATGGAGTTAGGTATGTTTTATGAGAAATAGTACCTATATTTTTAATGCATAAAAATGAATTATTCATCCTTAACTTTTGGGGTTTTCGGGGATTTTTTCATATTTGGGGGGATTTGGGGGTTTTTTTGACGTTGCCGCAGGGGGTTTTGACGGCCACACCTTGGCAACACTGGTACCTTATTGTAAACAAACCGTGGGACGAAAATGCCGGCAGTGACCGCTACGCACCGCTCGCAAGTCAACTCTTACCATCTTCTTTAGTAGTGGCGTCATAGTAGTGTGTTTTCATCGTCCTGATCTGTGTGAAGGAATGTGTGAAGGAACAGTTAGCAACGAGCTGTACGGACTGGAACAGCGCGGACAGCGCTCGAACGGAAGGAATGGAACTAATGCTCCCTGTGGGCACTAGCCTGTCGTCTTGTGGGCGGGCAGATACCTAATGATACGACATCATCACATTAACATCGATTTCGAAACCATCGAGTGGAGATATCGATTAAAATCTATTGATTGCAAAAGTGAAAAAATTTCGAATTTTTGGAGGTACATGTCACTTTGAAACCCTCGATACCTATATAGAGTAGTCGTAAATATTATAAAAATGAATCGAAGAAAGAAAAGAGAGTAGAAGAGGTAATGGAGAAGACGACGAAGAAGGGCTTCAACGAGAAAGAGAAAGAAATGTTAAAGGAACAGGGGGAAGGATTACGAGGTTGAGTAGTGTGTAGATACTATGTTTTCATCGTCCTAGGAAATCAGTGTATATTTACTTATACCCTAATTCCACGATTTTTTTATTCAGATTTGAGAAAATGTTAAAAAACTCAAGTATGTCACACTAAAAGTGCAATATATCCTGAACGGTTGAAGCTACCGCCGTGGCGATGGTCTCATTTCATTCAGCATAGAACAATCTATAGATCTATATAGAATCTATAACAATCTATAGATCCTATAGATTGTTCTATGCTATCTATAGATTTTTCTATGCTATATCATTTTCTGATAATGATGCCTCAAATGCCTACGTTGCGTATTTCCTGAAAAAAACACGAATTTTTTCACACTTCAACAGCTGTTTTACCGGCCTTAAAAATAAGGTAGGATTCTGTCGAGACGTTAGGGCCAACTAAATACGGAACTTGATTTTTGGTAAAAATTTAAAAAATGTTCAATAACTCCTTCCCCCTGAAAGACCCAGGACGGCGCGCGGCGGGCGGACAAAAATTTTTTGTTGCAGATTCGGATTCTGCACCCCTTGAAACGTAAACCAACAAATTCTCAGGGAGTGTTAAACAATTTTTTTCCTGACTAATTACAAAGGTTCGTTTCTTAAGGAAATGAACCAAAGTAACTCTAAATATGTGGCCCAAAAGCCATGAGTATAATTAACCCTGGTATAAGAATTTATCGCAGCAATTAAAACTTATTTTATTACTTGCGTTTGATTTTTTTTAAAAACGGTTTGTTAGGCTTATAATTTGGTAAAAATCCAATTCGAATGAGGAAAATATGTACGGTTGTGTGTTATCCTTGCAGTCTAATGCGTTGTAAATATCGGTGGGCATGCTACCTACTTACTTCTTGCATAGGTACCTGTTATGGTCAACGAAGGATCCTCTTTCATTCAAAGGAAATGGCAAATTGGCCTTGACTGTGGAATCTCGTTACCATTACGCAGGAATATGTAGTTTCCCGGGTATCCCAAGTAAGCCGATACGAGTCATGCAGCCTTTGTTGGGAAATGATTATTATTATAACCCAATTAATAGACATCTTGTAAATTCAGCATCCTCTGGGGAATGTGGTTTTGCTGTAAAAAGTGTCCGATCGAAGCAGCGGGTATTCGTTGTTGTGCTAGTAAAATACTCATACACGGCTTTTGTGAGTTTATAGCGGTGGTAGTAGTATTGTAATAGGACAGCTATCAGTCCTTCAGTGGAGTTGTCGTTGATGCAGCGGCTGAGGTGCACGATATACGAATAGGCGGTTCCCGTCGAGTTGGCACACAATCAACGCCATTTCCTGGTCGGCTGTTACCCGCCAGAAAACTACCTTTTTTTCATGAGCCATTCCCCGGCCGAACTGGGAGGAAATATTGTAGTACGGAAGGCGTAAGGACCTGGGTTTTCTGATATTTCTGACCTTAACACCTTAAAAGCAGTCAAAATATGATCAAATTGTGTCACACTTCATCGTTTCAAAATATGGAAGTATTGTGTGTTATCCACGCACCACTGGTTTACTTTTGCCGAAAGCTTGGCACAGGAGACTGCTTTTTACTGGTGACCCTATCCCTGATTCCACGCCTGCACGATCCGTCAGGAAAAGTTTCCTCATTTCGCAGTTGAGATCTGCTCGCATGGTAGGCATACACCTAATAATTAGGTAATTTGGTATTCACAATAATTAGGTATTCACAATTATTGTAAATATTATTCTTTCCAACTCTGCTTGGGGGTGTTGCCCTTTTGGTTGAATCTGGCTGAAGATTGAGGTAAATCTGTTCGCCTCGTGGCCGACGAGAGAGGAATAATCATTGGCCAGTCGTCACGTCAATCTGCCGAGCAGCTGTTTCATGTTGAGCCGCCAGCCACCCTAAATCAAACGGTATAATACTAAACGTTAATACTATAAATTTGGATCAAAATCATCCAATTGATACACAATATTTCTTTATACGATATATCTTTGTATAATATATTCTTTATATTATATGGGTCATTCTCCCAGAATTCCCAGACCTGGCGGTTTCAGAAAACCAGTGGTGCGTAGATAACACACAATACGTCCATATTTTGGAACGTAAAATTGTGACACGATTTGATCATATTTTGACTGCTTTTAAGGGTGTTTAGGCCAAAAATATCAAAAAATTCACTATTAAAATTTAAAAATTCGCCCAAAATAAAAATACAATACATTATTGGGATATAAAAAATACCCACTTATTCTGAAAGGTAAAACAAAGATTTTAAGACCAAGAACACTCAAATCGGTTCATTTTTGTGGCCGGAAAAAAATAAAATAGAAAACACTAAAAATGCAAATATATCGGAAGTACTGTGCGTTATCCCAATTTCGATTAAACAGGGTGTTAGGTCTTGCCGAGACAAACATTTCAGTTCAAGAAATTTGTAAAAAGGTTGAGAAATGAGGGAGTTATGGCCATTTTTGTAAATGACCACAGACGGACGTAACGGAAGTAACGGACGTAACGGACACACAGACACTTGTTCAGGAAGTGATTCTGAGTAAATGTGTATAAGAAAAAGTTTTTTCTGAAGCTCCGTTCCGATTCTCGATTTTAGGACGATCACAATACTTCCATTTACTCTGTAAATATGGAAGTAAAAAGAACTTCGAAATTGGTTCTGCCTAAAATCAAGGATCATTCCTACACCATATTGATCACATTTTAGCGGAAGGCTCAACTATGGGGTGATTTAATAGTTTGTTATTGATAAATAATATACCTAATAAATAATAAAAACGGGAATTGGAAAAACTATCCACGTATTATGTGAGCCCAGACAAAGGTTTTAAGACCTGAAACGCCAAAATTGGTTCATTAGTTTTAAAGCCAGAAAAAAATAAAATAGAAAAAGAAAATTTCAATATCCACCCAAGTAGACGTTTTTTTTTAGAGAATTGTCAAGGTTGTTGAACACAATTTTGTGGTCAGATATAGTTAAAACTATTTGTCGCGTTGGAAAATTCAATTTTATTGATTGAAAACTCGATTGTGTCCTGACATGACATTACTCTGACACAGCGTAGGCAGCCCAAAGACAAATGCTCCTTCATGTTTTCAGCATTTCTCAGGTTCTGGTAATTTTTATCGAGAATGTAATTATATCATAAGAATCACTAAATTAAGACCTACACTTATAGAGCAAAAAGAAAAATTAATTTCCATTTCTTACCGTTTGGCAGCAGGCAGAGGGTATGACACGATAGGATGTGACACAACGTTTTCACAAATGAAATTACCTCCCCACACTCCCAAACAAGATAAAAACGGTTCAAGCAATTTTTTCCCGTTACCGGAGATATGACCAAACATTTTGTACTGGCAGAGGAACAGTGGAAAACTCAAATAAGAAGCCAAAATAGGAAAAAACTAAAATGGCAGAGGGAAGACAAAAATCTTGTGACAAGCGCATTTTACTATCCTGCTCACATTATAAGCCTCCGAAAAATCCTTGGACCCATTTTAATTGATCTTTAGATGCATGCAATTAAAAAAACTTGGTCAATTGGTACTTCCCGCAGTTCAGTGGTCATCTGTGCGCATGGAAAGTTGGCAACCTCGGGGTTGTGACAGGCAGGTTACTGGACATTTCGATGTTTGGAATTAAATTTCTATATTTTCTAGCCACAATTTTAAATTTTTAGCGATTGCGTATGGTAGAGCGAGTTTGATAGCATATGGAGAATTTCTTCCCCGCCCCTAACCATAAATGGGAAGTCGGTAGTAGCTTGTACCACGGTTTTTCCCTTTCTGGGAGAATGACCCATATATCCTGCAAATTTCGACAAAAAAAACTCCAGCCGTTTGGGAGAAAAGTGTTCACTGATTCTACATCCTTTGAAACCTAAACCATGAAGATTGCAGGGTAGTTAAAAAAAAAGTCTTGGGCGATTAGAATACATTATTATTGAATAGTAAACCAAAGCATTTGTATTTTTTTATGTCAGAAGATCGGGATTAGGGTCATCCAGAAACCAAAACGCCTCTTTTGCCGAGCTTTCGATTAATGTACAATCTTCTTCAGTGCCTAAAACAACAATACTGTGCTCAACAGACTGGCAACAAGCAATAGAAAATATTAACAATAAATAGATAACTAAAACGACCTACTTAGGGACCATTAGGTGTGAACAACACCGTCAGGAGTCATTTTTCAGGAGCTCAAAATATCCAAATTTTTCAAAATATCAACTAGTGGGTCGATATCTCAATATTCAAAGTATTTTTAGGGTGATGAAGAGCAGTCAGAGCCCAAAAGTTGATGCGATTCGGCAGAATTTTCAAATTTTGATATGTTCTCGGGGTTTTGGGGTGTTGAAATTCGGATGCGGCGCACCTGAAAACATCAAGAATAGTCATGATACTAAAATACCCTATTTTTCCCTGAAACGAACCTTTTTGGAGCTCTGCTGAATGTTGAGCGCCTGCAAACCAAAGCTATGCTATTCTACAATACCGTGCTGTGCGGGCTTTAGTCTTCTTTAATATTGTGGGATGTAAGATACCAATAGCCTACTTCTGCTCTGATCATGTGGCCTTAGCAGAATAGTCTACCAATGTACAAAACCTGCCGCCTATTTGATAGGCGTTTGGAGTACTCCAACCAGTATTATCCTTATAATTGTGTCGTGTTGTTGCAAACCCGGCCACCTCCAAAATTCCAAATTTTTCAAAAAAGGTGATTTTTTGTCACGCTGAACTAGATAGATAGTAAAACCATTCTTCTTGCCTTCAAGGTCACATTAGGGCTGAGTGTTTGAAAACATAATATGTTTTATTATATTTCAAGAATATTATTCTATTATGTAATGTATGTATTATTGTATGTATATTACAATATTATTTTCCTAAAAATTGTACATTTTGAGCAAATAATAAATCAATTTAAAAAAAATGGCTTGGGCATGTGGAGGGGGGGGGGAAGTTATTCGCAATCTTATCTTGGATTTGGCCGTTTTTGCAGCAAAATCGAACTGAGGTTTTGCTGAATTGGATGTAAATAAAAGGTTGTTGGGACTGCAAATGAACTGAAACCTTGTTTTATGTTATATTGTTATATTTATTTGCAATAAATTGAAATAAAAACTCTAAACCTTGGTTAAAGATGCATAAAAAAGAAATGAAATTTCACACCCTTGAAGCGTCATTGTCTTCAATCAGCACACAAATTTGGTCCAGATGTTCTTTTACACCTCTTTCTTCTTCCTCTCCTACTGTTCATCTTCTACGGGCCCTCCTTCCTTCACTGATGCGATGTTTTTCTAAAAACTCAGTCGGTCGTCACTGTCCCAACTTGGTCCAAAATGTTTTTTAGATTTCATTCGAACCTTTTGGGTATTTATTCTCTCCCGCGTGTAGGTGAAGACGTTCTCCTTCGTCAGTACATCTTTTGTAGTCAGTACATCTTTGGATGAGCCCTGTAAAGTTGTAGAGATAGAACTGCCGACTATACTGCCGTCCTTAGTTAAAACGTCCTATCTCATTTTTTTCGCTTTTTGAGTTAAGGACGTGGTTGTATAGATTTTGACATGACGCGTCTGATGGGCCAGGTTAGAAAGTCTTATCTTCATTGGAAAGGACTGAAAAATGGCTTTGTCCTATCTCACTTTTGTCAATTTCCGCCTCCATCCAAGAACAGAAAGTCCTAACTTGGTAGTCCTAGGCTAAAAAGTCCTAAGTAGCAGAAAGTTAGGACACTTTGACCTTGTATAACTGAAAAAATTCAGTAACTTGTGCTAGAATAAATCGTCCTAAGTCAAATAAAGGAGGTCTCAAATAAAGGAGTTAGGACTTTCTGGCCTAGTGAGTAGCAAAGCTGTGTCTGTCATGGATGTGGGCAAGATATTCATCTTCGAATACTGAGTTCCAAAAACTACTACTACTAGGTTAAAAAGTCCTATCCTAGGTATAAAAACCAATGTCGAACGTGGCCTAAGGCACACGACAAGAAAACGAACAACAACAACAAAGTCTTATCTTCGACTTCTTGCACTTCAATTGATAATTTCTACTAGGGATGGGATATCGGAAGAATAATATCGATATCGGTATCAAATGATATATCAAATAAAAATATCGATATCCGATATATATCGGAAGAAAAATATCGATATCCGATATTATCGGCCAAAAATATCGGAACATTATCTTCAGTTTTGATCATCAAACTATTCAGGTTACCTCTTTCACGTTAAATGGCAGAATAATCTTCAATACTTTTATGTGGGGCTGCTATGATCAGATTGAATATCAACTGTGAATCTATAATAATAAAAGCAAGTGTTTGTTCGTTGGTTGTCTCCAGCCAAATCTATCGCACGCAGGGACCTGGAATTTTTTACACGGAAGCACAAAGAGGCTGGCAACAAGACCTCAAAACCCAATTTTCAATTTTTGAAAAAAAAATTTTTTTTTTAATTTTAAAAAAGTGAAAAAAGTGAATTTAAAAAAAGTGAGTTTTTAAGTTTTAAAAAAGTGAGTTTTAAACGTGAAAAAAAGTGAATTAAGTGAAAAAAGTGACAACACGGGCACACGGGCGGGTACAGCTATAGCTATGGGGGGGAGAGAGAGAGAGAGAGAGAGATTCCTGCGCTATTCACTTATCTGCATATCCTTATTTTTTTGCACGGGCAACGCCGGGCGGGTACAGCTAGTATAGTATAAACTAAATGAACCTATAAAGTTTATAGGGTCTAAAAGTGTGAACAAGTTGCTTGCTGGTCAAAGAAGAAGAAGTACAGACAGAAATCAGAATCTGATACAACAACTAGCCCTCTCTACCTACATCACAACCTTTGACACATATATACGAATACTGATACGATATTCACGTACGGATTTATGATTACCTGTTTTCATTAATAAAATCTGCAAAATCAAGCACGAATTCATTGATTTTTTTTGCTCACCTCTTCATAATTTAATACTTGCGCTAGCTACCCATTTCTCAGTTGAGTTTTTAAAAACCGATAATATCGCAAGGAAAATATCGATATTCCGATATTATCGGAATCAAAATATCGATAATGAAATATCGGATATCGCAAGGAAAATATCGATATTCCGATATTATCGATATCGATATCCCATCCCTAATTTCTACCTGCTGGTTTAATATTGAGGTTTGTTGACAACTGACAAAGTTGGGGGGTGATGTCAAGGAGCTATCGTGAAAATTCCAAATAGCTAGGGTTAAAAACGTGGACGGTGCAAACAATCTCACTTAACCGCGTTTTTCTCAAAACGCAGAAAACTGAGATAGGACGTTTTAACTTAGGACGGCAGTATAGTAAACGGATTGGTCGGGGATTTTCGGAAATGCAAAATTTTTCTGGCAGTCAAAGCTAAGAGTGAGCATATCCTCTCTCTTTTCCTTAAGAAGAGAAAAGAAAGCTTTACCTCGCCCTTTGTGAACCCTGTATTCAGTCAAAAGGTTCTGCTATTCACGTTCTGCTATTTCGACGGTGAAACTGCAATACTGCCCAATTCAATGCATCGTGTCTTTTGGGGGCGTCTGGGCCGCCTACTTCTCAAAACTGGATTGGTGGCAACTTGGCATATCACGCGTCCGTAGATTGCATGGCAAAGGGATTGGGCAGTGTTGATTCTACACCGTCAATTTGCAGCTTTTAACCTCTCCTTCAGCTCTAAACATTTCGAACCCTCATCAGTTCTCGGTTTTAACAGGGTTTCTTAGTTCCGATGGATGGATCATGTACATTAGGACTCAGGAAGCGGAAAAACCGCATTTCCAAAAATTAAGGAGTTGGCCGGGTTCGCACTACACGACACAATTACTGGTAATCTTTCCAATCGATTCTCTGTATTTTCTATTTCAAACACTAGATAACTGTTCTCAGAAATTTTGATATTTTTTTATGCGTCTGCTATCCCTGCACCCAGCAACTAAACAACTTAAAACGTCTAAAACTCAACTAAAAACCAAATGAACAACACAAGAGATCAACAGTCAGATGAACAAAATTATCAGCTCCTGGCTCATGTTGCTCACCAAGTTTCTCATGACTAGATGCCTCTCTAGAATAATAATAATTGCCTTTTTACTTCCATATTTACAGAGTAAATGGAAGTATAATACTTCCATACAATAATTGTACATTCTTGTACAATAATTGTACATTATTGTATTCTATACAATAATTGTGATCGTCCTAAAATCGAGAATCGGAACGGAGCTTCAGAAAAAACTTTTTCTTATACAAATTTACTCAGAATCACTTCCTGAACAAGTGTCTGTGTGTCCGTGTGTCTGTGTGTCCGTCCGTCCGTGGTCATTTACAAAAATGACCATAACTCCCTCAATTCTCAACCTTTTTTCAAATTTCTTGAACTGAAATGTTTGTCTCGGCAAGACCTAACACCCTGTTTAATCGGAATTAGGATAACGCGCAGTACTTCCATATATTGAAACGTGAAAGTGTGACACAATTTGATCACATTTTGACTGCTTTCATGGGTGTTCGAGTCAGAAATATCAAAACACTGACTATGCAAATTTTAAAACTCGCCTAAAATAAAAATACGCCAATATTCTGCAAGGTAAAACAAAGATTTTATGACCAAGAAAGCTCAAATCGGTTCATTTTTGTGGCCAGAAAAAAATAAAATAGAAAACACGAAAAATGCCATTTGTGTAAATGACCACAGACGGACAGAAGGACACGCTGACACTTGTTCAGGAAGTAATTCTGAGTAAATGTGTATAATTGAAAATTTTTTTTTGAAGCTCCGTGCCGATTCTCGATTTTAGGACGATTCCAATGCTTCCATTTACTCAGTAAATATGAAGGTAAAAAAGGCCATAGCTCCCTCAGTTCTCAACTTTTTTCAATTTCTTGATCTAAAATGTTTGCCTCGGCAAGACCTAACACCCTGTTTAATCGAAATTGGGATAACGCACAGTACTTCCGATATATTTGCATTTTTAGTGTTTTCTATTTTATTTTTTTCCGGCCACAAAAATGAACCGATTTGAGCGTTCTTGGTCTTAAAATCTTGGTTTTATCTTGCAGAATATGTGGATATTTTTTATGTTCCGAAAAACTGGCGTTTTTTATTTTGGGCGAATTTTGAAATTTGAATAGTGAATTTTTTGATATTTTTGACCTAAACACCCTGTTTAATGGAAATTTGAATAACTCACAGCACTTCCGATTGATTTTCACTTTTACTGTTTTCTATTTCATTTTTTTCTGGCTACAAAAATCGATCGATCAACGCGTTCTTGGTCCTAAGATCTTTTTTCTACCTAGCAGAATATGTGGATGTTTTTACTTCCATATTTACAGAGTAAATGGAAGTATTGTGATCGTCCTAAAATCGAGAATCGGAACGGAGCTTCAGAAAAAACTTTTTCTTATACACATTTACTCAGGATCACTTCCTGAACAAGTGGGTGATTCCAGAAAAAAATGCAATTTGGCCGTACCGGGTTCTGACACCTACAGTATACACGCGATCTTTCTATTTTTATTTTTCTGTCGTTTGGCATAAGTTCGCCCAAGTCTCCTGATACTTTTGATCAATTTGGGCTTTGGATGGCGGAGAAAATCGGGTTAGAATGCCCAAAATCTCACGACCTTCACGCGAACTCAAGCACTATCACCTATTTCTGAACGTGTTTTCATCCAAATTTCTAGTGGTAGCCCCCCATTTTTTCTTCACTGGTTTGTCCACTGGATATTCTAGTTTATGAATTTAAGGCATTCAAGTGGTTTTGATCAACGAACGTTTTTAAAAAACCCTGTGAAGGTCGCGTCACTGGGGTCTAATCAAGACCTTCACACACAAAAAAGTATGTCTTCGCCTTGATGGTAGAGTTCAATGGTGTTGTTTATTGCGCTGCAACCAACTTGTCCTCAGTCAAAAACAATCCTTGGCGTGAATCACATCTGTCGCAGGACCGTCAGGAGGCTGAGATGAATAAAACGCGACAATTCCGGAGGGAAGTCATGTTTCTGAGATACTTTTTGTCACGACCTTCACAGCAGTGACAGTAATAATAAGTTAGATTATATTCGGAAATTTTTCATCTCCATTTGGTTGCAAATCATGTGCTGATGGTGACACGAGGCCGGTTTCCCCTCTACAAACAAAAGCCGCCGTCTTCTTTCTACATTAGGGGTACTTTCTCACGACCTTCACGGTCAAGACCGTCACGCGACCGTCACATTTCGTCGCTTAATTTCTAACATTTGCTATCCAAAACTTTGGGGAAAATGAGTTCGATACACTTATTTTTATGCAAAATCTCGCGTTCCATGCGCTGAACTACTTATTTTTTCCGAAAATCCGCAAGAGGTCGCTCAAAACCTAAAAAAACGCCACATGTGCTAGCTGAAATTTGCGAGCACCACTGCTATCTTCCTAGAACTACCTGATCCCGCCTAGTTTAGATTCAGGAATTATCAATGAATGACTTTCCAACAATTTTGGGCATTTACCAGGAATCTTGAAACGATTTGAACGATTAATGTAGAGGAAATGGGGTGTGAAGGTCTCGACTCCAACTGTGAAGGTCGTGATCTTAAAATTAGGATTTTCTTTTTAATCTCTAAATTGGCCTTATTGCACGAAATAAGCCATTTCTAGTAAGTAGAATTAACTAAAATTACCAGATGTATAGCAGGCTTGTCACCTCTGACTTCCACAACTTAATTAGACTGATATGGCGAAATAGCAGTGATTTGCATGTTGTGTTTTTTTTTTATTGAAGTTCAACAATATAAATCAATCTAAGTTTATTTTCCCCACGTTCAACTTAGTAATATTAGATGTCTCGGATGATTTATTTCGTGCAATAAGGCTAATTTAGAGATTTAAAAAAAAATCCTAATTTTAAGATCACGACCTTCACACCCCTTGTCCTCTACATTAATGGTTCAAATCGTTTCAAGATTCCTGGTAAATGCCCAAAATTGGTTTTGGTATTAATCTGAAGGAATTATTCTATCAAATCACAGCGGAAATCCAGGTTTTGAACCAAATTTGTTGAAACCAGGAGCAAGTTCATCTACCGAAAATGCAATTTTTCGAAAAAGTTACCTTTGAAGCCCGTTCTGATGCATTAGTTTTTCACTTAGGGCCCAAAACTGTATTTCACATATTGGTTCTGGTGACAGGTTATTTATTCCAAGAGGAATCAGGGGTTACAATCGTGTTCCCTTTTTCTCACAGGACTACCAAACTGTGTGACGGTCTTGACCAAATTTTGCACTTTTTTTCAGTTTTTCCATGATTTCTAATTTTGGGCTTTGTAAAGTATCTCGCCATTTATATTTTCCAAAACTAGACCTTTTTTTGGACCAGTTTCAATTAGGGGTATACGGAAAATCAAAGGTTAGTTTTTTGCCTTGGCAAACCCCCAAATTGCAGTTTTTTCTGGAATCGCCCAAGTGTCTGTGTGTCCGTTAGTCCGTCTGTGGTCATTTACAAAAATGGCCATAACTCCCTCATTTCTCAACCTTTTTTCAAATTTCTTGAACTGAAATGTTTGTCTCGGCAAGACCTAACGCCCTGTTTAATCGAAATTGGGATAACGCACAGTACTTCCGATATATTTGCATTTTTAGTGTTTTCTATTTTATTTTTTTCCGGCCACAAAAATGAACCGATTTGAGCGTTCTTGGTCTTAAAATCTTGGTTTTATCTTGCAGAATATGTGGATATTTTTTATGTTCCGAAAAACTGGCGTTTTTTATTTTGGGCGAATTTTGAAATTTGAATAGTGAATTTTTTGATATTTTTGACCTAAACACCCTTAAAAGCAGTCAAAATATGATCAAATTGTGTCACAATTTTACGTTCCAAAATATGGAAGTATTGTGTGTTATCTACGCACCACTGGTTTATATTCCGGATTAATTTACTTTACTTTTGCTACCAGCTTATGCACCGACTGAGAAACCTTGAAGATCAGCTGGGAGGGGGGATTAACACTCAATTGCTCGTATATCTTGGAATCTCGTGACGTCAGCTCCGCCTTGTTGAGAAGGGATGACAAGTTCCTTCGCTCTTCCCAGGTCTCCGACTCATGAGTCATTGCTATTTTTGCCGTGCGAATGAACCGGATTATTAGTCCGTCTTTAAAATTAGACTCGCCCGTCGTCGAATTAGAATGTTCCGGAGCCCTTTCCCTACCGGAGCTCCAGAAACTAACGGCCCCTGATAAAACCGAATATTGCCTACCTACCAATCGGATCGGAAGTTCCTTGGAAGTATTGGACTCGTCCTAAAATGGAGAACCGGAACGGAGCTGCAGAAATAACGTTTACTTATACACTCCCAATCAGAATCACTCCTCGAACAATTGTCTGTGTGTCCGTCTGAAGTCATTTACACAAATGACCATGGCTCCCTCAACTCTCAACTTTTATTCAAATTTCTTGAACTGAAATGTTTGTCTCGGCCCGACTTAACACCAAGTTTAATCGGAATTTGAATACCTCACAGTACTTTCGATATATTTGCATTTTTAGTGTTTTTTATTTTATTTTTTTCCGGCCACAAAAATGAACCAATTTGAGCGTTCTTGGCCCTAAAATCGTTGTTTTTTCCTTGCAGAATATGTGGATGTTTACTCCAATAACTTAGAGTATTCTTAATTTAGTCAAGTTTCATAATTTGCATATTGAGTTTTCTGATATTTTTTTACCTAAACGCCCTCAAAAGCAGTCAAAATATCGCACGCTGGGAGCAACACTGTTATAACTGCAAAAACCTAACTTTCGGCAAATGGCGTTTGACGTTTTTCTGAATCATTGCGCGCGCAAACATTTTCGCTCTCTAGCGGTCATTTTTTGAACTACCTTCAAACCAGTAGTACCTGTGTGTAGAGAGCGCCAAGAGCTTTCCAACGGTATAAAGAACCCAAAAAGTCAAAAACTGGACATAGGTATACCAGTGTTCCTCCCAGCGTGTGATATGATCAAATTGTGTTACACTTTTACGTTTCAAAATATGGAAGTATTTTGCCTTATCTACGCACCACTGGTTTATGCTTACTTTTCATGCCTTGGTTTCTGCTGTGCAGGACATTTTCGGTTCAAAATGGCTCACATTTCAGGGCTATACCCCGGATATTTTAACGGCCTCTGCCAACGACAACTCAGCTGATTATGGGTTGCAGAGCATGCGCGCTCCACTGTTCATAACTAGCTTATTTAGGAGGCAGTCGCAAAAATTATGTTAAAGTGACTCGCATTTTGTACATTTTGGCCCAAATTCGTCCTCCCCCCACTGGTTGTTCCAGCGGAGTTGAGATGGCAGAGGTTGATATTCTTATTGCTGATCAATTAGTTCATACATTAAAATTATTCAGAACTGGTACCACATCGGTTGCACGTTTCGGTCTGGGCTCTCAGTCTACATTGAACAACAAGCACACATAGCTCAGATAGGTAGGTAACTCAGTAAGTTCTGAAACGTGTTCTATGTACTTGAATAATCTTACAATTATCTTTAACCCTGACAAATATTATAAATGAGACGCGTCCGTAAATAACGCCAAAAACGTTCTGCGGCTCCTTCCTCCGCCTCCCGACTCGAAATGCCATTGTCCGATGTCCGATCATAAGGATTCTCCCGAGTGACGCCAAGGACGTGGGAGTTGAAGCAGGGATTCCCAAGCAGCGTCTATCCTCCCGCGTCTTTGTGCAAACCGAACAGTCAGTCGGCACTTGCAGGTCAGTCTGTCGGCAGGGATTCACGTACGTCGGGGCAGGCGCGAGTTAGCGGCTTTTCATTCATGCCGATTTTCAATTTTACTCGGCGCGCGATGGTCAAACCCGAATCTGCCATGGAAGATGAAATTTGGAAGAAATACGTGCGCCAGAAGAGCGAGCAGAAGGATCCCCACGAACTCTGGTTAGTTAGAAAGTGTTTATTTACGGAGTGAAACCAGTGGTGCGTAGATAACTCACAATACTTCCATATTTTGAAACGTGAAAGTGTGTCACAATTTTATCATATTTTGACTGCTATTGAGGGTGTTCAGGTCAAAAATATAAAAAAGCTCACTATGCAAATGAAAATACGTCATGTTATCGGAATGTAAAGAATACCCACATATATTATGTGCAGAATATTATTCTGCAAGGTAAAACAAAGATTTTAAAACCAAGAACGCTCAAATCGGTTCATTTTTGTAAATGACGACAAATGGGCATACCCAAAATATCTTCCTACCCACTAAAAACAGAGTAAAAATATATTTTTATACACAAAAAATTTGAATTGCTCACAGTAGTTTTGATATATTAGCACTCTTATTGTTTTCTTTATCATGTTTTTCTGTCCACATAAATGAACCTTTGTTTAGAATGTTTTACCAATCAGAATACGGTGGTTATTTTTTACATACCGGTAATTGGGCGTATCTTGATTTCAGGCGGGTTTTAAAATTTGCATAAGTGTGTTATTGACATTTTTGATCATCGCAGCCACCAAATTAGTCACAATCAAATTGCTTTTTTTTTTAATGTACGTGTCAAAGTATGAAAGTAATGAGTGTTATCTACGCACCGCTTAGTTTTAACGACTTGGTTTTATCGATTGATGATGTCGAGGTAAATTCAGCATTGGACATTGTTGGAAATGATGAGCGAGGGCCTATTTAACCAAAATTTGTGTGATTCATGGTACCTAGGCCAAATGCCATCGATCTATGTGGGTACCATTGTGACCAAAAGGTTTTTAACAAGACATTTGATTCAACGATGGATTGAACGTGTCTTGCCTGTAAGATTATTTAGTTTGTTGAAGTTGTTGATGCGAGAAATTTGGTACATCTCTGTCACCCTCACCCTCAATCCCACCAAAATGATTTGATTTGTTACTTTACTGGATAGCATCCAACAATAACCAGTGGTGCGTAGGCAACACGCAAAACTTTCATATTTTGATAGGTACTTAGATTTTTTATACAAATAAATTACATTTTGGCTACTTTGGAGGCTGTGTGGATCAAAAAACTCACCATGCAACTGAGATTCGAAGACCAAGAACGCGCAAATCGGTTTATTTTTGAGGCCAGGAAAAAATCAAAATCGCCAATAGGCCTATTGTATTGGAAGTTGGCATTGTTAGTAATTCGGATTCCGGTTAAACAGGGTGATAAGTAGGTATTGCCGACGCGTACATTCCAGTTCCCTTTCCCAGTTCATTCCAATTCCATTGAGAATCGAGGGAACTACGGTCCTTTTAATTCTATATTTGCGAAGTAAATGGAAGTAGGTATTGTTATCGTCCAAAAATCGAAAATTGAATCCTTTTCAAATTCCTTGAACTGGAATGTTTGGCTACGCGAGAACTGTCACCCTGTTTAACCGGAATTTGGAGTGCTCGCAGTACTTCCTATTTATTAACACTTACAATGTTTTCTGCTACTTTCTTTTTTCTCACCACAAAAATGAACGACTTTGGGCGATCTTGGTCTTAAAATCTTCGTTTTTCCTTACAGAATACGTAGATATTTTCTATGTTCCGGTAACTTGACCCCACGGACACGGACATAGAATTACTTCCTGTCCTGGAAGTCATTCTGACTAGCAATACTTCCGTTTACTTAGAGAAATATGGAAGTAAGCCGTTAAGACCAGATACGCCAAAATATGTCCATCCGTTTTGGAGATTGGTGGGTCCCCAAAAAACTTGAGGATGTGTTCACACCTGATAAGGTGATCGTTCCGCTCGAGAACGTTTTTCCCTATTTGGAACAAAATTGCCAACATGTAGACCGCAACAGTGATTTCGTGCCTAGCATATAATATCCTTTGAATGATTTTAACGAGTAGGTAGCCCTCGGTTGTTACCAACTGTGTAGGTATGATTCAGTTTTACCCACTCGCTGCTCAAGGTTAATTTCGGGGGAACAGTCGCATTTCAGTCAGCCGCTGTGGATTCGTTCATGCTTCATTTTTCAAGTTCATCCGTATCACGTCATAGCGGACGATCACCATCTTGGATCAGTTCAGCTTTTCGCTCGGTTTTATCGCCGATCTAAGACGAGGTCGACTTGGATACAATTGCTTTCAACTTACTACATAATATGTAGTACATATTATGTCTCGCTGCAAAATTTGTTTTCTTTCCATAGGTATTTAGTAAGAGTTGAATATTGAAGTAGTCATTGTAATCGTCCTAAAATTGAAAATGGGAACTGTTTTACTCAGAATCATTTCCTGAACAAGTCTGTGTGTCCGTCTTTTGTGATTTACCAAAAATTGACCGTCGCTCCCTCAATTCTCAACCTTTTCTCAAATTTCTTCAACAGAAATGTTTGTGTCATCAAGGCCAACCACCCTGTTTAACCGGAATCCAAATTACTCATAGTACTTCTGATGCATTAGCATTTTTAGTTTTGTATATTTTATTTCATTTTCTTGTTTTACCACGAAAACGAACCGATTTGAGCGTCCTGAGTGTTAAAATCGTTGTTGCACCTTGCAGGGTACTTGGATATTTTTCATATTCCTGTCACTTGATGAATTCTGATTTTAAGCAAGTTTTTTAATTGGCATAGTGTGTTTTTTGACGTTTTATGAGATTGGAGCCTCCAAATTTTGTTTGAACCATACAGCCTCGAAAATGGTCAAAATAGTGTCAATTTGTGTAAAAATTTACTCATCAAAATGAGGTACTATTGTTACAATAGTAGCAAACCAGTGGTGCGTAGATAACCTACTCTATGTTATGGCACATACAGCAACATACTGGTTTACTTCTTGTACTCTAGGTTCATTCCTGATTAGGTAGAAAGGTCTACTTATCAAGACAGAGAAAATCGGATCGAAGGTTCAGAAAAAACGTCCTAATATACCCGCTACATTACATGAGAAAATATTGGAAGATCGTATCCCCTACCCTCATCCTCACGCTATAAATATAAATAGAATTGGGATTTCCACCACCCCAATTTCTACAGAGGACCAGTACAGGGAGCAAATTTAGTAGTTAAGTACTCGAAATGAAGCGTGTGTATGCATGGCAGTGTTCCACGAGGTAGGTTTAGTAGAGGAAAGGGGGGTAATATGGACCCCCCTCTCATTTGAATAACCCTACCGTCCTACTAATGGCTTGTTAATTGTTTTCTTTGAACTAGCCTACTCAAAAATTGACCAGCATTTACTCGAATATACGACGAATTTTCGCCCATGGTTCCAACAGTGATTGAGAAAAATTACATTTCTCGTCTAAACCAAAAATTAGTAGTTCAGCCGATTGGGACCGCGGACAACCCAGTAATAGTCATGCGGCCAAGTTTTCCGCCAAAAATGATTTTTCCGAAATTAAAATACAAACCAGGTGACATTGAAACAATGACATTGAACTTCACTAGATGAAATCACATGAAGATATCGTTTCCAGTAACAATTGAAGTTAGCCCGATCCTAACACACCATAGCTAATGGAGCCCCATAGCTCACCATGATTATCACTGGGGGTCGGATCCGTACTTGTTTACATATCCTTTTCTAGGCAATTTACTGATGTTTTTCAAGTAGAAGTTAGAAGTGAACTCAAGTTAGAAGTGATGTTAGTTAGAAGTGTTCATTGTGGCATTTTCCGAACCGTTTAGGCCCACTTTCATTTTACATATTTTGACATATTCCACTATAAATCCATATTTATTTGATCCAATAAAACACATACTTTTTTAATTTTGAGTACCTAGTTTTTAATAATTTTGAGGAAATCATTCCTCATCCAAAAACCCCCTTCATATCTCGAATAAAAACCCAACAGATGAGAGAAGAGAAATAGTCTATTCCACTATTAAGGTACATAATTTTTATATTTTCGAACTACATACCCTCAAAATTATTCATGATTTAATCATATTCTAACAAAATGTCGCACCCCCGCGAGAACAGTGTTACATCTCAAAAAAGGTGATTTCTGGGAAAATTAGTTTGAAAGTTTCAAATAGAAGTATGTCCCCTCAAATTTCTATGTGCTATTCGATGGGCTCCAATTTTTTTTCCTTTACTTCAGTATTCTAGTATTGCGTCGCTTAAGAAGCAACAGGTGCTAACGCAACTTTAGGACAAATTGAGATTCTCATACCGTTGGATTCGTCTTTTCAAGCCCGATCGATTGGTGAGGTCGATAATTTAAAAAAAAAATAGATAGTACCGAAAAATCGATTGAAGGTGATTGCTGCTAATGCAGTCCTTCTGCAACAACCTTCTATCGCAATCAGTTCAGTGCCCTGACCCTATCAGCAAACTTCAATAAAATTCAACTTCGAGATCAAAGTTTACTTCGAGTTCAAAGTCAACTACGAGTTCAAACTCAACTTCAAGATCAAATTCAACTTCAAGATCAAACTCAACTTCGAGATCAAAGTCAACTTCGAGTTCAAAGTCAACTACGAGTTCAAACTCAACTTCAAGATCAAATTCAACTTCGAGATCAAACTCAACTTCGAGATCAAAGTCAACTTCGAGTTCAAAGTCAACTTCGAGATCAAACTCAACTTCGAGATCAAAGTCAACTTCGAGTTCAAAGTCAACTACGAGTTCAAACTCAACTTCGAGTTCAAACTCAACTTCTGGTACTGATAATATGTGACAAACTGATAATATGTGATAATAATTTTCTATTCAGAGTTTGTATTTAAAAAAAGTTTAAATAAATGGGTCGTTTAATTACTTTAAAAAAATTTATTCCGCCCTAGCTGGGAATCGAATCCGGCATCTCATATAATTCTTATTCATTCTGCTATTACAAAATTGTTTCAATAAATTAAATCAATTTTAATGAATTTTGGAGGTTTAAATTGGTTATCGGTGCCTATAAAAATTAAGATAAAAGATTTTCACCAATAAAATAAAAGTTTGCTATGCCAAACCATAACTAGAAATGCACAGAACAAATCCTGCTATCGCGGAAAAGCAGTTGCTGATAGGTGCTATCGCACCAGTTTTTCTATCTAATGTATTTTTTAATATTTTTCAAAAAAAAAGTGATTGAGCGAGAGGAAAGTAACTGTATAAATACGTTCAATTAATCCATGATTGGAAATTTTGGGAAATACACAGTTTTTTGTCTCTCCTGAAAAGTTGGGAAAACTGCGATAGCGATTTTTCGTATGAGAAGCCAAATTGGCTTCTAACTAACAGGTGCTATCGCAGTTTTCCCAACTTTTCAGGAGAGACAAAAAACTGTGTATTTCCCAAAATTTCCAATCATGGATTAATTGAACGTATTTATACAGTTACTTTCCTCTCGCTCAATCACTTTTTTTTTTGAAAAATATTAAAAAATACATTAGATAGAAAAACTGGTGCGATAGCACCTATCAGCAACTGCTTTTCCGCGATAGCAGGATTTGTTCTGTGCATTTCTAGTTATGGTTTGGCATAGCAAACTTTTATTTTATTGGTGAAAATCTTTTATCTTAATTTTTATAGGCACCGATAACCAATTTAAACCTCCAAAATTCATTAAAATTGATTTAATTTATTGAAACAATTTTGTAATAGCAGAATGAATAAGAATTATATGAGATGCCGGATTCGATTCCCAGCTAGGGCGGAATAATTTTTTTTAAAGTAATTAAACGAACCATTTATTTAAACTTTTTTTAAATACAAACTCTGAATAGAAAATTATTATCACATATTATCAGTATCAGAAGTTGAGTTTGAACTCGAAGTTGAGTTTGATCTCGAAGTTGAGTTTGATCTCGAAGTTGACTTTGAACTCGAAGTTGACTTTGATCTCGAAGTTGAGTTTGATCTCGAAGTTGAATTTGATCTTGAAGTTGAGTTTGAACTCGTAGTTGACTTTGAACTCGAAGTTGACTTTGATCTCGAAGTTGAGTTTGATCTTGAAGTTGAATTTGATCTTGAAGTTGAGTTTGAACTCGTAGTTGACTTTGATCTCGAAGTTGACGTTGATCTCGAAGTTGACTTTGACTTTGAACTCGAAGTTGAGTTTGAACTCGAAGTAAACTTTGATCTCGAAGTTGATTTTGATCTCGAAGTTGAATTTGATCTCGAAGTTGAGTTTGAACTCGAAGTAAACTTTGATCTCGAAGTTGAATTTGATTGAAGTTTGCTGATAGGGTCAGGGCACTGAACTGATTGCGATAGAAGGTTGTTGCAGAAGGACTGCATTAGCAGCAATCACCTTCAATCGATTTTTCGGTACTATCTATTTTTTTTTTTAATTATCGACCTCACCAATCGATCGGGCTTGAAAAGACGAATCCAACGGTATGAGAATCTCAATTTGTCCTAAAGTTGCGTTAGCACCTGTTGCTTCTTAAGCGACGCAATACTAGAATACTGAAGTAAAGGAAAAAAAATTAGAGCCCATCGAATAGCACATAGAAATTTGAGGGGACATACTTTTATTTGAAACTTTCAAACTAATTTTCCCAGAAATCACCTTTTTTAAGATGTAACACTGTTCTCGCGGGGGTGCGACATTTTGTTAGAATTTGATCAAATCATTATCTACGCTCCGCTGGTTATTCTACAGATCCGTAGCTTCTGTTTTCGTTCTGGGTGATCCGTAAACAATCGTTCTTGTTTTAATAACTTCGTACTGGAAGTTATACGAAGTTGAGAGTTAAGTTACACGAATCATGAATACGCTTGAAAATAAATGATCTGGGAACTGAGATCGAGACGATGGCAGGAGTGTTTCAGCGATTTCCTACAAAGAGGCAGACCGAAGGTTCTTTGATTTTCCTACTGGATTTCTCGTTCATGTTTTTTTTTTCTTATTCGATCAATTAAAATCTGATTTCAACGGAGATGGGAATATTATGAACCTAGAACTGCGGTAGAAGTTGACTGCGGATTAGCCGTAGGTTATACTTACCATGAACATGTTTTGATGGCAGGCAGTCGCAATTTTTCGTTTTTAGCGCCTATTATTTTCATTTAGGTACCTACCTACATATTTTTTTGCTGACAATTTTTAGTTAATTGATCTCGGGATTCCTATGACCGAGAGTTTCAACAATGCGGATCAGATATTATGGGTTTCTGCTTTGCGTTTCACATAGGTTAGGTACCTTTACCTATCTGTGGTTTTCTGAAAATTGAGTGTAATTGTAGGTTCTTCAATATCGATAATAACAGCTTTCGCATCCAAAAAAATTTTTGAGCTGAAATGGAACCAAGATCAATTCATTATTCATCAATCAACCAAGATCAATTCATTAACCTAGATCAATTCAATACCGAACTTGCGATCAATTCATGCATGTGCCACGTATGAAAAAAAAAAAACATCGGCAACAGTTTGTCTTCTTAACGAATTGTTTCTTGTCAAATTCCTCAGCTCAAAAAATTACCCTCATCAAAAAATGCAGAAAAACATTAAGGCTTACTGCGGTCACAACTAGAGTTATGATCATACAGCTAGATTACTACAACTGCTACCTACAGAATATCACTTCGTGTACAGTGCAGCGCAGTACCGTTCGGCACGATCACGGTTAGACGGACACGATAGAATACCATTGAAAGGAGCGATGCGGAAGAAGAGAGAGAGAGTAGTGGTAACAAAAAACTGTTAATTATGAAAGAGACGCAAATAAGCGAAGCTGTTGGAGGCGTGATTCACATCCTAAAACGCTAAATGGAGGGCGACTTACTATTGTTCACATTTCAATAGAGTGACGAGGTGTCGTCCACGCTTCCAAACTTTTGAACTCAGTCGTGGAGAGCACCTCCGACTCGCTCGAAATTTCCTCAATTTCAAAAAGGTTAATTACCAATAGAGCTACGAATTTCGTTTTAAATTAGTTGAAACTGCGCGTGATGATTTCTAATATCATTCAGATATTTTCTCATCTCATATTTTAGGGGCTCTTTCTGCCTTCTGATTAAACAGGTTGATAGGTCATACTGAGGCAAACATCCCAGCCCCCTAAAATCGAAAATCAGATCTTCAGACAAAATTTTCAGTTATCCGCTTTTACTACCTTTTTTTACCTACTTTTTTTTACCTTCCTAAACAAGTGTCAGTCTTTCAGAGTCAGTAAGTAACACTTCTTCAAATAGTATACTTATTCTAATAAAATTTTGTTTCAGAATCTAAAATCTAGTTTTTCTTTTTCAAAGTTGTTTCAGCAGAGTCAGGTCAAAGCAGAGTCAGGGAACAGGCGTAATTGAATTTATTGCGGTCATTTTCTACGGTTGGACACACAGAGGTCAAAACCTGATTTTTGGAAAAAATCGGACTTACGAGGTTTTGCAGGTATACTGTCGATATGTCCATACTCTATTTATAGAGTATAATATTATTATTATTATAGTATTATTATTATATTATAGTATAATATACTATATATTATATCGACAGTATACCTGCAAAACCTCGTAAGTCCGGTTTTTTCCAAAAATCAGGTTTTGACCTCTGTGGTCTTGGGAGAAGGATACCGAACGTCTGTAAAAGTTTGACATTGATCTGATGAAAAATGTCTTCTCTGTGTTCGTTTGTTAAAACCTGTAAGTCCAGAACCTTCCAGGAGTAAAACCTCTCAAGTCCCAGTAATTGGCTAGTCCCGGCCGATTTTTCAATTTTCCAGTAATTTCTTTAATGTTGCTCTCGATCTTTACGGCTAAATGGATTCATTAGATGATACTCGAAATCGTGAAGAAGAACAACCAGGCTCTAAATTCAGTTTGAAACCATCGTCGGTAATAAAATTCGGCCAGTATCAAAATTCTGGGTTCCGATATGGGTGATATTTTTGCAGGGTCGATTCTCAACTGTTCTGAAGAACACTAATAACTACGAGGAATAACAACAATGTGTTTATCCGTCTAGAACAAACCAATTCTTCCAAAAGTCGCACCAATAAAAACCAGCGAACGTTTCCGCTATTTTCAATAATTTAGAGGTTTTTTGATAAAAAAATTCAAAAATCTCAGTTTTTTCTTTTTCAAGTTTTATAAAAAAAAAGTGTTTAAAATATTTTTTTGATTAAGGTTTTATTAAATAAAACTTATACGCTGAGAATCGTAATAACCTAATTGGAAGTGGTAAGATGTAAAACTGAGAGTTAAAACACAAACTGAAATTCAAACAATCTATAAACAATCCCGTACCTATTAAAACGTTTGTGATTCTTCGAGTTGGGATTGTAAATTTCAAAAGAACTAAGTCAATACCCTCCCAGGATGATAATTAGGAAAACTACTTTAAATTTTGACGAGAACAATGTCGGTACCGTCCTAAGATGTGATTTTTTAGTTTTCTTCCCATAGTAGGTTTTTAAAATAAGGTTAACTGTCAACAGTTGGTATTCACATTCTCAACCCATCACGTTTAAGTCATGTACCCTATTTTAAAACCCTAATATGGAAAGAAAACTAAAACATCACGTCTTAGGACGGTACCGACATTGTACTCTTCAAAATTTAAAGTAATCTTGGGAGGGTATTGACTGAGGGAAATTTACAATCTCAACTCGACACAGCCGTTTCAATAGTAACGACCATTTATTGGTCATCACTAGGAATCGGATTTTTATGTATTTAAAAATGCCAAATATGTGACACATAGGTAAACGTATTAATTTTGGTACATTATTTCCAGAAATAATGTACCTATGTAATTGTTCAAGAAAATTTTTTTTACAACACCCCCTGAAACTTTGTTCTTTCACGTTTCAGAGGTTCTAGAACAAGAATCTGCAATAAAAATTTTTTGTCCGTCCGCCGTACGCCGTACGCCGTACGCCGTACGCCGTACGCCGTCAGCAGCAAAACGCATAGAAGGAGTGGTCCGATTTCAAAAAAAAAAAAACGAGCGTTTAGCAAATTTTCCTATGACGTGCACCTCCTATAAGGGAATCCTCTGAATCAACTCTAGACTACTCAAAAACGATCAAATGTAAAAAAAGTCATGATCTCAAAAACAGTTTTTTTGGGTTTTCGACCCCTTAAAATTTTTTGATCGGATTCCCCTGACAATATGCCTCAAGTTGGAGCAAAACACAACTTTTAGGACCAACCGCACCAAAATCGGATCAGCGGTTCGATACGAAGTGGACGGACGAAATTTTGGCCAAAAATTTCGTCCAGCCACTTCGTATTGAAATACTGATCCGATTTTGACTAAATTAGTCTTGAAAGTTGTGGTTTGCTCCAACTTGAGGCATATTGTCCGGGCAATCCGATCGGAGAAGGTTAACGGGTCCAATTCGGCATAATTAGGGTATATTTTTGAAAAAACACAAAATCTCAATTTTGAAGGTGATGCCGTGGGTTTAGAATTTTTTGAGTATTTTTCCCGTGTTTCTCGCTTGATTTACCATAAGATAGGGTGGTTTTTCCGAAAAAATTCGAAAATTTGGTTTTTGAATCGGTTTGGCTTGAATTTCTTAATGCGATTTCTGCGTTTTCGCGTTTTTGGCAATTTGAGGGAGTCCTACTGAACCGATTTTGAATTTTTTGAGCTCGTTGGATTCCTTGAAGGTTTTTACACATTTTTCACTCCCTATAAGTCAAAATCGATTGGGGTTTAGTAATCAAAAACTGGTTTAAAGACTCATTTTTGACCTAAACAAAAAATATTTTTTTGACCCTTTAAAAAAAATGTTAAAATTCCAAAAAAATATTTTTGAGTAGGTTTTGGGCAGGTACATGACACAAAAAATTTGCAATTTTCTACAACTCTCCAGGACTAAGAAAAATGAAAAAAACCGATTTCAGCTGGAAAATCCAAGGTCCTAGCCTAGGAAAAATTTCAAAAAAATGATGGATTTGACTTCGGGGTTTTTTGGCGGGAATATTTAGATATTGACTATGAAACATGAAATTTGGCATTTTTTCGAGATTTTGGTCAACAGGGTCAATTTTGGGGGCAGTGACACTGCTGAAATTGCGGTTTTGCAGTTTTCTTGGGGTCACGGCACATGTTCCAATCGGTTCAAGGCGTGAGGAATACGAAATGGCGGCTGTAACATTCCCACCCTTGATCTTAGTAGGGTGGGGAAGTAGGGGACTTCCCCTACCCCTACCGGCTCTTTCGTCGTCTATTGGCTCAGATTTATTAGAAACTGAAAGTGTGAAGCTGGGATTGGACAGCTTATGTTAATGGGGCGGATCTTGATAACAGTTGTCACCTGTTAACGCGGTTAACAAAATGGCTGCCTTCTTGCCGCCAGGCCTCAGGAAATATTTCTTTGAAAGCAGCCGCCAGGTATTTTCTTTTTATACCTACCTATTTATTATCATTGTGAAAACGTACCTTTTCGGCATAATTGAATTCACGATTGACCATTACTCCACAAATGATATGATGATAAACCGACCTACTCCAACTATTTGAACTTTATTTTCTGAGGTACCCAGACAAATAATGTACCCATGTCACTAATCTACTTAGCAGCGTTTATTAAAAAATGTGGAAAACATGTAAGAAGGTTGAAATATTTTCAAAAAATATGTGGAAAATATGTGAAAAGGTTTAAATATTTTCAAAAAATGTTTAAGCTCAAACTGAAGTTCAAACTCGAACTGAAACTCGAAGTCAAACTCAAACTGACGTTCAAGCTCGAACTGAAACTTGAAGTCAAACTCAAACTGAAGTTCAAACTCGAACTGAAAGTCGAAGGTAAACTCAAACTGAAGTTCAAAATCGAACTGAAACTCGAAGTTAAACTCAAACTGAAACTCGAAGTCAAACTCAAATTGAAGTTCAAACTCGAACTGGAACTCGAAGTCAAACTCAAACTGAAATTCAAACTCGATCTGAAAGACGAAGGTAAACTCAAACTGAAGTTCAAAATCGAACTGAAACTCGAAGTTTAACTCAAACCGAAGTTTAAACTGAAAGTCGAGGGTAACTCAAACTGAAGTTCAAACTCGAAGTTGAACTCAAACTGACGTCCAAGCTCGAACTGAAAGTCGAAGTTAAACTCAAACTGAAGTTCAAACTCGAACTGAAAGTCGAAGGTAAACTCAAACTGAAGTTCAAAATCGAACTGAAACTCGAAGTTAAACTCAAACTGAAACTCGAAGTCAAACTCAAATTGAAGTTCAAACTCGAACTGGAACTCGAAGTCAAACTCAAACTGAAATTCAAACTCGATCTGAAAGACGAAGGTAAACTCAAACTGAAGTTCAAAATCGAACTGAAACTCGAAGTTTAACTCAAACCGAAGTTCAAACTGAAAGTCGAGGGTAACTCAAACTGAAGTTCAAACTCGAAGTTGAACTCAAACTGACGTCCAAGCTCGAACTGAAACTCGAAGTTAAACTCAAACTGAAGTTCAAACTCGAACTGAAAGTCGAAGGTAAACTCAAACTGAAGTTCAAAATCGAACTGAAACTCGAAGTTAAACTCAAACTGAAGTTCAAACTCGAAGTCAAACTCAAACTGAAATTCTAACTCGATCTGAAAGACGAAGGTAAACTCAAACTGAAGTTCAAAATCGAACTGAAACTCGAAGTTGAACTCAAACTGACGTCCAAGCTCGAACTGGAACTCGAAGTTGAAC
This sequence comes from Nesidiocoris tenuis, assembly GCA_036186465.1. Classification (NCBI taxonomy): domain Eukaryota; kingdom Metazoa; phylum Arthropoda; class Insecta; order Hemiptera; family Miridae; genus Nesidiocoris; species Nesidiocoris tenuis. Next base: position 991,233 of record AP028910.1, read on the forward strand.
TCAAACTGACGTCCAAGCTCGAACTGGAACTCGAAGTCAAACTCAAACTGACGTTCAAACGCGAACTGAAACTCGAAGTCAGTTAGGTAGGTTGGTAGTTAATGAAGATCCCATCAGTTTCCGTAGCGATTGCAAAATACCTCCGTTGTTGTCCCTGATTTTTGCGCCGGTTGGATTGAAAATTACGCTGTGGCTTTTCTGCACGATTTTACTCACGGACAGCAAATTTGCAGCTGATCCGGAGACATACAAACGCATCTTTCGTGAGGACAGTGCTCTGCTCGCGACCATTCGAAACGTGAAGTGGTCCAAGATCAGCTTGCAGTTGTTGGCATTAGTAATTCTAGCGTCCGTTTTGCTTTTTTGATTCAATCAGAAGATCTGCATTTCGGGTTAAATGAGTTGATGCTCCTGAATCCAGATACCAAGCACTATCGCGATCCATTTTATCCGACTATAGACATGCCAAGAACGCTTTGTTTCCTGAGCGGCTGGAGGGGTTGCCAAATTTTATGAAGACTAATTTTTGTCATTAAAAGAAGTATTTTTTACCCTTTAAAAAAAATTATATTCTAAAAATTTCCAAAAAGAAATTTTTTTTTGTACATTTTTCTATTTGTATACAAATTTTGACTCCTACAATAAGATGATAAACCTACCTACTCCTACTGTTTGAACTTCTGCGAACTTCTGTGAACTTGTCTGTGATACCCAGACAAATAATGTACCCATGTCACTAACCCACTCAGCAGCGTTTTTCATGTACCGACAACTTGACGTATTTCGATTTTAGGCGAGTTATAAAATTGGCAAGTGAGTTTTCTGATTTTGTTGGCCTAAACTGCCTCGAAAGTAGTCAAAATGTCATCAAATGTTGACAAAAATTTATGTAGGTATCACAATATGGAAGCATTCCGTGTTATCTACGCACCACTGGTTTTAAATTACCACAGACGGGCACTGTGATTCTGAATAAAAAAGTTTATAAGTAAGCAAAAGTTTTTCCTGAAGCTCCGTTCAGATTTACGATTTTAGGAACATTACAATACTTCCATTTACTCTGTGAATATGGAAGTAAAAATTCTTTAAAAAACCGCATCAGCTGTTTATCCTGGAGTTTGAATGAGGGTAATGTTCCATAACTGCCCAGAGAAACGGATTTGTTGACCTTCCTTCTCACCTAGCCCATGATGCTGGCTCAGTTCAATGGCGCAACAAAAGAACTGCTCAGACAAACGAGCATTCAAGTGCCCGTGGCCTTAGTAAGGGAAAATTAGGCTCAGACCTCGAACTGGCTCAAGGATACACGTGATTCTCTTCTTGGCAACACGATATCGCATGCCATTTTCGCCCTAATCCTTTCTAGCTGCTCAGTAAGTAGCTAGCTGTCCGGGGATTGGGTGAAAAAGGCAAATACGGATTATCCCTGCTAAAATGACTGACCTCAAAGATAATGATTATTGTTTATATAAAATACTTATCATCGAATTTAGGGCGAGTCATGATTTGTTATAGGCAACACTATCGTGAATTGATAAACCGGTCCCTTGTGTCAAGAGCCCAAGGAATTCTAATGTTTACAAGAATAAATTTCACCTGAACTTCTAATCCCATTTTTTTTATTTCCATATTTACAGAATTAATACTATTTCAATTTGGGTTGGGGTAGGTCAAATTGGTTGACAAATATTCTAATCGTTTTATATTACTGTACAAATAATGGGTCCTGGCCTTGATGATTGATTCGTCGGGGCAATTGTTTTTTTCGCACGGCCAAAAATTGGCACACATTGAGCATTCAAGATATTTATACTACCGGCTATAAACGACTAGTATTTGGCCGGGTCGATAATATTTATAACTACAACCGTACCTATCGACCATCAATTCTGCAAATTGATCCCCAGAAGTGATGAGATAATTACTTAGGTAGGTACATACCCACTGTTTGGTATGTATGCTTCAGAAACTATTATGTAGGATAGGATGTATAAGTATGAAACCTGTTTATAACTTGTGGAGCGCAGTTAAAGCTCAATACTTCCACATTTTGGTACGAAAATTGACGAAATTTGTTCACGTGTTGACCATTCCGGAGGCTGATGGATCAAAAATGTCGTCAAGCTATCGGAATATAAAACCAGTGGTGCGTAGATAACACACAATACTGCCATATTTTGAAACGTAAAATTAAGACACAATTTGATCATATTTTGAGGGTGTTTAGGTCAAAAATATCAAAAAATTCACCATTCAAATTTTGCAATTCGCCCAAAATAAAAATACGCTACATTATCGGAATATAAAAAATATCCACATATTCTGCAAGGTAAAACAAAGATTTTAAGACCAAGAACGCTCAAATTGTTTCATTTTTGTAGCGGGAAAAAATAAAATAGAAAACACTAAAAATGCAAGTATTTCGGAAGTACTGTGCGTTATCCAAATTTCGATTAAACAGGGTGTTAGGTCTTGCCGAGACAAACATTTCAGTTCAAGAAATTTAAAAAAAGGTTGATAATTGAGGGAGTTATGGTCATTTTTGTAAATGACCACAGTCGGACACGCAGAAACTTGTTCAGGAAGTGATTCTGAGTAAATGTGTATAAGAAAAAGTTTTTTCTGAAGCTCCGTTCCGATTCTCGATTTTGGGACGATTCCAATGCTTCCATTTGCTCTCTAAATATGGAAGTAAAAATACCTTTGTATTCTACGAGGTGAATCAAAGATTCTAAGACCAAGATCGTTCAAATCGGTTCTCTCTTGTGACCAGAAAAAAAGAAAACACTAAAAGCTCTAATGTATTGAAAGTACTGTAAAAATTCGAATCCTGGATAAACAGGGTGATAGGTCTTGTCGAGACGGACGTTCCAGTCTAAGAAATTTGAAAAAATGTTGAGGATTGAGAACGCTATGGCCATATTTGTAAATGACAACATACCGACACATTAACACTCGTTCAGGAAGTGCTTCTCAGTATAAGTGGACTATTTCAATATTTCGTAAATATGGAAGTAAAAATTAATGTCTGAACCTATAAATAGGTTTGTTCCCAGCAAAACAATTTATCGAACCTGAAAACCTTGGTAAAAAGGGCTCTTAGCAACAATCTATTTCAAATAGTACAGGGATAGTACCTTGGGTCAGATAAACTGTGATTTGGATGGAAAAAAATGGAATTTTTTCTATCCAAATCACAGTTTATCTGACTTCAAGGTACAATCTCTGTACTATTGAACAGTAGGTAGTACCGTGAAATGGGGTGAATAGGGTCACTTTTCAACTTTTGAGAGTTGTAACTTTTTATCCATAGTAGTTAGCGCTTTCGTTACAACGGCATTTCACAGTTCTTGGCTTCTATTTTTCATTAACTCATCGAAATTCATCGCGATTTTAACGTGGAAGGTAAAATTTAAAAAAAAGTAGCGTGACCCGATTGGTCTGACAGGTGGGGTGAATAGAATCGTACATAGATTTTGGAGGAAAATTCCATTCACCCGCCTGCAAGGACCAATAGGTTCATGAATATTCGAAAAAAAATTATATGAAAACGCTTCCTCACCACTTTCATCCTTTAAAAGTTGTTTAAATACCCTTTGTTTTCGGCATGAACAAGAAAAAGGACTTTTTAAACAAGGATTCATTAAACTCGTCGAATTTTTCAAACAAAATAGTAGTTCAAGGCACTTTTACCTAGTTTATATCACGTAAAAGTCACGTAAAGTTTATATCACGTATTTTGAATCTTACACTGAGTGCCTGTAATATCAAAGGAAGAAAGAAATTACAGAAATTAAAGGAATTAAAGAATTAAAGGAATTAAAGGAAGAAAGGAATTGAAAGAAATTACAGGCTTTGTTAATTTTCTTAGCTTAAGATTATTGCCTATAATATCAAAGGAACTACAAGTCTCGTAGGTAACATTCAGACAAAATTGAAAGGGTTAAAGGGGGTTGAAGGGGCTTTGTTAATTTTCTTAGCTTAAGATTAGAATTGAGACCATAGAATTGCAAAAATGGGTAGGAAATGACCTCACTAAAAACTATGCATGTAGGTACATTATACAGTCTTGAGAATATTATGAATACAGGGCAAAATTATTCCAAATGGGTCGCGTCGACTGAAAAGAAATGGTGACCTCTAAAAATTTTTCTCACTTTTAACACCCTCTCTTCACAAGTCGGAGAAACGACACAACGGTCCTCGACGTCTGGGAAAACGAAAAACTCCTCTTTTTTTCCTTTCTTCTTCCGAAGACAATTGATCTGTAGAAATCCAGAGTCAGACTTCGACACAACTTGACCGATGAACCTCCTTACTCTCTTGTTCTTATCAAATTCGACGATTAAAAACCCTCCGATGCTGAAGTGACCCGATTCACCCCGTTTCTAAAACCAAACGGCACGAGGATTAGAAAAACTTTCACATGAACGGAACAAATGCAGATAATTTGATGAAATTTTCAGAGAAACTTACCAAGATGTGTGCAGACGTAAGAAAACCTTCGCCGGCTCAATGGCGTTGTCACACTTGTCAGAGCAATCAAAGTTTTCCCGCGGTAGGAAAGCAGCTGATTTCTGCTCCAATGTTGCCAATCTGATGAAGAAGTCAGTGTTGCCAACATAGTTGCAACGGGTCACTGAGACAAAACTACGTCGATTGCTCAATCGATTCCTGTTTGAATCAACCTCCTATCTGTATTCAATGGCGTGTGGTGTGCGTTTGAACATTTTCCCAAAAATTGACCCTATTCACCCCAGCAACCCTATATTACATTTTTGAAGTTGTTTGTTGCCAAGAGCCCCTTTTGTTTCAAAGGTCAATCAAGAGGTCAATCAAGGTGGTTCAAGAGGTTTTCGGGGTCAATAACTTTTTTTATGCTGGGAACAAACCTCATGTATGCATACTATGTTCCCTATCGACGGTGTCAGAGCAACACATCGTCGTTTTTGCCAAAAATGAGTTATGCATGGAAAGCTCTCTCTCCAGCACGGATTCAATAAAATTTATCCATCGCCATCCCAATAGGATGTGCGCAATTCACGTAATAGATAACAACCTGTATCGTCATTGTGTCGGTAACGAGCTGTACTTGCAGCTATTTGGCATCGTTTACCGTTTCAGACGAGGTGGCCTCGCATGGGCTCCAAACTTTACCGCAAATGCGATTTTTACTTCCATATTTACGGAGTAAATGGAAGTATTGTGATCGTCCTAAAATGGAGAATCGGAACGGAGCTTCAGAAAAAACTTTTTCTTATACACATTTACTCAGAATCACTTCCCGAACAAGTGTCTGTGTGTCCGTGTGTCAGTCTGTCCGTCTGTCCGTCTGTCCGTCTGTGGTCATTTACAAAAATGGCCATAACTCCCTCATTTCTCAACCTTTTTTCAAATTTCTTGAACTGAAATGTTTGTCTCGGCAAGACCTAACACCCTGTTTAATCGGAATTTGGATAACGCACAGTACTTCCGATATATTTGCATTTTTAGTGTTTTCTGTTTTATTGTTTTCCGGCCGCAAAAATGGACCGATTTGAGCGTTCTTGGTCTCAAAATCTTCGTTTTACCTTGCAGAATATGTGGATATTTTTTACATTCCGAAAATGTAGCGTTTTTTTCATTTTGGGCGAATTTTAAAATTTTAATAGTGAATTTTTCGATATTTTCGGCCTAAACACCCTTAAAAGCAGTAAAAATATGATCAAATTGTGTCACAATTTTACGTTTCAAAATATGGAAGTATTGTGTGTTATCTACGCACCACTGGTTATTAGACTGTTTTTATCGTATTTTTCAAAGTTTTTTCCATCCTTGACAACCAGGGTTTTGGCTTTCCTGAAAAGTGACCAAAATGACGATAGAGGGTGTTGCTCTGACACCGACGCTATACTTCGTGTAATAGTATTACACTGATGACTATGTCCCTTAGACAAAATGTTATACCATGGATTTGGATCTATTTGTTTTGCTTACACCGAACCGACTCGACGAGCAAATGATGCTTCCGAACGGGATTTGCAACGGCAAGCTCATTAAATGAGCTGACATTTTCAGTACCTACCTACCTGTCTATGATTTATTATTAGTATGTTATACTCATTTCAATATCCATTAGTATTCAATCGTCGGAGCAAATGTTCCGAAATCGCTTCTAGAACAGCGCTTTGTTCACGGCATAATAATGGATCATAATAACGCAGCAACGAGTGACGGGCCAGCTAGTATCTCATAAATATCAAATTTTTTACAACTCCTCCCATTTTTACTTCCATATTTACGAAATAAATTGAAGTAGGTACCTACCTACTGCAATCGTCATAAAATCGAAAATCCGATTGGAGCTTCTGAAAAGATTTTCACTCATACACTTTTACTCAGAATCACTTCCTGAACAAGTGTCCATGTGTCCATCTGTGGTCAGTTACATAAATGGCCATATCTCCCTCAATTCTTAACCTATTTTCAAAATTCTTGACTTGGAATGTTTGTCTCAGTAAAACCTATCACCCTGCCTAACCGGAATTCAGATTACTCACACTACTTCCGATATATTGGCGCTTTTAGTGTTTTCTATTTTATTTTCCCCTGGCCATAAAAATGAACCGATTTGAGCGTTCTTGGTCTTAAAATCTTTGTCTTGAATTGCAAAATACGTGGATATTTTTTATATTCTGACAACTTGACGTATTTCGTTTTTAGGCCAGTTATAAAATTGGCACAGTGAGTTTCTTCATAATATGAAGAAAGGATATTATCCTTGATCAAAACATCGTCCGAAGCAGACAAGATATAATTCAAATTGTATAAATAATTTGCGCATTAATTAACCAGCCTATGAGGTGTAGTACGAGTCGTATCTAGCCAGGGGTTGAATAAGGTCACTTCACAACTTTCCTTCGAATCATGTGCATCGTGAGGTTGGTCTTTGACGGCTTGGGAATTTATAACTATTTTTTACCTACCAGCATTTTTGCCATGCACATAAGAGAAAGAAGGAGATTGAGTCAGAAAAAACCTGGAACAAAAATTCAACCCTGACTGGGCATTGAATCCGTCATCTCCAGATTTCTACTCTGACGCCTCAACTACTCGACCCCTGGTAAGCTAGGGAGCGGAACAATGAACTAGGAATTGCGGTGGACTTCTGTTTATAGTTATAGATACCTAAATATAAAAATCGCTAGACTGGGTAAACCCTCCGGTTAGTTGAGTCATCCATCGAAAACACATGACAGACTCGTCGGTTGAATTACTCACAACTCCACCCGCCTCATGGCCGTGTCTCTTTCGGCAGCGGTGCACTGACATTTCTAATGAATACAACAAACAGACCGCCTATTTGTTATGTAGCCTTGCTCAAACTGATAACGAAGGGAATATTATTATCAAAAATGTCATTCCATGTAAAAACTACGGCCGAGAGGAACGCATCACCATTTGCGTAACGTGTACCAGTCGCGTTCAAGTTATTGGCGAGACAGAAGAACCCGTAGGTAACCACCTACTTACGCGTGTGACGGTTGATTATTGGTGAATACTAGAAAAAGGACCATTTTCTAACGCAATGACGATGATTGTACGCAGTAGTTTGAGAAGAATCGGTTTCTCCTTGAATTGGACTTGGAATGGAATTTCTCACGTTAGCGCCACCATGTGAGTAAACAATAAACCAGCGGTGCGTAGAAAACACACAATACTTCGATATTTTGAAACGTAAAAGTGTGACACAATTTGATCATATTATGACTGCTTATAAGGGTGTTTGGGTCAAAAAAATCAAAAAACTCACTATGCAAATCTTAAAACTTGCCTAAAATAAAGTACGCGAAGTTATCGGAATATAAAAAATATTTACATATTTTGCAAGGTAAAACAAAGAGTTTAAGACCAAGAACGCTCAAATCGGTTCATTTTTGTGGCCGGAAAAAATAAAATAGAAAACACTAGAAATGCTAATCGGTATATAGGAAGCACTGTGAGTTATTCAAATCCCGATTCAACAGGATGTTAGGTCTTGCCGAGTCAAACATTTCAGTTCAAGAAATTTGAAAAAAGGTTGAGGATTAAGGAAGTTATTGCCATTTTTACTTCCAAATTTTTGTAAATGACCACAGACGGAGTACACACACGGTTAACACACGGAGTAAACGTTTTTTCTGAAGCTCCGTTCCGACTCCCGATTTTCGGACGATTGCATTACTCCCATTTACTCTGTAAATGTGAAAGTAAAAATGCTGCTAATAACATGTACCTACCTACTATATTTCTGTGTATCCGAAGAACTCAGCAAATTCTGCACAATGGTTCATTTTTCGATTGCAAAGACCAACCTTATGATATCATGTATCATATACTTCTATATATAATATATACTTCTGAAAGGCTGAGAAGAAACAACTTTATTGCCTTGACAAAAACAAGAAAGCGGTCTGCCCATAACTTTGGGATGCCTTTTGAGACACAGAATACCGTTCAATGTCCTGGGTACATGGTCTTCTTTTATTGATGGTCTTAGTTATTCCAGTTTTTTAGCATAAATTAATATTTTAGATGGTGATTTAGGAAAAAAAATTTTTAACCCAGCAAAAAAGCTACATCATCAGTTTGCTTGGTAGATACCTACCTACCTATCTTGATATTTACCAGTCTGATTAACGCAGCACATCGTGTAATTTTGTTATAATATAATATATCGAATATTACTCGCTATTAAATCTATTCTTTACTCCCTACATAATTAACAGAAGAATTATGAATTCTGTGGATAATGAAATTAACCAGTGGTGCATAGATACCTAACACGCAATACTACCATATTTTGAAACGCAAAAGTGTGACACAAATTGATAATAATATGGGACAATGAGACTTCAATGATACTGTATCCTGTATGTACCTGCTCAATATTGTTGAACTTGTAACAAGTTCAAAGTCTTTACAATATAGCGTCAGTGTTATTGGCATTTTGTCAGTTGCATATGTGCTCTCGCGGAATCGACTTAGTTGTGCCCTCTGGCTACTGTTATGCGTAAGAAACCTGCTCTTGTTATCGTGCTGTAACAGTCATTTCTTAATATTTTTCAGTATGGCTATCAAACATGATTCAAGTGCATACATCATTGAACAAAATATGACTCCTTCCCTGTTTTGCTTTTCGAACTCAGGAATGTCTAAAGATATGGGAATTCGTAACTCCAATATCTGAGCAGTTTGATGGACGTACGTCTACATTCCTTTCCTTGGTACAAATATACATTCTGTTGGGGAATGTCGTGTACCTTAGGCCGGTTTTAGCCGTAGGGCAGTTCCAGTTTCACACCCATGCAAAGTCACTGAGATCTTGCGACCACCATGGACCTTATCTCAGCAGAAATTAGCTCAAGTACCAACCTGATGCTGTTATCACTGCCTGTGATAAGGTTGGTTGAATTTTCGGCAGTACTCTGATGTAACTTTTAGGTCGACGGGGGTCCTGTGTGGTCAACCGGTCCAAGGCGCTATCTGTTATTATCGGTCTTCAGCTAAGGACTTGGGGGTTCGAATCCACAGCTCAGCCATGGAGTATTGACCCTTGCAGGTAGGTACATCTTTCCAGAATAATCTTCCCAGAAAAATTCCTTTTTTTAAGTTTTGGGCCAACCGAAATTTTGTAAGCGGCTGCAGTGCTCGTCCTGAATAGTAACCCCTTGATACCTAATAGTAAGCTTCCCAATAGTAGGTAAACATTTCCCTAAGTAAGAAATTGAAAATTCGTCTACGTCGTGTTTGAACCTCCAGTCATACTTACAAAACAGCTTTTAAGGTTAGGTCGACTTTGTCTTTCCTAAGTGTTGCCATATATTCGTGGTAATGTTTTATTCTCATCTTAGGGATGTTCAAATGTTCAAAAGCCAACAAGGGGTCGGCCCACAGAAAACTTTGCACTTGAGGCCCAAATCTCTCATGGGAAATTTTCTCCAGATTCCAATAAGTAATTTGGTGGAATTTAATTTCAATTTATATTCCGCCATGTAGTTGTACTTGAACTGTCAAGTTTCTATCCAGCTGACTGTTTTCTTCAGTGATCAAGGAAACTGCTGCAGTGAGGGTTATACTCTTTTTTTCAGATAGGTATTCCTCCGAATTTTCGTAGCCAAATAGTTGTTCGTACGTATTCCATTGAAACCTTGAAGGGCAAAAAATTGCTCAAAGTGTATTTATGCGGATTTGAAAAAAAAAAATGGTCTGAGATACAACACCTTCCTCTACCTAACAGGGAAGGAAATTCTACGTTTACACGTTGGTGAAGAATAGTTGATCATATTTTTCATCGTTTCATAGGTTCCAATGATTGAATAGTTTTTTCATTTTTTGTTCCAGCATTCAAGAACTTGATAACGGCTTTTTTGAAAGATTTGGAGACCTGCTCAAAGATCACAACGAACATGAGATTGCAAAGGATCACGCTGAGGATGTGGGCAACGCTCGCCCTGCCGATGCTGAAGAGGAACCTGTGGAAATCGAGGGCGAAGGAACTCGCGAAATTATCTCAGATGTCGTCGGTCTGAATGTGAGTGCTACAAAATCTTGACAAGTTGAACGATGTAACGTGTAGGTATCCCAAAGTTGGGAAATCGATAAGTAACCGGAGGTTCCTTTAAAACGCCCAAATCTTGAAAAACGCCCAGTAAAGGTACACAGATTCAAATGCCGCTCAACAGGCGTAATATGAAAAATGAACCAAAATCTATTGAAAAAATTACTACTTAGTAACAGCTTATTTTGAACAAATTTTACCCCTTATTGAAATAAACTTGTTGAAACAAGCTATTAAAAATCCTACTTAATGGATAAGCATCAGATTACCTACCTATTGAAAATTGTCTCTGAGCCTCTTTTACAGCGATAGGCATGGTGAGCGTGAGAATAAAAATTTCTTTTTCCGTTCCACTTTCGAACTGATTGATCATTCCCAGCCTTTGCAACTTCTCCAGACAGACCTGAATTTGATTTCCGCATAAATTGCGATGTAGAGAAAAAAGAGCTGATTTAAAGCCAAAAGCTCTCCCCTGAAGCGTCTTATTTCCCATTTCCTAAAAATAAGAAGACGAAATCCAAGCGCCACATAACACGGTTCTCTAGAACATACGAAACTTCTAAAAAAAGAATCGACAGAAAAAGAGAATGGTCTGGTTTGTTAACCTATGTAGGTCGGTCTTGGGATGCAAATGGGATGCGCTAAAACCGACACCAATGCCTAAAATAAATGGCTGCCTCCCCTTGACCCCCCGTTCTAAAAAAAATCATTCACTTCTGCAGTTCAACATAAAAAGGAATGGGCTAACTCAATTAGGTTTCACTACGGCGTAAGTCAGGTCTACCTTAACTGATGATGGCATTATACCCTCATATTATTTTCCCTGCAATCCTGGGAAATTTGATTTTCCTCATGGGATAGTGAGATAACTGTTTTTCCATTCTGTTGTGTTCTACACACAAAATTTGAGGGTTTTGAAATGCCAGTCTTGACTTGCTTTCAGTAACTCAGTATAGCATGGTTTGGATATTTTTCTCATCATCATCAAATTTAGTCCAAATTTCATTAATTTGGTCGAAAATTGTACGCTACAAAATATCGAAGGATTGTGTGTTACCTCTGCATTCCACTGTTTAGTACGTCGAACGGTTGAAAATAGCTGCCCAAATTTTGGTTAACATTGAAAATTTTGTACCAAAATCATGGGCCACACACAAAATAGAGTGGAGATCATTACGAATTACCATGTCTAGGAATTACTTTGACTAATCCAAGTTCCAGCTGAGCAGGGTTGTACTGCTGTCCTGAAGAAAAACGCTGCGAATTCTTAGGTACACAATTCCATTATTCGATGCGTATTCGGTCTCAGATTCGTCAGAGAAAGAATGTGGGATGTATTGTGTGCAGAGATGGGCATATTCGTATTCCGTGAATACGAATACGAATATATTCACTTGATCCGTATTAGTGAATACGAATATATTCTTATTCACGGTCTGCGAATACGAATATATTCACTTAAGTTGTATAAGGTGAATACGAATACGAATACGTTTGTATTCACGAAAATTACTGTGAATACGTTTGTATTCACAGTAACCCCCGTGAATACAAACGTATTCACAGTAATTTTCGTGAATACAAACGTATTCGTATTCACCTTATACAGCTTAAGTGAATATATTCGTATTCGCAGACCGTGAATACGAATATATTCGTATTCACTAATACGGATCAAGTGAATATATTCTTATTCGTATTCACGGAATACGAATATGCCCATCTCTGATTGTGTGTTGTCTACGCAACGCTGGTTTCAGTGGTGGTTGGCTATTTTTTTTTGTAACTTTACGTATTTTGATGCTTCTAGCATCCAATGTAATCAATAAAAAGTAATCGATTTGCATATAAAATTTACGTACCAAAAGATGGAAGTATTCTGTGTTCTGTACTCAAAACAGGTTTGCTGTTTTGTTTCTAAATTCACTGAATCAATAAACGGCGTTTTCGTCTCATTATTGTCCACTCTGAGGGTAGCCGATTCCTGCAGAGGCCCAGTCGGGAGAAAGTGCTTGGAAGAATAAAAATCATGAGAATGAGGTGGACTACCGCTCTATCCCTCATCTCCACACTTCACAGTCAACCAATTATTATGCACGGCTGTATTTTCGTTTTTTGCGCTGTAACGTTAATAATCTGCCCCTGAACCGGTTGAAGGTATTGCTAGGTTGTCTTACATAGGAGCTTTCAATACGGCGTTAGCATTTCAAGATTTGACATAGCTGCGTTTCCAATGGCGGCTTTAAATCGAAAAATCTTGGCACAGGAGCCCGTCCGATGAGCGCATGTCTACCGATCTTCTCCCTCAGCTGCTCTGAGAGGCGGGAAATTTTGGCCTAGTCTTGAACTGGGACCAGAGGAAAAAGGGACGCTTTTTACAATCCAATTTGCCAAACCGGGAGCTATCAATGAGCCCATGGGTGTGCGTGTGTGCTACTGGATGCATCGTTGAGTGTCGGTAACCGTAGACCAAAAAAAGAAAAATGGTATCGAGGTACGCGAATGATAATCGCAATGAGGTGTGGTTGTGATGTTTGATGGTTAGGCTGACTGGCCTTGACGTTGTAATTGTTTCTTTGGTGGCGAAAAATGGAAAAACGCCGTTCGCTCGGTCACCTTCCAAAGTTTCGCGGCATCAAAAAAGATGAACTGCAGCGACAAACAACTCTACTGCTACAGACAATGACAGTAGGTACAGGACGACAAATCAATTCTTTTTTTTTGTTCTAGTCCAACTCCCTGAACAGAAATATTGGAAACCAAATAATTTCGATCAATCATTATTTAAATTCTATCATTTATTGATTGAACAGACATTTTATTTAAAATAAATGGGAGTTTGTCGATACCTAGTACGAACCATTGGTGGTTCAGTACAAAAGTTTGTTCGTATCTGGGTGATTCTCAAACTACGGGCAACTTTAGCCTAGGCAACTTTTCAAAACTCAACCTAGCAGGAAAATATTACTAAACCCGCTAGTAATTTCTGGATTGCCTTTGATTGAGAAGAGATACCATGAAACGCTTAATCGCTGTTTTTCAGCCGTCTCAGAAATAAAATTTTCAATTTATTGCTCAACGGGATTACATTACTGACACGGGAATTACTCAAGGTGGTCCTCATAAAGCTTATAACCGCTCCCACAGTAGTTACCCTGACGAGATCTCTACAAATCTGTTTTATGATGGTATTACGACCCAAATAACTTTGAACAGGTAAACGAGAGAACATGTAAGTACGCAACAAGTCCGGGAGCCCGCAATAATTTTTGATCCTCATCAAAGTCGTGAGGTTTACCAGCAACCTCGTAAAACCAGTGGTGCGTAGATAGCATAAATACTTTCATATATTGATGCGTAAATTTTCAGACCAAAGCAGTTTGATTTTTACTACTTTCGTGGCTAAAGTGATCAGAAATGTCAAAAAACACATTATGAAAATTTTAAAGCCCGCCTAAAATCAATATACTTTCAGTTACCGGTATAATATACTATTATCATTATTATATTATTGTATACTATTATCATTATTATATTATTATTATATTATACTTTATATTATAAAGATTATCCGCGTATTCTGCAAGGTAAAAAAAAGATTTTAAGACCAAGAAAGCTCAAATTGATTCATTTTTGTGGCCATAAAGACAAAAAATAGAAAAAACTCGAACTAATATATCGGAACTACTGTGAGCAATTCAAATCCGGTTAAGCAGGGTGATAGGTCTTGCCGAGACGAACATTTCAGTTTAAGAAATATAAAAAAAAGTGAAGAATTGAGGGAGCTATGGTCATCTCTGTAAATGACCATTGACGGACAGGCTGACACGCAGACACTTGTTCAGGAAGTGATTCTGAGTGAAAGTGTATTTGTAAAAGTTTTTTTTTCTGAAGCTCCGTTCCAATTATCGATTTTGGGACGATTACAATACTTCCATTAACACTGTAAATTTACATATTTATATGGAAGTAAAAATTCTCTTCATCTGCCGTATTCAGAAGTGAGGTATAACATTCCAGAGAGCTGGCGAGAAACCTTGAAATCAGGACGTCGAAAATTGCGTTTGTTGTTTATCCTAAGTTTGTTGTTAGTACCTTGGTAGCTGCGATCGTCTCCATTCTATGCGGGTTTTATGGGAACGGCATGGTTTTTTTTAATCTACCAAAAATGTGCTAAATTTCTATTGGCACACCGAACGGCTCCTATGCAAAGAAACTACTGAGAATGCAGCCGTCAAACGTCTTAAAGTATTGCAAGAAGGAATTAAAACTACTTCCTGTACTCAAGTACTTCCTGTACTTCCCGAGTTCAAATTTTAAAAAATGGGTAATCAAAATACGAATAAGTTTTTCAATTACCGACGATGACCAATAAAATAATAAAGTAGGAAGTAGTATAACAGTTTAGAGTCCATAACTTGTTGGCCCCAGAGCGAGCCACAAAATGAAAGAGTAAATCGTCTTCTCTACGATTCCTGCAGAGAAAGATTGAGAAGAAAAAGACATTTTTTGAATCCCTGAACTGTTGGACTGGTTCATCAACTATGGATGCTGCATGAAATTTTTGAGGTTTTAAATCCCTGCTAACCATACTTGAGATTACAAAACGTTCCAAACTATAACTTACTTATTACTTTGTGTAATTTACATGGCAAAAATGTAATTAACGTGGAGTAAGTTCTGGCAAATATTCCACGGGAATTGCACTCTGTTATGACACAGGAATTACCTACATCCACCTCTTTGGATTAAAATAACCGGATTCAAATGAACCCTGCAAAAAAACCTACAAATAACCTGTACAATCTCTGACGAAGGGGTTTTACCCTTTTAATAGCGATTTCAAGTAAAATTGTGGAAGTTATCACGGGAATTACAAGTGAAGATTACCCTTCCTGAAATCTACATTCTCCTTCGAATGCTGTTTTCTGACTTATGGTGGGAGGTCAGGCACCGGTTGTATATGTACGAACAGGGTTTCCACTTGCTTGGTGTCTTACAACCGGTTCAAAATATCTTCTTTTTTTTCAAGCGAAATTTTCCCATCTCATTT
The DNA here is from genome assembly GCA_036186465.1 of Nesidiocoris tenuis. NCBI lineage: Eukaryota > Metazoa > Arthropoda > Insecta > Hemiptera > Miridae > Nesidiocoris > Nesidiocoris tenuis. The sequence goes on from AP028910.1 coordinate 1,006,865, forward strand.
GTCTGTTCAGAATTACATCTTCACTCAGGGACAAACTTTGTCCCGCCCTCCAATATCTCGTATAATCGAAAAACGGGGAATTTCTTTTGGTTTCTCAGGGGTACACTTATCTACTTCAACACTCTGTACCTCCCATCGTCAAATGTTGGCATGAGGATGTCAAAGGATAGTTTTACAACTGCAAAATTGTGTTCTGGGACACCCACGGTATTGCACGGTATATTGCTACTTTTCATGAATAAAAATTGCATATGAATTAGAATATACCCCTATTCCATTATCTATCCTTGTAGATGGGAGTTGCCTTTTCTGATTCAGACCAAAAATTTGGTGATAGGACGCTTCAGGTGCCAGGAATTTAGCTCGGACATGATTATTGCCCGTAGGTAGTTTGAGAATCACCCATACAAGCAATTTTCCAGCCCCTCGCTTCCATTTTTACGAATTCACCGAGTAAAGTGTTGAAGATTTTGAGAGGATGATAAATCTGATCAATGATACAGAATTTTTATTATTTTTTTACGGGCCACAGGCACCATAAGAAACCCGTTCTTCAGAAAACAAGCAGGGCATAGTTAACAGACGATATCAGCTTCATAAAATTCTGGGTCTAACTGGCTATACATATTTCAACTAACCGCAATAAGAAAATATCCACGTATTTATCAAGTTGAACCACAATTTCACGGTTCATTAATGTGCAAAGTAAAAAAAAAATAAAAGAAGCTGAAAGTGCCTATTCCTCGGAAGTACTGGAGGGGGTTACTCAAGTTTACTAATCGTAAGGTTTTTCGTCGCTTTTGGTTTATAATTCAATAATAAACCATTGGTTTCTTTCCATATTCCATATTTTGATGCGTACATTTTTGAACCAAAATTTGGTTCAATTGAGTTTAAAAATTCAAGTGTTTTTATTTTTAATTTGGATGCTACAAACATTGATCAAAAACAAACTATGCAAATTTTTAAACCCGCCTAATATTTTACGTTTAGGTTTGCGTTTCGAAGGGTGTTGAATCTGCAATCAAAAAAATATTCGCCTTGGAAACTTTTTCTCCCCACCGGCTAGAGTTTTTTTGTTGGATTTTCCAGAAAAAAAGTCAGCTAGTAAAGTTTTTTTCAGATATCTCATCAAATGAATGTCAAAGCATCATTGTGAAAATTTGAGGTTTGAATGCACTGTTAATTTGATAAAGGAGTACCATCGAATGTAAGGAATTTCAACCGAGCCATTACCTATTGTAAATAAAGACTAGTTTTCATACATGGGTAGTGAGTAAAAATTAAACCTTGAACACAATACACATCGCATAAGGGAAGCAAACCACGTGAATCATAAACCAGAGCATAAGAATCTGAAGCGTTTTTAATTCCATATTTACAGAGTCAATGGAAGTAGGTACCTATTGTAATCGTCCTAAAATCGAGGATTGGAACGGAGCTTCAGAAAAAACTTTAATTTAAACACATTTACTCAGAATCACTTCCTGAACTAGTGTCTGTGTGTCCGTCTGTGGTCATTTACAAAAATGGCCATAGCTCCTCAATTCTCAACCTTTTTTTCAAATTTCTTGAACGAATGAATGTTTGTCTCGGCAAGACCCAACACCCTGTTTAATCGGAATTTGAATAACTCACAGTACCTACATACTTCCGATTTATTTGCATTTTTGGTGTTCTCTATTTCATTTTTTTCCGGCGACAAGAATGAACTGATTTGAGCGTCCTTGGTCTTAAAATCTTTGTTTTACCTTGCAAAATATGTGGGTATTTTTTATATTCCGAAAACTTGACATTTTTTGATTTTTTGATGCAAATTTTTAATTTTGGATAGTGAGTTTTTTGATATTTTTGACTTAAACACCCTTAAAAGTAGTCAAAACACGAAAAATATCCATAAATTGCGTGTTTTTCCACGAAACTAACAGCAAACATAACGATTTCGTATTTTTTTCGCTTTAACAAAAGTCAAAATCTTACGTAAGATTTGGGGGGGGAGGGGGGTTTGAAAAATCTTAATTAATCCTTACATGGGGGGAGGGGGGTCAAAAAATCCGAAAAATGTCCTTACGTAATTATTGAACGGCCCCTAGGAATTGAGGGGCCACAGACGGGTACACAGACACTTGTTTGTGTAGTGATTCTGAGATAATGTATAAGTGAAAGTTTTTTCTGGAGCTCTGATCCGATTCCCGATTTCAAGACGATTACAATACTTCCATTTACTTCGTCGTAAATATGGAAGCAAAAACGTAAACCTAAATATGGAAGCAAAAACGTAAGCCCAAACGTAAAGTCGAACTGAAACTTGGATGGAAACAAACTAAAAACCCAAACTGTCACTCAAAATCACGCTCAAACTCATAATGAAACTCAAACTTGAACTGGAACTCAAATTGCGCTCAAACTCCATTGGAACTCAAACGCAAAGTTGGTCTCAGTCGAAATTATACTGGAATTGAAACTCAAACTCATAATCACACAGAAACTTAAGTACTCTGTTCAGTCAAGCTCAAAGTCAAACCTGAGCTCAAACTTAAACTCAAGCTCAAACTTGCGCAAGGTCAAATTTGAACTCAAACTTTAACTCAAACCAAAACTGGAACTGAAACTCAAACTTGAATTTAAATTGAAACTCAAACGTAAAGCCAATAAAACTTAAAAGCTGGAACTAGAATTGAAACTCATAACCGAACTGCAACTAAAAGGTTAAACTCAAACTTACACTGAAACTCATAACCAAACTGTTACTCATCTGCAACTAGACCGAAACTCAAACCTAAACTTGAACTCGAACTGTTGTTCCAGTTAGAAACTCAAATTGAGGGAATGGAAGTTGTCAGTTCCACGAAAGTTTACAAGTTTGTAAACCGGTTTCGGCGGTCAAGCCATCGTCAGTACAAAACCAACACTGAACACCACGACCACGACAACCACCTTATATAGACAAGGGGTGAAGTGAAAGCAGCAAGTGAAAGGCCAAGAGAGAAAAGGATTCTCTATTGGACCTAACAAGTTTCCCATCAACTGCTCGACGTGCAGAAGAGTATGAATCAAATCATTTGGGAAGAAGTTGTCGAACCCCATAATTCGAATTAGAAACTCAAATTGAGGGAATGGAAGTTGTCAGTTCCACGAAAGTTTACGAGTTTGTAAACCGGTTTCGGCGGTCAAGCCATCGTCTCAAAAAGAAACTCAAAACTTTTCTAATTCGAATTATGGGGTTCGACAACTTCTTCCCAAATGATTTGATTCATACTCTTCTGCACGTCGAGCAGTTGATGGGAAACTTGTTAGGTCCAATAGAGAATCCCTTTCTCTCTTGGCCTTTCACTTGCTGCTTTCACTTCACCCCTTGTCTATATAAGGTGGTTGTCGTGGTCGTGGTGTTCAGTGTTGGTTTTGTACTGACGATGGCTTGACCGCCGAAACCGGTTTACAAACTCGTAAACTTTCGTGGAACTGACAACTTCCATTCCCTCAATTTGAGTTTCTAATTCGAATTATGGGGTTCCACAACTTCTTCCCAAATGATTTGATTCATGTTGTTCCAGTTTCTGCTTGAGTTCAAGTTTGACTTTCAGTTTGAATTTACGTTTTAGTTTCCGTTTACTTTTGAGTTTGGGTTTCAGTTTCAGTTTCAGTTTGAGTTATAGTTTGAGCTTGAGTTGCAGTTAAGTTTCTATTCATTTCAAGTTCATGTTCGGGTTCACGTTTGGGCTACATTTGCAGTTTGAGTTCCAGATAAGTTAAGTCTAATTTTTACTACCATATTTACATAGTAAATGGAAGCATTTGCAATCGTCCGTTAATCGGCAATCAATCGGAACGAAGCTTAAGAAAAAACGTACTTTTTTGTAAAAAGTACGTAGGTACACTTACTCAAAATCACTTCCTGAACAAGCGTCTGTGTACACAAGCGTTGCGTGTGGAAGTACAAATGGCCATAGCTCCCTCTATTCTTAACCTTTTTTCAAACTTCTTGAAGTTTGTCTTCAAGTTTGTCTGTCAAACTTCTTCGGATGTTTGTCTGAGTAAATTTCCACAGTATTTCCAATATTATTATAGTAGTAATTAGTTAATTAAGTAATTAATAGTTAATATAGTAGTAATTAGCACATTAGCGCATTTAGTGTTTTCCCCCTGGCCACAAAATTAATCGATTTGAGTGTTCTTGGTCTTAAAATCTTTTTTTTTTTGCCTTGCAGATCAGAAGGACATTTTTTATATGCCGGTAACTGGACGTATTTTGATTTTAGGCGGGGTTTTACAATTTGCATAGTGTTTTCATAGCTGTGAGAATTGCTCCTTCTATTCTTATCCTTCTTCAAATTTCTTGAGCTGGAATGTTTGTCCTAGTAAGATCTATCACCGTGTTAAACCGGAATTCGAATTACTCACTGTACTTCCGATATATTAGCACGTTTAGTGTTATGTATTTTTTTTTCCTGGCCACAAAAATTAACCGACTTGAGCGTTCTTGGTCTTAAAATGTCTCTTATCTATTTAAAATGCGTGAATATTTTTTATATTAAGGTAACTTGGCATATTCTGATTTTAGGAGAATTTGCATAGTGAGTTTTTTGATATTTCAGACCTACATAGCCTCCAGTGTAGTCAAAGAGTAACCAATTCGTGTCAAAAAGTTATGTATCAATATATGGAAGATTTATGTGTTATCTACGCACACTGGTTCTGGGGGTTCGTTAGTTTTCATCCCAGAGTTACTTGATGCAAAAATTACACACAAAATAGGTCCAAGTAGGTATCATGAATTAGTTTGAATCTTTTATGTTTCCAATCATAGAAATGCTGTGTTCTTTTACCCTCTATTGTAATATATATGACTTTTGTATCTAATGCTGCCAAAAGAAGAAAGTGGAGAGCAAAAAGAAACCCCGCGTTGCGCTGTCGGAAGTAAGTTAAACGATTGATGGAAATGGGATAGTGCCCACACTTTCCATTTCCACATTTATGTATTAATACTTCCTTTGAAGATGGAAATATCGACCCACAAGTTGATTTAGTGGTCAGCTGACTGGGGTTAGGGTCAACCGGAAACAGACCCCTGTTTTGATTATTTATAATCATCCTCAGGGCTTAGGTGTAAACAGCACCTAATTTTTGTTTGTTTGAATATTCTGATATCTAAGAAATGTTGGCCTACCAAATTTGTTTATCAAGTCCAGTCTTCTAAAAATGTTTGATTAGTTTTTATAATTATTTTGCTGCCGATCATAGGTTTTAACTGTTTCAAGATCCAGGTGCTTATCTAATAAATATCTCTTCATCATTTGACAGTAGTTCATGGTTCGTCTGGGTATTCGCGAATGACTACTGGTGAACCTTTTTCTCAAAGGCCCAACTCTGCTGTTGAAACCCTACTCCAATGACAAGGCCTTGGTCCAGCCTCCAAATTACCTAGTCCAAATATAATAAAATTGTCTCAAAAATTTACGTATCAGAATATGAAAATATTGTGTTATCTATGCATATCTGGTTTTTATATGGCTTTCTCCGGAATCACATCCTCACTTTTAGGATTTCGATTTTACATTTTTCGTGATTTCGAACTTGATTCTCCAAAACGGCCATAGTTCCCTTGGTTAAGTACTTGAGAAAATCAAATTAGATTATGTATGCGAGTGGAAAGAGAAAATTTCCCTTCTCCCCAGTATAAAGGTAATCAAAACATTTTGTGAGTTTTTTCAATTTGTGGAAATAGACCAGTAAACGTGAACTCTGTCGATATTCTTCTGAACGAACACGTTTGTCTACTCAGTAGGTTTAGGTCCAGTTTACCAATTTATATGAAGCTAGATTTATCCAAGGATGCTTGCATTAATTAATTACCAAGACATTTTTGTTATGAAAATATGTTCTAGGTGAAATGTAGAGCATGAGTCCTTGGATAAATCTAGTTTCAAATGAATCGATAAACCAAACGTACCAACTGAAATATGGAAGTACGTATTATGTGTTATCTACGCATTGCTGGTTACACTTCATGTAAAACAAAATTGGTAGCTAACACACACAAAATATACTGCCTAAAATAAGATAGAAGTGGGTCCTCACAGGGCAATAATCATAAGAACACAGTTGTCCTGTCCTAAACAGGGCATCACCTTACATATAACCTCCAAGCCCATGGTGATGTCAAGCGATTACCTACTTGAAACTACAAGTCAACAGTCAACTTTGGGTTTCAGCAAATATAGCTACCCAATTGCTTTTTTCCACCAAAATATTTCATGTTACATTTTCCCATTCCAGATCGATGAGCTCTACAGCGAAGTAATGTACGAAATAATCCACTCGGTCGGTGCTGACGCTGATTGCAATGACAAGGAGTCGCTGTTCCAATATTTACAAGACACATTCAAGGTCGACGACGAGAAACACTCAGAAATGCTGGCCCATGCTAAACAAAAAGAAGTTGGTATATTATATATTCATACCGGTAAACAGTAAAGATGTATTAAAACATAATATGCGCGTCATTGTTACCAGAAATGGCGAGCACATTGCGCATCATCAGGAGAAAAAAAATACACCAAAGTCAATATTTCATCATTCTGCTGGAGGGGCAATGATTTTTACTTCCATATTTACGGAGTAAATGGAAGTATTGTGGTCGTCCTAAAATGGAGAATCGGAACGGAGCTTCAGAAAAAACTTTTTCTTATACACATTTACTCAGAATCACTTCCCGAACAAGTGTCTGTGTGTCCGTGTGTCCGTCTGTGGTCATTTACAAAAATGGCCATAACTCCCTCATTTCTCAACCTTTTTTCAAATTTCTTGAACTGAAATGTTTGTCTCGGCAAGACCTAACACCCTGTTTAATCGGAATTTGGATAACGCACAGTACTTCCGATATATTTGCATTTTTAGTGTTTTCTATTTTATTTTTTTCGGCCACAAAAATGAACCGATTTGAGCGTTCTTGGTCTCAAAATCTTTGTTTTACCTTGCAGAATATGTGGATATTTTTTACATTCCGAAAATGTAGCGTTTTTTCATTTCGGGCGAATTTTAAAATTTTAATAGTGAATTTTTTGATATTTTTGGCCTAAACACCCTTAAAAGCAGTCAAAATATGATCAAATTGTGTCACAATTTTACGTTTCAAAATATGGAAGTATTGTGTGTTATCTACGCACCACTGGTTCTCAAATGAAATCCTGATCCTAACCCAAAATTTGTGGATAATCAGGGCATCTGACCATTTTTTGTTTTTATTTTGTTTTGTTTTTATTTAGCGTTTTAATACTCCAACGGTCTAGTAAAATCACATGTCACTTTTGCTTGGGATTTTGAACTTTTCTTGCGCCTCTGTGTCCGTTCACAAGAAGCTCCCTCAATTCTTGATATTTTTCAAATATCTTCCAGTGTACCTACTTTTTATTTTAGGCGGGGTTTGAAATCTGTTTATCAGGTAGGTATGTTCCATTTGAATTAGTTGTAATTTATCTTTTAAAAAGTCCCTGTGAAGAGTTTTTGAATGGAATGAATTCTTATTTCACTAACACAACCTATCACACCTAACACAAACTAAACCAATGACTGGAAATTCGAACCAGAAGATTGGAAATCAACAATGTTGAAGATGCAATTTTTGTGAATCTCAACATGTTTTTCGGGATTTTTGGTACTACCGCACACCAAACCAGCCCGTTTTGGTCCAAAATTTTGGTAGGTGCTTCAATTTGGAATGATAAATTTCATGTAAGCAGCGTTATCCGCTCACCGCAGCTTCTTTTCTTCTGCTGGGTTTCTCTTCCGTTTTTCCCCAATGCTACTTGAATACTTTTACGAGCCAGTTCTTCTCTTCCCCCTAATGCAAGATTTACATTTCAACTTTGAAATTTTTCAGGCTCCCAGTATCCTCCTGAACGTTGAAGTGATTCAAGCCAAAGAATTGTATCCCAAAGATGCCAACGGTAAGTAACAAAAAAAAAAAAAAAAAAAAAATTGGCAGATACTCTATAATTGTTTGCACTGAACTGCTTCTGCCAGACTGCTTCTACTCCAGTTCCGCGGAATGGAAGGATTGACCTCTTCTTTAGCAAAGCCAATCGGTCAATTTTAATCCTTCTAAAAAAATAGTTTAAAGATTTCTCTTGCTGAATAGAATGAGACAATTGCAGAACGGTAGCTCTTTTTGTTCAAAAGTTATAGCCTTTTCAGTGAGCGCAGAGGACTGTCAATCACTTCACGATTTTGAAATATCAGCAATGCTCTGTTTCTGCAAAGATTTTTGAACCAAATTTTGATAAAATATTGTTTATTGCTGCTGAAAAATATTATTTGATGTATGATGATATTAAACTATTCTAAATATAGGAGTATGCTCCAATGTTATGAATTTTTACCCCCTGTACCTACCTACTGATGTAGAAATTTCTTTTAGCATAGGTGGGTAAGTAGGTAGCAAGTGAAAATCCAACCCCAGGCATCAATAATAAGGGACTCAAGTCAGTGAGTACAATAAGTAAACCCCAGTGTAAGAATTTGCAGCTTCACGTATTCGGACGCTATTCAAAACAAAAATGTAAAAAAACCCCTGCAAATTTTAAACCCTTTGCTAAAATCAAAGTAGGCACGCCAAGTTCCCGGAAATTTTTGAAGAATTGTTTTGGCACCTTGATCGCTGAAATCTGTTCATTTCATCAAAAACCGCTCTAAGTGCCTGTATTTCGGATGTACTATGTGTGATAAGGTTTCCGGAATGGGTTGCCTGAATAAAGTATCAGTTTCAGGAAATCAAATACTGGCTCAGGGCTTAAGAACGCACTTTCACTTGTACAATTTTTCTCAGAATCTCTGCCTGAACATGTGTCTGTGTGTCCGTCTCTGTGTCTGTCTGTGGTCATTTACACAAATGGCCCCAGCTCCCTCGATTGAACTGGAATGTTCGTTTTAGTAAGACATATCTGCCTGTTTAACCGGGATTCAAAATACACATTTAGTGTATTCTATTTTTTTTTTCCTGGCCACAAAAATGAACTGATTTGAGCGTTCTTGGTATTGGAATCTTTGTTTTACCTTGTGAAATACGTGGATGTTTTTTATATTCTGATAACTTGACGTATTTTGCTTCTAGGCAAGTTTTAAAATTTGCATGGTAAGGTTTTTGATATTTTTGACCTAAACACCCTCAAAAGTAGTCAAAATATAATCAAATTTTGTCAAAAGTTTATGTATCAAAATATGGAAGTACTGTGTGTTACCTACGCACCACTGGTTTGACCTTTTGATCATCTTAGCCACAAAATCAGTCAAAATAAAATTACTTTGGTTCAAAAATTTACGTATCAAAACATGGAAGTATTGCGTGTTATTTACGCACCAATGGTTAATTTGTTTCAAAAATTTAGGTATCAAAACATGGAAGTATTTCGTGTTATCTATGCACTACTGGTTTTTAATTGGTTGCTACATACATCAGAAAACAACACGAATAGTTGTAATAGAATATTTAATTTCATTTTTTGCACTCCCCTGCACAAGACTGCTGAATTGGCATGAACCATGTTGACATGCGTGTTATTCTATCTTACAGGAATGAGTGATCCGTTTGTAACATTGTATCTCAATAAAAATTCCTCTCATCGTTATAACACGTCCGTCAAGACAGCAACATTGAACCCTTGCTGGGAAGAATATTTCTCCTTGTAAGTTTTTCCTGTGATTTTTCGCCATCACTGATTTTTCACACTCTCATTGGTTGAATTTCTCTTTAAAAATCTCACTCGTTCAGTTGTGCAATAAGAATAGCCTTTCCCTACCAAGTAAGAATTTCAAGTGTTAGTAGGGCTGTATTCGAGAACTTTCCCTTCTTCTATTCCTTTGAACATGAAATGTGATCTCCAACCATATCTGGCAATGGCGGAACAACACGATCCAGTAGGAGTCAAGGGACTCAAGTAAATCCTGTATGAACGTATTTCGGGAGTTGCCTAACAGAATCCTGAAGAATCAAAACTGAAATTGAAACTTGTGGTGTGCGCAGACAGAAATACGCAAAGTGTAAGGCTGGTCAGGAGGCAGTCAGCCGGGGAACAGTTAGAGCTAACCCCTCCGGGGAGTCAGTTGGGACTTTCACTTTTTACTCTGGGCTGGAGTCTGTTGGCACTTTTTTTGCTCGGGAGTCAGTTAGATTACACCCCCATTTCCATAACTACACAGGCAAGTTCTCTCATAAAGAGTTTTCACATTTTCATCCATAGCTGGAACTGATTTTGTTATTTTTATTTCCAGGCCAGCTGAAGATACCTGTGATGATTTCTTAGCAATTGAAGTGTGGTATGCGCCTGTCAAACTAAACGTTGTTGGACCCTTATATTACTCAATATGAACCTAATTGTTTTTGGGAGATTGTGTCGTATTCAGTGTGTTGGAGGCGTTGTGATGGCGAGAGTGTTGGCACGACGTACTCTCAAGTGTTTTATTTGCTCGGGCCCGTTCGGCCATCATCAGGAGCATCATGAACACTTAAGGGACACTTGAGAGTACGTCGTGCTATCACTCTCACCCTCAAAACGCCTCCAAAATAATTGTTTTTTTTTATTAACTTTGGCCTGTTTGTGCAGGGATTTTGATCCAGCTGAGACTGTTCGGGAGAAAATGAGCAAAATCTCAGGAGTCAAGGGTGTCAGGGGGCTGAGGAAATTGATGAAAGAAATCGCTGTCACTGCTTCTACTGGAAAACACGATAATGAAATAATCGGTTTTATTACTATTCCTCTAAAAGTGAGTAACCCATAACTCAAATTGCAAAACGCACGCATTTATACACTACCCAAAATATTTTCCTTTGATCAAATCCTAATTTCATCGTTTCCAGTCCATTCCATCGTCTGGCCATGTGAAATGGTACAACCTTGAGAAAAAGTCTTCCAGAGCAACTAAACGAGGTGCCATCCAACTCAAATTGGGGTTTAGCTCTGAGAAAAACAATCAGGTGGCAGCCCAAGAATACAGACATTTGATGAGACTAATCGTTCTGCAAGAAATGGAACACAACAAAGTAACTACTGACCTTTTCATTATTTGGTGAAATTGATAATTAAGATCTGGAGTATGTAGGACAGCAAGGTCAAGCAGGACGTGTTTGGTCAGTTATAAACGAGGTTATGAAGAGAAAATTTACCACAGACTTATGGTAGTGATAGATTTTATCAACCGACTCAAAAAATAAACTAGTGGTGCGTAGATAACACACAAAACTTCCATATTTTGGAACGTAAAATTGTGACACGATTTGATGATATTTTGACTGCTTTTAAGGGTGTTTAGGTCAAAAATAACAAAAAATTCACTTGTCAAATTTCAAAATTCGCCCAAAATAAAAAAACGCCAGTTTTTTGGAACATAAAAAATATACACGTCTTCTGCAAGGCAAAACAAAGATTTTAAGACCAAGAACGCTCAAATCGGTTCATTTTTGTGGCCGGGAAAAAAAAATAAAATAGAAAACACTAAAAATGCAAATATATCGGAAGTACTGTGCGTTATCCGAATTTCGATTAAACAGGGTGTTAGGTCTTGCCGAGACAAACATTTCAGTTCAAGAATTTGAAAAAAGGTTGAGTAACTGGGTTTTTACTTCCATATTTACAGAGTAAATGGAAGTATTGGAATCGTCCTAAAATCGAGAATTGGAACAGAGCTTCAGGAAAAACTTTTTCTTATACACGTTTATTCAAAATCACTTCCTGAACAATTGCTCAATTCTAAATTTTTTTTCAAATTTCTTGAACTCAAATGTTTGTCTCGGCCATCTCTAACACCCTGTTTAATCGAAATTTGGATAACGCACAGTACTTCAGACATATTTGCATTTTTAGTGTTTTCTATTACATTTTTTTCCGGCCACAAAAATGAACCGATTTGAGCGTTCTTGGTCTTATAATCTTTGTTTTACCTTGCAGAATATGTGGATATTTTTTATTTTCCAATGATGTAGCGTACTTTTATTTTGGGCAAATTTCAAAATTTGAATCGTGAATTATTGGTATTTTTGACCTAAACGCCCTTAAAAGCAGTCAAAATATGATCAAATTGTGCCACAATTTTATGTTTTTCGAAATATGGAAGTATTGTGTGTTATCTACGCACCACTGGTTTTGGTATGTATGTTCAGCTCTCATGTCGCTCTTTTTAACCGATTTCAAAAATTCTTTCACTGAGATGTCGAGGGAGTCTGAAATTTGGTACCACTGTTTTTAAGGCTACAGCCAAAAAAATAACGTAAATCTTAAAACATGAAAAAAAAATTTTTATGGGAATTAGGAGTTTTGGGAAAACTGTGGTTAGTTTTAAGGGGTAGTCTCTAGGTTTGAGATTTTGGGTTTGTATCTCAAAAACGGCAGAGAATCTGGCTCTTAGGTATGACACCCATTCCCTTTTGGTACATCACCAGCAAAACGCATAGAAGGAGTTGTCCGATAAAAAAAAAAAAAAAACGGGCTTTTCGCAAATTTTTTTGATGCCTCCTTTATACTTCCATATTTGGGTCATTCTCACAGAAAGGGGCAATTTCGGGTTGGAGTTTTCAAAATAAAAATTTTCCTCCAATTCTGCGCAAAAAATTTGGAAACCCTCTCTTGAATGTTCTAAGTGAAATTCAAAAACTATCCAAACAGTGGCTGCCTTATTTAGGCCGGAAAAAAAAATTTTAAGACCAAGAACGCTCAAATCGGTTCATTTTTGAGGCCGGAAAAAAAATAAAATTGAAAACTCTAAAAATGCAAATATGTCGGAAGTACTTTGAGTTATTCAAATTCCGATTAAAAATGGCGAAATTGTAGCTAAAAGAGGGAAGAATGGAACTATTTTGTCCTGCAGAGTGCTGGAACTGTCACGGTCCTGTCCTCCTCATCCCAGCCCTGTCCTCGAATTTAGAGATGTGGACAGGGCCGTGACGGACAGGGCCGTGACAAAACATAGGTTTTTTGACGCTCCTGTCCACACAGTAATTTTTTTTCCAAAAATTATTATCGTAATCGAAACTGCTCCACGCTGCGTACGAGGTACTGAGAAGTAAAAAAAATTAAGTTTGAATACCTACTTCGAGAAACAGGACAGGGCCGTGACAGTTGTGTCCGACCAACAAGGTTCCGGCCGACGTTCTATCTCGTCACTGGGTTAAATCTCGACAAAAATCCAAAGCTAGCCGGTGTTCTGGACCGTTGAGACTCGTGCCAAAATGATGGAGGGAAGAAAATCCGGAAAAAACCCTGAGAGGACCGCGAAAATTCGAATTCTTTGACAGGACAGGGCCGTGACTGCAAACCTCTAGACACCCCTATTTTCATCTCAGTACCGTAATCTTTCCGTTCTAAAATTATAAAAACTGTCATTTAGGTATCTTGAGACCAATTTTGACCTATTCTAGAAGCGCCGGGTATTTGGTAGCATCGGAAAGACATAGGAAAGAAGCTTGAAGTTGGGAACCTCGTGCCTGGACAAGACAGGGCCGTGACAAATCGACGCATTTAATTTTTTACTTCCATATTTACAGAGTAAATGGAAGTATTGTGATCGTCCTAAAATCGAGAATCGGAACGGAGCTTCAGAAAAAACTTTTTCTTATACACATTTACTCAGAATCACTTCCTGAACAAGTGTCTGTGTGTCCGTGTGTCCGTGTGTCCGTCTGTCCGTCTGTCCGTGTGTCCGTCTGTCCGTCTGTGGTCATTTACAAAAATGGCCATAACTCCCTCATTTCTCAACCTTTTTTCAAATTTCTTGAACTGAAATGTTTGTCTCGGCAAGACCTAACACCCTGTTTAATCGGAATTAGGATAACGCACAGTACTTCCGATATATTTGCATTTTTAGTATTTTCCATTTTATTTATTTCCGGACACAAAAATGAACCGATTTGAGCCCTCTTGGTCTTAAAACCTTTGTTTTACCTTACAAAGTATGTGGACATTTTTTACATTCCGAAAATGTGCCTTTTTTTCATTTAGGGCGAATTTCAAAATTTTAATAGTGAATTTTTCGATATTTTTGGCCTAAACACCCTTAAAAGCAGTCAAAATATGATCAAATTTTGTCACAATTTTACGTTTCAAAATATGGAAGTATTGTGTGTTATCTACGCACCACTGGTTTTCTTAGTGAAAGACTTAATTGATCGTAACAAAAAAAAATCGCATTTTGCGAAAAGTGAAATAGTACAATTTAAAATTTTGCCCAACTTCAAATTCATAAGAGGGCCCCCACAAACCTTCTGGACATCACTTCTGCCCTTTCTGTGAGAATGACCCATTTACAGAGTAAATGGAAGTATTGTGATCGTCCTAAAATCGAGAATCGGAACGGAGCTTCAGAAAAAACTTTTTCTCATACACATTTACTCAGAATCACTTCCTGAACAAGTGTCTGAGTGTCCGTTACGTCCGTCTGTCTGTCTGTCCGTCTGTGGTCATTTACAAGAATGACCATAACTCCCTCAATTCTCAACCTTTTTTCAAATTTCTTGAACTGAAATGTTAGTCTCGCCAAGACCTAACACCCTGTTTGATCGGAATTTGGATAACGCACAGTACTTCCGATATATTTGCATTTTTAGTGTTTTCTATTTTATTTTTTTCCGGCCCCAAAAATGAACCGATTTGAGCGTTCTTGGTCTTAAAATCTTTGTTTGACCTTGAAGAATATGTGGATATTTTTCATGTTCCGAAAAACTGGCGTTTTTTTATTTTGGGCAAATTTTGAAGTTTGAATAGTGAATTTTTTTATATTTTTGACCTAAACACTCTTAAAAGCAGTCAAAATATGATCAAATTGTGTCACACTTTTACGTTTCAAAATATGGAAGTATTGTGTGTTATCTACGCACCACTGGTTTTATTCTTTATTACACACAAACTCTTACGAAACATTTGGCTAAGGAAATTTTTATGATTTAAGTGGAACACAATCGTGTTAATATCAAAACGGTGCTAGTAAAAATCAATATGCTATTCTGCCTTACTCGAAGCACGAAAAAAAAATATATTTTTGATATAGTAGCAGGTCGAGCGGGCCTCTGATTGGCTGAAGTGGAGATTGTCTCTTTTGAACCTCACGGCGCAGTGGAGATTGCAAGTTTTGAAACAAACTGTCATATTGGTCTTTGATTTTAAGTGGGAGATTGAAGGTTTTGACTCTAAATACCTCAGCAGCTCGATCGGGAATACTTTCAACTGCGAAGTCTCGCCTCCAACTCGTTTTGTGAAAAAAGTGGAGATTGCCAGTTTTGAATCTAGACCTCTCATTTGGAAAACAGAACAACTACGGACCTTTGGTACACAAAATAATGATGCATTGGCGATCGCTTATACCTATTTAACGTAATGGACTTATTATTATCCAGAACCAACTTTTTAAGCATAATATGTTGTATTTCAATGCTATGTTCAGCAAAGAATCACCACAATCATATTGTGTGTTATCTACGCACCACTGGTTTTCCGGGCAATCCGATCCAAAAAGGTTAAGCGGCCCAAATGTGCATTATTAGTATGGTCCAGTTTTGGAAAAACACAGAAACTCAATTTTTAAGGTGATGTCGCGGGTTTGGAATTTTTTTAGTATTTTTCCCAGGTTTCTCGCTTGATTCACCATAGGATAGGAGGTTTTCTGGAAAATGTTGAAAATCTTGTTTTTAAATTGTGGCTTAAATTTCTTAAAGCGATTTCTCATTTTTCACGTTTTTTGCTGATTGAGTTCTACTGAACCGATTTTGAATTTTTTGAGCTTGTTAGATTCCTTGATGGTTTCTACACCGTTTTTACTCCCTTTAAGTCAAAATTGGTTTTATTTTAGTGGTCAAAAACTGGTTGAAGATTAATTGTTGACATTAAAAAAAGGTTTTTAAACCTTTAAAAGAAATTTTAAATTTCCAAAAAAAAAAAAGGTTTTTGAGTTGGTTTCGGGCAATTACTTGACACCACAAATTGGTAATTTTCGGCGCCTCCCCATCTCTGAGAAAAATGCAAAAACCCGGTTCCACATGAAAAATCTTGGGAAAAATTTCAAAAAAAAAGATGGATTTAACTTCGGGTTCTTTGACGCTAATCTTTAGATATTGACTAAAAACCATGATATTTGCCGTTTTCTCAAGATTTTGGTTTACAGGGTCAATTTCGGGGCTAGTGACACGGCCAAAATCGAGTTTTTCCACAGTTTTCTTGGTTTTACGGCCAAACCCCTACGGGTATCAGGCAATAACGTGATGGAGAAGAAAATGTTCGGTGTTAAATTTCCTATCAGATGCATTCCCATCCTTGTTACTGACTTCTCAGAGGGCTTCACTGGCAAGGCGGAAAACCCTCATCATGAGCTGACAATCCTTGGCTGAGCCCAATGGGCTTGTGCAACAAACTCTGAACCTATTCTAAAATTAAAAATTCTGTAGGTTCAACGCGGTGGGTCCTGTCCCATTCCACTCAAGGGGGTGAGGCAATGACTAGCCGTGTATCACCGTACGTATGTTCTGTGAGGCTAAAGCAACTTGTCCTGAGTGGTTCCGACTCTCTCCTCGAGCACGGCAGGGCACGCCAGGGGCAACTTTGGTTATTACGGCAAAATGCCTACGCCTGGAACGGCTGGTTTACTCTACTTTTACTTTTTTTTACTTACAGCCAGACTTGCAGAACTGGGATGGCACTTTTGAGGGACCAGCAGACACCATCCTGAGGCAACATGCGGCGCAAAGTGGTCTCAGGCCAGCGGACGAAAAAATGGCTCAGTGGGTTGAATTTATTCGGTTGCACGTTAACCAGCCACTGAACTTTAAACTTTTTGCCAACATCATCGCGTCCGTGACTGATCCGCTCAACAACGGTCTATATTCTGATGATGAGGTAATTTGAACGTTATTATTGGATAACAGTATGGTTTTGCTGATTTTCCCAACAAACTCCTCTTCAATTCGATAGATTAAATATTATATCATAATTTTTATGTATTTGTATGCTTGTCTCCCAACTAAAATAAAATAGTGAAAGTTGCCATAGCAAAATTACGAGCTTTTCACATCTTCTACAGATCCGAATGTTTTGGGACGGCACAAAGCGGCTGCTGCCCTCGATTTTTCAAGGAATACGAAAACTGCGCAAAACTTACAAAGTCGAAAAAAGCAATTTAATTGAGCTTGACGCCATCCTCAGGTACCTGCCTTGAATTTTTTTGAAAATCAATCATTGAACTTGATTGATATAAATTAGATGGAGGAATATTGATGGATTGGAGCTGGCAAAAGGGTTATATTCACCAGAAAATACAATCAAGTATAAAATATACATTTATACACAGTAACCCCTTACAATGTGTATTAACCCTATATCTAACTCTATGTCTAATGTGCTAACTTTGAAAAAGAAATTGCCATAGGTATAAAATATAATTAAGCATATAGGTACTTAACTCTTCATAACCATCTAAACTTTGAGAACAGAAAAATCGAAATTGGTTGTTCAGTTCGAGATATATGGTGGATATAAATGGTGGATATGTAATTTTATCTTCACTTTTCCGAGCTTTAAAAACATGATATGCTGTCCCCCCCAATCTTCAATGAAAAATTCAATTAGCTCACTTCTGCGCATGCGCAGGACGCGTATAGATAGAAAGAAACACAAGCTCAAGCACCTACTGTAATACTTAGCAAGGTTTTTAACATTAGGAGGTTTCTTGTGATTTCAGTATAATCTCAGCACTCTCCAAGTTGGATGTTGTAGATGGAGTTGAACTGTTTCCGTCAAACGTGTTCAGCTGGCTCCTGAATGGGCAAGATCCCCCGTCATCCATAATTGATCTGGTTAGAACAGCTATCACTCAGTCAGCGTTTGAATGGTAACTTTGAAAATTTCCAATGGACAATTCATTATTCCATGATGCCCTGCAAACTATTTCTGAAAGCTGGCATTTGAGTTCAGTCGATGAGTGCCTCTGAAGTGTGTAGTGTGTAGAAAAGTCTCAAACTTCTCTTGGGGAATGTGTCCCCACGTTTCCCAGCTGTGCAAAAGTGTGGGGAGAGGGGTAAAGGTACAGTTTTTTTAGTTTTTGACCCATAACTCAATATGAGAAGGTCGGATCGAAAAAGTGACTCTCATCAAAATTAACATTTGAAAAATTTGCTGCTACAACTCTTATTTCATGCATTTCTATTCTAACTCCAAGTGATTCAGAGGTGTGCGCTCTCAAGAGTGACAATATTCGAAAAACGTTCAATCCCATGTTTTTGGTGCCAAGTTCCTCTGTACCGTCTAAACTGTCGATTTTAGCCCGAAATTTGTTTTAAAAAAAGTGGTAGAAAATTCAATTGCTGTCGGACATGTGTATTAATAACCTCATTTTTCTCTTAATGTTTGCCAGTTGTAAGGATTTAGTGTGATAAATTCTTGGAGTTTGAAGATTGGTGTGAACAGTTCTTTAAAAAAAATCCTTAGAATCAGCGACCGCCAAGAGATGGTTGAGCGAGCATATTAATCCATATTCCTGAAGAAAAATGAATTCTCTACAACTTTTTCCATCACAACTTTTTTGCTAAGATCAATAGTTGTTGGAAGGAGCTCGAATAAGATAGAACACACTAAAAATTCTAACATACCGGAAGTACTGTGAGTAATTCGGATTCATGCTAAACAAAGTGATCGGTCTTCATGAGGCAAACATCCCAGTTCAAGATATCTGAAAAAAATTTGAGAATTGAGGGAGCTATGGCAATCTTTGTAAATTACCATAGATGGACTCACAGACACGACACTTGTTCAGGAAGTGAACTTTTTTTTTTTTTTTTTGAAGATCCGTTCCGAGGGTATACCCCTGAAACGGTTGGAGCTAGAAAAGAAAAGTTGTAGCAAATGTTTTAAACCTTCGTTTGGAGAGTAGTCACTTTCTCGATCAACCCTTCTGTTTTTGAGTTATGAGCCAAAAACTGAAAAACGGGACCTTTACGTCTTCCTACACTTTTGAACACATTTCTGGAGAGAAATTTTGGACTTTCCGCCACGCACTCTACAATCTCTTTATTGGCTGGAGTATTTATTTCAATGTAACAACATGTCGTTAGGTTTGATCAAGTGGTGGAGAGCTGCAAACCCTCTGAAATGAATACCGAAAATTCGCTGTTACATGCTATCAAAATAAGCCAGCATGTAAGAGGGGAGCTGCAACGATGTATCGAGTATTTTGATAAAATATTCTACATGTGAGTTATATTATTTTGTTCTCTCTCTCTCTCTCTCTCTCTCTTGTTTCTCTTTTGAATTATAGTGTTGCACCTTTTTCATCGATTTTTTAATCAACGCTGGATTTTCCATGTGCAGGAGACTGAGAATACAGTATGCAGTTGTATCTTATAAAGCATATGATATAAAGGTGAGGAAAATTCTAATTTTAAGTTGCTCTGCTGATGCATTGTATTAGCTGTTATTAAATGAAGTTATATTCACACTCAATCAGTGGTGTGTTCATAGAATTTTAAAGTTTTTCTTTATCTCAATCTGCAGATGGCCGAGCTGGCGCAACCGCTAGTTGCCGAGGTTTGCTCGAACTTGAAACCCATCAAATTTAAAGGAAATATTCCAGACATAGCACAGACTGAGGGAGACCCTCTCGCGATGGGAACGTCCTTATTTGAACTATACTTGGCCTTACAGCGCTGTTTGATGTGAGTTTTTTTTTTTTTTTCAAGGATAAAGTTCTAAAGCTGAATTCAATTGAGTCCTGTAGCGCGTTTTTGGTGTCTCGCGTTTAGCCCGTTTGCAAATTTTATGGCTGCTCCAGGGTACGTGCATGCAGCGTATGAAAGATTTGAAGTTCATTTCTTTAGCAATATTTACAGGTGTTTTACTGGTTTATCTGCATTTCTATAGATTTGCTGTAAACAATGTATACAGCACATACACTTTTTTCATTTTTCATGCGCGGTGTTCGCGTACTGTGGAGCAGGCAATCAATTTCAAAACCCCCACCACACAAGACTCCAAAAACGCCTCATCAGAATCCAGCTTTAATCATACACTTTTTCATCTGCGTGCATCTATAATAATAAAAGCGAGTGTAATGTGTCTGTCTGAGCGAGCTCTCCAGCCAAATCTATCGCACGCAGGGACCTGGAATTTTTTTACACGGAAGCACAAAGGGGCTGACCACCAGACCTCGGAGCCCGATTTTCAATATTTGAATTAGAAAAATTAGAATTTTTTTTTTAAATTTAAAACCAGTGGTGCGTAGATAACACACAATACTTCCATATTTTTAAACGCACACATTTGAAAAAATTTGATCATATTTTGACTGTTTTTATGGGTGTTTACGTCAAAAATATCAAAAAATTCACTATGCAAATTTTAAAATTTGCAAAAAAAATCACAACATTTTTGGAATATAAAAAATATCCACATATTTTGCAAGGTAAAACAAAGATTTTGAGACCAAAAACGCTCAAATCGGTCCATTTTTGTGGCCGGGAAAAAATAAAATAGAAAACACTAAAAATGCAAATATATCGGAAGTACTGTGAGTAATTCAAAATCCGATTAAACAGGGTGTTAGGTCTTGCCGGGACAAACATTTCAGTTCAAGAAATTTGAAAAAAGGTTGGGAATTGAGGGAGCTATGTCCATTTTTATAAATAACCACAGGCGGACAGACGGACACACAGGCACTTGTTCGGGAAGTGATTCTGAGTAAATGTGTATAAGAAAAAGTTTTTTCTGAAGCTCCGTTCCGATTCTCGATTTTAGGACAATCACAATACTTCCATTTACTCTGTAAATATGGAAGTAAAATGACCTGTTTTCATTTAAACTAATTTTTTAACAGATTACAGCGGGTACAGCTAGTTTTCAATAAAAGTCATGATTATCTCCCTACTGGCCCCTATGCGTTGTATTATACATGTGTTGTACGTTGTATTATTATGTATTATGGATGTTAATTAGAGCCAAGGTTGCCACGGGAAATCGCATGTTTTTGGGAACTGTTTTAATAATTTAGTATGGCCATGAATCTGCATCGAAATAAACATTAGGAGTATGAGTGTTAGAGAGCTCTACTCAATCAACTGATACTACAAGCATGAATAAAAGGATCAAGGTTTTTGAAACTAGAATTCTGAAACGTTATATTATTGCTTTAGACTTGGCCAAGGTCTCCTGCCTGTTGAAACGGAATCTGTCAAATTGTCCAAATTCCACACATGGTTCCACAAAGGAGTCGCTCATTGGCTGGACATCGCAATGTACAAGGCTCTTCAAAGAATTGAAAAAGCAGTTGACATAGACACGTTGTGTCAGGTGGACAATATGACCAAACATTCGTCCTCAGCTATAGATACGCTCTTCATTTTCTATTCGGTATGATTCGATACTTATTTTATTTATAAGACCAGGTGTAAGTTAAAAATTCAGTACGGTCTAGGCCTGCGAAGATTTATGGATTTGAATTCAATTACAGATAAAAGTGTTTTGGAATCAGCTGGCCTGGCCTGATGTTGAAGGATCCTACACATTCGTTGCTAAAATCATGGACGTGAGTTATGTTCGGCTTTTTTCTTTCCTTAAATGGTACCAAAGTTCCTTTATTACCTGTCATATCTTCAAATAAAGATGCCTCTTGGTCCATAAACGTATGTTCAACCATTGTTCTGTGCCTGTATCTTTCTGTTGAGCCTTTCGCACACCAACCCGAACCCTGTTCGCCTGGATTTGCTTCCGTTCACGTTCAAAGTTATTTTGCCTCTTCTCTTCTGCTAATCTGAATTTTGTGCTTACAGAGAAGATATTCGTACGCTGAAATAGTCCCCCCATCTGCCCGAATGAACGAGAATCCCTTTCATGAAGTAACTTTATCTAGGGATGTTCGATTCGGTGTGGATGAGGCTTTACGCAGTTGTTGTTCAAATTTATGGCCAGTTGGAGCGATTGCTCATTCCTCAGCTAATTAGTGGATGAGTTTTTTTTAATAGCTTGGCCTCTAATTTGCCCTTTGCATTAGGGCATGGGAATTAGCATATGTGGTGCACATTCGTGTGGAGCCCGAGAACATCGTACTGAGCAGTTTTGACCCCCAACTTTGAACCAATGTGTCAGTAACGTCTGCACGCTGGGTGTTTCCATGAATCATAAGTTGGCCAAATGTCCCACTTGCATTGTGGGTAGAGCTGAACGCATTGGAGCTCTCTTCCGATGGTCAGTTACAGCTGGTATTTGTGAATTTCAGGCATCAATATTTAAACCAATAACTGAAATTTCACTGGCTCAATTTAACCATCGTGTCCCTCCATTGCTAGTGGTGCAATCCTCTTGGAACTTGAAATCCTTAATTGATATCATGATGTTGACTGTCCTAGCAGACATTCGAATCGGTAGACCCAGAATAAGGATTGATAAAATTTGGAAAGTATGCCACAAGTCCATGTTGTTTGATCTGCTCAACGGAAGGAACATTATGGGAAAACCTATGTTTCCACGAAGGTTCAAGTTTGTTTGAACGTGGAGGAAAATCTACACGACCTTAGAAAATACTAATAAGAAATAACATGATGACTAGGTAGGTAACTTGTTTGTCTGTGTTCTCCAACCCAGGACATCTGCAGGTGCTCGGTATTCTACGCAGACAAAATGGCGGCGAAAGTCTCAACCCTTGGAGAAGTTGAATCATCGTATGGGAAAAAATTCGAAATAACTAATGAGGTGAGTAGGAAGGTCTTTCTCAAAAGTTGAATGAGAATCTTAAAACAACTTCCATGATTTGAGAGATGACGTTTTGTACCAAATTGACGGCTCTTATGCTGATTAGGTTAGTGGCATGTTCAACATTTAGAAACCCATACTAGGTAGGTACCTATGCCAATTTTAATAACTGCCAAAAATTTAAATAAGCTGACTTATCATATCAAGAGAAACCTGCGTGTTTGGGAATCTTGGACCAACATTTTGAGACGTTTGCACTAAAACCAGTGGTGCTTTCATAGTTGGAAGCATTTGACTGATCGTTGGATTTGATCTTTGGTTTTTCTTATCAATTTCATTGAAGTGTTTGTTTCAATTTTGCTAGTGGTGCCTGGCTGTGAACAACATCGACCATGTGCAGCAATCGATTGAACCATTTGTACACGAGCTTGGCCTGGATCAAATTGTCAAAAGTCTTTCGGAAGTGAGCAATGAAACAGCGGCAGACCACTGCAAAGAGACGCTCATGAGGGTGGTCGAAAATACAATTGATACCGTGCGGAACAAAATCATCGAACTGATGGAAACAATTGCTATAAAGGTAAAACCCTCATCCACAGACCCAACATGAGGATAAGGTCTTCTTCCTCTTTTTCCTCCCTCCTCCTCACTTTACGTAGTGCAGTAGACTGCTTGTCTTTGATTTTGTTGAATGTTTGATTTTTTGGAATTGACCAATAAAATGTGCAAACACTGACATTTTCTAAAAATTCCTCTCAAGTGCGCTATTTGAAGAAATGTCCAAAACCGTTGCATTTTTTCAAAAAACACGCAGATAGTAATTTAAAATTTTGAAGGGCAATTCTTATCACTTTCAGTTCAAAACATGCTGAATGTTGTTGTAATGGTGGAATTCGGTACAGCGGTTCCAAAGTAGCCCCCCCCCCTCCCCCTTCCAATGGTGTTGCCATCTTTTGAGTCAGAATATCACCAGAATCCTGGGATATTTAGTCTTAAATGCTGCATCTAGCTAGAACATTTATGTGTAGAAATTGTATGATGAAACCCAATGATAACCTGCTACAATTACCAGTTGATTGGTCATTCAATTTTCTAATTTTCCCTATTGCAGATGTGCCCTTCCATTAGACGATTTCTGCTTGAAGGAGCTGAAATTATTAACCAAGAGAACAACCATATGGATCGTTTGATGAGGTATCTAGACGACAATCTCACGACACTGAGTTCGCAGTTGAGCGAGGATAATTTCGAAAGAATATTGGCTATCCTTTGGGATAATGTTTATAACATTCTCATTGAAACTGTCAACGATAGTCTGGATGTAAGTGTCGCGTTCTTATAGAGATTATCTGGATTTTAGATTCCCTTGTACTCCACAGTAGCTGCAAGCACTCTGCATAGCCCGGAAATAAATGTGCGTTTACTTCAATTGAACAAAAAACTAGTTCGAGGGCATTCCTATAAAATGCTCACACAATCGTGATGCTTCATGGGCTGTTTTCTTGCAGAGGAGGCGGCCGCCCGTTTTCTTCGAAAATTTGAACAAGACGCTCAACACTCTTGTTGGATTCTTTCGACAAAACGACGCGGTGGAAAAGAACGATTCCTACAAACACATCAAGAAACTTTTGGAGCTTCATGGGATGCCGACCGATCAGCTGATCCACAGTTACTACATCGAACGCTTCTCAGAACAGACTGCCCCAAATACGCCTTCCTACGGGATGCTCACAGTACGCATGCAACTGATCCATACGCTCCTGCGAATTGAAGTTTTGAACTGCAGAAATCTCCTGCCGCACGATTCTAACGGTACGAACTTGATTGCACACGAATTTGATTACATAGACGAGGAAGAGTAGAATGATACAATTGATTGAGAAAACTGATATGGTGAAGTGTGGTTTTAATTATGCAATCTGAACATGTACCTAAAAACCAGTGGTGCGTAAATAAAACACAATATTTCCTTTTTTTTAATCCATAAATTCTGAACCAAAGGACTTTGATTTCGACTAATTTGGCAGCTACAAAAATGTCAAAAAACACACTATGCAAATTTTAAAACCCACCCAGAATCAAATTTGTTGAGCTATCAGAATATAAAAACGCTGCTAAGTAGATTAGTGACATGGGTACATTATTTGTCTGGGTATCTCAGAAAATAAAGTTCAAATAGTTGGAGTAGGTCGGTTTATCATCATATCATTTGTGGAGTTATGGTCAATCGTGAATTCAATGATGCCGAAAAGGTACGTTTTCACAATGATGAATTAATTGGTAGGTATAAAAAGAAAATACCTGGCGGCTGCTTTCTGAGATACCCATCAGAAGGCAGCCATTTTGTTAACCGCGTTAACAGGTGACAGCTGTTATCAAGATCCGGCCCATTAAGATAAGCTGACTAAACCCAGCTTCACACTTACAGTTTCTAATAGCCGAATCGCAGTTTTGCAGTTCTGAGCCAATAAACGACGAAAGAGGCGGTTCCTAGAGCAAGGGTGGGAATGCTACAGCCGCCATTTTGTTTTTCTCACGCCTTGAACCGATTGGAACATAGGCCGTGAACCCAAGAAAACTGCAAAGCCGCAATTTCAGCAGTGTCACTGCCCCCAAAATTGACCCTGTTGACCAAAATCTCGAAAAAATGCCAAATTTCATGTTTTATAGTCAATATCTAAAGATTCCCGCCAAAAAACCCCGAAGTCAAATCCATCATTTTTTTGAAATTTTTCCTAGGCTTTTTTGGATTTTCCAGCTGAAATCGGTTTTTTCCATTTTTCTTAGTCCTGGAGAGTTGTAGAAAATTGCAAATTTTTTGTGCCATGTACCTGCCCAAAACCTACTCAAAAATATTTTTTTTGGAATTTTAACATTTTTTTTAAAGGGTCAAAAAAATATTTTATGTTTAGGTCAAAAATTAGTCTTTAAACCAGTTTTTGACTACTAAACCCCAATCAATTTTGACTTATAGGGAGTGAAAAATGTGTAAAAACCTTCAAGGAATCCAACGAGCTCAAAAAATTCAAAATCGGTTCAGTAGGACTCCCTCAAATTGCCAAAAACGCGAAAACGCAGAAATCGCATTAAGAAATTCAAGCCAAACCGATTCAAAAACAAAATTTTCGATTTTTTTCGGAAAAACCACCTTATTTTATGGTAAATCAAGCGAGAAACCCGGGAAAAATACTCAAAAAATTCTAAACCCACGGCACCACCTTCAAAATTGAGATTTTGTGTTTTTTTCAAAAATATACCCTAATTATGCCGAATCGGACCCGTTAACCTTCTCCGATCAGATTGCCCGGACAATATGCCTCAAGTTGGAGCAAACCACAACTTTCAAGACTAATTTAGTCAAAATCGGATCAGTATTTCAATACGAAGTGGCTGGACGAAATTTTTGGCCAAAATTTCGTCCGTCCACTTCGTATCGAACCGCTGATCCGATTTTGGTGCGGTTGGTCCTAAAAGTTGTGTTTTGCTCCAACTTGAGGCATATTGTCAGGGGAATCCGATCAAAAAATTTTAAGGGGTCGAAAACCCAAAAAAACTGTTTTTGAGATCATGACTTTTTTTACATTTGATCGTTTTTGAGTAGTCTAGAGTTGATTCAGAGGATTCCCTTATAGGAGGTGCACGTCACAGGAAAATTTGCTAAACGCTCGTTTTTTTTTTTTTTTAAATCGGACCACTCCTTCTATGCGTTTTGCTGCTGACGGCGTACGGCGGACGGACAAAAAATTTTTATTGCAGATTCGTGTTCTAGAACCTCTGAAACGTGAAAGAAAAAATTTTCAGGGGGTGTTGTAAAAAAATTTTTCTTGATCAATTACATAGGTACATTATTTCTGGAAATAATGTACCAATATCCACGTATTTTGCAAAATGTTTGTTTCGATTTGAGGAAGTAAATTTCTGAAACCATGACTCGGCTGCATTATTAAACCCCCCCCCCCCCATCAACCATAATTGAGCCATTCAGTAGCCAAGTGGGATAAGTCCATTTTTTCAAATTTTACAGGAGCGAAGTATTTGAGTTTGGTGCTGTAGTTTTGTAAAAAATTAAAGATAGACAAAATCGATCATTTCTCTGTGTTCGATTACTCAATAAAACATAACTCCACTACCGTTCGTCAACTGGAAGAATATGACATTTTCTTCCGTTTGGCGCAATAAAACAAAAATCGGAAAAAATGGACTTATCCCATTTGGCTACTGAGCGGCTCAATTATTGAAGCCCACGCCACAACATTGAATTTCAGATCAACTTAAGTCAGTTGAAAATCAATTACGTCAATGGACATTCCACCCTATGGTTTTTTGCTGCACAACACATTTTCAAAATTCAATTCAATTTTGCATGCAGACATTTTTCGCTCGGACGCTTCCTTAATGAAGAAAGCCGCGCTCAAAATCTTTAAAGGTAAACCCAGCCCAAACGGCTCAACAGAAAAGTTGTTATGTTTCCCGATAAAATTTTTGTAGTGACCATTCAGGGGAGTTATGGAGAACTCACATGAAACGGTGATTCTAACCGCTGGTCAATTGAAACACACGTTGTTCATCAACGCATTATTCTCAATTGAATTCAGAATCCCAGCTATTTTTTTTCCTCAATTTCATGTGTTCGCATTAATTTCTTCTCCCATTCCTTCCAGGATCTTGCGACCCCTATGTGAAAATTCATTTCTTGCCAGAAGAACGTTTCGCCGGGGTTGTCAAACCAAGAACAAAAATACAGAAGAAAAATCTCTTCCCTCTGTTTGACGAGACCTTTTCTGTGTAAGTATGATTTTTCCAAATCGACCTTCAACTGAGTATTGATGGTGAATGATCTGAGTAGGCGACCTTCAACTGAGTAGGTGTAACTTTTCTCGTTTCTCTCATCCTTGGTCAACGACATTCTGAGTACAAATGTCTACAAAATTGAATAATGTAACCTCGAAAGAAGTCGTTCTTTTCAACGGTTTTATGGAAAATCATGAAATCCATGGTTTTTCTGTTTTTAAGAAAAAATAAATATTGATAAGAATGATGACAGTCCTGTGTTTTTGAGCGCATGCAGTGAAAAATCGCCATGTGACAATCGGTCTGTGGTAATTTACAAAAGTAGCCAAAGCTTCCTCAATTCTTAACCTCTTCTCGAATTTCTTGAACTGAAATGTTTGTCTTGGTAAGATCTATCAACCTGTTAACCAACCTGTTAGCCTGTTGTTGGATTCCAAATGACTCACATTACATCCGATATAGCAGCACTTTTACTGTTTTCTATTTTATTTTCATCTGGCCACAAAAATGAACTGATTTAAGCGTTCTTGGTCTCAAAATTTACCTTGCAAAATACGTGGATATTTTTTGTATTTCAATGACTTTACATATTTTGATTTTAGGCGAGTTTTAAAATTTGGATGGTATGTTTTTTGACATTCTTGATCATTGTAGCCACCAAATTGGTCGAAATCAAATTGCTTTGGTTCAAACATTTTCTTACCAAAATATGGAAGTTGTGTGCATTATCTGCACACTGCCGGGTTGAAAGTAGGGCTGTAACATGACTCCTGCCCTCCCCCAACAGAATTTCAAATTTTTTTCTCAGACAAATCGCACCCCTCGTGGAATACTGTAACATCTCAATTTGCGGCATAATTTGTATTGTAAGCTAGACAAATTTTGAGCTAACATTTTTTGGGGTCCGAAAGCATTGTTTGATATAATGTAATATATTTTATCAAACAATGCTTTCGGACCCCAAAAAATGTTTGCTCAAAATTTGTCTAGCTTCCACCAGGGGTGCGAAATTTCCTATGATCAGCCCTTCTACAGTTGAATAGCAGTTCATCACAAAAATCAATGCCTCGCCTTTTTCTTGCAGGCAACTGACCAAAGAGCAAGCTGAAATGAAATCCGCTATAGTCCACTTCCTCGTCAAGGACCAAGACTTTCTGGGAATGTCTAGCCAGTTTGTGGCTGAAGCGTTCGTTCCTTTTGCTGACATTCCAATGACGACCATGGAAACTTCCATACACGAAATGAAACAGGTCCATTTGAAACTGACCAAGCCGACATCGCTGAATTCGGACATACTCCAGGCCATTGATCATCGGAGTGGCGAAAAATTGGCGCGAGACCATATCAAGAGGTTAAAAACAAAAATACAACTCAACAACAATAACAACTCTAACTGAAAACGACTTCCTTCAAAGCTCCCTTTGTATTTTGAAAAACATTGTGATTATTCGTGGCTTGTTCGAGCCATGTTATTTATAAGTGCATACATTATTTTCTTATCGGAAATTAAATATGTTTTTTTTTTAAATAATTTGAACTTTAGTGCTTCCCCCCGCACTTTTTCGCTTCCATATTTATGAAATAAATGGAAGTATTGTAATCCAAAAATGTATTGCAGAAAATGATCCCTCAAACGCCTATGCTGCAAATTAGATACGAAATTTTCCCCACTTCAACAGCTGTTTCACATGGCTAAAAATTAAGGCAGGCATCTGTTGAGACGTTAGGAGGTTTTGGTCAAAAAATTTGACACGCCACTTCAAATTAAACCACTGATCCTATTTTGACGAAACTAGTCTTTAAATTGGTGGTTGGTCTAGTGGTGTATTGTCAGGGGAATGTAATATATTTAAGGGGTCGAAATTGCAAAAAACTGGTTTTCATGTTTCGTTTTTCAGCACTTTGAAGTGAATTTAGCGGGTTCACCTCAAGAGTTGTGTAGCTACTAGCTCATATTTTTTTTTCAAAATTGTGTGACTCCTTCCATGAGTTTTGTTGCTGACAGCGGATGGAATTTTTTTTTGCAGATATGTGTGTGTTCAAGACCCTCTGAAACGTAAATATGGATGTTTGAGGGGGTGTTCTTAAAAAAGTTTTCCTGAGCAATGATTACATTTTCAGAAATAATGTACCAAAAAAGATTTGTAGTTTGCTGAATTGGTTTGAGTTGGAAACTGACTGCCCATGTGCCTCGTGGGTTTCCACTAGGTATATTTAGTTTATCATTAAGACATTCTAGTCGCTCAAAAAAATTTTGTCAGCCCCCCTTGAAACATGAAAATTTCAAAATTAGTTTTGTTGATGGAAACTGGACCAACATAACCGCAAAAAAATAAAATAGAAAACACTAAAAATGCAAATATAGAAATCTTAGAAAAGATTCAGCAATTTTGCCTTACTGGTAGTTTTCCTGAAAATCACAGCCGTAAGGGTTAGCCAAGCAAAGGCATCCTTCCATTTTGAATCAGTCCAATTTTGAATCAAATGCTGTAGTGAACTGGGAAAATATCCGTACCTTACTATTGAGTTAATATCAAAAGTTATTTCCGTAGGTAATAAAATGATAAGATAATTCAAAATAATGAACTTTCAACACAGCATAACAAAGAAAACTGAAATGCCATTATCTGGAAAAATAATTATTTACAAGGCTTTTTACTATAACGCTACCTATTAGTAGATCAGAACAATTATGAACATACATACTAAGGCCACTTGAGTTATTAAAACTATACAACAACGCTAGAAAAATTATTTCACCGCGGGTGCAAAACAGTGATAACAAAAAATAACTTCAAAACTAGCTAAGGGTAGATAATACCCAGTTACTTGGCAGACCAAGGGAGGAGGCAGTAATTTATCCAAAGAAAGGTTTTGATGGAAATACGCACCAGCATGACAATATTTGCTCTTAAGTTGTGAATAGGTTAAAAAAATAATAACAAACAATTGTATTCAGGATGTATAGTGAGCGATGCAACTGTCGCTATGTCGTCAACCCCAGAATCTACCACTGGATATTTCCATCCTTGGGTATTCAAACCTACCATCATCTCAATTAAGATACCATAAAAAAAAATTCAAACAGAAATGAAAGCAATCCTAACTAAAAATGTTAGGTTGCATTGGTTTACTTAAAAAAATTATCCACCGCATACCCCCGAAAAAATCTTACCGAATTTGCATAAATTGCAATTGAAGTAGTTAAGTTTCTATCACAACCTGAAAGGAAAAGATTCACAATCTGATTTGTTCCCTTTAGATTAGTCCCCAGTGAATCAATAATATAAAAAACCCTAACATATTTGACGATTTCTTGACACATGACATTTCCAAGTCAATGTGGAAAGAAAAAAAAACACTGCACATGTGCACGTCATTATTCCGTCCCTGCTCAAGTGCTCAAACCCCAGAGCCCTCTGGTGTGGACCGATAACGGATAACGCTTTAGACCGCTCGGCCACACCAGACCCCACCCCCCTATTATTCAAAATAGCTCCTGGACCAAAGATGGAAGAAGACCCGAAATGGACCGGACGAATGGAGGGAGTTCATTTCCGTTGGATTGGATAGTTAGGACTAATTATTGTTAGGGAACAATTTAATACAACCTAAATAATTGCAAGCAAACTAACATCCTTTCCCCTTTCCCTGCTGGAAATATGAGATTCGGCGATCCTTCTGACGAAAGAAAAGCGATTACATAAAAATTCAACTTGGGTACCCCCTCGTTTTTTAAGTAGACTAAAAAGGGCGGTTTGGCTGGTGATTTGTCCCAGTCTGAGAGTCCAGTGTACAGTAACAAAATAGCCTCAAAACGTGAGTTAATCTGAAACCCTGTTTTAGAACAGGGTTAGAATCCCACAAAACTGTTAGAATCCCTGTGCACTCTTTGAGATGGACAAATAGTCGCTGAGAGTGAACATGCGGTGTTCGGCAGATCACCGCGTCGAATCACCGCGGTAACTGGTGAAAGACCGCTGAAGTTTCACGACATCGACGAGGTCGTCTTCATCGTCGTCTATGTCAGACACGCTCCTTGTCTCGTCAACGTCACTGCTATCGTAGTAAGGCTCAACAATAGTGCCTAAACATCAAAATTCAATTGTTAAGAAAGTAAAATGCTGATAATAATATTATAACAACAGGTAATCCACCAATAATAGACGAGCGGACATAGAGGAGCGTCAAAGTTGTTTCTCAGAGGCAATGAGCCATTTGACTGCACCTCCCAGACTCTCTGGACCCATGCTCTCTGTGGCGGAAGGGCAAAGGCGTCTGGCTAGTTGGCAGGAGTCGCCAGGTCCAAGCCCTGTCGGAAAAGAAATTTTAGCTATTTCCCAATTGGCCTCACCTAAGCTTTGCAGCGTGGGGGGGGGGGCTAAAACCAACCAATAGGGAGGCCAACGAATAATCCCAACAAATTTTCAGATGCTGTTTCTCAGGGCTGCAAAGTGACAATGAGCTCTGCGGCTTTTGACATCAGGGTAGGTGCTCGTAATCCAGAGGAGTAGAAGCTTTTGGAAATCCTCTTCAACTGTTCCTCATCATTATCAGCACCTAGCCTGACGACCAAAACTGTGAAAGAATTTCTGTACGAGTAACATTAATTATCGTATATGTATCGTACCTCAATGTGCCGTCTGCACTGGACTGAGTTCTCTCTCTCTCTCACTCTCGTATCTTGTGCCTTATCTTCAGTGCGATGTAACCTAACTACGTAACGGCTCTGTTCCTAAAACGCGAATAAATAATATTATCCCTTGTTTGTGGTTCATCGAGACCCGGAAATTCCTACAGGTTATGGGCCGAGCTAATGATAAGGCCCTTAGTAAAATCAATCTCTCAGTGGAAAAAACGTCTTTTCCTTATGTAAGATCAGCTACGACAGCAAAAGCAGCGTGGGATGCTTTGCAGAATGCTTATGAGGATAAAGGATTGATAAGGCGCCTTGGTCTGCTTAGACGATTATTTTCGGTCAAACTCGCTGATTTCCGTCAAATGGAGGATTATGTAAACGAAGTGATGGGGATAGCTCAACAACTCTCGTCAATCGGTAAGGAAATCGAAGATGAATTCATTGGTGTCATTCTTCTGCAAGGCCTACCGTCTACATATGACCCTATGGTGATGACGATCGAGACGTCGAATGTTGAGATCACTTCTGATTACGTAAGAAACAAACTTCTTCAGGACCAGAAGTGGAGTTCGGGAAATTCAGGAAGTTCTCGTGATAACTCAGCACTTTTGGCTAAGAAGCCTTTTAAGAAAATTAAGGCCAAAAAATCGAAGTGTTGGATCTGCCGATCCATGGATCACCTGTGCAAGGATTGCCCTAAGAATAAAGCTGATCGTAATAAAGTAAGAGAAAATAATGCTTTACTGGCAGCGTTCAACGTCTCTGAGCAATGTAATGCAAGTGACTGGCTGGTAGACAGTGGATGTGATAATCATTACTGTAATGATAAGAAATCCATGATTAACTTCGAGAAATCGTCCCTCGGCTCAATTTCGGTGGCAAACGGCCAGAAATTGCCAAGTGAAGGCGTTGGTGACGTTCCTATTAGATTGGCTGGAAGTGACGCGGATCGGATTAATTCTGCGATTTTCGTGCCTGGACTGTCTAATAATTTGTTGTCAGTCAGTGCCTTGGTTCAAAAGGGACATTCGATTTATTTTTGAAAAACGAGGGCATCAAACATGAAAAATCAATAGCATTTGTTCCTTCTCAGAACGGTTTTGCCGAGAGAACCGGCCGCAGCATCATGAACAAGGTGCGAGCGATGCTTGATCACTCAAATGCTGATTATCGGATGTGGGCTGAAGCAGCTAACACAGCTGTCCATCTGATGAATTGCTCGCCGACAAAGCGCCTCAAAGAAGCCGTTCCTTTTGAGCTGTGGTCAGGATCAAAAGTTGATCTATCCTATCTACGCGTTTTTGGATGCGTCGCGTTCGCACACGTTCCAGACGCGAAGCGTCGCAAGCTGGACCCGAAGGCTGAACGATTGATGTTCGTCGGTTACAGTGACGTCAGCAAAGGTTATCGGCTCTTCGATCCAAAGACGGCTGGAGTGAGGACTTCAAGGGATGTCGTGTTCGTTGAGGATGAAATGTTTTTTGCGTCAAAGGAAGCCTCTAACCATGGACGTCAAGAGGGAGAAAGCGTTCCTCTCGTGGAAGTGCTTGGCGACGCAGTCGAGGAAACACGGATCCATGATGGCGACAGCGACTCTCTGAGCAGTCAAACCGGGTCGGCCGACTCTGCCGAAAGCGACGGGGAAGATTTTGGTGAGACCGCTCCAGTTAATAATGGCTTTGGGGATAGGTATCCTACTAGGGAACGCAAGCAGAAAGTATTTTCCGATCATGTCATGTATCATGCTTTAAGTAGTGGGGAATGCTCTGATCCTATTGACATAGGCGATGCACTGAAAGGTCCAGATGCTCGATCGTGGCGTGATGCTATGGATCGCGAAATAGCCTCCATGGTCAAAAATAATGCTTGGTCCCTGGTTGATCGACCTCAGAATCAAAAGTTGGTGGATTGTAAGTGGGTGTTCAAAACAAAAAGGAACTCGGATGGTAAAATTGCTTGCCATCGAGCAAGACTCGTTGCTCGGGGTTTTACGCAGAGGCACGGTATAGATTATTTTGAAACTTTTTCCCCGGTTGTACGGTTTAGTACTTTGCGCACACTATTGGCATTGGCTGTTCAGTTCGATTGGGATGTCAACCATTTCGACATCGAGACCGCCTTCTTGAACGGCGAGTTGCCTGAGGTAGTCTTCATGCGGCAGCCACCTGGTTGTGAGATCAAAGGGGAGGAGCAAAAGGTTTGTAGATTGAACAAGGCAATTTATGGCCTCAAGCAATCCTCACGTTTATGGTTTCTGAGGGCTAAGGAAGTTCTGTTAAATTTTGGTTTTTATGAATCCAAATTGGAACCTTGTGTGTTTGTAAGAAATTCTCAGGGTCGGACCATGATCGTGGCGTTGTATGTGGATGATTTTTTCGTATTCTACAACGATTATGATGGTGTTGAAAAACTGAAAAAAGAACTCCTCAACCACTTTGTTCTGAAAGATTTAGGGCCCGTTAAAAATATGTTGGGTTGGAGAGTTGATCGAAATAAGGAAAAAGGGGAATTGAAAATTTCTCAAGAGCATTATATTTCTGATCTGCTCGACCGTTTTGGATTGTCCGAAGCGAAACCGGTGAGCACTCCAATGGACCCTAGCATCAAACTTGGAGCTGATGAAGAAATAATCGATGTCCCTTACCAGGAGCTCATAGGCTCGCTTATGTTTCTCAGTGTGAGCTCTCGCCCAGATATATCTTATTCTGTCCATTTCTTGAGTCAGTATAATAAAAAACCTACCAAGGAGAATTGGACTGCCGCCAAACGTATCCTCAGGTTTCTTGCGGGAACTAAGTCGGTTGGACTGTTGTTTAAAAAGGGCGAACCTGTTCTCGAGGGTTTTGCAGATTCCGATTGGGGGAACGACATGCTTGATCGCAAGTCGTATTCGGGTTTCATTTTTAAAATCGGCAATAGCGTTGTTTCTTGGGAAAGTAGAAAACAAACTTCTGTGTCCCTGTCCTCGACTGAGGCCGAGTATGTCGCTATCTCAGAAGCGTGTAAGGAGCTTATTTATTTGAACAGTTTCCTGAAAAGCTTGTTTGAAGGAATAAAAAATGGTTTCGGTTTTTTGAGGGTTAGATTGTACAATGACAATCAGAGTGCCCAGAAAATAGCGAATAACCCTATTTTTTCTCGTAGGACAAAGCACGTCGATATTCGATTCCACTTCATTCGGGATCTAATTTCAAAAGGGAAAATAGATTTGAAGTATTGTCCTACAAATGAAATGTGTGCTGACATTTGCACTAAGCCACTTAATTCGAGTAAGCATAAGGCTTGTTCCCAAATGCTAGGACTTGCCTAAATTTTTTCCACTATGCTTAAGTTTATAAATTTGTTTTGTATAAATTTTGATAAAGAGTATCTATTTTTGTGATAAATCTAATGTTAAAGGGGAGTGAAAGAATTTCTGTACGAGTAACATTAATTATCGTATATGTATCGTACCTCAATGTGCCGTCTGCACTGGACTGAGTTCTCTCTCTCTCTCACTCTCGTATCTTGTGCCTTATCTTCAGTGCGATGTAACCTAACTACATAACGGCTCTGTTCCTAAAACGCGAATAAATAATATTATCCCTTGTTTGTGGTTCATCGAGACCCGGAAATTCCTACAAACTGCAGGGCGCACTGCCAGTTTGCGGCGTTGATAAACGACCTCTGTGAATCAAGAAACTGGCGGGTTGCAAGTGTACAATGCCAACCAAAAGCAACTAACTTTCCTCGCCAAAGATTACCAAATGGCCAAATAAGTTAAATGCCGGAACAGGACTAACCTCTGATCGGTGTCTTGAATAAATCGGTTTCATCGTCGTCTTCTTCAAGGAAGAAATTGGATTTTTGGGGTAGGAGGGAAAACTCTCCTCTGGCGGATACAGACGCATCGTTCCGTTTGCAGAGCATGTAGAAGAACATGCATACTCCCAGGCAGAGCAATATCATCAGCGCTGAAAAAGTTAGCGAATTAGGGGTCATATTTGAGGGGTCTAGATTCAAAACTGGCAATCTCCACCTGAGGTAACTTTTGGGGAATGTGATTTATTGAAATTTCGTTTACCCCTTCAGATTTAAACCCGCTGTTTTTTAACGTAGTTCTAAGCAATATTAGAAGGCTGAATATGTTTTTCCCCCTACAAAAAGTCCCCAATTCTTTGTAATTGCATTAGCAGAAATGGAGATTGCATGTTTTGTTCGAGAATGCGGAGATTGCTACTTTTGAACTTGAATCAAATCGGAGATTGCTACTTTTGAATTGAAACTTATTCGGAAATTATTGCTTGTTTTGAACTAAAACACTCGTGACAACTTTGCTAAAGGTGAAAGGTAAGCAGAAATACCTACTCACCATGTTCTTTTTACTTCCATATTTACAGAGTAAATGGAAGTACTGGAATCGTCCTAAAATCAAGAATCGGAACAAAATCTTCAGAAAAAACTTTTTCTTTTACACATCTACCTACTCAGAATCACTTCCTGATCATGTGTCTGTGTGTCCGTCTGTGGTCATTTACAACCAGTGGTGCGTAGATAACACACAATACTTCCATATTTTGGAACGTAAAATTGTGACACAATTTGATCATATTGTAGAGGATTTGGTAGTTGAGAAAATATTTCAACAATTTCCAAACAAAGACTGAGCTATTTATTTTCAATCACAAACAACTTTTGGCAGAGTAACCCTCTTGGATCCCAAATCCCTAACACTGCTCCTCCTGTCGATCAGAGTGATGTTGATGTGGTGTCTTGAATGTATGGTTGTAGCTTGTCAGCATGGACCACCTTCCGTTTCCGATTTGGGAGGATTATCCGAAACACGACGTCTGAAAGTGATTTCTGGACCTGGCAAGGTCCAATCCAGTCCGATTGCAACTTCGGACATAGCCCTCTTGTTCTTCGAGGCCAGTGAAACCAAACATTCGATCCCACATCGAATCTTGGGGTCTTGGCGCGAACGTCGTATTTAGCAATGTCAGCACTTCCTTAAACGTTGAACTCTCGAATGTCGTCCCTTGATCGGAGTGGATTTCTCTGGGAATCCCAAAACGAGAGATAACAGTTTCGACCAAACCCCGCGCCACAGTTTCAGCTTGAATATTTTTAACTGGAAAAACTTCTGGCCATTTTGTGAACGTATCCATCACGACCACCATAAACTGGTTTCCAGCCTCAGTCTCTGGTAAAGGTCCAACACAATCAATAATGAGACGTTCAAATGATGTTCCATTTACCTGTTTTTGCATCGGCGCTCTCTGCTTTATACCTTTTCCTCGCCTACCACATCTCTCGCAGCATGCGCAGACCATTTTTACGTCCCCAGACATCCCGGGCCAGAAATAACTTTTTCGGATTATACCCAACGTCCGACGTCGTCCGAAGTGCCCAGTTTCATGTGCTCTTGAGATCAGGTCTTTTCTTCTTGAGCGCGGAACTATCAATTGGTTAATAGAGTATGATCCATTTCGGTTCTCAAACTTTCTTACCAGCAGGCCGTTTACTAAAGAAAGTGATTGGAAAGAGGCCCACAATGCTTTTGTTGCGCTACTCATGCTTGCCACTTCATCCCAACTTGGGCGTGATCCTTGTTTCACCCAAGAGTGAACTGGCTGTAGTTCAGGATCTTTTAACTGTTCGGCCACCCATGTGGTATCAAAATCTGGTTGAGGCAATACAGTTGTGCGACGGATGATTGCCGTTTGTTTATTTTCCTGTTTTTTACAGTATTTGCAGTTGTTCTCAGCACAAGGTCTTCTGGAAAGAGCATCTGCGTTGTTGTGTTTGTTGCCTTTTCGATGCACAATTTTGAAGGCAAACGAAGCTATTTCTTGTAACCAGCGTGCAAGCTGGCCATCTGGTTCTCTGAAGTTACGAAGCCATTGCAGTGAGGCATGGTCGCTTCTTACCAGGAATTCCTCGCCACAGTCGAGTCCGTACGACTTAAAAAATCGAAGAGCTTTCACCAGAGCGAGTAGCTCTTTGCGTGTAACGCAGTAATTTCGTTCAGCTTTAGACAAACAGCTGCTGTAATATCCCATTACCTTTTCTTCTCCATCTTGCAGTTGGGAGAGAACAGCGCCGACTGCATGATCACTTGCATCAGTATCTAAAATGTACTGAGAGCCTGGCACTGGATGACCTAAAACTGGTGGTGATATGAGAGCTGCTCGAATGTCCTCAAAGGCGGATTGGCAATCAGGTGTCCAGGAGAAAGATTTGGAATTCTGTACAGAATACAGCACGGATGCCCTTTCTGCAAAATTAGGTACAAAACTTCTGTAGTAGGAACTTAAACCTAGAAAGGACTGCAACTCCTTTTGATTGGTTGGGGTAGGCCAGTTCCTTACTTTTTCGGTTTTGACTGGGTCCGTAGCAAGTCCATCTGCAGATATGATGAATCCAAGGTATTCTGTTTTTCGAGCGAATAACTTACATTTCTTGGGGTTCAGTTTCACACCATACTGCCGGAACAACTCAAAAATCTTTCTCAACCATTTCATTTGTTCTTCAAATGTGGGGGTATCTACTAACACGTCGTCCAGGTATACCTTCACCCTTCCATGCCGGATGTGTTCTTGTAATAGATGTCCCATGGCTCGTTGGAATGTACTCGGGGCATTGCATAATCCGAATGGCATAACTTTGAACTGCCACAATCCTCTGGGAGTACAAAACGCCGTTTTTTCTTTGTCAGCTTCAACCATCGGTATATGCCAGTAGCCAGCCTGGAGATCTAAAGTAGAGAACCATTTACTTCCAGCTAAGGCGTTTAAAAGGTCAGCTATTTTCGGAAGAGGGTACGAATCTTTCTTTGTGATGGTATTAAGTTTTCGGTAGTCAATACAGAATCTAGTGCTACCATCTTTCTTTCCTACCAGGACAATTGGACTAGCCCATGGGCTGCTGGAGGGCTCTATTACACCGTTCTCTTCCATTTCTGTCACAAGCCGGTCAACTTCTTCGATTCTATGGGGAGGAATGCGTCGAGGAACTTGGCGTATTGGTGGGTGGTTGTTGAAATGTCTAATTATTCGACGAGAAAATTTAAATAATAATAATAATCAATTAAAAAAAAATGAATTAATAAAAATAATAAAGTGACAACAATTAATTTAAAATAAAAATGAACAATTATGTTCATCAATAAAGTAAACTACTTGGACCTAAAGAAAAGCAAAATAATTTAAAAGAAGGTAAAAGAAATAAAATATAAAAATACAAACAACAAATTAAATAAAATGAAAATAAATTAAAATAAAATATTATAAATCAAATTTAAAATATCTATATAAAAGAATGAAATAAAATTATAAAGATAGAGTTGGCATAGATTATTCTCCAGCTTTGCCAACCCTATCTTGCTACTAGTTCTAGTGCTCTCTAAAAGTGTAAATCTAAAAACAATGCGTGCTATTAAATAAAAGTGACATCTTAAATCCTAAAAGGCTGATCCTTCATTATCCTCGATCATCCGGACCTCTAATAGGTTATGGGCCCAGTTTAAATTGAAGGTAAGCCTCCTAAAGACTTTAAAAACTAAAAATCGGTCGATTACGTTCGACATAACCATGTCGTTCAATTCGTTCGAATCGGCGATCGACCAAATCGATCGACTCACAGACATCTCTTCATTTCCTCTTTGGAAATTCGAATTGAAAATTCTGCTCGAGTCGAAAGGCATTCTCGATGTCATCACACAAAAACCGGAAGCCAGCGATCTTCAGAATGATGAGTACAAACGTAAAGATGCTCGCACCCGGCAAGCTATCGTCGGCTCGATAGATCGGAAATGTCGTCTCCTCATTCTATCGTGCGAAACCGCGTATGATATGTACTCAAAATTGACTGCTATACACGAGAGAGACACCGACTACCAAAAGAATTTGTCACTCGAAAACTTTTTCGTATTTACGTTCGATGATTCGGCAGATATTGCGACTAACATCAGCCGTCTTGAAAACATAGCACATCAGATTAACACATTAACACCAGGCAAAATTGATGAATCCATGTTAATGGCTAAAATAGTTTCCAGTTTACCTTCTTCTCGCTTCGACAATTTCATTACATCGTGGAATTCTTCGTCAAAAGATTCGAAAACTTTGGTGAACCTGACCGCACAGCTGATCACCGAGGAATCCCGGAGGGGTAAACGCAACGGAAATGACCAAAACATCGCATTCCAGGCCAGTCACCGTTCACACGCGAGCGGAAGTCGACAAAAACGTAAAAATTTCGCCAAATTCCGATGCAACATCTGCAAGAACCCTAAAAATAATCATGACGAGTCGAAATGTTTCTTCAGAAATAAACCTTCTAACCCTAGCGGGAAGAGAGTTGCACTCCTCGTTCATGAAAATAAAACCGCATCGTCTGACTGGATTCTGGACAGTGGAGCTTCATCCCATATGACGAATGACGTCACACAGCTGCATTCGAAGATATCCAGTGATGCCGTGGGATACAGCGGCCGTCACGTCGAAGATCCTGACAACCATGACGAGAATAACGTAAAGAGAATCATGAAGTACCTTAAGGGCACTTTGAATAAAGGCATCTCCTTTCACGCTAATTCTCCTGACGACCTGGAGGTGTACTGCGACTCCGACTACGCTGGGGACCGATCAAGTACCAAAAGCACCTCAGGCTATGTCATTTACTTCAACGGAGGTCCTGTAAGCTGGAAGTCCCGAAAGCAGCCGACAACATCTACTAGCAGCACCGACGCAGAACTTGTTTCCGCCGCTGAAAGTTGCCGCGAGTTGATCTACATAAAATCACTGATAAAAGAACTCACTGATAAAGACCGAAACGCGACCATGTACATTGATAACACCAATACTATTCGAATGATCAAAACTGGAGCAATGAACTTTAAGCGCAAGCATATTGACATAAAATATCATTGGTTAAATGAGAAATTTGTTGAAGGTTTGATGAAAGTTGATCATGTATCAACTGAATTGCAAATAGCAGACATTTTTACTAAGCCGTTAGGCCCGACCAAATTCAACTACTTTAGAAATAAGCTTATTACCTGAAATGGAAACTATTCTGATTTATATTGTCTTTTAATGCATGAAAAATTGTTAAAATGTTGAATGATTACTATTGTTTTATGGAAAAGGTTTTATTGGAATGTTTTATCAAGCATGAACTTATATATATATATTTTTTTTTATAACTTTGTATTTTAACATGAATTTTATCTAGAATGAACTTTGAAAAATTGAATTTTATTGAAAAATGATGAATTTTGTAAGGATTGATGTCTAAAATATTTTTTCTACGCCGAAAATTACGG
Organism: Nesidiocoris tenuis; assembly: GCA_036186465.1. Classification (NCBI taxonomy): domain Eukaryota; kingdom Metazoa; phylum Arthropoda; class Insecta; order Hemiptera; family Miridae; genus Nesidiocoris; species Nesidiocoris tenuis. The sequence goes on from AP028910.1 coordinate 1,048,308, forward strand.
AGGTGTGTTGAAATGTCTAATTATTCGACGAGAAAATTTAAATAATAATAATAATCAATTAAAAAAAATGAATTAATAAAAATAATAAAGTGACAACAATTAATTTAAAATAAAAATGAACAATTATGTTCATCAATAAAGTAAACTACTTGGACCTAAAGAAAAGCAAAATAATTTAAAAGAAGGTAAAAGAAATAAAATATAAAAATACAAACAACAAATTAAATAAAATGAAAATAAATTAAAATAAAATATTATAAATCAAATTTAAAATATCTATATAAAAGAATGAAATAAAATTATAAAGATAGAGTTGGCATAGATTATTCTCCAGCTTTGCCAACCCTATCTTGCTACTAGTTCTAGTGCTCTCTAAAAGTGTAAATCTAAAAACAATGCGTGCTATTAAATAAAAGTGACATCTTAAATCCTTCTAGTGACCTCAAAATGGTCCCAAAAATTGAGACCTTAAATCCTTCTTGACCTCTAATAGTGGTCTCCTACATCGATTCGATGACTACAGCCTTCAATTTTTCCCAATTCGGTCTTCTTTGCAGCAAAAACGTCATGAAATTCTTCTATAAAAGCTTCAGCTTCTTGCATCTCTTGGGGAGAAAGTCTGGAACGTACATCATCCTTGATTCCTTTTAAATAATCCAGATTATTATCAACATTGTAAGCTGAGAAAAGCGGGGAAAATTCTTTGTTGTTAACATCCTCTAACATGACTTCTTCGAATTCGGTTGGCAACTCCTTGTTCCCCATTGAAATGGTTTTTCTAGCAGGATAAATGACACAATCATGTTTTATTAGGAAATCTAAGCCAAGAATGCAATCTTCAAAAATATCAGCCAAAATTACTCGATGTCGCCATGATTTGTCCTCTCCCAAATTTATGTAGACATCTGCTTCACCCTTGACTGGAACTAGATCACCAGAAACTGATCTAATATACGCTTCTGATGACTCCGGACTAATCTTTAGCTGCTTCACTATACCATGTTTCACGATGGTTCTTGTAGCTCCAGTATCCACAATGAAATCGCAGGGGGATTGGTTGATACATCCTCGAAGAACTAGTGAACCGGGAGAGGAAGCTCGATAAATATAGTCTACGCCCGTTTGGGTACTGATTGAGAGGGCATTTGATCGATATTTGGTCGGAATGCGCCCCCTTATTCCGACCGAGGGCGGTTTCCCGATTGTTCTCTAGCGTTGTTCAAAGGACAGTCTCTGGAGAAATGACCTGGGCCTTTGCATGCCCAACAAATTATGCCACGTTGGAAACGAGCATTCGGAAAGTCGACTCTTGATTCCTGGTTACGGTAGTCAGTATTGGTCGTTCTTGTAGGGTAGACAGTTCTTGAACGCGACAAAGAACCCACAGCTTCCATCCGCAAGGCAACTTTCAAAGCTTCGTCCATGCTTGGAGGCCATACCTTGAATACTGAATCGCGTACTGCAGGATCCATAATGCCTTTCATAAATTGCAGAGTAATCACGCTTTCATTTTGACCCACTGCGTTATCCGGAAATGCTTTTCGACCAATATCACACATCTCGCGATGATAGGTCCTCAAGTCTTCATCGGAACGTTGTATGCGACTTTGGAGTAGAGTTAAATAAAGCTCAGTTTGATTTCGAATGCCAAATTTTCGTTCCAATACGGTAACCAAGTCGTCATATGTATAAGGAGGTCGTAATTCTGACAAAATCGTCTGTGCCATCCCACCGCTGTCACCAAATTGTAGAGGATTTGGTAGTTGAGAAAATATTTCAACAATTTCCAAACAAAGACTGAGCTATTTATTTTCAATCACAAACAACTTTTGGCAGAGTAACCCTCTTGGATCCCAAATCCCTAACAATATTTTGACTTCTTATAAGGGTGTTTAGGTCAAAAATATCAAAAAATTCACTATTCAAATTTCAAAAGTCGCCCGAAATAAAACCAGTGGTGCGTAGATAACACACAATACATTCATTATTTTGAAACGTAGAATTGTGACACAATTTGATCATATTTTGGCTGCTTTTAAGGGTGTTTAGGCCAAAAATATCGAAAAATTCACTATTAAAATTTTAAAATTCGCCCAAAATAAAAATACAATACATTTTTGAAATATAAAAAATATCCACATATTCTGCAAGGTAAAACAAAGATTTTAAGACCAAGATCGCTCAAATCGATTCATTTTTGTGGCCGGGAAAAAATAAAATAGAAAACACTAAAAATGCAAATATATCGGAAGTACTGTGAGTAATTCAAAATCCGATTAAACAGGGTGTTAGGTCTTGCCGAGACAAACATTTCAGTTCAAGAAATTTGAAAAAGGTTGAGAATTGAGGGAGATATGGCCATTTTTGTAAAAGACCACAGACGGACAGACGGACACACAGACACTTGTTCGGGAAGTGATTCTGAGTAAATGTGTATAAGAAAAAGTTTTTTCTGAAGCTCCGTTCCGATTTTCGATTTTAGGACGATTACAATATTTCCATTTAGGTACTCTGTAAATATGGAAGTAAAAATGACCATAACTCCCTCAATTCTCAACCTTTTTTCAAATTTCTTGAACTGAAATGTTTGTCTCGGCAAGAAGTAACACCCTGTTTAATCGGAATTTGGATAACGCACAGTACTTCAGAGATATTTGCATTTTTAGTGTTTTCTATTTTATTTTTTTTCCCCGGCCACAAAAATGAACCGATTTGAGCGTTCTTGGTCTTAAAATCTTTGTTTTGCCTTGCAGAATACGTGTATATTTTTTATGTTCCAAAAAACTGGCGTTTTTTTATTTTGGGCGAATTTTGAAATTTGACAAGTGAATTTTTTGTTATTTTTGACCTAAACACCCTTAAAAGCAGTCAAAATATGATCAAATTGTGTCACACTTTTACGTTTCAAAATATGGAAGTATTGTGTGTTATCTACGCACCACTGGTTTTATTATTTATTACACACAAACTCTTAGGGAACATTTGGCTAAGGAAATTTGTATGATTTAAGTGGAACACAATCGTGTTAATATCAAAACGGTGCTAGTAAAAATCAATATGCTATTCTGCCTTACTCGAAGCACGAAAAAAATATATATTTTTGATATAGTAGCAGGTCGAGCGGGCCTCTGATTGGCTGAAGTGGAGATTGTCTCTTTTGAACCTCACGGCGCAGTGGAGATTGCCAGTTTTGAAACAAACTGTCATATTGGTCTTTGATTTTAAGTGGGAGATTGAAGGTTTTGACTCTAAATACCTCAGCAGCTCGATCGGGAATACTTTCAACTGCGAAGTCTCGCCTCCAACTCGTTTTGTGAAAAAAGTGGAGATTGCCAGTTTTGAATCTAGACCTCTCATTTGGAAAACAGAACAACTACGGACCTTTGGTACACAAAATAATGATGCATTGGCGATCGCTTATACCTATTTAACGTAATGGACTTATTATTATCCAGAACCAACTTTGTAAGCATAATATGTTGTATTTCAATGCTACGTTCAGCAAAGAATCACTTTGTAAAAAAGGTCCTCTACAGAACAGAGGCCTAAGCTACTGGATTTCTTAATATAGGTGTACTGCATGTTTGACAGGGGAAGAACTTACAACCAATTTTATTCACAATGGAATCCATAAAGAGCTGAAAATTACCTGTAAGCAGCACGAAGACACTTCTTGGTAAGCCCATTAAATCTTCATTGCGCGTTAGTGTGAATATTAGTTGGGCTGGTTTATCCCTGTCGAGATTGACGAATTTGGTGGAAGGGATAAATCCTTCAGCAGTAGCCACAACCGTATGCTCTCCTGCGAAAACGAGAGGCAATATTTATTCGGAACACTAGCTTTTTTATGTAAACGGATCCGTGATACTTGTATCAGCAATATGATAATAATTGCACAATATTCACCTCTTTTCAGCGGTATCCAAAATGATCCACTCTTTCCACCAGAGAACGAGATGTTGGTCCCTTCCAGGAAAACCAGGAACTTTTCGAGCGGATGATGCAAATTGTCAGTGACATAGCCTGAAAACCGACCATGTTCTTCATATTGCTGAGTCCATTTGGAAGTAATCTCAACAAGTTTTGCAAGTAACAAAAAAAAGTTCAGAAACTGAAATTTGAGTGCAAAAAATGGACCATTTCATGAGATAGTGAGAGAAAAATTCTCCAACCCACAAAATCAGTCCGAAGGCCATTTATTCAGCGAAAAATTTTACTCAATAACAAAACATGGAAGTGCCGTGAGTTATTTGCAAACCACTGGTTTTAGGTTAGGCCTCAATGTATGTCTCATGAAAGATCAAATTTTTCAAGATACATGCCTAACGTATGATAGGGAAGAAATCAAAATAGTATGAAGAACTAACAATCAATTGGTGCCGATTTACCTGAAACTCCAGCTTCGTTTTCTGGAACAGGAACAGGTGGGAGATAGGAATCATTAGCCTTCAGCGTGATCCGCAATTTAGTCAATTCGCCACTGATGACTGTCAAGGTCACGTTCTCAGGAACATGGTGAGGACAACTAACCTGCAGACCAAAATCACCAAAAGATCATTTGCAAGCAGAAGGAAGACCCTAAGTATCAGGGTTACCTACCCATGTTCACTTGTCAAAGGTTTTTTTTTTCAATGTCTGTTTTGCTCTTACGCAGCCAATTTTGATCCAAGTTCAAAAATTCTTACACTGGGACGTCAAGGATTTTAGCAGGGAGAAATAAAATATCTCATGCAAACGACTAAACTAAAATTTTGAAATATTCGCGGACAAAATAATTAGAATTGTACTAGGGATGGAAACGTCGATTACCGACTTTCGATTATAATCGATTAAGAGCCTCATAATCGACCTATTTTTGAAGTCGACTTTGAATTGCTGGTATAGTCGAGAAAATCGACTATGCGGGTCGATTGTCGATTGGGTGAGGCTCGAAAGCGAAACGGTGTTGGGGGTGGGAATGTTTGTGTTGAGTTGAGCAGGATTTGTCAGTGTCAGTAGGTCAGTGAATAGTGTTTATTAAAAGGTCTAGTTAGCGATGGCCCCTCCAAGTGCGGTGTGGGAACACTTTCGAAAGATCGAAAATAATACTAAAGTTGAGTGCTTGACGTGTAAGAAGAGTGGTATTGTGTTCACAATGATCTTCAACACCAGCACCTCTATGATGTTTGCTCATGTTGCAAACGTGCACAAAATTAGACTGCCGAAATTGCCTCCATCAGGAGGAGCTGCGAAAAGAAGAAGGAACGGGACTGAAAAACATGTTTATCCTGATGACGATCTGCAAGTAATTGAAGAGGTTAGTAATCAGCGTTTTTGTACCCGTAATTTGCACCTCATTACTCTTGCATGCTCCCGCTTTTTATGCGACTTGATTGTATGTTCATAATGAAACCGATTGACTCTCCGATTGGCTCTTAAGATATTCGACAAAATAGTCACTTCAGCCGTAGCTGCTCCGGAACACCTAACCTCTGTGTACAAAAGGATGAGGACCATAGCGTGCCGCGTGATTTAATGCCCTCAAAAGTGCACCCTCATTATTGCTCCTCATTATTGCTCTGAGAATAATTCTTAACTTAATAATAAAACTTAAATGTCTAGTAACTAGTCTCATAGTGTAATTAGTTGTCTAGCATTGCTCACTGATCCTCATTTTATTTCATTAACATAATTATTGCACTGACTTAAATGTGATACTGGTTTCAAAGTGTAATTAGTTGTCTAGTATTACTCATTGTTTGAAATGTTCTGAAATGTTTGAAATGATGATCGGTTATTTTCGGCTGCGTGATGTGAAGACCGTTTTCGTCACGGACGAGGAAACACGACAACAGCCCAAGATCCTTGCCATTCAATTCTCGCTTCAAATTGATCATTACATCCTGAATTTCCTCAGACCGACCCATAATGATGCCATCGTCGAGAAGCATCAGCAGAAACAAGTTTTTGCGACAGTAGGCACAAACGTAGTACGCCGATGACGAAAACTGATTTTTAGCATGGCATCATTGAAACGATCGTTCCAGAGTTTCGGTGGACTGCGCAGACCGTACAACGCACAGTTCAATTTTGGAACCAATTCGCAGCACACTACTCTCTTAGGCCTCCTTATATAAACATCAAGATCAAGGTAACCTTTCAAAAACACATTCATCTTGGAAATATGGGAATCTCACATGTTTTCAAAATGTTGAAAGGATTTTCACAGTTGGAGAACTCGTCACAGCAAGCTCTCCGTGTCACACAGACGGATGACTGATAATAGGTCCTTCTGCCTCAAGGACGTCAGAAACGTCTGGATGTCAATCACTCAAATGGCGCCTGAGCAAAGGCCTCAGAAGGAGGGTAAATCGTGGCTAGGGTTAGCCACAAATTAACCTTTTTCTGAAGCCCTGGTGTGGATCACAAAATAAAGGTGGATGGAGGGGGGGGGGGCTACATTCCCCGAGACAAAAATTTACATCCAAGTTATACCGAATTTCCCTCGGCAGAGGGATAAGTGTTACAACATCACAAATTTCGTTGATGTAACAGTTTTCCCCAATTTCTGAGGGGCAGTGTAACAGTGCGGGTAAACGTCAACTTTAAGAGAGTGTCCATCCACCCGCATGTTGAAGCATGGCTCACCTGCAACGCGTAGATGCCGATGGGCAGCACAATTCTTACATATGACTGGTCGTCCGATGCGTGGAAAACGTGCGTAGACTCGTTCACAACAACGTTAGCACTTCTCATTGGGTTCCCTTCGGTGTCAACGATCTGAATCACCATTCCTGTGTGGTGAAAAATCAAAACTCTTCACCAGTGTGGATAGTAGGTTTTTGGAGGCCCATAAGGAGAGCTGGGCAAGAAGTCCCGGCAGAATTAAAATTTTCCATTTTTTGACAGGGGTTCTTTATTTTTTATCTCAGTTTCTGATGCAAAAATTATGGGTAATGCATGAATCTTTAGGTATTGGCTAAAAAAACATGAACTCTGACCTTTTTTCGGGATTTCAATTTCAATTTTTAGGGGTACTGTTGCGGCCAAAATCGCGTTTTTCACTGTTTCCTTGGTTTTACGGCCGAAGTATGGGTTTCAGGCAAAAACTTGATGGAGAAGAAAATGTCGGGAATTGCATTTCTAATCAGATGCACTCCATGCTGGACCCTTGTTACGGACTATTCACACGAGTGGGCCTGCTTTTTGACTCGCGGCTGCTAAACGGCGAATTTGGCTTTTAGACAGTAGACGTTTTGTGTAATCGCCCAGGTAGTTGGGTAGACAGAAAGTCATTACAAGGGTGTAAGGCGGGTATGGTAGGATTGATCAAATTTTCAATTGCGTGGTTCAGATGAAATATTCAGTTTTGTATACAAATTTTGACTCCTATAATACCTATGTTATACGTACCTATTTCTATTATTTGAACTTCATTTTCTGCGATACCCAGAAAAATAATGTACCTACCCATGTGACTAATCTACTAAGCAGCGTTTTCGTTGGCGATAATAGTGGTTTATTATTGAAAATTGAAACCTCCCAATAATATTCTCTCCCTACAGGTATGAATTTCTACGGTCAAGAAGAAAATTCGTTTCTCTGATATAGGCGAAGTAAGATAGCGAGTGATAGATAGTGAGTGATGATCGATTTTCAAACCTTGAACCATCGCTGACAACAGAGTCTGAAGTGGAGATAAATATTGCTTCCACATTTCAGGTATCATGTTTGGCTGTACATAGTTACAGCAGCTAGTCTGCAAGGATATCTGAAATAACGAAGATGGAACGATCATTAGGTAGTTTTTGCCCGACATTTGCAATAATGAAGTACTTCAAAAATATGCATGAATGGCTTAATGAGGGTGTTGTTGGTATTGGCAAGTAGCAGACAAAAATGGTTCTGCAACTTAATTACAACAATCAAAAGCGATGTAAGTATCGAGCAAATCAAGCAGAGAGAAATACATAGCCTCTGGTTACTCCTGATGAGATGAAGCTTGGAAGAGTAGGTACCTAACCAAACCATGCGTTTTGAAACATCAAAATCCTCCCCACACCAACTTTTGGGATGATATTAGCATGGATATTTGGGTTGAAATACCCACCCCAAGATTTGAAAAGCCAAGAAAATTTGAACTGCGAAAAGAAATTCCCAAAACCCTCCTCAAACCTGGAGTATAGAAAAAGCTATTGATTAGAAATTAGGTAACAGTAAATCAACAAAAAATTATTAGCAAACATTCCCTACCATCACAGTGTTGAGTTTCTGATTGATGGTATCGAGAAGTGACTGTCGGGCAGTGGCTACCACTTCACTGCTGTGGCCGTCTACGCATTTGGATAGCTGCAAACATAGACAGGATAATGTAATTTGACTATGCATTTCGCAAAAAAGAAGAATGGACAACAGACGTGGGTGGGAATTTCGGCATTTTGACCTCACATTTGGGTTCAGCGACCTAAAAAACCTCTTTTCCACCTGTTAATAGTAACTTGAATGGGAGGTGGGAGGATTGGGTTTGTGGGTGATTCAAGACTCGTCCACCACAGCTCAGCTAACGCAAGAACTTGAGTCCGCCATGACTGCAGAAAGACGAGCAGTTGCCTAACCTGCTGCCGACAACTGCTTTCATGTGGCGAATGCTGCAACCATGATCGGACAATGTTGGTAGGAAAGCTCGTCCGCCGCTCATTCAGATTTGCTACTTTCGTTGTACTCCTTCCAAAATACAAATATTCCAGTTCAAGAAATTTAAAAAAAAGTTGAAAATTGGGGTAGTTAAGGCTGTTTTTCTAAATGACGACAGGCAGAGAAATGGACAGACACTGGTTCAATAAATTCTGAGCAAAATTGTACAACTAAAAGTTTTTTCTGAAGCTTTGTTCCTCTTTTCAATTTAGGACGATTACAATACTTCCATTTACTTCGTAAATATGATGATAAAAAGGATCTCATAAATTGATCTTTTAGGAAATTTTATCAGCTCTAAAAAAATTCCATGAATTTGGCACTTTTCGGTTTTCCGAAAACCGAGTGAATTTTATTTGATTACTAATAAACAACCCAAAGTTCACCATAGTGGCTGTTGGTTCCCAACAGTAACTGGATCCTATTGTCACTGATGATCCAAAAAGTTTTGTGGGGTACTGGGAAAAAATTCCCTACCTGATACACAAGTTCATTAACCTGAAGAGAATGGTCCAAAAGTACTAAGAGTCAATCGATTTATTACGCTGCATAAGTAAGTACCAACCCGTTTTGGTTTGGTTTTCTCGAATACTTCATTGAACATGTTGAATACACCACTTCTCAGGTGATCAGGATCATGAGCGTGCCTGAAATAGAACATCACATTTTTGTAGGAACTTTCTCGCCGAAAAAGCCAGTGGTGAGTAGGTTGGAACCTTGCTGAGTACCAAGTTGGAAATTAAACGAGTCCAGGTAAAATGTTTGGTGAAAGTGGCCCACAGTAAAATTAGCGAAGGCTCAACAGTGGTCTTTAGAAACGATTTCCTAATACCAACGACTTTAAACCAAGTGGCGCGCAGGCAAGACACAGTGCCTCCATTTTTTGGATTACAAAATTGGGACCAAATTGATCATAATAATGGCACTGGCAATCCCTTACGCTGGAATTTTTTAGGAAAAACAGTATATTAGCCAAGCCAGCGGTTAGGGGGCAGGGACGCTAAAACGGGGGGTACATCTTTCCATTTGATTCCATTGTAATTTTATTATTGACAAGTGCAAAATATTGCCATGTTCCGATGCAGATTTTTTATGAAAGAAAATGACATTTGAAATGCAGGACACAGCAGCCGGAACAAAGCCTGCTGAACTTAGTTCGCCCAGTTTATTAGTATCTACATGTGAATTTTTTACATTGTACACATTTCGCCTTCATCAAAGCTTGGAACAGTGCCATCGTAACACCAAGATGATACCAAGAAATAATGGGTATTATTTTGATGAATAGATGATTGTTCACTGACGTGTTGACGTGGTACGTGATCAACACAGGTGTAGGTGGGATACAACACCACTTTCAAGCCCCTTGAGAGGGCCTTACCTATTTCCAAACAATTAACAATGGTATGTATAATAACTTACCTGAGAGCAAGGCCGCCGCTCTCTATGCTCAACACAACGTCAAACGAATTATCTCGCATGAAATCAGTAAAAGCCCGAGCTTGAGGCGATTGGATATTCGATATGAGACCATAGACCAATGAATTATTTTTCAACTCGGTAGAGTAACATTTTGGTGACTCCTCTCTGCCCATGTCGTCCAAAACAGGTATCACATGGACTACTGCGTGTTTGAGAACGTTGAGTACGTCAGGGTCTCGGTTTTTGTAGCCTGCAAACAAGTGCCTAGCAACCCGGAGGGAAATTTCTCTACCCGCCGGTTCAGCACCGTACAGACCTCCAATCACAGCAATATGTAACTTGCTCTCAGCACCCAACGCCACCTGAAATTGCGATACTTAACATTAACTGAGAGGGAAACATGAAACCAGTAGTTAGGCGCAGACAACGCTCAACACTTCCATAAATGGAATTTCATCATGCTATTTATTTTTCAAACTTTCCGTTAAATGGGAAATTTTGAACCTAATGATTAAATTTTGACTGATTTGAAGGCTGTGATGGTCAACCCGTGGTGCCGATTAACACACAACACTTCCATATAGCATTCAGAAGCGAGTAAAAAAAATGTTGTAAAATTATTTTTGTTGGAAATTACTTGTAGAATCCTTGTAGAATCCCGAGCCGGTGGCTCCTAAGGTACACATTCATACGCACGGTATGCTCAACATCCATTTTTTGGTTCATTTTTCTTAAGAAATAAACCTTTGTAATCAGGAAGGAAAAACAAATTTCATCATACCCTGAATATTTGTTGGGCACGTTTCAAGGGGGGTAGAATCTGAATCTACAATGAGAATTTTTGTCGCGATCCAGGGTTTTTCAGGGGAAAGGAGTTTTTGTAGATTTTCAAAATTTTTACCAAGATCAAGTTCCGTATTTAGTTGGCACTGACGTTTTAGGCAAAACCCTACCTTAATTTTAAGGTCAGTAAAACAGCTGTTGAACTGGGAAAAAATTTGTGCTTTTCAGGAAATAAACAACAAAGGCATGTGAGGCATCGTTTTTCATAGATTTTTCATGCTGATTCGAATGAGATCATTGCCACAGCGCTAGCTCCAACCGTTCAAGACTTATTGCAGTGTTACCCCAATTCTTAATAAATCGAAAACTTCTAGAGCTACAAAATTCGTTTTCCGCTAGTTGGGATCCCCACAAAAATTTCTGTCAACAAAATATCTATGTAAAGAATTTGTCCTTATTATACAAATGAGCAAAACTAGAATTGGAAAAAGTTGAGAATTTGGACTTGGTTCTTAGATACTGTAGTTTGATCTTCTACTTACGATCACTAACTAGCCCTAACCAGCCCCCCCACACCAACAAGGTGACGCACTCACACTATACCAGTTGCGCTTGGCAACATGAGAGCAAGGCAACCTTCACCATCAGTTCTTGAGGCAGTCTTGAGCAATTTCTAATTGAATTATCCAGAGAAATTTATAATTATTCTGTTAATTATGAGATTAATTAAGAATATATTAAATAATTAATTTAACAACATTGAACGACGTGCTGCTGATAAGATTGATAGATCGGTAGACCTATTGAGATAGGTTGGTAGTATCTATCAAGCAACTTTTTTACTGGGTTGAAAAAACAATTTTTATGAATCCATGTCTAAAATTAAAATTTTATACAGAAATGCTAGAATAACAATAACTAAAGAAGTATATAGTCGGTGAAACCGCAGCATGACATAATTGATTTTTGCCAACTTTTCAGGAGAACGAATAAAGGTTCTTTCTAACATTAATCTTGACTTCCCATTAAGCGTTAGTTCAAACGTCTGTCTCCAATGTTGCTCCCGGTTGTTTTGAGCCCAAAATCGATTGATGTAATCGATCGAGCGTGAAATTTTCTGTGAAAATCGATGCATAACTCAAGATCAATAAATTGTTAATCAAGCCATGCTGCGGTTCCACTGACGGTCTATCATAAGGTTAGTCTTTGCAATCGAAAAATGAACCCTTGTGCTGCCTAACATCAAAATACGTCGAGTTACCGGAATAAAAAGAAAACTTCCTATGCATTCTGCATGGAAAAACAAAGATTTTAAAACCAAGGACTCCAAAATCTGTTCATTTTTGGGCTCAGAAAAATACAGTAGAATACACTAAAATCTGATGCGACAGGCTAGTGCCCACAGGGAGCATTAGTTCCATTCCTTCCGTTCGAGCGCTGTCCGCGCTGTTCCAGTCACACAGTCCGTACAGCTCGTTGCTAACTGTTCCTTCACACATTCCTTATACAGATCAGGTGACCTGGACAAGACAGAAAAACATCCCTCATCAGTCCAATTCGACACACTCATCAGTCAAACGCTAATCAAGCAAGATATTTTATAGCCTACCTACTTATCTTTCTCTTACCTACTTATCTCTATATTTTCTTGCTTGTGTGTACAATAATTGTGCCACCAGTCACATGGTACGCCTTAGGATTAAACGCCTTGGTGTATCCAACACCTTCTCGGATAAGTAGGTAGGCTATAAAATATCTTGCTTGATTAGCGTTTGACTGATGAGTGTGTCGAATTGGACTGATGAGGGATGTTTTTCTGTCTTGTCCAGGTCACCTGATCTGTATAAGGAATGTGTGAAGGAACAGTTAGCAACGAGCTGTACGGACTGTATGACTGGAACAGCGCGGACAGCGCTCGAACGGAAGGAATGGAACTAATGCTCCCTGTGGGCACTAGCCTGTCGTAAAGCTGATACGTTGGAAGTACCGACTGTGAGCACACCAAATTCCAGTTAAACGATGGGTCTCTTGCCTAGGCAAACATTCCAGTTCCAATGGGGTCATTTTGGTTAATGATTCATTAACTATAAACCTTCCAAATTGCTCACAGTAGGTACTGCAAAAAAAAAAAAAAAAAAAAAAAAACAGGAATACTGCTAGAGCAATAATTTGCTTGTCCAACTGACCTGTTCTGAAAGTTTCAAAACTGAAATCGCCCCGTCAGTGTCCAACTGAGCGATGGTGGGGGCTCCAGAATCGATTTTTTGAAGTTCCTCAAGGATTTCTGAGTCACTCAAATAGGCAAACATCGGCTGAATGCTAGCTTTCTGGCTATGATCGAACTCGACAGACCAAGCGTCTGGATCGTCCCGTTGAAGTCTGAAATCGACTCTCTCCAAACTCTTGACGGTGACCTTCTGGGACTGTTCTTCATACCTGAAAAACAAGATACATTATAAAACTCAAATGGTATAGAATAATTCAATACCAATACTATCTCCAAAAATTTTCGTTTTGAGAAAAACGTGACTGAATGAGATATGTCACGCCATCGACCCATTTCACCCTAGATGTCTACAATTTTCCCTAGATATTTCTAATCTATTCCTGCGACTTGGTGAATCGGTAGCAAACCTCCATATTCAATCGCCAGTAACTAGCATACAAAGTGAAAAAGGTCTCATATACTTTGACTTAGTAACCCTTGGTACGGTAGTAGTGTAGTATTTTTGTTCGGGGGGATTTCAGATTACTATTTAGTGCTCCTGCCTGACCCTCTATAGGAAACATACATACCAATCGCTCATGCAATATTGGTCGGTAGCACCAATTTGGCCAAATTTATAAGAAGGTGGTTTAGACGTCGTCATCCATTTTGTTTTGCCGATTCATGCAGCAAGGGACCTTCTCAAGGCTTACTTCAACTGCTGAAAATAGTGTTGAGAGAAGGTCCCTTCCAGCATGGATTGAAGTTAAAGACGTAAAAACCACCATAAACTCAATGTGGCCAGCCCGGCACTGGGGCCCGTTCTATGCATGAAGCGATTCAATGTACCCACATACAGGTAGACATTTCTATAAATAAAAATTATTGTGCCAAAGACGATGAGCCCACAGAAAAGGAGGTCCAAAATCTGGAGCAGTATCATGGGGAGGCTCCTGGCTCCTGATCCCACAGTGAATAACGGAGTTTGAGTGAGCGCCCAGCACCGGCATTGGAGCAGACCCCTAAGATCATGTCAGATTCATAAGAGTGGAACATTGCCAATGTTCCAACCAAATTGTAACTTTTACGCTATGTTTTGATCATTTGTTAGAAAACATTGATTCGGTATCATACATGTCAAAGTAACAAAATGTTTACTACACAGATGCAGTAGTGTCAGTTTGTGTTAAACTTCGGGTTTCAGTTTGAGTTTGGTTTTCGGCATCAATTTCAATTTGAGCAACAGTCTGATAGTCAGTTTCAGTTTGAGTTAGAGTTTGGTATTGAGGAATAAAAACTCAAAAAATGAGAGAAGAGAAATAGTCTATTCCACTATTACGGTACAATTGTAGACCGGTTACTGTTATTAAACCAACATCAGTACTTAACAAAGACTCTTTTTGTATTGAGTTCCAGATCAAATTCCAGAGTCAGTTTGACTCTGAGTTTCAATTTCAGTTTCAGTTCGAATTTCAGATTGAGTTTGAGTATCAGTTCGAACTTGGCTTTGAGGTTGACTATAAGTATCAGTTTGAGTTTACTTCGAGCTTGACTTTAAGTTTCAGGCTGAGTTTGATTTTCAGATTGAGTTGAAGTTTGACCGTCGGTTTGATTTTCAGTTTCAGTTTGAGTTTCACCTAGAGTTTGGTATTGAGTTTCAGATTGAGTCTAAGATCAAGTTTCCGTTTGAGTTTGATTTTTCAGTTGATTCTCAGTTGATTTTCAGTTTGACATTGAGTTTCAGCTTTGGTTAGAGTTTGACATTGGATTTCAGTTTGAGTTTGAGTATCAGATTGAACTTGGCTTTGTATAGTCGAGATAAGTATAAGTTTGACTTTGAGCTTGACTTTCAAGTTTGGTTTTCAGTTTGAGTCTGATTTTTAGTTTGAGTTGGAGTTTGACATTGAGTTCAGTTTCAGTTTGAAGTTGACTGTCAGTTTGAGTTAGAGTTTGGTAAACATTGAGTTTCAGATTGAGTTTGACAATGAGTCCTAGTTTGAGTTTGATTTTCAGTGTCAGTTGGAATTTTCAGTTTGAATTTGGCTTTAAGCTTGACTATTAGTATCAGTTTGAGATTCAATTTGAATTAGGCTTTGAGTTTGCCTATAAGTTACAGTTTGAGTTAGATATAGTTTCAGTTTCACATTTATTTTGAATTTCAGTTTCACTTTGAATTTCAGATTGAGTTTGAGTATCGGATTGAGTTTGACTTTGAGCTTGACCATAAGTTTCAGTTAGAATTTTTCATTGAGTATCATACCAGTTTGAGTTAAGTCCTGTTTCAGTTAGAAGTCCATTGTATTTGAATGTCAATTTAGTGAAATTTTAATCAATAATTTTCTGAACCTGATTTTACTTTCTTGCGTTAATTGAACATTGATTTGGTATAACGTATGTCAACGTAGTAGAATGAAGTTGCCCTCAGTAGAACTTGCTCATAGCGAATGTCAAATGCCAGTTCAAATCAATGAAATTCTTCCTACCTAAGGTTCGGCGTTTGTTATGAGCCAGTAATCCCCAGCATATGACGTCACACTTCCCCAGCGTGTGATCATTCGCTTTTAGTTGTTACGTAACCTGTGGCCCAAGGTGCCAATCTTTTTCGACATCAGGTTGCTGGTCGTAGGAAGAAGAAAATGCATAGCTGTGATTGGTCGAAGTGGCATTGGCGTTGAATCCAATGAATTTCATTGGCGTTTCTCAGGTAAGTCCCCCATGGTCATCCCCACTCTAGCAGCCAGCGATTGGATAGTGAATGGGCACCTTAGCCTATGTATAGGGTGAACATTGAAAATATCACCTAGCAATATAAAATTTAGTTAACTGCCTGTTCTCATGCTTACACCATGTTCATAAATTGTTTCATGAAAATCAACCCTAGGTTGTTATTTATTATAAGTTATTAACCGCAAATCACTTTTATAATGCAATTTTACCAATTGTAGAATAAATCAACTCACATTGGTGCCGAAGCAGTAATAGTGTAGACTCCAGGCAGAAGTAAGCGCCAATAATCTCCAAACTCAGCTGTCCTAACAAATGAATCAACCCCCACAACTCTGACGGTTGCGTTGGGTACTGGATTGCCAGAACTGCTAAGGACGAAACCTTTGACACCCATGTGAATCTGCGGTGGCATACAGACGTCACTTGATGAGAAATTTGATTTCTTGGTTCTTCGCTCCGATAAAGGAAATCAGGGCAGCCCAGGACAATAGGACCAAATTTCGTCGGTGAAACCGCAGCATGACATAATTGATTTTTGCCAACTTTTCAGGAGAGCGAATAAAGGTTCTTTCTCACGTTAATGTTTACTTCCTATCAAGTAATGTGATGGTGAGACTGTCTCCAATGTTACCCCCGGTTGTTTTGAGCTCAAAACCAATTGCAGAAATCGATCAGGCGTGAAATTTTCCGTAAAAATCTATGCATAACTCAAAATCAATAAATTGTCAATCAAGTCATACTGCGGTTTCACCGACGATTTAATCTATGACAGGAGCTCAAAATTGGCAAATTACAGGATAAAGACTTTAACCAAAGTGGCCAGCCTCTCCTCAAACTAAATTATCATTCAATCATAACCTGGAAAAGTTGCATTTTCAACTCGGTCGGTTTTTCAAGGGTTCCACCCAAGCAAATACTGACCTGTTCGATAAACTTCAGCAAAGGCTCACGATTGTCAAGCCAAAATTTGGGAAGTTCCCTGGCGAACGGGTACTTAGTACATCCCATTTCCACGGTTATTTCCATAGTGCCGAAGGACCAGTAGTTGTAGTCCTGCATGCCACCGGCCACTTCGTACCATTTAGCGCCGTTTGTGATTCCATCCGGGAAGACCTCATGAGGGAACATCGGGCATCTGATACGGTTCAAGTGCATCTCAGGGTGAGCCTGAAAAAATGCGGGAATTTCACCAACAAGCAGAACAAAAAAAAATCTCAAGTATATAAAAATTCAGATTTATCAAACAATTATGAAAATCATTGAATAGAGGTACGTCTGGTTTTGGCATAGAGTCATTCCGTAAACTGACAGCTAACTTTTTGCTAACAGAGACTTGGTAAACAATCGGTTGCCCCTAGGAAAGCGTAGTCGATTTGTGCCCAAGTTTAAACTAATATCAATGTAACTTACGAATGAGTAGGTTTTAGCCAGGTGAACAAACACATTGTTGTCTGGAGATAAATTGCCAACGTCTTTATTACCAATTTTAGGCACATTAGTGGGGTAGTCGTCAAACGGGTAATTGGCAACTAGAGCGCCGCCGTGCAAATTGCCGGACAACACAAAGCGGTACTCGCTCAACCAATCCATAATTGCTTGCGTTTCTGGTTGTCGAAGTACATTCATCTGAAAAGTGAGAGGAGACAATCCAGTCAATAAAACACATCGAAAGGGAAAACTCCTCATTTCCATAGCTGTCAAGTTTGGGTTATGGACGAATTACTTCTGCTCTACTCTTATGTACATAATATCTTACGTACAACTGATCTTACATACAATTGATGTACATGGGAGTAGAACGGAAGCAACTTGACAATAGCCCAAGATCTGACAAAGAATGAAAAGGAAAAAATAAAATAGAAAAAACTAAAACTGCTAATAAAGTGTAAATGGGTCGTTCTCATTTGAACTGCACATTTGAGTCTCTTCAAAACAGCAAAGTAGCCAAATTTAAATCTCACTGTTGACGCTTGGCGCGATTTTTGCTGATTCCATCCAACTCCCCAGACCACTGTTCCATTCGAATTTCATGAGTTTTTCCTTTTTCTTGGAAGTAAATGAACTTTAAGTGCAAGATTTGTGACCTTAACCTCATGTGTGTTACCATCATTGAAAATTCCGTTTCAACCTCCAATACTGTCTTATTATTTGATTTTTTCGCTAAGAACTCGTAAACTACGTTCCAAGAATGATTTCATCCATTTTTAAGCCAATTGAATGACATAATGCGGTTTTGTATGGCATAAATCTCATGTGTGTTACCGAAAATCTGAAGTCACCTGCATAAGATTTACGATGATTTTTTCTTAATCAATCAAACCTTCCCAAACATTATTTCCTGTGATCGCAGTCATCATCTTCCAAATATCAAGGCCAAAATGTATTGATTTTTTAAATAGTGATTACTTTTTATCACGATTTTCGAAATGGACATGGTAACTCACATGAGCCCTTGAAGAATCACTTCAACTTTGAGGGATTAATGAAGAACATAATAAACATTTAAACGACAATATATAATATATTAATAGAAAAACGGAATTGAATTATTCATCAGTCACAGAAGTTGCCAAAATATCACCATTTAAAAAGTTCAAGAGCCAAATATCACTTTTTTCGCCGCAGTAAGGCGCGCCTGTAAACCAGCAAAACCAAAATGGAATCATTTCCATTTTTTGTCGCGGTTTTTCCGACATCTAATAACTCGTTGGTAAAAATTATCAAGCACTTAGGCCTAAAATGGTGTAAAGAAGTGAGCAGTCAAATTGAAAGTGGGAATCCTCATGCGCGTTACCAGTAGCTCATGTGTGTTACCCTTCAGAAAGTAACGCACATGAGAGGTAACGCACATGAGAAACCAACTTCAACGAGGTTACTAAAACTAGAATAATGATGGACACACTTTAAAGATGACGTCATAAAAAGAGAAGAGGTCTAGTAGTTCTGGGGCACCTTTTTTCCTCAAGTTTACTCTAGGAACTATAAGTTATTGGTTCGGGATACCTTCAAAAAAATTTATACTCGCTCATCTCGAACGAAGATGTTGGCAACTTCAGGCTGAGGACGGTAACGCACATGAGATTTCTAGCTGTTTTTGACATAAAAGGTCTTAAATTTCTACTGAGTTTGTATACTATGGTGTTGTAATTAGTGAGACCTGATTAATACATTCAGCAGATTTAAAAAAAAAATCGGACGGTTCTTCAGAAGGGTTGATTGATAAAATGGGATAGTGAAGACACGAAATGTGTGTTTCAAATGAGAACGACCCAAATACTGTGAGCAATTCAAATTCAGGTTGAACAGGGTGATACCAAGGGGTCTTGCCAATTCCAACATTCCATAACAAGAAATTTGAAACCAGTGGTGCGTAGATAACACACAATGCTTCCATATTTTGAAACGTAAAATTGTGACACAATTTGATCATATTTTGACTGCTTTTAAGGGTGTTTAGGTCAAAAATACCAAAAAATTCACTTTTAAAATTTGCCAAAAATAAAAGTACGCTACGTTATCGGAATATAAAAGATATCCACATATTCTGCAAGGTAAAACAAAGATTTTAAGACCAAGAACGCTTTAATCGATCCATTTTTGGGGCCAGAAAAAATTAAATAGGAAACACTAAAAATTCAAATATATTGGAAGTGCTGTGCGTTATCCAAATTTCGATTAGACAGGGTGTTAAGTCTTGCCGAGACAAACATTTCAGTTCAAGAAATTTGAAAAAAGGTTGAGAATTGAGGGAGTTATGGTCATTTTTGTAAATGACCACAGACTGACACACCCACACTTGTTCAGGAAGTGATTCTGATTTAAAGTGTGTGAGCGAAATTTTTTTCTGAAGCTCTGATCCGATTTTTGATTATAGGACGATTACAGTGTGTACCTAACACCCTGTTTAATCGGAATTTGGACAACGCACAGTACTTCCAATATATTTACATTTTTAGTGTTTTCTATTTCATTTTTTCCGGCCACAAAAATGAACCGATTTGAGCGTTCTTGGTCTTAAAATCTTTGTTTTACCTTGCAGAATATGTGGATATTTTTTATATTCCAAAAATGTGGCGTTTTACCATTTTGGGCGAATTTTAAAATTTGCATAGCGAGTTTTTTGATATTTTTAACCTAAACACCCTTAAAAGCAGTCGAAATATGATCAAATGGTGTCACATTTTTTCGTTTCAAAATATGGAAGTATTGTGTGTTATCTACGCACCACTGGTTTGGAGTTGGTTAAAATGGGATTGTTAAAGGTTTTGGGAACTCAATTTTTTAGCCCATCTTTGCCAAGCCGTTGGGAATGAAGATTTTGGGTGAGGCCATATTCCCGCATAATTCGTTACCAAGTACAACTACGTAGTAGGGATTGGACATTCTGAACATTTTGGTTGGTCTGTACCTCAACCTACCACTTGAAGCAATGAAATATTGAAACTGAAGGGCGGAAACCATTTCACCAATAAATTGTTAACATTAACTGTAAATTGAATACTATAACTTCAGTAGAGCAATTACTGGCTTCAACTAACCTTCGCTTTGGTGTATTGATCTGGAAAATCGCGGTTGAGATCGACACCACGATAATTGTCCCTTCCGAAAGTCGAATCCTTATCACCTGCTCAAGTAAACTGCATTGTAAATTTCATCAACCTACTATAATAGTAGGACAATGATCATAAAACACTAATTGAGGATCCCATCATAATAATTATGATGGGATCCTCATTAGTGTTTTTTGATCATTGACTATGTATTGGCACATTGATCCGTTTTTGAAAAGAGTAGATGCCCCGAGTTCGGTGTAAAAAAAAATAATAGGTGAATCTAGACCAAAGATGGAACGCTGCAACCCGCGTATCCCAACCAGTGTATTTTGCCAAACTAAAATGGCTCTAGATTAAATGATAAACAATGTTAGACGAACAGCGACGAACAAAACAGAAAATCTAGTGGAGTTTTAAACGTTTTTACTTGTGAAGAAGACATGTTTCAAGTTCAACTAGCCTTCCAAATAATTTGAATAAAAACTCAAAAAATGAGGGAAGAGAAATAGTCTATTCCACTTATTAAGGTATAATTGTATTATTGTAAAATAATTGTACAATTATACCTTAATAAGTGGAATAGACTATTTCTCTTCCCTCATTTTTTGAGTTTTTATTCAAATTATGGGATTCCACAATTTCTCCGCGAGTGATTTAGTTTCCAAATAATGATTAGTTCAGCTCAGTTGAATTGAGCTCCAATAAAAGATGCGAAACACAGGTATTTAATAATAACGTCAGAAATGAACAAACTCAGCCACGCTTGGTGACATTTTGGTTGAATAATAAACGAAAATGGTAGAACTATGGTTCAAATTTCCTTGCCTTCTTTGGACATTTCATATCCGTCTGGATTCATCGAAGGCAGAAGGTGTATCCTGGTAGAATTTACCAACTTTGTAATACGTTCGTCTGTACCGTAACGTTGACAGATGTACTGAGCTAGCAGCAGGACCATTTCCTTTCCGACAACCTCATTGCCGTGCATGTTGGCAACATATTTGAATTCAGGTTCACCTGCAAAGATATTGAAATTCAGTATGATAAATCATGATCGGCGGTACGTAATCGACTCATGCGAGGCCTAGGCAGGCAGGTCTTAGTTAGGGTATAATATACTGCTTATCGTACAGGAGCATATCATAGCTGTATATTATACAGCTATGATATGCTGCTTTTATGATAGGTACTTCTATCATCAAAGATTTATTTTCTGGGGTACCCAGAAAAATCATGGACCCATGTCACTAATCTACACAGCAGCGTTTCTACCATTTGATACTTATCAATCATTTCAAAGTCGATCATTCAGAGCGATCGTGCAGTTCACAGCCCTGAGAACTGAAGGGGGCTGAAGTCAGAACGCCTAAGATCTAAGGCCAGTGTTTGCAAGTTTACAATTTCGCATCAGCACCAACCTCGCTCATGTTGTCCTGGACGATCGGATATCTCAAGAACGTGGAGTTTCTTCTTGAGAACACTTTCTCCGATCGAGTACAGCCGCGTAATTTTAGGATAGTTTCGGCTTAAGTCCATCAGGAGAGATTCCATGTGCTTGTAATGGTGATGAACAAACTGGACGGGAACAAGAAACCCGAGTGCGTCTTCAGTCGCCAGCTTTGATTCCACATGCACTAGCAACAAACATAAATTTTAGCAATAAATTTGGGCAAGTGATACGTGGTTGAGGAATCGCTAAACTTTAGTGACGTAAGTCGGGTTTCAATGGACCACGAATGATTTGTAGTTGGCGGAATGGATATGATGGACATGGCTCGTGATTGGGTACAGCCGAAATCATAATATGATTGAGAAAAATGCAAAAAACCTATTCCAGCTGGAAAATCCAAGGAAAATTTCAATAAAATGATCGATTTGACTTCGGGGTTTTTTGGCACAAATCTTTAGATATTGACTGAGGAACATGAAATTTGGCGTTTTTTGAGATTTTGGTCAACGTGGTCATTTTTGGGGGAGTGATAAGGCCAGAATCGCGTTTTTACGCAGTTTTCTTGGTTTTACAGCCCAAGTACCAATGGGTTTAACACAAAAACGTGATGGAGAAGAAAGTGTCGGGAGTTAAATTCCCTATCAGGTGCATTCCCACCCAAGATACCAACTCTTTACACAAGGGCGTCCGTTTATAGGTTCCGAACTGCAAAACTGCGATTCGGCTATTAGAAAGGGAACGTTTTTTGGATCAGTCCGTCACTGTCTTGATAAATCGCCCAGTTTTTTTTTCTATAGGTACCTATTTATTCATCGTTGTGAAAACCATTTAAGCATCATTGAATTCACCATTGACCATTCCTCCACAAATGATGTGATGATAAACAGACCTACTCTAACTATTTCAACTTTAATTTCTGTGATACCCAGACAAATAATGTACCCATGTCACTAATCTACTTAGCAGCATTCTTTCAAATGGACTTGGCTGAAATATGTCTTCAATTTTTGCTATATCTACCTGGGGATTCAAAGGACGATTGGAGAGTAATGTTCAGAATTAACGTACTCCCGTTGGTAACAGTAAACGTTTTTGTGACCATCTCGCATCTGAAATTGAGTTCATAAATCGATAGATTGTTTATGGTGAATTTCCATGACTGGCCCTGACAACGCGTCATATCATGCGCCAGTGGCTCACCTCGGTGCGGAAACTTTCATGGTGTAGTGCCCGGGCGTCAAAAGACGCCAATATTCTCCTTGCTCGGTAGAGAACACTGTATGGCTGATCCCAGTGATTTCTACAGCTGCTTGAGCAACTGGATTCCCATTCTCCATAGATATAACCCCTAAAATGAAGTGAAAAAACCAGGGTTATATACTTGGAATAAGATTTGCTAGGCTTGGTGATTTCACAATAATTGTTTATTGTACAGGGTGGAGGATATCATTTTAACAACTGGTTAGCAGAGATGGGGGAAATGTAATTTCAATTACAAGCTCGGCAATTCCAAGCAATTTGTAATTGTAACCCCAAAATGACAAACAACTATCTACATTCAATATGGTAATTGAAGCTGCACTGCTCAGATATGTAATTGTAATGGCACGTCCTAATTACGATTACTTATTTTTAAGCAACCACTCTGATGCTGTTATAACTGCTTGTCATAAGGGCGATGAATGTTCGGCAGAGTTCTGGTGAACCTTTTTGGTGGTGGAAGTCATATAATGCGGCTACACTGCCCGTCCTAATTAATTGTTTTTTATTGCGAACCCCATCTCCATACTCTCACAAACCAGTTTTCCAATTTGGTGATAAGGGAGCTCATAAAAAATGTATCAATATGATGCCGTATTTGAACTTCAGGCCACCCTTTCCATATGCGGCAGGTTTAAGGCGAAAGGGGAAGAGAGGTTTGCAAGGGAGAGGGAAGATGCTGAAAAGTTTCATAAGCTTTTCTTGAGAACCAATGAACCGATTTTCAAATTTCAAAAAGATTTGAATTTCTCTCAACAATCTTTAGGGTGATTCTCAAAAAAAAGCAACTTTCATGTTAATTGACCATAACTCGGGAACCAATCATCTGAGACTTGTGATTTTTTTTTCTATCTGTTCACGAGGCGGCCGCTGACGTAATCCAACCCAAAAAAATAAGGGGGGGGGGATATTGGAAGTTATTTATTGCTAATCAAACGTTCAGATGTTCAGTTCCGTGCCCTGTATCAGTATACGTTTTCAAGATTCTAAAGAATTGATTGAAGAGGATTGATTGAAATCAGCACCGTTCCTTGAAAAAAATTCCTTGAATCGATTCAGAATGAAGAACATGCAAGAAAAACGAAATCCATTTTTTCCGCCAGAATGATGCTGTTTAGGATGCAAAAATGATGTAGTGATGGTCTACAACGAAAAAACAACATTTTTACGGGTGAAAAACGCTAATGAAAAGTGCCCTTTTGAATGTGGCGGTTAACCGTATGACGTAGTTTCTTAACGTAACGGCAAAAAATCCGTTATTGCCGTCCTATCACAGCATACACACATGAACTGGGATGAGGTTGCACTGGTGTTCACGGGAAGATGACATCACACAGTGTAACTTAGTGTAACCTTGCGGCTGGCCATTTTCCCGCTCGACTTCAAACCTGCGATTTTCACTAAGCCTCCCTCCTCTTTTAATTACCTCTTTTCCGAACCGTCATCCACCATAACACCATTTTCGAAGCCTAACAAGGAATATTATGGCGAAAAAACAGTTTATTTTTTTTCATGCATGTTCCTCATTAGTTCTTCTTTATGTTTTGCAAGCTTATATCAACATTACTCTCGATTTTAGTTGGCCACGGTACCTCAAACTTGGGTTCATAATTTTGAGTTCAGTGCCATGGAACGGAGCTTCAGAAAAAACTTTTTCCTATACACATTTACTCAGAATCACTTCCTGAACAAGTGTCTGTGTGTCCGTTACGTCCGTCTGTCCGTCTGTGGTCATTTACAAAAAAGGCCATAACTCCCTCATTTCTCAACCTTTTTTCAAATTTCTTGAACTGAAATGTTTGTCTCGGCAAGACCTAACACCCTGTTTAATCGGAATTCGGATAACGCACAGTACTTCCAATATATTTGCATTTTTAGTGTTTTCTATTTTATTTTTTTCCGGCCACAAAAATGAACCGATTTGAGCGTTCTTGTTCTTAAAATCTTTGTTTTACCTTGCAGAATATGTGGATATTTTTTACATTCTGAAAATGTGGCGTTTTTTCATTTTGGGCAAATTTTAAAATTTTAATAGTGAATTTTTCGGTATTTTTGGCATAAACACCCTTAAAAGCAGTCAAAATATGATCAAATTGTGTCACAATTTTACGTTTCAAAATATGGAACTATTGTGTGTTATCTACGCACCATTGGTTTTGCTTTCAACGCATTCTACTCGTCTGTTACCAACAAGAAAAATTCAATTTAGCACCTTAAATTATTTTTACAGTAGTATACAATGGATTGAAGAACGATTTTTCAGTTCCATGTCCCAATCAAGTTCCTTCCCATGGCCTAATTGATAATGTGATGTGGCCATGGGACCGACGATAAGGACATGGGAGTGAAAAATCAGATCTTTATCATTGCAGTTTTTTAGATTTTAATGGTTTTAAGTTGAATTGAAAATAGCGTACTTGACTTTTGAGTGATGTGAGAACCTTTATATTATTTCAAGTTGTTTTATTCAGGAACTACGTCGATGGCTCCACCAAAATTGTTCACTCCAGCAGAAATAAAGGAGTGGAGAAGGCTCCGGGGAAAAGCCCGGAGGGAAAAAATCAGAAACGACCCAGTCCTACCATCTTATTGTGCATCAGTGTGCCAGTGGGGTTTTATTTTTTTTAATTTTTATTTTTGAGTGAATTTAGTTCAATATTGTTTATTAATATTTTTGTTTGCAATAATTAGGCTACGTTTTGTTTGCATAGTCATTTCTCTTTGAAAGAAGAACTGATTTCCTTATCTTAGGAAGGCTAAACTAAGAATTGATTTTGTTACGAAAATTTTTGTGAGGAACTGAACATTTATAAACAAAAATCGTAGAACAACATGAAATAAACATTTATCCTGTTTTTACAATTATTTTATTTAGATTTACCCACTTGTCTCACTGTGCCCCGGGGGTGTCTCATTGTACCCCAGGGGTGGGGCACAGTGAGACAAAAAACCGAATTTTTTGAATGTTGAATTTCTTAGAAAATAACCCGTTTACGGCGGTTTCACGAAATGCCATTTTGAAGCCAAAGAGTTGCGCTAAATACCTACAAAATTTCAGCTTTCTTGAGGCACTATTTAGAGAGCTAGGGCGAAAAGGCTAGAGTGAAAAGTGTCTCATTGTGCCCCCCTTTCCCCTACGTACTAAGTGAATCCGTGAAGACTGCGAATGTGATAAATACTGTCACACGCTACTACATGGGCGGAGGTTCATTCATAGGTTGGAGTGAAGATAGGTACATGAATGAAGGCTATTTTTACTTCCATATTTACAGAGTACATGGAAGTATTGTATTCGTCCGAAAATGGTCAATGGGAACGGAGGTTCAGAAAAAACGTTTACCAATACACTTTTACTCAGAACGGCTTTGTAAACAAGCGTCTGTGTGTCCGTCTGTGGTCATTTACAACCAGTGGTGCGTAGATAACACACAATACTTCCATATTTTGGAATGTACATATTTGAAAAAATTTGATCATATTTTGGCTGTTTTTAAGGGTGTTTAGGTCAAAAATATCAAAAAATTCACTATGCAAATTTTAAAATTCGCAAAAAAAAAATCGCTACATTTTTGGAGTATAAAAAAAAAATCCACATATTCTGCAAGGTAAAACCATGAACGCTCAAATCGGTTCATTTTTGTGGCCGGAAGCCATAGCTCTCTCAATTCATAACCTTTTTTTCAAATTTCTCAAACTGGGATGTTCGTCTCAGTAAGACCTATCACCCTGTTGAACCGGAATTCGAATTACTCATAGTACTTCGGATATATTGGCATTCTTATTGTTTCATATGACTCCTAAGTTACAGGAAGAACTCTAAGGGAGGTTTCTGAATACGGCCCATAATTTTAGGGAGGTTGAGAAGTTGAAAAATAATTTCCAACCGTATTGCAGCTGTATTTGGCAGCTTTAAAACGCTGGTTTCGATTACTAAAACATTAATTCATTAATTGTTGGTTGATAAATAATTTTTTTATTTTAAATTTTCCAAGTCCCTGAGAATAAATTAACGCAAGAAGAATTTAAATTCTAGTCATTTCTAATTGTAGAATAAGTTTAATAATAATTTAATCGTAGAATAATAAAAATTTTAGACAAGTGATATAATTCGTAATTTTATTAGACAGGGTATCGTATAATAAATTACTGTGCCAAACTGCAACGCATGGGCAGGGCAGGTGAGAAGGGTGGCACATATCCAACAGCTTGTCAGAGTGGTTAGACCAACACAGTGGTTAATTTATTATGGTAACTCTATTTAGAGATACAAACGACTAGCAGGAACAACCGAGAGTAGCATTAACAAGAAGTTGATAGTGTTGCAATTTTCGATTCCGATCCATTCTGAGGCAAGAAACATAGGTTGACATTCTCTCATAAACATTGCGCCCTCGAGCTCCTTTGGTTTGGCAGCCCTCATCAGGAGAATGACGGTTAACCCACGCAAGGATGCTCTTGAGAACTTTGTATTAACATAATATGTTATGTAACATATATTATATGTTAAACGTACCTACATATATGTCCGGACTAGTTCTAATCCAAAGTTGGTGAAATTGGCCATTAGCATTGTGTTGGGTGCCATGAAACTCCCTAGTTGATTGATAGAAAGGGGGCCAAAGGCACCTCCCTGGCATCTTCCTGGCTACTGCGAGCAGCATTAAATTGGCACTGGGTTGTCATAATTGAGGCCGCCAATAGGGTATGCAGCGGCTGAGTGCATTTCAACAAAGTACAGGTAGATAAATATTATTATAGCACGAAGTTAACATTTTTGAAATTTGAACACAAGGCTCATTGGCCCAAGGTTATAGGAGCGAATCTCCCAACAAAATGTTCATTCTCTTGATGAGGGCTGCCTAGCTGAAAGTGCTACAGATTTCAACCCTTAAGAGCGGAATTCGATTCATATCTCTCACCCTCAACCGCTGCAGAAAAGCTAATAGTTCACCGGAAGTGGACTCAGCATGTCAGCAATAAATCATTCATCAGATGTTTGGACCAGTTAATCTCCTTGGGATTCTAACTCACCTTTTACGCCCCAATGAACTGTGCGCATAAATGAAATAAGACTGTGGAAATTATTGTCCCATTCCTTGTTGATTTCGGATCTATTCGGGTATTTGCAGCAGCTCAATTCGATGGTGATTTCAAAACAATTTGAATGCTCGTAGTTGAAGTCTTGCATTCCACCTGAAAGAAGAGTGAGCCTGAAAATAATTTACGCAGGAAAACATGTTGTTATGAATCAAAACATTCGGGAAGAAGTTGTGGAACCTCACAATAAAAACTCAAATTGAGGAATGCAAGTAGTCTGTTCCACAAAAGTTTACTAGTTTGTAAACCAATTTTGGCGGTCAGTACAAACCCAACACTGAGAATCAGAACCACCTCACATTGGCAAGGGGGGAAATGAAAGCAGAAAGGTAAAAGGTCAAAAGAGAAAGGGTCCACTATCGAACCAAACAAGTTTCCCACCAACTGCTCGAACTCGTAAACTTTTGTAGAACAGACAATTTGAGTTTCTGTTTGAACAAGTTGTGAGCTAGAATTTCTTAGGAAGCAAAATTTATGCAGGCTTCATTCAGTAGCCGGTGTTGTTGAGATTAGACACTGGACATGCTTCCATATCAGATTACCTACCTGAAATCTTCAGAACTGAACCCATGATAATTGGACTGATTTTTGGCAGGTAGGGTTGAAATTCAGAGAGAAAAACGCTGCTAAGTAGATCAGTGGCATGCACACATAATTTTTTTGTCCATCCGAAGGAAACTGCAAATTCTGCTCAAGGGTTCATTTTTTATTGCAAAAACTAAATTATGATATACATTCCTGAAACGCGGAATTTAGTAAATATTATTCCAGTGTTTCAGTCTAGATTTGAATTTTAGATGGGGATTTAGAAAAACTTGTTTTAAACCTGGCAAAAAAGCTACATCGCCTATTTGCTTGATAGATCCCCATCCATCTTGATAGGGATCTACCAATCTTCTCAACACAGATCATCGTTTAAGTTTGTCAAATTCACTATTTAATATATTCTTATTTACCGACATAATTAACTGAAGGATTATTAAATTCTCTGATAATGAAATTAAAAAAGCCTCAAGAATGCCTCAGAACCGTTGGTAAAGCTCGCCCTGCTCTCGTGTCGCCAAGGGCAACTGATATACTGTGAGTGCGTCACCTTGTTGATGTAATAGGCTAGTGGTCGTAACTAGAAGATCAAAAACAACCGTATCCAAGAACCACATGGCCAAATTCTTTAAATTGAAGATATTCGGTGGACAGAAGTTTTCGAGGTGATAGCGAATTTCGCAGCCCTAGTAATTTTCTATTTGTTAAGATTTGGGAAAATTTTTAGAAACTCAAAAATGCCTCACTAAAACAGCAATAAATCCTAAAAGGTTGAAAAATCCGCCGATTCAACACCTGTTTTACTGCACTTAAAATTAAGGCCGGGTTCTGTCGAGACGTTAGGACCAACTAGATACAACATGATGTTGAAATTGAACACGAAGACTTTCATAATCATGGAGGTTGTTGCTTACCATCTACCGTGTACCATTGGTTCCCGTTGGTTATCCCACGATTTGCTGAAAATGAATCACCTTCGCAGAGGTCCCCTCGAAACATGTGCTTGTGATTGTCTGCATAGACATGTGACAGTGCCTTGAATACAGAATCGTCTGGGGTTTTGCTGTATTCCTCATCCTTATAGCTGCAAATCAGTAAGCTTATAATTTCTTCATTCTTTTCATTTAAAATAAGTCACATTTTGCTAAATTTCATCATTTTACATTTAGATCCGGTTTATCAATTTATTCAAAGCTAGATTTATCCAAGGACTCTAGCATTAACTAACTTCCAAGAAATTTACGGTATGACCGTCATTGAAGATGGGTCCTAGCTTTGAATGAATAGGTAAACTGTCCCAGAATAGGTAAACGCCGAAGCAGATAGAATCAATTGGAGCACCACAGAGTAGGTGAAAACAGGTAAGTATATCCTAATTTATTTTAAAACAACGGGTCAAAATGCTGCTGGCATGCGAGCGGGGGATGGCTCCTAGAGTCATTGAATTTTCATTGAGAACTCCTCGATCGTTTTCAGAAAAGCTGGAACATTTGAGGCTTGAGGTAAGTCGAGCTTTGTGAGAACTGATGCCAAAAATGCGCGAAAGAATTATCACATAACTTCTCTGCTCCGTCCCTCTCACAGGATTGAACGGTCACTTAGAACTTGGCATCAACCATTCACTATAAGCAAGACAATCAAACGAAATTTCGAGCTGAAAATTGGGATTGGGGAGTCGAAAGATTGCAAATTCCAAATACGAAATCGAAGAAAAAACATTTCGACCCCCCCCCCCCCAAGTAGACCCTTAATGACAAATAAGTTGAACAGGGCTACTGATAACATTAGGGAGCGAGTCTTCCAGTGTTTAGCAACCTATGGTTATGATTCAAAAATAATAATGGTTAAAGTGAAGGAAGGCTCACCCTGAATCATACGGATAGCTAGCCACAACAGAACCACCATGAAGGCTAGCTGATAGGACAAATGGATTGGCCATGATCCATTTCATAATGTGAACCGTCTCTGGTTGACGGCCGTTGAAAATATTTGCTGGAGAATATTTAAGCCGCTCGGGAAAGTCACGGTTCAGGTCCACGCCGTTCGAGTTGGTCCGTCCTTTGAGTACAGAGTTAGTCATCTCAATAGACTTGCAGCTTCCCTCCTAAAACACAAAGCCGAAGTGACCGTTTGATAGATTATCACATTTTCAAAAGTAACGTACCTATTCAAGTACCTACTTACCTAATGAGTTAAAAAAGCAGTGGTCTAGATAATACGAATACTTCCATATTCTGATACGTAAATTTTTGGAACAACTTATTCTGATATTGACTGATTTGGAGGCTGCAATGATCAAAAACACACTAAGAAAATTGTAAACCCGCCTGAAATCAAAAGACTGGAATATAACTGGACCAGTTACTGGAATATAAAAAATATCCACGCATACTGTAAGGTCAAACAAAGAATTTTAGACCAAGAACGCTAAAATAATTTCATTTGAAATTAAATTAGAAAACACTAAGGTTCGTATTCACAACACTTCCTAGGCATAGGGGCCGCTCGATGCGCCAGCACTTCCTTTGCACATTTTATTGGTCAATTTCAAAAAAACAAACATTCCGTTTCCATAAAACTCGCATGGTATGGAGACGAGCACAGCAACTTAGGTACTGTCAATCGCAACCACGATTTTCGAGGTTCCAATTTTAAGGTAGCAATTGAGCAGCCTTGAAATTGCAACCTCGAAAATCGAGGTTGCGATTGACAGTACCTATCTAAGTTGCTGTGATCGTCTCCATACCATGCGAGTTTTATGGAAACGGAATGTTTTTTTTTTTTTTTAAATTGACCAATAAAATGTGCAAAGGAAGTGCTGGTGCATCAAGCGGCTCGTTATGCTTAAGGAGTGTTATTAATACGGCCCTAAAAGTGCCAACATATCGTAATACTGTAAACTATTCGAATTTCGATCAAACAGGTTGATAAGTCTTGCAGAGACGAAAATTCCAGTTACAGAAATTTGAAAATGTAACAGGAGACGGACACAGACACCAGACAAGTGTCTGTCACAAATGTCTGCCTGAGGAAGTCTTGTTCAGGAAATGATTCAGGGTAAAAGTGTAATAGTAAAAGTTTCTTCCGAAGCTTCGATCCAATTCTCGATTTTAGGACGACATTTACTTTACACCCCTCTCTCAAACATTCGCACTTACGTTTCAGAAGGTCTATAGCCTGTCTGCGATCTAAAGAATGCGCAGGAGTCGGTACCAGGTAACAAAGATACAAATTAAAGTCTAGTGGTGCTGGTGCTCTCTCAGACAACTTATCTCGACTCTGGACCTGCCCATCCGGCTGTCACCTCAAGCACACAGGCGTTGCGCCTTCAGGTACAACAAGAGGCTATTAGAGGGATGAGTATCCCTTTACAGCAAGCTCAAAGAAGGTTCCAATACAGCATCCAGCAAACGTCTGCCTCTTCTCTGCCATCCCTCAGTGGACAAAATTACCTGCCTCTAGAGGCCACGTTCGGCCTCCCTCCTCAAAAGTGCAACAACGTCATGCCTAAAGTTAGGTACCTCATTTTAAATTTCAAGTATTAGGTATGCTGCAATTTGATTTATGGTATGACTCCTCAGCAAACTGGAGAGCCCGTACCTGAGAATCGGCGAAACCATCAGGATTCAGCGACGGTACGAGGAAGATGTCAATGTTATCCATCAATTCAGTGACTACCGGGTCTCGCTCGTAGTTTTCTAGCAGATAGTAGGCCAATTTGTGAATCAATTCCCGCCCGACGGTCTCGTCTCCGTGGAGGTTGCCCACATATTTGAACATAGGCTTGAGGAGTCGGCGACTGTCCACGTCACTGGACACTTCCAAAGCCCAGATGGGACGTCCGCGAATCGACGTGCCGATAGAGTGCAACTTAGCACGGCCTTGGTGAGCCAAAGTTAAATTCTTAAAGCACTTTCCCAAAGATTCGTTATCGATATACGTTCGCTTACAGTCGGTCTCTGCACTAATAGAGGCGAACAGCAAATGCACTAACAAACCATAAATGACGATCATGTTGGACAACGAAAAAGCCTACCTAAACTTGAGTATTGACAAAGTATAGCAACGATAATAATGTTCCATTTGCATCAAATTCACGCCGAATTTGATTATTACACATGACCCACGGGCCTGAAGGAAACGGAGCGTAACGTAAACAACGTCGAACGTCAATCCTCTATCTAATCAGTGAATCAACAGGTTGTCATATTGTTTTAGCCTGGCGCTGAGCCACGTTGGCCGTAAACTGAGTTCTTTTGCTCGAATCACAGTACTTGTAGACTGATCGGTGAAAAACGATTCCATTTTTCCAAAACTATTCCAGGAAAAACATTTAAATTAAAAAAAAAATTATTGCCTTATAACCTAAATTCTAAATGTGCCTGAATTCGTACAAACAACCGAACTGATGTTCCCTGCTTAACCGCTATGCCCCAAAATACCTAAGGACTCTCTTTTTATTGTAAATTTATCGCAAGTTCCGAATGTGGATGTTTGTTGGCCTTTTTTCCCCTTTTATAGTGAAGGTTGAGGTTGTTAAATGTTTTCCCGAAGGGTCTTGCAGGGACTAGATTATTTTTTGATCCAATGAGACCGGCAAGCCTGTAGGAACCTTCTGCACGGCGTAAGGCGGTAAGGCGTAAAGCCGCGTACGCACTTGTAACAAACTGCCGCTCCGTTCCGAACATTTCAACGAACTTTGGTTCGTAACATCGTCGGGCTCCAAACCTCGCTCCGTAACAAATAGGGCGATCGGGAGAATCGAGCGCTCCGCATCCATCATCATGGCATCTCGACAGCAAGTGGCCGCAGCTGATGAATAAGCTTCTATATAACTATATAATATAGTTATTATAATAACTATCTATTATTATAACTATATTAATAGCTAATAATATAGCCTGTTGGACGAGCTGAAGTTTCAGGAGGTCAGCAGCGGGCTGTACAAAAATTTTACTCGGATGCATCCGACAGACTTCGAGTACCTACTTGAGGAGGGCTCCGATTTGCAGGTTCTCCGTCTCAATATCAACAAATATCTTTGTTTTACCTTGTCTCATTAGGTCTTGTGTCATTAGGTTTGTCTTTGCAATCGAAAAATGAACCCTTGCGCAGAATTCGCAGAGTTCTTCGGATACCCCAAAAAAATTATGTGCTTATGTCACTGATCTACTTAGCAGCGTTTTTTAAATTGATTTATTATTTGCTCATAATATGAGCATACCATATTATGGCACAATTTCTTGTTAGGTAAATAACATTGTACTGACATATTTCAATACAAGACTAGGTTTCACAATAACATTAGTTCAATAATCAAGTCGTGTGAGTGAATTGCAGAAAGTCCGAGCAGATAGAGCAGTAATCTGCTCCTTGTAGAGCAGATAATCTCACAAAAGCAGCATTTCCAAGGAGAAAATAATCCGGTGGCATATGTATGGGAAAAACAAAGTAAAGTAAAAACGCTGCTAAGTAGATTAGTGACATGGGTACATTATTTGTCTGGGTATCACAGAAAATAAAGTTCAAATAGTTGGAGTAGGTAGGTTTATCATCATATCATTTGTGGAGTAATGGTCAATGGTGAGTTCAATGATGCTTAAATGGTACTTTTTCACAATGATGAATAAATAGGTATAAAAAGAAGAAAAAACACTGAGCGATTAAACAAGACCCGTTGACGAGGTCTCATCACGAGGGGACAATGCTTCTCCCCAATCCCTTCCCTTATACCTGGACTCAAACCAGGTCCCTGCGGGTCCCTCATATACGGTATTGATACCTGAGATTTCCGAGAAGGCCTGACTCGGGATCGCATCTATTCACCGCATAGCGCTTTAAATTCCCTTAATTAATCTGTCCACCCTATTAATATGCGAGACTGACTAATCCCAATAACGTTCACTTTCTAATAGCCGAATCGCAGTTTTGCAGTTCCAAGCCTATAAACCGACGCCCTCGGATAAAGCAGTCGTTATCAAGGGTGGGAATGCATCTGATAGGGAATTTATCACCCGACGTTTTCTCCTGTATCACGTTTTTGCTTAACCCCATAGGTGCTTAGGCCGTAAAACCAAGAAAATTGCGAAAAAATTGACCCTGGTGACCAAAATCTCGAAAAAATGCCAAATTTCATGTTTCTTAGTCAATATCTAAAGATTCCCGCCAAAAAACCCCGAAGTCCAATCCATCATTTTTTTGAAATTTTTCCTAGGCTAGGACCTTGGATTTTCCAGCTGGAATCGGTTTTTTTCAATTTTCTTAGTCCTGGAGAGTTGTAGAGAATTGCAAATTTTTTGTGTCATGTACCTGCCCAAAACCTACTCAAAAATATTTTTTTTGGAATTTTAACATTTTTTTTAAAGGGTCAAAAAAATATTTTTTGTTTAGGTCAAAAATTAGAATTTAAACCAGTTTTTGATTACTAAACCCCAATCGATTTTGACTTATAGGGAGTGAAAAATGTGTAAAAACCTTCAAGGAATCCAACGATCTCAAAAAATTCAAAATCGGTTCAGTAGGACTCCCTCAAATTGCCAAAAACGCGAAAACGCAGAAATCGCATTAAGAAATTCAAGCCAAACCGATTCAAAAACAAAATTTTCGACTTTTTTCGGAAAAACCACCCTATCTTATGGTAAATCAAGCGAGAAACCCGGGAAAAATACTCAAAAAATTCTAAACCCACAGCATCACCTTCAAAATTGAGATTCTGTGTCTTTTCAAAAATATACCCTAATTATGCCGAATTGGACCAGTTAACCTTCTCCGATCGGATTGCCCGGACAATATGCCTCAAGTTGGAGCAAACCACAACTTTCAAGACTAATTTAGTCAAAATCGGATCAGTATTTCAATACGAAGTGGCTGGACGAAATTTTTGGCCAAAATTTCGTCCGTCCACTTCGTATCGAACCGCTGATCCGATTTTGGTGCGGTTGGTCCTAAAAGTTGTGTTTTGCTCCAACTTGAGGCATATTGTCTGGGGGAATCCGATCAAAAAATTTTAAGGGGTCGAAAACCCAAAAAAACTGTTTTTGAGATCATGACTTTTTTTACATTTGATCGTTTTTGAGTAGTCTAGAGTTGATTCAGAGGATTCCCTTATAGGAGGTGCACGTCACAGGAAAATTTGCTAAACGCTCGTTTTTTTTTTTTTGAAATCGGACCACTCCTTCTATGCGTTTTGCTGCTGACGGCGTACGGCGTACGGCGTACGGCGTACGGCGTACGGCGTACGGCGGACGGACAAAAAATTTTTATTGCAGATTCGTGTTCTAAAACCTCTGAAACGTGAAAGAAAAAATTTTCAGGGGGTGTTGTAAAAAAATTTTTCTTGAACAATTACATAGGTACATTATTTCTGGAAATAATGTACCAAAAGTCGTAAGAAAAGTTCGAGTTCAAACTCAACTTCGAGATCAGAGTCAACTTCGAGTTCAGAGTCAACTTCGAGTTCAGAGTCAACTTCGAGTTCAGAGTCAACTTCGAGTTCAGAGTCAACTTCGAGATCAAAGTCAACTTCGAGTTCAAAGTCAACGTGCGTTTTTCTTTATCTATGGAATATTTAATATTCCATAGCTAATTTAGGTGTAAGATGGAGCTCTTTGAATAGAATGTACAAGTTTCCTACTTTTTACAATTATTTAACTCCTATGCCCAAGAGATCTTTTTAAATTAGTCTGACTGAGTTAAGGAAAAACAATGCCGTAATTAAAAAAAAAAACAGAAATACAAAAATTTAAAATTC
Source organism: Nesidiocoris tenuis (assembly GCA_036186465.1). Lineage (NCBI taxonomy): Eukaryota > Metazoa > Arthropoda > Insecta > Hemiptera > Miridae > Nesidiocoris > Nesidiocoris tenuis. Next base: position 1,084,772 of record AP028910.1, read on the forward strand.
TTTAATTCCAATAATCAAAACTTTGGCTCAAAATTAATACTTACGTAACTTTTACAAACATTTTAAATTCCGCTATTCGAATGCGAAAAAATAAGAAACAACATAGGTGTGACACAGGACGTACGGTACAAGAAAGTATGTCACTGCTTGAGATCAATCTTTACATAACTGGTGCAAAAATTCAAGTTTCTTCTATACAAACAATAAGACCTTTGGCTTGAAACTAATATTTACATAAATGGTAGCAAAGGGATCTTCTATACCAAAACATGAACATTTTCGTGTTCGAGCTGCACAATTCTTTCTCTGTGGTTTTAAAGCAGCATAAACACTTTCCGGCCAGTTAAAAAGAAAACCTCTGAAATCCTTTTAAAAGACTCATTAAAACCTCTGGAACAGAGGGATCCCTCAGCTAGCCTTATTTTTCGTCTGTTAGGTAGGGATGGAAACGTCGATTACCGACTTTCGATTATAATCGATTAAGAGCCTCATAATCGACCTATTTTTGAAGTCGACTTTGAATTGTCGAGATAGTCGACTATTCGGGTCGATTGTCGATTGGGTGAGGCCGTTTTTGTTTTTCTTCGCGCGAAGGCGGTTGGAGGTGGGAATGTTTGTGTTGAGTTGAGCAGGATTTGTCAGTGTCAGTGAATAGTGTTTATTAAAAGGTTTTAACATAATTATTGCACTGACTTAAATGTGATAGGTACTGGTTCCAAAGTGTAATTAGTTGCCTAGTATTACTCATTATTCCCCATTATGTGCAAGAAGTTAGAAGGCCATAAAGTGTATTACTAATCTTAGTAATATAATATATTATATTATATCAGAGGTACATAAAATAATATTGTAGAGAAATCAACAACAGACTTGGTTCGAGTCTCAACTATTTCTGATCTTTTTTTTAACAGTTGAGCAGGATTTGTCAGTGTCAGTGAATAGTGTTTATTAAAAGGTTTTAACATAATTATTGCACTGACTTAAATGTGATAGGTACTGGTTCCAAAGTGTAATTAGTTGCCTAGTATTACTCATTATTCCCCATTATGTGCAAGAAGTTAGAAGGCCATAAAGTGTATTACTAATCTTAGTAATATAATATATTATATTATATCAGAGGTACATAAAATAATATTGTAGAGAAATCAACAACAGACTTGGTTCGAGTCTCAACTATTTCTGATCTTTTTTTTAACAGTTGAGCAGGATTTGTCAGTGTCAGTGAATTGTGTTTATTAAAAGGTTTTAACATAATTATTGCACTGACTTAAATGTGATAGGTACTGGTTCCAAAGTGTAATTAGTTGCCTAGTATTACTCATTATTCCCCATTATGTGCAAGAAGTTAGAAGGCCATAAAGTGTATTACTAATCTTAGTAATATAATATATTATATTATATCAGAGGTACATAAAATAATATTGTAGAGAAATCAACAACAGACTTGGTTCGAGTCTCAACTATTTCTGATCTTTTTTTTAACAACATCTCTATCTAGGCTAGGATTGGGTTCCTGGAGGTACCAAATCCTTGCAACCTTCACGTAGTTTCTCTACAGTATATTATATTATTTTACGTACCTCTGACTGTGATTAAACTGATTTGAGTTAAGAAAAAAGTTGTTTTCTGAAACCCCCTAATCTTGAATCTCTACTCTTGAATTTAGTACACGGGAGTCCCGTGACGGGACTTGTCTATTTCCGTGAAAAGATTGCAATCTCACACAGCTGTTCATAATTTTCGCAAAATTTCCCCGACAATCGACCGAAAAGTTGATTACAATCGATTATAGGCACTCGATTTCCGGTAGTCAGTCGATTACCTATTTTGGATCTAATCGACTTCTCGGTTAATCGATTATCACCTAGTCGTTTCCATCCCTACTGTTAGGCACCTCGAAACCACTAGGAACGGAGGGAAAACCTCTGATACCAATCGATCATTAGTCGTACTTCGTTAACAGAGCATCCCGATATAATATCGATTTTCATCTCGATTGGGGGATTTTCTTTTCCGATCTAAACAACAACAACAACAACACTTCTAGCTTTTTCTCGTTATCAGCAGACTCAGAACAATTATGTTTTCGTTTGACTTACAATCACAAATCGCATTAATATTGGTGGCAGTTGACAATGACCTTATCATAATTCAACTTTTTGTGCTATGATTGTATATTCGTCTGTGTTTGTGGTCCTAGAAAATGCTTTATTTGACTGCGAATGAGTCCCCATTGAACTTGTCGATTCCGTTAAATTTTTGAAAAACCTTCAATATGGAACCACACAAGATACCAAGAGTAAGTCGTAATGTTATTTAATTTGAACTGAAACACGAAAATTCATGTTTGCGATGAAAATTCGAACCTGATTTTCGTGGTTGTGGTTTGATCCCGGCAATTCTACTGAGCAGATTCGCTAATTCCTCGGTACCGGTGATATCGACTTCTTGTATTCAACTTAGGAAAACCAGGGAAGGAAAGCTGTAGCACGATGAATACGCCTGATTATGTACCTATTTGATATAGGTAGGTATCTACCTAAACTTGTTTCGTTGTTTGTTGTAGGTCGACAATGTACGAATGCTGGATAGATACAACTCGAGAAATGTCTGTATGGGAAATTTACATGTGACATCGACTCATCTATGTTTTGTAGAGCACAATAACAACAAACAAACCTGGGTCAGTAATCAATTTTAGCTTCCAGAGCAGACAGTGTGGCTAAATGACTGAAGCTGCGGCTGGTTGTAAATTCGAGAATCGCATCAATAAATAAAACAGTGTTGCCACACAATATCACACCATACTTACATATTTTGATACGTAAATTTTTGACACTATACGACTATATTTTGACCACGTTTGAGGGTGTTTAGGTCAAAAATATTCAAAAGTTCACTTTGCAAAGTTTAAACTACACCTATAATCAAAATACGTGAAGTTATCAGAATAAAAATAATTCCCTCATTTCCTGCAACGTAAAACAAAAATTTTAGGCCCGAGAACGCTGAAATCGGTTCGTTTTTGTGGCTAGGAAAACATATTATTAACATTAACAAGCTTTCTTTGCCAACATTAACATTAACTGCTTTCAAACTGAACATCACATCTCAACTTTCATACTCAACTCTCATCCTCAATTCACTAACTCAGCTAACCCTGTAAGTATGGGAGTAGAAATCTGCTGACAAAATCAACTCCCATACTAAATTTCCATCATCAATTTATTAACTCATTTCACATCCTCAACTTTCAAACTCAACCAAAAAGCTCAACTCACAAACTCAACCTACAAACTAAACTCACCAACCTAACTCATGAACTCAACTCACCAACTTAATTCAAAAACTAAACCTACAAACTACACTCAAAATTACAATCCACCAACTCAATCCACAAACTAAACTATCAAACTCAACTCACAAACTCAACTCCCAAACTCAAAGTTCAAACTCTCAAACTGAATACCATACTTTCCTACTCAACCTCGAACTCAATTCACAAACTCGTCTCCCATACTCAACTCACAAACTCAACCCTCAGAATCAACCCTTAAGCCGGGTCTACACGCTCCGTTTTGAACCACGTTTTAGGTTTGCGCAGTTTTAGGACGGATTGAAAACGGAGCCACTGTGAGCGTCCACACGGCACAGTCTTTTTCGTTCAGTTTTGTAAGATATCGCCATGGAGGAGGTACTGCTGAGGGCAATTTTTGCATTTTGTGCGGTAAAAAAAGAAGATCGGAACGTTACCAAAGAATCGGGCGTTTATGGTCACGGAAATGGCTTTTGAAAAGGCGGGAGTTTTCCCATATCCGTTTATTGCGGGAATTACGTGATGAACCTGACGATTGGCGGAACTACTTGAGGATGGATGTGGACACGTATACTCACTTATTGGAATTGTGAGGCGCAATAAAATCACTTAAAAATTCGCGGGAACAGCTGCGGAGATTCGACATCATTGGGTAATTAGGTCGTAGTGAGGAACAAAACTGAACGGAAAACGGAGCGACCGTCTACACGCAGCGACATGTCTGTGCAGGTCACGGTTTTCAAAGGTCGGGAGATCAGAAGTCGCTGCAACTGTGCAGTTTTCCTGACGGCCCCAAAACTGCGCAGTTTTCCGGTCCATACGCAACGTTTTGTCTGCAACGTCTTGAACTGTGCAAGCAAATCGTGGTACAAAACGGAGCGTGTAGACCCGGCTTTATACTCAACTTTCCTACTCAACTCCCAAACTCGCCTCTCAAACTCTACTGTCAAACTCAACTTACAAAGCAGAGTTGAATAGTAATGATTACTTTGAGTAATGATTACTTTTTGAATTACGCTGAGATTAATTGCAATTCCCATTCCAATTCCTGTAATGGTAATCGAAATTCCAATTACTTTTTTAATTACATGTAATGGGAATGGGTTTTTTGAATTCCCATTACAGGAATTGGAACGGAGTAATGGGAATGGAGTAATCCGATTACTCGCGAGTAATCCGATTACTTCCCTGTAATCCAATTACTCGCGAGTAATTAGAATACACTGCATAAACATTGATTCCTCTGGAGATGTCATGGAAATTCAATGTGGTTACATAGGGTGTCATAGGAACAGTGGCGGTCTTGACGAAATGGAGATCTCCATTCGTCGTATTCGCCATTCCAATCGTCGTATCTATATGAGGATTAAAATTTTTGTCCGAGAGCCGATTCGACCTTGGGGCATTTGTCATGGTGGCGAAAGAAAAAAGTCTTTCAACTGTAACCACATTGAATTTCCATGACATCTCCAGAGAAATCAATGTTTATGCATTGTATTCTAATTACTCGCGAGTAATTGGATTTCAGGCGAGTAATCGGCTTACTAAATTCCCATTACTCCATTCCAATTCCTGTAATGGGAATTCAAAAAACCCATTCCCATTACATGTAATTAAACCAGTGGTGCGTAGATAACACACAATACTTCCATATTTTGAAACGTAAAAGTGCGACACAATTTGATCGTATTTTGACTGCTTTTAAGGGTGTTTGGGTCAAAAATATCAAAAAATTCAATTTTAAAATTTTAAAATTCTCCCAAAATGAAAAAACGCCACATTTTCGGAATGTAAAAAATATCCACATATTCTGCAAGGTAAAACAAAGATTTTAAGACCAAGAACGCTCAAATCGGTTCATTTTTGCGGCCGGAAAAAAATTTAATAGAAAACACTAAAAATGCAAATATCTCGGAAGTACTGTGCGTTATCCAAATTCCGATTCAACAGGGTGTTTTGAATTCTGAGTAAATGTGTATAAGAAAAAGGTTTTTCTGAAGCTCCGTTCGGATTCTCAATTTTAGGACGATTCCAATTTACTCCGTGATTCCATTTACTCTGTAAATATGGAAGTAAAAATGGCCATAGCTCCCTCAAATATCAACCTTTTTCCAAATTTCTTGAACTGAAATGTTTGTCTCGGCAACACCTAACACCCTGTTTAATCGGAATCTGAATAACTCGCTGTACATTAAATGTATCAAATTTTGATATATTTGAATTTTTAGTGTTTTCTATTTTATTTTTTCCGCCCACAAGAATGAACCGATTTGAGCGTTCTCGGTCTTGAAATCTTTGTTTTACCTTGTGAAATATGTAGATATTTATATAATCTGATAACTTGGCGTATTTGTATTTTAGGCAAGTTTTAATATTTAAAGTTTTAATATTCGTGAGTTTTTGATATTTCTGACCTGAACCCCCTCAAAAGCAGTCAAAATATGATCAAATTGTGCCACACTTTTACCTTTCAAAATATGGATGTATTGTGTGTTATCTACGCACCACTTTTTTTGTGTGGTTCAACTTTTCTAGTTGAGTTTGTGGGTTGAGTTTGAGAGTTTTGTTTTTAGAGTTGCTGTGCTAATTGAGTTTGTTGATTTGGTTTGTGGGTTGAGTTCAGTTTGGGGGTTGAGTTTGAGATGGGCTCAAGTCGTGTTTAGTTTGAGTTAGAGTTGTGTTTGAGAGTGAAGTTCTGACGTCACTGATTTAGTAGCACTGGTTTACCCAAGATAGGCCATAGGGCAAACAAGGGCACGGAACTTGTAATTATGAGAAAATTTCTCATGCTAATTTTTAATATTAGCAATTAAAATTATAATCACTGAAAAATAAGAATACGATCATAAATATAACTTGTACATTGTGAATACGCATGTGATAGGATTCACACTTGTGATAATGATTGTAGCTTAAGGTGGTAATAATCGTTAAAGAAGTCAGTATTACTAGCTCCCAGTTTCCAGTAGTCACTCACTAGCAACAGGGGCATCGAGCATTATTCGGCGTGCGAATCTCACGATGCTGTATAGAGCTTGCTGCAACCAGCTAGTCGATGGGGGTTTGGAATATCTCAACCAATCCAATGGTTGCAAGTCAATTGTATCATTTTGGCTTCCATACTTATCTAGAAAATGAAAGTACCTATTGTAATCATCCTAATATTGAAAATCGTCACAATCAGTCACTAAACAATATAATGTACGCTGTTAAATTTCAAGCATCTTTGACCTACTTGGCTGGCATTTGGTATAAGATCGGTTCAATTTTTCAGATTTTGTACATGCAGATCACGTCAGTGGAAAAACTACCGCTGACAACCACTGGGTCACCTCTTCAGATACGATGTAAAACATTCCGGTCAGTTACGTTTGTCATACCGCGGGAACGTGACTGCCACGAAGTTTACAGTGCATTGCTGTCACTGTCAAAGCCAGGTTTGTCCCATAGCAGCTTCCTGAGTCAATTTTAATGAAACCTTGGCGATGAAACCAATGGCATTTCATGTACAGGTGGTAATCGAACCATTGGCAATGATAAAACTAGAAATCGTCCAAATAGACCAGCTAGTTAGGGCTGGTTCAGTTACAGTTGCCCAGTTTCCCCACTCAGGATTCGCTACTGGACTAGATTTAAAATCAAATTTACTAATTGCACACAATTTAATTCAGTTCATTTCAATTTATCTTGTCCGGACAGTTCAAGTTGAGGATCTGTACTGTTTTCGATATACCTCCAGCGATGAAAACATTCCAAAATCAGCCGGCTGGAATTTTTTTGATATGCAAGCCGAGTTCCAAAGAATGCGAGTTCCCAATGAACAGTGGAGCCTCAAATTATTGAACCAAAACTATGAGGTAAGGATGGTTTTTTACATGTAAGCTGTTTTATCACCTACTAGCTGTACCCGCCCGGCGTTGCCCGTGTCAAAAAAACCGTGGTTAATTAATTAATTAGGTAGACTGTCTCTCTCCCCCCCCCCCTAACACACACAACATTCCCCGTCGATAAAAAGAAACAATCTGTTAAAAAATTAGTTTAAATAAAAACAGGTCATTTTTTAAATTAAAAAAAAAATTTTTTTAATTTTTCTAATTCAAAAATTGAAAATTGGGCTTCGAGGTCTGGTGGCCAGCCCCTTTGTGCTTCAGTGTACAAAAATTCCAGGTTCTTGCGTGCGATAGATTTGGCTGTAGAGCTCGGTCAGACAGACAGACACATTACACTTGCTTTTATTATTATAGATAGCTACAATCATCATCATAATATTAGTTCTGATCCAAGTTCATCACAATCCTTGAGATCAAAAACTTGTTCAATTTGATAAAAACCAATATTTATGAAAACGACTTTCACTTTGTCAGTTGCCCAGAACTCGGATTTTTTTGCTTAAATAATATTTAATACCTAATGGACTTTTTAATACCTAATGGATTTTTCTTATATTATAAGAAAAATAAAATTTTTTATGTGTCTCGCATGCAAATCGCATTTTTTGCCAAAAATTTAGAAAGCGCCCGTTGCTTCATTAGCCACTGAAACTCGTATGAGAAAAAATGCGTCGTTTTCCCGTCCGGCATTGTTGGTCTCAAGTAAAAGGGAGACAATCTTCCTTACTGGGGACTTGGAGGGCGGTAGGTTTTACCATCTTGGATTAAAGTTGAACAGGACTTAATTGCTGCTATACGTTACGTGTCTTCAAACGATGGTACCAATTGCAAATACGTCCAGCTTAACTCTGTCCAAGATGGTGGAATCCTCCATTAGGTATTGTCGTAATTTGTCATTTTTTAGATTCTTGCGTTTTTCTGTTTTAGCTTTGTAGTAGTTATCCTGCAATATTATTTGTGCCTGCCACAGCAACTCGATCAATTTTGGAAGGCAGTGCAAAATTTAGAAGTAAAGGGCGGCTTCCAGTTTTGACATACCTCCATAAAAACAAGGTGAGTTAAGCTGAGTAATACCCCAATCATGGAAATTGATGTCTTTTTTGGGTGGGGGGTGAGCTCGTTGAAACGGTTCTTGGTCACTGAAGCCTCCATGGGCCATACCCTATCAGCAAAAAACCTTAGACAGCCCCCCCCCCTTCCATTGCTGGTATCTAGCTAAAGACAGTTGAGGACAACTGCAGAGCCTTTGCTCTCTTTTGCACATAGGCTATACATTCAGTAGAATCTAATAGCCCCGTCTTGATTAGGTGGTATTTGAGTGTCCAACAAGGTTGCTCGCTTGCTACCTTGAAATTGGGACCTCGAAAATCGTGGTTGCAATTGACAGTACCTAAGTTGCTGTGATCATCTCCATACCATGCGAGTTTTATGGAAACGGAATGTTTTTTTTTTTTAATTGACCAATAAAATGTGCAAAGGAAGTGCTGGCGCATCGAGCGGCTCCTATGCCTAGGAAGTGTTGTGAATATGGGCCTATGTGTGTCTGGGAAAAGGCATGATAAAGACAGGGACCTGCGTCTCCTTCCATCCCCTTATTCGTCTGTGGGCCAACATAATCATGTTGCGCTATTCTTAAATTTTTCAGGCAGCTATCTGCAGGTGTAGCCAGCCTTTGTCCGGATTCAATGCTCGCTGTTTGGAAGATGAAAAAATGCTCGATTGCGTACTGAGAACAAATGGTGCTAACCACATGGTTGTCGTTGATACTAGACCAAAGGTAAGGCTGAAATCTATTGGGACCTCCCCAAACTGACAGTATGCTCCCAGAGGGACGTTGATACAAAGTGACGTTGAAGTGTTCTAATTGACCTGCACATGAACGCCCTCGCATTACGAGGTGATAAGCTGGTTGTATTTTATGTCACTCTATGGCCGAATCCTTACCCCTGCCCGTTCTTATTCGATTTGTGATCAACTTGAAAACCCCTGAATTTTTTGGCGGAGTTTTTGCTATTCTGATATCAATGACTATCCACTTTTCAGAGTGAATGCATTTGTGAATAAAAATAGAAATTCCCCATGTTGAAGCACAAGTTTCCTGGTCCCACCGCAGCTCTGAGGCCCTTCTCCTCAAAAGTTATGAGGCCCACCTCATCAACCTACTCGACTCGATTTTCCCAACTCCCTGGTTGAGCCAGAAAATTGAATATTGCGTCAACACAAGTTGTCAAGGAACTTTTGCCTTTAGTTGTTTGTTGTTTAGTTGTTGAAAAGACAGTCGTATTTGCCACAATGTGGCACTTATGGTTCAGTAAAAAAAATTGACAAGTACTGGAATAAAATCAGTTTTTGTAATGTCGGACGAAAGAATTGTTCTTAATTCGTATGACGAATATTTGCGTGGTTTCCATGCTGTTGCTCTTCCATTGGCACCTTGGTGGTTGGTAGCACTGAAAATATTTTTATCGATGGCCTTCGCTGCAATGGTTTTCTGATTTCAGATAAACGCTATGGCAAACCGAGCAACAGGGAAAGGTTATGAGAATGAAAACTTTTATGACAATATCAAATTTCACTTTATGGGGATTGAAAACATCCACGTGATGAGGAACAGCCTTTCTAAACTCATTGAATGTAAGTTTCTGTAGCATGTGTAACCCCAATCACCTTCTTAGGTACCGAAATGTAGGGTCTGGCTTGAGTATTTTGTTTTCTTTCCTGCAAGGCTAGACAGTATTGTTCTCAATTAATGTTAGCTCAATTTCTTTTTTGCCTTTCAGCTACGAGAAAAGACCAAGTGACATGAACGTGAAAACCCAAATGATCAAGTACCAAAGAACAAAAGTAGGTACTGAGTGCTAATTGTGCTCCTCTGGTTTTTCTAGGTTGCGAATCCAGAGTACGTCTCATTTCCGCATTTCTCAACGGACTGGAAGTAGCTGGTTGGTTGAAGCATATCAAATCTGTGCTGGACTCGAGTTTGTTCATTGCCCAGGCAATTGAATCGGGTGTCAACGTCCTAGTGCATTGCAGCGATGGTTGGGATCGCACTGCGCAAGTCTGTTCGTTGGCCTCAATCCTTCTTGATCCGTACTATCGAACAATTCAGGGATATCAAGTAAGTTAGTTTGGAAATTATCGTTCCTGCGGCGTTTATGAGGCCGTTTATGAGTTTGACACTGTTCGCAGTTCAGGTTGGTAGTTTTGCGCAGTTGTTTTGTTAGGTTCAAGTTCACTTGATTTTTTACAATTTTCATTAGGTTATCATATAATTATTGCAAGCAGGATTTAAAAAAAAAAAAAAAAAAAAAAAAAAAAAACTGAATGGGCTTGAGACCATGTAAATTTTTACTTCCAAATGTTCACTAATTTCAATTCGGTTCAAAATGATAGAGGAGGCACAGGAAAGATCCTAGCTCAATAAGGTGTCATACTTACAGAATTTTGGAAAACAACTTCACTCTAGGGTGATTCCACTAAAAGTGGCGAAATTGGGGTCAGCAAATTCCGTTTTACCAATGATAAAATTTTGCATGTTTTTCGACGAGAAATTGTTCATTTGCCTGCTATTAATGAAAACTATATACCAGCAGTGTAGTTTCATCACCCAGAGAGGGTTTACAGACATGATTAGGTAAAAATCAGTGGTCCAGGGGAATGACAAAATTGAGAGACTTAAAAAAATCTATTTAAACCTCAAATTAAGCGCTGCTAAGTAGATAGTGACATGGGTACATTATTTGTCTGGGTATCTCAGAAAATAAAGTTCAAATAATTGGAGTAGGTACGTCGGTTCATCATCATATCATTTGAGGAGTAATGGTCAATGGTGAATTCGATGATGCCAAAATGGTACGTTCTCACACTGATGAATAAATATGTGTAAAAAGAAAACCAATGGTGCGTAGATAACACACAATACTTCCATAATTTGAAACGTAAAATTGAGACACAATTTGATCATATTTTGACTGTTTTTAGGGGTGTTTTGGTCAAAAACTCAAAAAATTCACTATTCAAATTTTAAAATTCACCCAAAATAAAAATACGCTACAATATTGGAATATAAAAAATATCCACATATTCTGCTAGGTAAAACAAAGATTTTAAGACAAAGAACGCTCAAATCGGTTCATTTTTGTGGCCGGAAAAAAATAAAATAGAAAACACTATAAATTCAAATATATCGGAAGTACTGTGCGTTATCCAAATTTCGATTAAACAGGGTGTTAGGTCTTGCCGAGACAAACATTTCAGTTCAAGAAATTTGAAAAAAGGTTGAGAATTGAGGGAGCAGCGCCCTAGCTGACAAACCTCCATCCAGAACATGCAGGGGAATGACGGCCAGGGGAATGACAAATCGCGGTTTTTCCCATTTCTTCCCTCCTCCTTTCAGTACCTAAATTTTGAAAAAAATACGCTGGAAGGTGCACCACCAGACCTAAAGAATAGTGGCAGAGGGAAAAATTTACTACTTCAATTTGATAAGATATTGAATACAGGGGAATGACGCATAATAAAAATACTCACCATAAATGAGGTTGTTTTTCGCCTCTCGATGGCTTCTCAACAAACACTAGTATTATCTTGCAGGTCAGGCACGTTCTACAGTTCCAGAGCTACCGAATGCCGTTTTCAAAATTACCGAAACTGTAATAGTTTCCCATTTATGGGGGTGACAAGTTTTTACAGGGGAATGACGCAAAAAGGTGGGGACACGCTGTTCTTTGCTTCTAACATTGAAGCCTATGCATCTAAAATTATGAGAACAGAGGAGCTAATACAGGACTATATACTGAGTGCATTCGTTTTAGCAGATTCTGAAAATCTCGATCCGAATAACCAGGGTTGGTTGAAGAAGTAGCGTACCTAGGGGTGGGGACATGCCAGGGGAATGACATTTCGGCTATATTTATATATTTTTCTCCACTTGCTAATAATATTTTTGGACAGTTTACACGTGCGGAGCATGGGGACCAACGATCTAATCACAACGCTTTTTGTTCCATCGCAATACTACGAATAGTTTTCAAGATATGAAGAAAAGACACGATTTCGCCACTTTTAGTGGAATCACCCTCTAACTAGAAATGCAATCTGGTTGATCCCTAGGTCAACAGTATTATGTTGATACCAGGATCCGTACAGTATTTAACCCAAGACATTTGACACGTATTTGCATAACAATTGACACTACGAATAATTTTTTGATGTTCACCTCGAAATATATTTCACTTGTTAACATCATGGAACATTGATTTTAGATGGACAATCAACCCTTGAGATGTTACTGTTGTCAAAGATTGTGGTCAGAACTCAAAACCATGCCTCCTTCACCGAGCTTTCAATATATTGATGGTCTCAAGCGCACGAATAGGTTAGGAATCAGAAAATTAGAGAGCTTGTTGTCAAATTTTCTTCATATCAATTGATTCATTACAGGCAATTATTGAAAAAGACTGGTTAAATTTCGGCCACAAGTTCTCGGACCGGTTGGGCCATTTGGCCAGCGACCCCAAGGAGATATCGCCTGTGTTCACGCAGTTCATCGACTGCACATGGCAGCTGCTCCAGCAGTTCCCCACAGCATTCCAGTTCAATGAAAGTTTTCTCCTCACGATTCACGACCATTCAAGCTCCTGTCGCTACGGGACTTTTATCGGCAACTCGGAAAAAGAACGTGCTGAATTGAAGTGAGTTGTTTTGTTTGTGTTGTCTGGTTGTTGGTTATTTTGAAAAGAATCCACATCAGTTTCTCTCCAAGATACCAGTAAACACACTTTTTGTGGGTTCAGACCCCAAGTGATTTATGTGTTCTGAATCAGCGTTGAATTTCCTGTTAGAAGAGAGTTTTTGGGCATCTGTACAATTATCTATGATTTGCATAACTGAAAAATAAAAATTAAAAAAATAGAAGACATTTAAGATTGGTTGAGACTCGAGGGAGGATGCCAATTTTTACTTCCATATTTACAGAGTAAATGGAAGTATTGTCATCGTCCTAAAATGGAGAATCGGAACGGAGCTTCAGAAAAAACTTTTTCTTATACAAATTTACTCAGAATCACTTCCTGAACAAGTGTCTGTGTGGCGTGTGTCCGTCTGTCCATGTGTGCGTCTGTCTGTTTGTGGTCAATAACGAAAATGGCCATAGCTCCCTCATTTCTCAACCTTTTTTCAAATTTCTTGAACTGAAATGTTTGTCTCGGCAAGACCTAACACCCCGTTTAATCAGAATTTGAATTACTAACAGTACTTATATATAACAGTCTATATATTTGCATTTTTAGTGTTTTCTAATTTATTTCTTTCTGGCCACAAAAATGGACCGATTTGAGCGTTCTTGGTCTCAAAATCTTCGTTTTATTTTGCAGAATATGTGGATGTTTTTTTTATATTCCAAAAATGTAGCGAATTTTTTTGCAAATTTTAAAATTTGCATAGTGAATTTTTTGATATTTTTGACCTAAACACCCTTAAAAACAGTCAAAATATGATCAAATTTGGTCAAATATGTGCGTTTCAAAATATGGAAGTATCTTGTGTTATCTACGCACCACTGGTTGTAAATGCTCTCAGACGTACTGATGGAAACACAGACACTTGATCAGAATTGGACCGGAGTTCAAATTCCGAATGAGCATTATGGGGGAACTCAAGGTTTCACCACAACTCTGGGTCTACGTTAGCCTCTCTCCTCCCCCTGTGTGTTAGTGGTCTAAATAAGATTTTCTTGCAGAGTCAAAGAGAGGACATATTCTCTCTGGGGCTACATGGCGAACCATATGGAAGAGTATATAAACGCCCTTTACGATTTCAAAGCCTGGAACTGCGTTCTCTTCCCCAACTTGGCATCTCAAAATATAAGGTATGCGTAACACTCCAGTAACCTTGTCTGAAAGGTGGAGGGGGTTCCTTGCGTCAAATCCGGCGGTTCTAATTTTTTGCTCTCTATGAAAAATCCAAGTTTTCGACCTCGATTGGGAAGGGAAACCAAGGCGTATTTCTGATGTGCGGAAGAATTTTGACTGCTCACAGTAATTCCAAGATAATGGTTTTTAGAGTTTACAGTTAATGTTTAGTTTTTTCTGGTCATAAAAATGAACCAATTTGAGCGTTTTTATCTCGGTAACCATGTAAGTGATTGATTTTGAGCTGGTTCTAGAAATCGCATTAAGTGTTTTTTGACATTTTTGATAATATGCGGCAAGCTCACTTTTTGAATAATTTTTTGACTTTTCAACCAAAAGGTAGTTTGTTTTTCTTTTGTCATGATATGGAAAAATAAATATGAACCCATCTTGCAAAACAGAATCAATGCTTTGGAAAAAATGAGTGTATATTTTATCTACGTACCTATTTGAGGATTTTTATCACATATAAATCCTTGCCCTAATCATTAGCGAGTAAGCGAAATATCAGAACTACGAGATTTCACGCTAGGTACCCTCCCCCCCACAGGTGGTAATTATGTTTACTATAACAGTTTGTCTATAACTGCATTTTGTTGTATTTCACTCTAGCCATTTGAAATTGTTGGTTTCAGTCATTTTTTAACCATCCGTCGTATTTTACCCCATAGGTTTTGGCGCGGCTTGTTCTATCGATTTGAAGGTGGCGTTCACCCACGGGAAGGAATCGACGAACTGCTCCTTGTCACTCAAAATCATTCCAACTCCCTGGAACAGCATATCAAGCTACTTAATAAGGTGAGGTTAATTTGAATTTTTTGGTCAATTTCTGTTTCTTGAAGTTTTGAATTGGTTTTTCCACCATCTCAATTTTTCATTTCCTCGCAGGAATTAGGTACTTATTTGTTCTTCTGATACGCATTTGATGGAACTAGTAATCTCTGAGTGTATTACCTGTTTTTCTCTCTTGAATTGGTTAATGTGACTTTTATATTTTTTTGTCCACAGAAAATTAATTTATTGAAGACAGCCTTGGTTAAAAAGAAAAAATTAGTCATCCCAGAGGATTCACCAGAAACTGAGGTGCGTACGTCGCTACTATATATGTAAATAAACCTCCATTTTCCTCTTCTGATGCTTACCAATTAGTTGAGTCTAGACAATGGTTGGACTTTTAGAGTACCTAGCTTTGTAGAATTTGATGGAGCGAACGAGCCAAAAGGCCTCATGGGCCAAATTTGGCATTCTTTCTTCGGTACTAGAGGTCAGGGAGTCCGCCAGTAAAGTTGTTATGGACATACCATTAGGTGTCAGAAGTTCTTTTAATCAGGCAAATTTTGTCGCAAACCCGCAGAGATGAGTTTTTAAAAACGATTGCTTAATTTCCCAAAAAAAATTTATTTAGTGGGTGATTCCAGAAAAAACTGCAATTTGACCGTACCGGGTTCTAACACCTACAGTATACACAAGATCTTTCTATTTTTATTTTTCTGTCGTTTGGCGTAAGTTCGCCCAAGTCTCTTGATACTTTTGATCAATTTGGGCTTTGGGTGGCGGAGAAAATCGGCTTAGAATGCCCAAAATCTCACGACCTTCACGCGAACTCAAGCACTATCACCTATTTCTGAACGTGTTTGCATCCAAATTTTTAGTGATAGCCCCCTATTTTTTCTTCACTGGTTTGTCCACTTGATATTCTAGTTTATGAATTTAAGGCATTCAAGTGGTTTAGATCAACAAAAGTTTTTAAAAACCCCTGTGAAGGTCGCGTCACTGGGTTCTTGTCAAGACCTTCACACACAAAAAAGTATGTCTTCGCCTTGATGGTAGAGTTCAATGGTGTTGTTTATTGCGCTGCAACCAACTTGTCCTCAGTCAAAAACAATCCTTGGCGTGAATCACATCTGTCGCAGGACCGTCAGGAGGCTGAGATAAATAAAACGCGACGATTCCGGAGGGAAGTCATGTTTCTGAGATACTTTTTGTCACGACCTTCACTGCAGTGACAGTAATAATAAGTTAGATTATATTCGGAAAATTTTCATATCCATTGGTTGCAAATCATGTGCTGATGGTGACACGAGGCCGGATTCACCTCTACAAACAAAAGCCGCCGTCTTCTTTCAACATTAGGGATAGAAGATGGTAATTCTCGACGGTGGCGCGCCTAGCGGCCGATGGCACATTTTCGTCCTACAGATCTTGTTGTCTCCTGTGTGTTCCTTATGGGGGCCCCTGGCTTGTCCAACAAAAACTATTTTTGGCTCGAAAACTGTTGGGTTATCGGCATTTTCTCACATAATCTCATTTATTCTCGATTAAATTTTGAATCGATTGGTGGCTGCCGGAAAATTATCGATTGATCCGTTCAGAAGCTATGGTGGATTGAAACGGTATTGTTGTTGATTTTTCTCGATTCAACTCGGCATCGATTGACCTTGAAGTGAAACTTGCCTAGGTAGGTACCTTACAGTGTTGCCAAGTTGTGGGGGTTTCCCCCCAAATTTGAGGGTTTTTGTGGAAGTCAGAGGGACTAGAAAAAAGTATAAAAATGAAGAAATACCAGGTAAGTGCTGCAGATAAATTACAGCTAAGGCTGCCACTGCACAGCTAACTGAATTGAGAGATAGGTACTCAAATAAAAGCCGTTTGGGTTTGGGATGTACGTCTACCAACTTGTGGGTAGGTACAAACCTAATTTTTATTGGTGTTTTAGTATGTTAATTTACTGATAAGTATTCAGAAAGAGTTAGTAATAAATGGTTTATAGTTTTAGGTAACATTTAAAATTTTAGTTGTATATTATGGAGTTAGGTATGTTTTATGAGAAATAGTACCTATATTTTTAATGCTTAAAAATGAATTATTCATCCATCACTTTTGGGGTTTTCGGGGATTTTTTCATATATGGGGGGATTTGGGGTTTTTTTTGACGTTGCCGCAGGGGGTTTTGACGGCCACACCTTGGCAACACTGGTACCTTATTGTAAACAAACCGTGGGACGAAAATGCCGGCAGTGACCGCTACGCACCGCTCGCAAGTCAACTCTTACCATCTTCTATACTTTCTCACGACCTTCACGGTCAAGACCGTCACGCGACCGTCACATTTCGTCGCTTAATTTCCAACATTTGCTATCCAACATTTTGGGAAAAATGAGTTCGATACACCTATTTTTATGCAAAATCTCGCGCTCCATGAGCTGAACTACTTATTTTTTCCGAAAATCCGCTAGAAGTCGCTCAAAACCTAAAAAAACGCCACATATGCTAGCTAAAATTTGCGACCACCGCCGCTATCTTCCTAGAACTACCTGATGCCGCCTAGTTTAAATTCAGGAATTATCAATGAATGATGGCATAATGACTTTCCACCAATTTTGGGCATTTACCAGGAATCTTGAAACGATTTGAACGATTAATGTAGAGGACATGGGGTGTGAAGGTCTCGACTCCAACTGTGAAGGTCGTGATCTTAAAATTAGGATTTCCTTTTTAATCTCTAAATTGGCCTTATTGCACGAAATAAGCCATTTTTAGTAAGTAGAATTAACTAAAATTACCAGATGTATAGCAGGCTTGTCCCCTCTGACTTCCACAACTTAATAAGACTGATATGGCGAAATAGCAGTGATTTGCATTTTGTGTTTTTTTTTTAATTGAAGTTCAACAATATAAAACAATCTAAATTTATTTTCCCTACGTTCAACTTACAATATTAGTTGTCTCGGATGATTTATTTCGTGCAATAAGGCTAATTTAGAGATTTAAAAAAAATTCCTAATTTTAAGATCACGACCTTCACACCCCTTGTCCTCTACATTAAT
Organism: Nesidiocoris tenuis; assembly: GCA_036186465.1. Taxonomy (NCBI): domain Eukaryota; kingdom Metazoa; phylum Arthropoda; class Insecta; order Hemiptera; family Miridae; genus Nesidiocoris; species Nesidiocoris tenuis. The sequence goes on from AP028910.1 coordinate 1,102,716, forward strand.
GGTTCAAATCGTTTCAAGATTCCTGGTAAATGCCCAAAATTGGTTTTGGTATTAATCTGAAGGAATTATTCTATCAAATCACAGCGGAAATCCAGGTTTTGAACCAAATTTGTTGAAACCAGGAGCAAGTTCATCTACCGAAAATGCAATTTTTCGAAAAAGTTTCCTTTGAAGCCCGTTCTGGTGCATTAGTTTTTCACTTAGGGCCCAAAACTGTATTTCACATATTGATTCTGGTGACAGGTTATTTATTCCATGAGGAATCAGGGGTTACAATCGTGTTCCCTTTTTCTCACAGGACTACCAAACTGTGTGACGGTCTTGACCAAATTTTGCACTTTTTTTCAGTTTTTCCGTGATTTCTAATTTTGGGCTTTGTAAAGTATCTCGCCATTCATATTTTCCAAAACTAGACCTTTTTTTGGACCAGTTTCAATTAGGGGTATACGGAAAATCAAAGGTTAGTTTTTTGCCAAGGCAAACCCCCAAATTGCAGTTTTTTCTGGAATCACCCTAGTATTTCACAAGTCCGAGTTTCAGAACTATCCTCCACAGGTGCGTTTTCCCGACTGATTCGCTGGTCTGCTCTCAGCTTGGAACTCGTCCGACAAGAGGAGGAGGGCCGAGCTATCTGCTGAGGCAGCTTTATTATTGTGAGGGTGGATACTTTTATGCATATAACTGGCATGCCATGTACATTGTACTTCATTGCCACACCAGTCAGATAATAATAATAATGAAGTACATGCCTTATCAAAAGAACTTCTGGGCCCCGAAGTAGATATTATAGTATTGAAACGTCGGCAACGAAGGTTTTTCTCACCCCTACCCCCATTCGTTGGTGGATGAAGAAGGAAATAATATTACAACTGGGTCTATAAATAGAGGATACTATAACTTCAGGCGGGTGAGTCTCTGCTTGTTGTCAAGCATCTCAGAGATGTGGCACTTTTGTTCTTACATCGAAGCGCTTGCCACCGAACCCACCTGAAGGCTAATACCCAATCAAATGGAAGGAGTTCAGAAGTTACCTTGAGTTTTATAATCCGCTGGAGATTAAAATGTGATAACAAATGTGTAATGGCCTGGTATAGCTGTCTAGAAAATGTGCACAGTCAGTTTACCTTAACGTGGCCTGAATCCGGTTTGGGGGAGAGGAAACTTGCCACGTTCTCTCGACATTCTCATTTCTCCAAGTAGGTCCTTCCTCCCAATAAATTGCAATGTAAAAAGGTCAAACTTTGGCCATCAAATGCTCAAAAATCGCACATTTTTACTTCTATATTACAGAGTAAGTGGAAGTATTCTAATCATCCTAAACACAACCAGTGGTGCGTAGATACACACAATACCTACTTCCATATTTTGAAACGTAAAATTGAGACACAATTTGATAATATTTTGACAGCTTTTAAGGGTGTTTAGGTCAAAAATGTCAAAAAATTCGCTTTGCAAATTTTAAAATTTGCCAAAAAAAAATTCGGTACATTTTTGGAATATAAAAAAATATCCACATATTCTGCAAGGTAAAACGAAGATTTTGAGACCAAGAACGCTCAAATCGGTCCATTTTTGTGGCCGGAAAAAAATAAAATAGAAAACACTAAAATTGCAAATATATCGGAAGTACTGTGCGTTATCCAAATTCCGATTAAACAGGGTGTTAGGGCTTTCCAAGACAAACATTTCAGTTCAAGAAATTTGAAAAAAGGTTGAGAAATGAGGGAGTTATGGTCATTTTTGTAAATGACCACAGACGGACACACAGACACTTGTTCGGGAAGTGATTCTGAGTAAATGTGTATAAGAAAAAGTTTTTTCTGAAGCTCCGTTCCGATTCTCGATTTTAGGACGATCACAATACTTCCATTTACTCTGTAAATATGGAAGTAAAAATAGGATCGGGGCTTCAGAAACAACTTTCACTTATACACTTTCACTCAGAATCACTTCCCGAACAAGTTAGTGTTCGTCGGGGATCATTTATGAAAATGGCCAGTGCTCCCTTGATTGTTAAACTTTTTCAAACTGTTTGAACTGGAAAGTTCTTCTCGGCAAGACCTATCACCCTGTTGGACTGAAATTTGAATTACTCACATTACTTCCAATGCATTAGCACTTTTAGTGTTTTCTATTCTATTTTTCTATGCTTTTTTTTATGCTCAAACATAAACCGATTTGAGCGTTCTTAGTCTAAAAATCTTTTTTTTAATCTAAAATTTTTCATATCCCAATAATTGGCTGAGTTTTGATTTTAAGCAGTTAAAATTTTCATATCGTGCTTTTTTGACATTTTTTATCATTGTAGCACTTAAATTAGTCAAACTCGAATTGCTTTGGTTCAAAAATTTACATACATAAATATGGAAGTATTGTGTGTTATCTACGCACCACTGGTTTCTCTCGTCCTCAACCACGCCAAAGTGATTCAGAAGTGGCGAACACTTGTTATATAGTATCAAGCTAATCTGCCTCATTATTGTTTTCCCTTCCCTATATCGTGGCCGATTTATTTTCAACATAAGGGGTATTACTCTCTGAAGTTGATACTGATGCGACTTTTTGGGTTCTTTAACGCTCAAACTTTAATAGAATATCTAAAAACTGAACCTGTTATACTTTTGTTGCAGGTGGGCAGGGAAACCTGTTCTCATCCTTTGGCAAGTAACGATGCCCAAATGAAAAACTCCAATAAACTAGTCCGAACAAAGGGTAAGTTACCTGCCTCCGTTCCGCGGCAAATGACTAAACGACAAGTCCTAGACCTGGTCGACAAATAAACTTGACATAAGCTACCACTTATCCGGTTATTGTTGATTTTCCAGGATTCAAAGACTCGCAACTTATAGATTCAATTAGTGACCAAATCACGTCCATTTCGCTGGACTGGAAATCCTTTCGGAACATAGAAACATGTTCGTGTTCAACACCGTTCGACCATTCCACTAAAAAGGTTTGAACTTGCTTTTAACCGCTATGAGAATATCAAGTTGGTTGGCAATTTAAATTCACACTATCCCATTTAGATTACATTGAGAGTAGGTAGGTACTTAACTATAGCTTATACCTTTCCCTATCATCCAGTAATATGATCTAATTTGATTTGGTTCTAGCATCATTGTTGGCAATGCGGGGATGTATTTTGCACGCGATGCATAGATAAGCATGTTGCCCTTCCCGGCCACCTCAGCCAATGTTCTCTGCCTGTGTGCGAACCTTGTTACCAGAAGATTACGGGTACCGCGTCCACCGAATCGTAGCGCTTTATCCCGACCGTCGATATCTTAATTTACGCGAGTTATTGTTCGTTTTAAATAATATTTTGTAATAAAACCGATTTCATTATTCACGTTCAGCCTTGTTATATTTGCCTATTTTCTTCTAACGCCAATTCGACTGTTGGGGGCCATCACCTTTTCACTTCAAAACTAGAACTTTCTTGTGGACACTTTATTGAACAGTCTCTTGTTCTACGGTTGGGCAAGCCACTTCGTATTGAACCACTGATATGATTATTGAGCGGTTGATCCTAAAAACTGTGGGTTGCTCCAGCTTGAGGCATATTGGCAGGGGAATCCGATCAAACAAATTCAAGGGGTCGTAAACGCTGAAAAAACTATTTCCTAGATCATGCATTTTTTTAAAGCTTAAGAATTCAATTAGAGGGTTCCCTTACCCCGAGGTGCACATCAAGGAGGGACACGCTCATATTTTCTTTTTTATTGGACCACTCCTTATTATGCGTTTCGCGCCTGACCGCGTACGGACATTGACGGATTTTATTGCACATTTGGATTCCGGACGCTGTGGAACGTAGAGTTTGAAGGTTTGTTGAAAAAAATTCCTGCCCGATTGCATAGGTAAATTATTCTTGGAAAATAATGTACCAAAATGTGCTCTGTTGTCGTGATCAAATCAAATTTTTGAAATCGTCATCTTCTCACGTTTGACTGGAGCTACAAAACTGCCCTTACCCGAAAAGTTAAGTCATGAAGCAGTTGAAATACTTACTGGTACACTCTCGAGAGCAGGTGTAGTCAAAGGTTGGAAAGGAAAGAGCGAGTTAATAACCTTTTTTCTATTGAAACTTCAAATACAAAACATAAATTTGATAGAACGAACAAACCAATGGTTGAGAAAATTAACAAAGTACCTATGTTTCGGTCTGAGGGGTATCGTTTCAAGCTTGATACCAAATTTCATCATACCAAAAATAATACCAATAGCAGCACGGCTCAAAATAGTTTTGGTAACAATAATTATTGTGGAAAAAGTAGATGTTGGAAAAGTCGAAGAAAATAACGTGAAGGTAAGTTTCAATAACTACGTTTCTTATGAGCGATTAAGCACATTCTAGGTATCAATCACATTAATCGACAGTACTATACATTTTTTCTCTAAGTGTTTATATACACAGATTGCAGGGTATATTTATATTTATATATCTATGGTAGATACAGTTGAATGTACACAAGGAGAATTTTCTCTTTTTAGACAAATTTTTGGACTAGAACACACATTTGCCCTTCAAAATGAACGTAGAAAACTGTACAGTTTGAATGAAATGAACGAAATTCGCTTCATTGACAGCAATACATACATATACAATAGAAAAAAGAAAATTAAAACCGAAATCATGGGGAGAAAAATCAGAAACCCGACGAATCGGGAGGGGAAAATATCAAAACTACCTTCTTTTATTTGGGCTTTTATTTGTAGCAACTTTTTGAGTTTTTTTGCTCAGCGTCACGGCGGGATAGTTGACCGATTTTGTAATACACGGTTTGTTTTCAGTCTTAACAAGAGCACACGGTGGAGATAAGTCTTTTTTCTTCTTGGAGGAGTCATGGTCGGGGGAACCGTTCAAACACGGACAACCTTTTTTGACGCGGCCCCTGGATGAAGCGCGGCGAGACAGATTTTCTAATTCGAGGTCGTCGGAATTCCTGGTCAGCTGAGTGTCAACGGAACTGCCGCTGTCCTCTCCCCCGCTAGACACAAACACGGAAACTGGCATCGCGGCTAAAGCTGACACAGGCGGCGACTTTCTTTTGCGCTTGGCCAGATGACGAGGCGAAGTTACGTCCCGATAGAAACCGCCTGCTGACGTCGGCGTCGTAGACATCGTCAAGCTACTGCTCCTGGAGCGTCGCAGGATCCTCTCGGCTGGTTCGTCCGGTTGGCCGGCGCCCTCGCTGGAGCCTACCCAAGCCTCGTCTAGGAGTGTGCCGTTCAACGAATTGTTGTCAGCGGCCGACAGTAGCTTGTTTCTTTTATTAGCCGCAGATTTCTTGGTTTTCCCGTGGGCAGGGCTTTTGTCCGGCAGCAGCTTATCCGCTTCTCCAACATCAGCTGATTGCTCCGCTGAAGAATCTCCTTTCTCGCTGTCTTGATCGATTTCGAACCACTGCAGGTCCAAGTCGTTCTTTTCACTGTCCTCTTCCTTACCCTCTTCATCTTCCTCTTGATATGTGCAATTTTTACATTTCTTGTCCGCCGGGTTCTGAAAATCGTCAGCTTTGTCGTCGTCGAACTCCACGTTGGTCACCGGCGTTTTGCCATTGCGCGACCGCGTGTCCGAGTCTGACTCGCCGTCCGTGTCCATGAGATCAGCATCGATACAGCTGTCATCGGCTTCGGAAAAATGGCAGTTCTCACTTCCAAGCGACTGAATGTCGTCCCGGCTGCTTGAAGGTACGGAGCTGTCCTCTTTTTTCACGTCGGACGATACTTCGTTGAACTCCATGTTCTCGTTACCAAGAGATTTCACATCGCTAGTGACACTGTGGGACGGCTCGGAACTACCATTGAGAGGGCTGTTACTCCCGCATGACGAGTCCGATTTGGCATCCAGCTTCATGAGCATTTTCTCCGAACTGCTACTGTTGGACGACTTCGCCTTCAAAGCACATTTCTGTTTCTTCCACAACAGCGATGTAAATTTGGCGTGCGGTGATGATGAAGCTGTCTCGTGGATGACGATCGGAGGACTTGTGCGTGATGGCGAGTCATGGCTGCTGGAAGAGGACTCAACGCCACGAGAGTACAGCTCTTGCAAGCTGTCACGGCTTAGGGGATCGGAGTCTAGGAGCAAGTCAGCTTCGGGGAACAGTTCGCTCGTCCGAGGTTTGTCAACACCGAGGTCTTCGCACTCTTCCGAAAGACTTTTTTGCAAACGGATCTCACGCTCTAGAGTGCTGCAACTGCTACTATTGCGCTGCTGCATGAACTCGTCCTTGACAAGTTTGGTACGCTTGAATGCCACCTGGAATATCGTGTTCTCCACGTTCAGTTTCCGCTTGGCACCGATGGTGTGGTTCACATTGTTCAACAGGACCCCAGCAGAACCCGCCTTACTCTGTTCATGGGTGGGAGACCCGTTTTTCACATCCTTTGTAGATTTCCCAGGAGCCTTGTTCAAGTTGTACTGCCACTGTTCGGAGGTGCTGTTCTGCGTCATGGGCAGGCACGGATTAGGTTTTACAGTTGAATGCATAGCTTCACTCCTCTGGTTCCCGAAGTCCGTCTCTTCTTTCACATTAGACTTGATCACACCATCAGGTTGGGGGTCCTCGGTTTTAGCTTGAACCGAATTCATAAGTCCTCCACTTCCTGAAACGATAAATACAAAAACCTGTGGACAGGTGTGGACAGAGAGACCTGTGGTGTGGTGGACAGAGAGAACTTTCTGTATTTGAATTTTACATTCAGTCCAGTCAATGAAAGCCTCTGAAGAACACCTGTAGAGTGCGTAACGGAAAGTCCAAATTTCTCTTTAGGAATGTGTTCAAGGGAGTTACAGGGCATACATAAAATGTAAATTATATTAGTGTATCGTCACTTAAGTTCTAACACCGCCTAACTCAATTTTTGGCGAAAACGAGTTGGACATACGACTCGATAGATTTTTCAATAGCCGATATCATGGTAACACTGCCAGGGAGATTGAACCAACCAGTGAAGAAGGAGATGGAGAAGAGACAGCACCGCCTAATGTATTTGCAAGTTGAAATAATTAGTTTTTTGTACCTCCTGAAAACTTGGGAAAATTGAGTTAGGTGGTGTTAGAACTTAAGTGACGATATGCGTATTTTACTAATAGTCCCCACTTTTCCCAGCTGAGCATAAGTGCGGGTAGAGAAATAAAGGTCCTGTTTTTTCAGTTTTCGGCTCATAACTCGAAAAGGAAAGATAGGATTAAGTGACTGCAAAATGAAATTCTTATAAATTTCCTACAATTGCCATTGAGTAGCTTCAATTGTTGCAGGGCCAATTTATCAATGCACTTCAAGCTATTTTTATTGTACATTTATTTTCACCTAGCAATTTTTTATAGGCGCGTCCATGCAAATGTTCTCAATAGTAGTTGCAGGTACTTGGATACTAGATTTATGGCAATTGATAAAACGACCCTTAGGGCCGTATTTACAGGACTTCCTAGGCATAGGAGCCGCTCGATGCGCCGAAACTTCCTTTGCACATTTTATTGGTCAATTAAAAAAAAAAAAAAAACAGACATTCCGTTTCCATAAAACTGTCATGGTATGAAGGCGGTCACAGCAACTTAGGTGCTGTCAATCACAACCTCGATTTTCAAGGTCCCAATTTCAAGGTTGTTTCTCGCTACTGCTTGACCGCCACGACCTTCTCTTCTCAAGTTATGAGCCAGGAACCGGGAAACGGGACCTTCACCCCTCTCCCCGCTCTTATGCTCAGCTGGGGAAAGTGGGGACTCTAGTATATGTATTGTTAAATTCTCAAAATACAACTTTTCTCTTCATAGATCAAAAACCGAGTGAATTTTATTTGATTACTAATAAACAACCCAAAGTTCACCATAGTGACTGTTGGTTCCCAACATGTATGTCCTGTAACCCCCTGAACACATTCCTGCAACTTTTTCCCTCGAACTGTGTCCAGTAATTAACTTAAAAATGCTGGCATAAATTGAAGAATTAAAAAAAAAATGTAATCAAAAATTGATCCTAACTTGGTTTTATTCACATTCTCGCCAAATAGATACTGCCCAGTGAGTTAAACGGGAAAGATGCCCAGTGAAGTTAAACGGGAAAGTCTAGGTGGCTGAGGCGTGTGACTTTCTGTGTTTACGAGGGCACAGACAGGGGGTCTTGAGTTCAATTCCACTGTCAAGGCAAAAAGGTTATCGTAAGGTAATAACGTGTAGCCTTCTTCACTGACATTCAACACAAAAAAATAACCTGCAAACTCGCTTACACCCCCAAAAGGTCAACCAGTTTGGGAAAAACGGGGAGACAGCTGAAATTCAAAGGAATTAAGCCGAAATTTGTTTGGAGATTGAGAAAAATGAAAGAACAGACCAGGCGCCCAGAAAACCTTCTTCGTGCGATCTGCCCTCATAAACAAGCAGTCAAGTAATTTTACTGCTCGCCCTCAAAACCGAATCTTAAACTACAACTATCAGTAGTATACAGTGAACAATAGCCAATCAATCACCCGAAGAGACAATTACTATCAAGTAATGAATTCAAATTCGATTTATGCCAGGATTTCAACCCAACTCTGATATGGTGAAGGTGCTTTCCTGTAGAGATGATAACAGAATTTGAATAAAAACTCAAAAAATGAGGGAAGAGAAATAGTCTATTCCACTTATTAAGGTATAATTGTAGACCGGTTTCGGTTATTACACCATCATCAGTACTTAAAAACGACTTTTCTCTTCCCTCATTTTTTGAGTTTTTATTCAAATTATGGGATTCCACAATTTCTCCGCGAGTGATTTAGTATCTATGATAACAGAAGGTTCAAGACGTGAAATGCCCAGAAAAATCCGAACACTCGCTTAGCCTCAACTGTCGACCTGGCCATGCTTGGCCGCTCAGTAAATACCAGCTCCCAAAATATCTCCCTGAATAAATTTGCGTTCAATTTTTGAAGTGAATAACATTTTGAAAACAACTTACGTGCAATATTGGTGAACTCGCTCTTCATAGATTTCACGTCCTGTTGGGCCGGTTTCTGCTCGCTGAACTCCTTGGTTTCCTTGGAAACCTCATGCAGGTGGGTCCACGGTTTCGTGTTAGGCGCAATCAGTTCTCCAGAACTAGTGAGCTGTTTCTCTTTAACGTCTTGCGTACTAGAATTAAATATCAGTTCTTCGCTTTTCAGTCCACTGGAATTGTGACTAGATGGAATTAAAGTCTTATTTTGATCATCAGTCCGGATGGAGAGATTTTGCGAAGCGTTGTCACATTTGACTTGTGGCGACATTTCCGTTGTCGACAAGAATAGGCCTTCCTGCTCGAGAGAAGTCCTTGACGATTGGACGAGAAGGTTCGGGGACTGTTGGCTCCCCACCGACTTGGTAACGCTCCTCTGATAGAACCCAAGGGGTTGAGAGGTCGACGGATTCAGGAGGATCGTATTGTCAAGCGTTATGCCCAGAGACTCCCCGTCGAGGCTTGAGCTGGTTGCCAGAGTGAATGACTGGGAGCCGGAAGGCAGCATGACTGTCGGCTGTGTCCCAATGTTGTTCAGACCTGGTGTAGGTAGCTGAGAAACCACGGGAAGTTTCATTTGTTTAACGGCTGAATTCCCCTTGTTCAAGCACATCTGGCGAAGCACAACTGCGCCAGAACCAGCGGCGGTAGCTAAAAGGGGAGACCCCGTTGGCATAGTAACCTGGTGGACTCGATACATCTTTGGCACTTTTGCGACGACAAAGGGTCTTCCGTCTGCCGGCACTGGGAATATGACTTGTTTCACGTTACCGGCTGGCAAAGATAGGGTCAGTGGCACAGTGGCTCCGCTACCAACCACCAGCTGTTTACCAGCTAGAACTTTGGAACCGTCGACGTTTATCAGGGGTTGAATGTTTTCCTGCACAAGGACAGTTCGTCCAGAATTCGAAGACGGCTCAGTCAGGAGGATGCGGTGCTGAGATCGTTGATCTTTGGCGTCCAGCGATTCTGACGTTTCTGACGATATGTCACCTCCTGGAGGGTTCGAGTGCTCGTCGTTCCGACTTTGAGGAGAATTGAGCACCTGTGACAACTGACTGACACCATTGGAGCTGTCTTCACTTCCAAGCGTCCTCAGGTCCTCCGATCCAGGACTCATTTCGGAGCTTGAACACGTCGGAAGACTCGAAACGCTCTTCGACTTGCTATGAGATGACTTTTTGCGTTTAGATGACTGCGTCGGATTGGTGGGCGGGTTCGACCTGCGACGGGGGGCCGGTTTATTTTTCAGCTCAGGTGAATTCCTCAATTGTTCAGCGTACTTGTCTAGGATAGCATAAATTCTTTGAGTGGTCTGCTCGTCCTCTTGCGGCTTTTGCTGTGGCTTGGGTAGAGTAGACACCTTGATGGTAGCTGTGGGTGCGGTTTTACCAATTGACTTCACTTTTGTCGGTTTATTGACCTTGGACCCGATTTTAGATGGAATGTGAGCCGGTGACGTTTGGGGTGCAGGGCTCAGCGAGCTCTGCGAAGTGATACTCAGAGCAGGTGACGCCAGCGGACGACTGCAGCTCTGCACAACAACAACCGGAGTTGAAGCTGTTATCTTTGATGGGCTTGACGTTATCATTGGGTTTGACGTGCAGCTCACGTTTTTGTTTATGAACGTTAGGCTTACACGTTCATTGTTCAAATCTGAAATCGAACTGACGAGAGAAGACTGGAAAATTGGATTCACTTTGGATGCAGCAACAATGGAGAAATCTGTCGATGTCGTTTGGGTAGGTTGGTGTTCTACTTTTTTGACATTGCCACGCTCTTTCATTTGAGAGGTGTTCGTCACTTGTTCCAAGACGGATTCGAACTCCCTGAGCTGTTCCAGGGTGGTCGAACTGACCGACGCTTGATCTGCCCCTCCTCCGAGGTGGTCTTGACGAGATTCAATCTTTGATAGGGTGGACTGGAGAGTGTTATGGTTCACGTTTGTCGCCAACACGACTGTCCTCGAGGGCAGAGGAATGGTAACGACCGGGGGCCCAGTCTGGGTCATGCTGTTCCCCGTTGATACTTGTATCATTGGTCGTATATACCTTGCTGGCTGAGTCGCCTGGCGTCTTATGTTCTTTTGAACTGGAGTCGGCATTCGAATTTTTTGCATCACGATCCCTTCTGCATTGTTCACTTTGATATGCTTCACATTGCCCATCGCAATCTGGGAACTAGTCGGATTGTTGATGACGGTGTGTTTTATGGGTGACGCATTTTTCAACGCTGCGGCAAGCAATGCGTTCATATTTCCGCTCCGTATTACTGTATCCTTGGTTCTAGTTTCACTGTCGAGCATCTCGGAACACTGGACGCTTTCAGTAGAAGAGGTGGTCGTCTTCAGTATGGTAACCGGTTTCCCTTGAAGCATTGAACTGTTGGACAGTGAAATGGGCACCTTGCAAGTGAATATGACGCCCGACGAAGACGGTAGATCAGCTGAGCGGACTTCCTTCATGTCCAAGTTGATGGATGAACATGACGAAGTTTGCGGTATGACCGAGTTAGAAAGATTCGTTTGAACGTCAGTCCGCGTTTTTTCGTTTGTTTTACTGGGAAGTTCCGTATCCTTGAGGTTGGCAGTTTGTACTCCCTTTGAAAGACCCGAACTGGAAACGTCATTTTGACTTTTCACCTCCGAGCTATTTGAGCGTTCTTCAAATGGGGTATGGGAAGACATTGAGCTACTTTCCAGACTCATCGTATCACTTTGATATATTTGTCTGCCAAATACTTGATGAAATTTTGGAAGACTTGAAACCTGGAAATGTTCACCTGGTTTAGGCACAGATTTTGCTTTGGCATCGTTTTTCTTCTTCAACAGTTTGATGAAATGGTCATGATTGTAAGAGTTTGGGACGTTGGGCAGGCTGTCGTTCTCTTCGCTGTCAGGAATTGACAAAACCGGGTTCAAGGTTTGATTCCCATGGTAGTACTGTTCGATCACTCGACCATCCTTGACGACAAGTTGGAAAACTTGACTCGAAGATACTTTATTGGCTTCATTGTTACTTGACGACGCCTGGCATGAGCTGCTGTTAGTTCCACCGCGCACAGGTATGTCGGCTGAGCTCCTCTGCCTTGATGGCTGCCCAACTCTTTGAATGTGAGCTGTGACAAGGGTTCCTTCCTGTTGAGAAGAGCACGGTACGGAAGCAGCCAGCTGTAGATTGCTCGAATGCAGCTGAATTGTATTCATACGACTGTCTGATGACGTCGGGGGAATAGACGACGATGATGAGGAAGTATGTTCTCTGGAAGCTGGGCCGTAATTGTTTGAATCGTGGGTTTTACTTGAATCGTTCACTTGGGAAGATGAAGGGCAATCTCCTGGGTAATTGTTGTCAGGATCTTTGATGCAGGACAATGAGGTAGAGTTGCTTGCCCGAAGCGGATTAGTCCCGGTTGACGAGTTCGACGAATGAATGGCATGGGTGATAGAAGAGGAAGCATCAACCGTAGTAACTGCAGGCTGTGAAATTACCGGCATAGAATTACTGATCTGGACTACATTGACAGCGGTTTCCTGAGGCTGTGGGACAATCATGTCGACTGAATTCATTCCTGGGACAGATTTTGCCAGGAGGATGTCACTTCTCATGACAGCCTGAGCCAGATTATCCAAATCCTCGTGCGGACTGGGAAAGCCATGTTTATCAGTTGCACCCCGCAGCAACTGAGTTGTACTCCTGCTGGCAGTTACTTCCTCGACCATCACTTTAGGGTTCATGTCAAGGGATTTCAAGATAGGCTTCAACTTTTCCTGGATCCTTAGATCACTGCTGGCGGTTGGTGGGACTTCAGCCGGCCTCGGACTGTGCGTAGGGAGGTATGTGTTCCCAGAGTTGGAGTTATCTCTATTCTGATTGGCTGTTTTTCGATTGAAATACATCCTCATCGTTTTTGTAAGTTCCGATGAACTGATGGGAGTGGCATAATTGGCAGACGGTCCTGAAACATAAACAGCCACCGCATTGTACAACAGACAGGTAAAAGTTAGTTACACCTCCAACATTCTAGTTACCTAACCAGCATCAACCAATAGCATTGTTTTCAATTAACGGAAAACTATTATCAAGAAATCATGACTTAAAAAACTTGGTAGGTACATTATTGGACTGAAGCGATCATTCGTGAGACGCCTTCCAGGCCTCATGGCTCAAGGCCGTTCCCCAGGTCCGAATCAAAATAATTGTTAACGGTTGTAGAATCTGCCTTAAGAATTATATGAGCGCGAGGAATTTCGTCGATCTTGCATACTGAAAAGGAGTAGTTCACGATCTCAAGGCTCAAAGAACAAATAAAACTCCTTTACAGTAACTGTAGAGTACGACTTCTGGTCTTTCGACCACCGCTACTCCACGGAGCGGAATCTTTTCCTAATTTGGAGGATAGAGGTCGTTAGCCTCGGTTATTTACGGTGGTATCAGGAACCAGGAGACCACCCATACCGCTCATCCGGACGGAGGATACTCTTGCTGTGGCAGGATGGCAAGGACGAGGTAGTTATCTGCCGGATGTGGGATTGGGAGTTGGGTGTCTTCTCGAGCTAGCTCTAGGGGGGGGGGAATTCGGATGAGCGGTATGGGGAGTCTCCTGGTTCCTGATCCCACCGTAAATAACCGAGACTAACGACCTCTATCCTCCAAATTGGAGAAATAAAATTCCGTTCATCATCAGAGCTCGTTAAAAGGGATTTCACGATGGCACATACATTTTTTTTTGGCAAAAACTACTTTAAAAGCAAAAGACGTGCGTCATGACTGAATAATATTATTAAGCGGTTATCGAACATAATTCGGGCCACCTTAATCGACAATGTTGAAACTCAAAATAAAATCAGATCTGTTCAGCATTCGATTAAAAAATTCTGCTAAGTAGGTTAGTAGGATGGGTACATTATATTGCTAGGTATAAGTTAAAATAATAGAAGTGCGCATATCATATACACATTATAAAAATCCACATTTTTATATAAATTGAGAATGTCACACGATCGAAAACTTGATCAGTTCTACCCAACCCGCCTCACAGTGACTCTCTAATGTAATGCCTACCCGATTCCACGGGCTATTATTATTTTGACCAGAAATTTCGTATAGATACTTCGAATTGAACCGCTGATCCAATTTTGGCGCAGTTGGTTTTTTAAAAATTGTGGCTTGCTCCAACTTGAGGCATATTGTCAGGGTATTGTTTTGCCGTTCAAAAGATTTCAAGGGATTGAAAACGTTGAAAAACTGTTTTTGAGATCATTACTTTTGAGTACTAGAAAGTAAATTTAGAGGGTTCTCTATAGGAAAAGGGTGTCACAGGAAAATTTGCAAAGTCCTAGTTTATTTTTTTTAATCGGACATTTCCGGCGTCAGATATTAGCGTCGGAATAGGCGTTTTGCTACTGACGGCGTACGGCGGTCGACATTATTTTTGTTTGCAGATTTGGGTTCTAGACCCTCTGAAACGTAAATTATGAAAGTTTGACGAGGTGTTGTAAAAAAAATTTCCTGACCGATTACATAGGTACATTATTTCTGGAAATAATGTACCAAAAAGGAGAAAAACTTGTTGGTCATACAAGTACGTGGGGCTGTAAAAAAATTCGAGGGAAATTCTACAATCCGAACCAACAAACACCAGCTTCATTGTCAACACAGGTATCCGTTCAGAGAAACTAGAATGAGCAGCGACTAAGAGACGCGTACGAGTCGTGCAACAGTAGTACCTACGGATAAGGAACAAACTCAACCTCCATCCCCTACTGCAACAGCCACTGCTACAGAACTAGTATCAGATATATGTCAGTTAAATAGCGAAACTCATGCGACAACGGTTACTGTCTAAACTGAAATAAATACGCAGTTACGTTTTGATAATACATAGTTACTCTAAAATATCAGAAGCTAGCGTATAACGGATCCTCTTTCTCCATGTTGAAAGAATGATAATTCAATACCACTAGGTCCCCCTTGATTCCAATGCCAATTTCAAACCAACTAATGCACCAACCTCGTTTTTCAAATCAAAAACTCTTCAAAGAATTGCTCCAATTTCTCAACTCTTGTTTCTGCTGAACTCTCTTGACAGCGTGAGGAAAAATTAGGGCATAACTAAAATCAACATTTCCAACGATAACAATGAGTTGATCTGAACAGCTTTTGTTAGACAAAACATTTTTACCATTTAAATGCAGTGAGCCGCCACCATAAAAAATTTAATTTTTTTTGCCTAGTTCGTTGCCTCTACATCAATAAAAATGACAGTAGGTAGGGCAACATAACATTGGTGACTTACTCTTGGGTCTCCTCAAAATAAAATATTTTTGTCCCGGAGCTGAACCTGAACAAACCGATTCATTTATGGATAAGGTTCGACCGCAGATTATAAAAATCCATTCTAGTTCATTCATAGAACGCAAATGCTAGTCTGTCTCCTTCGAATTGCGGCCCTGCTTCCCATTCTGTTTTTCGGCGTATGAAACTTGTAGAACTATGAATTCCCAACAAATTAAATCCCATGACTTCTGTTTGTTGGCCCAATTGTTAGGGAGCTGCAGGCTGACGAAAAAGGGCAACAATTTCCAGAATTGTGACATTTTGACCACTTTTGAAGGCAAGAGCTCGGAGAAACCGGCTTCTGAACAAAAATTGTGGAGGAAGGAAGTAGCAGAAAATTTAATCAGTTTTCTAACCATTTTTACTTCCATATTCACGGGGAAAATAGAAGTATTGTAATCGTCCTAAAATCGAGAATCAGATCGGAGCTTCAGAAAAAACTTTTACTCATACACATTTGCTCAGAATCACTTCTTGAACAAGTGCCTGTGTGTCCGTCTGTGGTCATTCACAAAAATAGCCATACCTCCCTCAATTCTCGACCTTTTTCAAATTCCTTGTAGAGAAATGTTTGTCTCGGCAAGACGTAACACCCCGGTTAATCGGAATTTGAATAACTCACAGTACTTCCAATATATTTGCATATATATTTCTATTTTATTTTTTCCAGCCACAAAACTGAACAGATTTAAGCGTTCTCGGTCTTGAAATCTTTGTTTTACCTTGCAAAATATGTAGATATTTATGTAATCCGATAACTTGGCGTATTTGTTTTTCCATTTTGGGCAAATTTTAAAATTTGCATAGTGAGTTTTTTGATATTTCTGACCTAAACACCCTCAAAAGCAGTCAAAATATGATCAAATTGTGTCACACTTTTACGTTTCAAATATGAAAGTATTGTGTGTTATCTACGCACCGCTGGTTTTTTAATATTTTGGCAGGACCAAACAATAGTAGTGAGAGCAAGTTCACGAAGAAAAGAAAAACATCCATTCTGGAATACTTACAGCAATCTATTCCCAAATTGCTAAATCATGGTAAAAAAGTTCCTCAACTCAGTACCTATCTTGGAATGGCTGTTTTTCTTTTCCCCTTTCAACCTACTGGTTGAGCCTACAAAAATTAAAAAAAAAAACCCTGCTAAGTAGATCAGTGGCATGTGGACATTAGTTTTCTGTGTATCCGAAGAATTCTGCAAATTCAGCACAGGGGTTCATTTTTCGATTAAAAAGACCAACCGTATGATAAATAGGTACTTCTGAAACACGAAATTTAGTTGTTATTATTCTAGAACTTCATTATATATTTGTATTTTAGATGAGGATTAAGAAAAACTTTTTTTTTTCAACCCGGCAAAAAAACTACATTATCCACTTTGAATGATAAAAACCTACCCATCTTGATAGGTATCTATCTACCTATCTTATCAACTCAGCACATCTTTAATTTTTTTAAATTCGCCATTCTATCCTTATTTACCTACATAATCAACAGAATAATAATTATCACTAAATCCTCTGAATAATTACATTAAAAATGCCTCATGAATGCCTCAGAATCGTTGGTAAAACTTGTCTTGATCTCACGTTGCCAAGCGCAACTGGTATAGTGTGAGTGCGTCACTTTGTTGGTGTAGTGGTCACTTTGTTGGAGGCTAGTGGTCGTAAGTAGACAATCAATCAACTGTATCCAAGAACCAAGGCCAAATTCGCAACTTTTTCCAATGTTTGTTTTGCTGATTTGTATAATATGACCACATTCTACAAATTGAAGGTGTTGGGTGGACAGAAGTTTTAGAGGAGATTTCAACGAGTGGAAAACGAATTTTGAGGCTCTAGTAGTTTTCGATTTATTGAGAATTGGGGAAATGTTAAAGAAATCAAAAATGTCTCACTAAAACTGCAATAAATCCTAAACGGTTAGAGCTACCGCCAAGGCAATGGTCTCATTCGTTTCAGCATCGAGAAATCTATAGAAAATGATACCTCACATGCCTATGTTGCAAATTTTCTAAAAAATACTAATTTTTCCCCACTTCAACAGCTGTTTTACCGACCTTAAAATTAAGGTAGGGTTCTGTCAAAACGTTAGAACCGACTAGATACAGAACCTGATTTTTGGTGAAAATGTCAATTTTTTTTGATAACTCCTTCCCTCTGAAAAAACCCCGGACGGCGGACGGACAAGAAATTTTATTGCAGATTTGGATTCTACACCCTTTGAATCGTAAACCAACAAATTTTCAGGGGGTGTTAAAAAAAATTTCCCTGGCCGATTACTAAGGTTCATTTCTTGAGAAAAATTAACCGAAAAAACTAAGGAATCTGATTAAAATTGCTACACCCTATCTCCTCACTTCTGCTGAGACGATGGTTTCCCAAAGATGTGGCCATGTCAACCAGATGTAGACCAAAGGTCAAAATTTACCATTTTAGACATGTTTGCGGGTTTGTAGCTCTGAAACTATTGAGTCAACACGCGAAAGTCATGGAATCAAGTTTGTTGGAAATTTATAGCTCTATAAGTTTTACAATAGTTCCAAAAGCCCAAAAACGTAGTGGGAAGGAGCTGTAGGTGAAAAACCAAAATAAATGGCGTTGTTTTTCAATTATTGCGGAGGGAGAAGAAAATTTCGATAATTTATCTTCTAATTGACCCAAACAACATATCCAAAATCCAGGACCACAGCATTTCTGACCTCAGAATGGACTAGGTTTTCATAATCTACTGCCAAACCTTATCCTGAAATGAGTAGCATTTTTCAGTCTGGGCTCTAGGACTATTATGAGCTTAAAATATTAACAAGGTCAAGAGGAAGTCGTCAATGAGCACTTGTCATCCTCACCTCATAAATATTGGAGAAGAAACGGTAAATCGAAAAAAAAACCTGTTGAGGAGCTCATTAGTTCCTGAAAATTACTGGCATCCGGCTGGGCCCTTGGTATGATACCAATTACGAACTTGGGGTACCTAAATTCACGCATAAAAGGTGATGTGCCATGAGACAAGGCCTCTGGGAGAGTATATGAAATCCCCTGTGGGGTAGCTGTCAATTTGTACAGGGATTGTGATAGGTTTTCGAATCTCTGTACCAATACGTTCAATTTGTTAAAATCACTGTAAAATTAACATAATATACAGAGAGAATATTTGTCTCCCGTTGCTGACTACCTAGTCAATGAATGATCAGATGGTATCTGTGATGATGCCTTTCGTTGAGATAACCTGACATGTGGGAGTTTGGCAATGCTATATACATTTATTTAAAGTGCCGCTTTTACCTGAATTTTAAATTATTTATTATTTTTTTTTTTTGTAAAAAGCCTCCTATGTACCGCCAGGAGGTACAGGTATAAACCATTGTTATTTAGTTTGTTACTTCCATATTTACAGAGTAAATGGAAGTATTGTGATCGTCCTAAAATCGAGAATCGGAACGGAGCTTCAGAAAAAACTTTTTCTTATACACATTTGCTCAGAATCACTTCCTGAACAAGTGTCTGTGTGTCTGTGTGTCCGTGTGTCCGTCTGTCCATGTGTCCGTCTGTGGTCATTTACAAAAATGGCCATAACTCCCTCATTTCTCAACCTTTTTTCAAATTTCTTGAACTGAAATGTTTGTCTCGGCAAGACCTAACACCCTGTTTAATCGGAAAATGGATAACGCACAGTACTTCCGAGATATTTGCATTTTTAGTGTTTTCTATTTTATTTTTTTCCGGCCGCAAAAATGAACCGATTTGAGCGTTCTTGGTCTTAAAATCTTCGTTTTACCTTGCAGAATATGTGGATATTTTTTACATTCCGAAAATGTGGCGTTTTTTCATTTTGGGCGAATTTTAAAATTTTAATACTGAATTTTTCGATATTTTTGACCTAAACACTTTCAAAAGCAGTCAAAATATGATCAAATTGTGTCAAAATTTTACGTTTCAAAATATGGAAGTATTGTGTGTTATCTACGCACCACTGGTTTTTGTTTCTGGTTTTGTTGTTGTTTTTACTTCCATATTTACACAGTAAATGGAAGTATTGTGATCGTCCTAAAATTGAGAATCAGAACGGAGCTTCAGAAAAAACTTTTTCTTATACACATTTACTCAGAATCACTTCCTGAACAAGTGTCTGTGTGTCCGTCTGTGGTCATTTACAAAAAAAAAATGGCCATAACTCCCTCATTTCTCAACCTTTTTTCAAATTTCTAAAACTGAAATGTTTGTCTCGGTAATACCTAACACCCTGTTTAATCGGAATTTGGATAACACTCAGTACTTCTGAGATATTTGCGTTTTTAGTGTTTTCTATTTTATTTTTTTCCGGCCGCAAAAATGAACCGATTTGAGCGTTCTTGGTCTTAAAATCTTTGTTTTACCTTGCAGAATATGTGGATATTCCGAAAATGTGGCGTTTTTCATTTTGGGCGAATTTTAAAATTTTAATACTGAATTTTTTGATATTTTTGACCTAAACACTTTCAAAAGCAGTCAAAATATGATCAAATTGTGTCACAATTTTACGTTCCAAAATATGGAAGTATTGTGTGTTATCTACGCACCACTGGTTTTAATTGTGATTTTTGGGTTTGTTTTGCTTTCCAACTGGAAGGCTGTAAGTATCAATCGATTCAAATTCAATTGACTTTTGATAATGTATTTCAAACTCAATGCATTTTTACCCATGTTCCTTGACCTATTTCATTAATTTTTTTCTATTTTGTCTTAATAGGGAGAAACCAAGGAAACCGAGAGTGACAAACTCCAATGTTGGAGTGCATTTGCTTAATTTCAAGTACCTACTGTAAGTAGGGGTTTTTGTTTTGTGAGACAATGTCAAATGGGGGGGGGGACTTGGTGATTCTGAAGTGATTCTTGGCCTAGGTCTGAAGATGGGAACAGGTGGCTCCCGAAACGTCACTTAATAAATGGACCAAGTAGAAGAGCAGTTCAATTAGCAGAATCCCAACAATTTTTACAAAAAAAAAAAAAAAAAAAAAAAAAAAACTGTTATGGATAGATAAATAATGAGAGCTCCTAGCAATGTAGATCGGTCTAACCTGTTTGAGGTGCATGGTCAAGCCTGAGCCTTCGAGGAGGGTCCGATAGGGTTTTCTCGGTTGGAATAGGTTTGTTGCCTTCAACGCAGGAATTCAGAAGCGGTTCATGATAGGGAATGCTGTTGGCTGATTGGAACTGGGAAAGTTGAGTTTGCGTGGAAGCCTCTTTTTTCACTTGTGATGCCCATTGACGATCTGAGGACTCAGTTCGGAATGGGGTTTCCTGACCATGGGCTTCGGTGTTGGGTTCATGATGCAAACTGACGCTGTCCTCACTTGTGCCGGGCTGCGAATCCATACTGTCCGTACTGCCATAGTAGAGGGGTGCGACTTTTCGTCGGACCTTCCTGCTCTTAGGAGCGTCGGGTTTATTGCTAGTTTTTCTCATCTTCTGCTTATTTGGCATCAACTGCTCTGACGGTTGGTCCGGCAGCGGGGAACGATCCTTGAATTGTGAATAGTCAATATGGAGGTATTGCAGTTCAGGCGATTTGAACTCGGGGCCTTTGTAGTTCTTGAGATACTTTTGACACTCCTTGTCGAGATTTCTTCCCAGCGACCAGGTGAGATCTTTGGGCCTCGATCGACTCAGTACAGTGGCCAAATCGTCGGGCAGGTGAGGTGCAGATTTCAACAATTCCGGCTCCAGTTGGATAGAGAGGAAATCGTAATTGCACGAGCAGTTATACTGGAAGTGGTAAGAACACTTTTCAAGTCTTCTACTAGAATCCTGCGTCGCTTCAGTCGCATTTTTAGCGCTATCTTTGACTTGGAGCAGCGTTTGAATCCGCTGCAACATTTCTTTTGTCGGGTTCAGAGCAAACGATGACAGTATGCACTCTCGACAGACGCTCTCGTTCCCGCTGAAAAGTTCAGCCAACTGAAGGAATCCATCAGCCAAATCTTTATTAGCCTGGACAAGCTTTTCATCGCAGCGCAATTTCAAATCTTCAATTTCGTTGAGATTTTTACTCAATCCTCGGATGTACAGCTCTATGCAGAGAAGCTTCAATGTGTCACCATACTGAAATAGACAATTTGGAAAAACGTAAGATAAAGCCGAGGCTTAGCAAATTACATTTCCAATATTCTGGCATTAGAGAATCTTGGAAAAGATGTGCGATACGCTCCAGGTAAACTAGCGATTCTAACCGATCATCATGCTCAACAATGCTCTCTTCCTAATTCAAAACGCTTCTTGAGGGGAAGGTTTAGCTGAAGATCATCATAGGCTTTGGCGACGAGAGCTTGGGACATAATATCTATACAAATAGTTGGTCTTTTATGTAGAGTAAGTGTTACCGTCTCATCGTCTCTTCACTACTACTCAAAACTGGCATCAATCGACCACCAGTAAATCTGAGTAAATCTCTTTTCAACATATTCAGGGAACAAGGGTTTCCAAAGTCGAACCTCATACCACTATGCCTGACAGTTCTGAAGGACACGTTGGGTATAATCCAGTATTTTTTATACACCTAAAAATGGGAACTCCCAGACACTGGGACTTAGACTCACCGCAATACCCGGGAGCTTCCACGGAGACAAGACCATCAATAAAAGAAGACCATGTACCCAGGGTAATGAACTGTATTCTGTGTCTCAAAAGGCATCCCAAAATTATGGGCAGACCGCTTTCTTGTTTTTGTAAAGGCAATAAAGTTGTTTCTCTCTTATTGCTTTATCCAAAATATTTACTGACCTATCGTTGTGAATACGGAGGGTTTTCATGTTTAATAGCTATTACATTAGCTAAATTTTAGGCCTGCTAACCGTGTTATTCCTAAAGATGACCCACCGCAACCGGGTTATCAGTCGTGTGAGCATGATAACGCTTTGACCCTTCAACAGTCAATGCATGGGCACCAGTGTCCTATGGATGACAGTTTCTACCCTTAACTCGACCACCCACTGCTTAGATCTCCACACAGGCCATAATTTGGCATCTCGCTTTCGCCAAAACCATAATCACATCATTGACTATTGTTTTGATGGTAACATGTTGAACAGCACTCAGGGTGGCCATAAGCCCCTTGAATACTGGAGTAATCATAAAAATAAGGATACAGTTGGAAAGAGAGTTAAATTTAGTGAGTTTAGGACAAGAGAAAAATGGGAAAATCCAGAGTACGTCCCTAGAAAAACTGGCCCAAAACGTCAGCTGTCCAACGCTAGTAATTTTTTTTTCTTAATCAAAGTTTTTAGAGGAGAAATTGACGTTTAAATGCAGAATAACGTGGTGACCAAACGTCTCGAGTTTACAAAAATATCCACCTCGAATCCAAGGTTGACCCATTCTATCATTCACAAACCTTCCAATAATGGGGTTCAGAAGGTTTTAATTTTGATTCGATTGTTGAAACGGTGTGTATGCCATATTGATACATAAGACTCGTCCCTGACGCACCCACATCAAAATAATAAACAATCCAATACTTTTTCCAACTTGTGAACCAGTCGTTTGCCAACATGCCACGGATTCACGATGAAACAAATTGAAATCAAAATTAAAACCTTCAGAAACCCATTGGAAGGTTCGTGAAAGATGGAATGGATCCCCTCGTAAATGGATTAACTGTGAACATTCTTGTTAACTCAAGACGTTCGGACTTTGCAAAAAAAAAAACCCAATTGTTCTCCATTCAAACGTCGATTTTTCCACAAAAAAGTGCGAAGTATTAAAAATGACAATACCGTTGGAAAGCTGACATTTTGGGTCTGTTTTTCTGGAACGAGTTCCATAATTTTCTAGTCCTAAACAAACGGAGAAATATGGTAATCTTTTGTTGAACTGGCGATTTTCTTGAATTTGGCATCATTTTTCGCCACCTTAAAACTTAATGACGGGAAAGCTGCCAATACGGTAAGATTATATGAAATTCAACACTCTTTTCAATTTTTGTAATTGAAAATTTTCTAATTTTTGTACTTAAAAGTGACTTATGGCTTTTCAAAAGAAACCAAGTCGAAAACACATAAACAATTTGGAAGAAATTTTTTCTTTTTTTGGGGCTCTTGAAAAGGTTTATAGAATAAATATTGTTAGCAAATGAATGAGCTGAAGAATCGGTCCCTTCGAGGAAGACAAAATTGGTAATATTACCTATTTACCTAAAAACCCAGGCATAGTAATATTAAATAATCTTGAAAATTATAAAAGAGAATCTATGGCAAAATTTGTCAACATTGTCGGCACTTCTTTTTTTTCACAGTTTTGTTGAAATCATCTATTGTTGAATGTAAAGCTTGTGACTTTTTGCTACCACCCTCAACTGAATTTTAGCGAAAAAATTTTTCTCTTATTTGACCAAAAGTAGGTATACAAATATTTAAAAAAAAAAGAGTAACTAAAAACTTTTCCAGGTAACGCTCACACATTTGATGACATACCTTCGTGTTCAACACTTGAGTGAAGATGTATATATGGCGTGCGGACCCAGCATTGCTGATGAGCTGTCGTACTGCATCGGCGATGGATTTTTGAGCATCATTCGCAGCAAGTTTCGGTTCGATATTGAAGCCCAACCATTTTTCAATGAAATTCGACATGGACAATCGATCTTCTTCCTTGTCCATGCAGGTATCCATAGCCAGATCCATGAGAGTACTAGCTGCGACTTGTTTCATCTTGTCGAAATGCTTCCCCAGTCGTCCTTTCCTTTTGGACTTCTCATTGAATCGGGCGATCATTTTGATTCCGTCGTTGATTGGCAACGCTGTAAGCTGGAATGGAGAAAAGTTCGTTGTGGATAAGCAACCCATAAAAACATTGATGGTGAATTCAGGTTAAACATTGTGATAAGTCTTATTGAGACAAACATTCCAAGTAGATGAAATTTGAAAAAAGGTTACGAACTGAGGGGGCTATGGCCGTTATTGCTCGCAGACAGATACACAGGCACTTGTTCAGGAAGTGATTCTGAGTAAAAGGTTTTTCTGAACCTCCGTTCTAATTGTTAATTTTAAGACGATTACATTAGTTCCATTTAATCTGTAAATATGGAAATGAAAATTCCCCAAGAATTTGACACCGTTGACCGTAGAGTTTTTGCTTGACACTTTCACGATACAAAGAACTAAGTATGGAAAATACAACTTAGATACATAATTGCCAAATCGTCGTTTGGCATGCAACAGGGATTAACTCGATTTTTTAACTTTTCCAAAAAACTGGAATTCATTGCAAATTAGGTTACCTAATTGAATTATTGCTTAAAAATTGAGTAAAAATGTAACAAAAAGTTGGATAATAATCAAGAATAGGAGCTGCACACCACCAACGTGAGAGCTTTTGAATCTCAGCAAACGATAAACACTTTTGCGAGCCTAAGAGAAGTTAAGGGGTGCCGATCAATACAATTCCCAACAGCTTTTTCTTCTGAATTTGCGCAAACCAGTGCTACCACCGAATTCCCCGTGGGAAATCCAATCCAGTGATACCAATTACTCTTTTTTACCAAAACTCAAGTTAATCAATGTTGCATGCCGAATTACAAAATTACGCACAACCATAAGATGATCAGTGGTTGTTGAAGTTAACAAGTTTTGGCCGGTGTTGAGTTTTATGGGCATCCTCAGAACTTAAAATTTCGGGGAATAAAGAAACATTTTAAATAGGTAGGTTGTAATGGAAGGTTGCAAAAAGATTGTTCCTATTTTATTGTGTTTTTTTTTTTTTTTTAAACTTCTAGTTTCAGTTGCCTATTAATCCATGCTTCAAAATTTCATGCCCTGAAGGTGCCCGGAAAATTGGGCGAATAGTCAACATAGAATAGGACAACATCAACCATAGGCCAAACTCGTAAACTTCAACCACTTTTGTTACAATTGCCGTTCAGACAAACTAGACCTGGCAAGTTATTTACGCACAAGTGGTTCACATCTAGATTCACCACAACTACCAAATTTGATAAAAAAATTTCACAATTTTTTCACTGATTTGAATGACATTTTTCTTGAATTCATCTCAACTCGCAAGACTAAACTAGGTAATACCATATTTAATGTGAAACATAAGTACCATGTCTGTGACTTCTTGCTTCTTATTGAATTTGTACAGGAGGACGATAAATATGTCATTCATGTCATCTACATCGATGTCGTGGCACTCTTGGTTTTGTTTTAAATGTTTCAAATAGCACGCGACCATCCGTAAAGCCAAGTCTTCGCATAGTCCCTCGCACATAGCCTCAAGTCTCAGGAACAGAAGTTCATTGCCCTCATGGTTCATCCAGGAGCAAACTGAAACGAGCCCATGGTTCATGTTCATTGAAGACCATACAAAAATACGCCTCCAATCACGAGCCATCCTGAATAATAAATTTAAAACACACTCACCATCTTCATCCGATGCAGTGGCAGTTTCAAGTATTTGGCGAAGAGTAGGATGATCCCATGGATCAACCCATAAAAAAGTCAAGGTTTTACATTTTTTTGCACTCTCCGGAAACTTTCTGTACAGAAACTGGTTCGATCGTTTTATCAGAGCCGTGAGTTTCCTTCTAGTGACATGTTTCAAGCGTGGCCAGTCCCCGTGCAAGATAATTTGAACAGCAGCCCTGCAAAGTTACAAATGCTTAAAATGAGAGAAAGTAACAGACTTGAAACCACAGAGAAACAATAAATAGTGGAATCTATCGTAGTTACCAAGGAATTGAGAGGTACCAACCTGAACAAGGGAGATATGACTTTGTGTAACACTTCAGGATGTTCTTCTTCGTAGGCTTTTTCGTAAAAATGTTTCCACGTGGCAACCACCACATCCAATTTTTCCGTATAATGCTTAGTATCGTCAAGAATGTTTGCCTGCAATTCCTGCAATGGACACAAAATGTTCAGTAAAAGACAGGTTTTTTTCTCTTTACTAAATTGAAATTGATTGCGTAGCTTGAACTTGGGAAGTTCATACTATAAGCTATGGTATACTATAAACCATGAGCGGCACCTCTAGTTTCGCCTGATCTGCCATTTCAATTCACTATAAATCTGTCGCCGATTTTAATGAAGACCAAGCAGCCCAATTTCACCACCGAACTCATCGTACTGACTTGGAACTGAAAACCAGAGCATATTGTCGAAATTGAAATAAATTAGTACAACGTCCGGATTTATGACTTTTGCAGAGCCTGCAATGAAACAAAAATACTGAAAAGGTGATAAGCGACACATAGTTTCCAAGGCAAGGCCGGGAATCGAACCCGCCGGCCTTAACCATCCAGAACAGACCAAGCACCAAAAGCCTCCAGCGCACTTGCACATCAATATTTGGTGAAACCGGCCCAAGGCGGGCTCGACCCCAACTGCTCTCCAACAAGTGACAAAAGCATCCTTGGAGCGAATAAATTCGATGACAGTTTGGATTTCGGGCCAAAGTGATCATGCATGTCGAAAATGATTTAATAATATAAGGTTACTAATGCAAGAACCAAAAATTCAGAACAACAAGCAGATTTATAACTAAATTTGCGCGTCATTCTTGAATTTTTTATAACCAATTACACATACATAATAATTATACATATAGAATTTTATAATCAATTATTCATTACATTATCAGTAATTATACATACAGAGCCAAATGTCCCAAATGGGTGCAATAAAGAAAATTGGATGGAACTGGACCGAAAATGGAATAAAACGACGCCAACCGCATTTATCTATCACAACTCGCTTCCAAGATACGAATTTATAAAGGTTTTTTTTCAGGAAAACCAAACATTGCATCATATAAACCGACATTTTCCCAGTTAAAACACTTTTTCTAACTTTTGAGGGCATTTTTGGATTCTGCGATAAATTTCCTGTACGCCAAGTGCTCAATCATAAACAAAAACTAACTCTGATGTACCGCAATCGTAGTTCAAACGTCAAAAATTAAAAAAAGTCTGAAAATACGTGTGCCCTAACTGCATTTCGCGAAAACGTGCTAGGAGCTATCAGATTTCGGGAAACTCAAACATTCAATCAGCTTCCTGACGATATGGTCGACTTTGCGATTCTCTTCCGATTTCATGGAGAAATTCGAACTTGAATGCGGAAAACCCGAACTCTCCAAAAGGAACAATACGTCTAAAACATGCGTTTTCGTGATTTCTCAAGTGAAACAAAAACAGTGAAAGACCGTATGATATCGTTCATGCTGATATTACAAGCCCTTACCATTGGCCCGAGAGCTTTCGCCTGCTTGGCCTTCCTCGGGTGCGAATGTAACACACAAGACTTTTATATTTTGATACATAAATTTTTGAACCGAACCAATTTGATTTTAACTGATTTGGGGCTAAAATGAGCAAAAATGTCAAAAACACTATGAAAATTTTAAAAACCACCTAAAATAAAAATCATCCAGTTACCAGAAAACATAAAATTTGAGTTAGTTTTTTGGTTCATTTTTCTTAAGAAATAAACCTTTGTAATCGGTCAGGAAAAAAATTTTTTAAGACCCCCTGAAAATTTGTTGGTTTGAGTCTCAAAGGGTGTAGAATCCGAATCTACAATAAAATATTTTTGTCCGTCCGCCGTCCGGGGTTTTTCAGAGGGAAGGAGTTAACAAAAAATTTTGAAATTTTCCCAAAAATCAAGTTTTGTACAGATACAAAACTAGATCTACTTGGTCCTAACGTCTTGACAGACCCCTACCTTAATTTTAAGGACAGTAAAACAGCTGTTGAAGTGGTAAAAAAATCGTCTTTTTAAGGAAATTTGCAACATAGGCATGGGAGGCATCATTTTCTATAGATTTCTCGATGCTGAAACGAATGAGACCATCGCCTTGGCGGTAGCTCCAACCGTTTGGGATTTATTGCAGTTTTAGTGAGACATATTTGAGTTTTTAAACATTTCCTCAATTCTTAATAAATCGAAAACTATTTGAGCCACAAAATTCGTTTTCCACTCGTTGGAATCCCATCAAATACTTCTGTCCACCCAATATCTTCAATTTGAAGAATGTGGTCGTATACAAATCAGCAAAACAGAAATTGGAAAAATTTGAGAATTCGGCCTCGGTTCTTAGATACGGTTGATTGATCTACTTACGACTACTAGCCTATTACACCAACAAGGTGACGCACTCACACTAGACCAGTTGCGCTTGGCAACGTGAGATCGAGACGCTTTACCAACGGTTCTGAGGCATTTTTAATGTAATTATTCGGAGAATTTAGTGATAATTATTATTCTGTTAATTATGTAGGCAAATAAGAATAGATTAATGGTGAATTTAAAAAAATTAAACGATGTGCTGAGTTGATAAGATTGGTAGATAGATACCTATCAAGATAGGTAGGTTTCTATCGATCAAAGTGAATGATGTAGCTTTTTTGCTGGGTAGAAAAGAAAAAGTTTTGCTAAATCCCCATCTAAAATAGAAATATATACTGTAGTTCTAGAATAATAACAACTAAATTCCTCGTTTCAGAAGTACCTATTCATCATAAGGTTTGTCTTTTCAATCGGAAAATGAACCCTTGTGCAGAATTTGCAGAATGAGGAACATGCATGAAAAAAAATAAACTGTTTTTTCGCCATAATATTCCTTGTTAGGCTTCGAAAATGGTGTTATGGTGGATGACGGTTCGGAAAAGAGGTAATTAAAAGAGGAGGGAGGCTTAGTGAAAATCGCAGATTTGAAGCCGAGAGGGAAAATGGCCAGCCGCAAGGTTACACAAGGTTACACAGTGTGATGTCATCTTCCCGTGAACACCAGTGCAACCTCATCCGAGTTCATGTGTGTATGCTGTGATAGGACGGCGATAACGGATTTTTTGCCGTTTCGTTAAGAATCTACGTGCAGTCACGTCCGCACAGTGACGTCATACGGTTAACCGCCACATTCAAAAGGGCACTTTTCATTAGCGTTTTTCACCCAGGAAAAATGTTGTTTTTTCGTTGTAGACCATCACTACATCATTTTCGCATCCTAAACAGCATCATTCTGGCGGAAAAAATGGATTTCGTTTTTCATGCATGTTCCTCATTCTTTGGCTACACAGAAATTAACGTGCACATGCCACTGATCAACTTAGCAGCGTTTTTTAAACTAAGATTGAGCACTTGGCGTTTAGGAAATTTTTATTTTCCTGGCCGATTTCATCGGTTAATTTTTCAAGAAAAATAAAGTAAATTATCCTGGGGCCCGTTCCGATGTTCAATTTCGGAAAAATTACAGTACTCCCATTTGCCTCATAAATATGGCTGTAAAAATGACTGTATCTTCCGTTTTACTCCCATATTTACGGAGTAAATGGAAGTACCTATTGTAATCGTCCTAAAATCGGAAAACGGATCGGAGCTTCACAAAAAACTTGTTCTTACACAAATTCACTCAGAATCACTTCCCGAACTGTTCCTGTGTCTGTGTGTCCGTCATTTACAAAAATGGCCATAAATCCCTCAATTCTCAACCTTTTTTTGAATTTCTTGAACTGAAATGTTTGTCTCGTCAAGACATAACTCCCTGTTTAATCGAAATCTGAATAGCTCACAGTATCTCCTACTTACTTTTATTTTTGCTTGGCCACAAAAATGAACGGATTTGAGCGTTCTTGGTCTTAAAATCTGTCTTTTACATTGTGGATATTTTTTTTATTCCGATTTTTTTAGCGAGTTTCTTGACATTTTTGATCGAAACAACCTCCAAAGTAGTTAAAACATAATCGAATTGTGCCAAAAATTTACGTATCGAAACATGGAAGTATTATGTGTTATCTACGCCCCACTGGTTTCAACTTTCTTGAACTCGGCTACATTCGGTAGGTACCTACTTCCGTAATATTGGCACTTTTGATGTTACCTATATTCTTTTCCTGGCCATAAGACAAGACCGATTTGGA
This sequence comes from Nesidiocoris tenuis, assembly GCA_036186465.1. Taxonomy (NCBI): domain Eukaryota; kingdom Metazoa; phylum Arthropoda; class Insecta; order Hemiptera; family Miridae; genus Nesidiocoris; species Nesidiocoris tenuis. The sequence goes on from AP028910.1 coordinate 1,132,924, forward strand.
CGCTCTAGGTCTTAAAATCATGGTTTTGCCTTGCAGAATTCGTGGTTATTTTTTTATTCCAATTTATTTCAGTCGAACTTAGCGTAGGTATTTCGATTTTACATAGGAAAGTTTTAAAATTCGCATATTCTTGTAGCTACATTCTAGTAGCCTCCAAATAGGAAGAAATCACATGAATTTGGTTCGAAATTTCACGCATCAAAATATGGCAGTATTTGCTTGATTTACGCACCCCTGGGTGATTCCAGGAACTTGTTGCGCCTATTTTTACTTATTATGAACCCACCCGACACATGGACAAAAGGTTGGTGAACTATTTTTACGTAGGGGTGCATTAAAAATGCATTAAAAAATGAAATCACGATGTCCACTTGTTAAGACCGCAAGAATAAATTGTTACGTGTGTCCCAGGCCTGAATACCTTGTGCTTCATTCACAGAAAAAGTGGTGACGTAGTTTCTAATCCGGTGCTTTGTGAGCGGGCTTGGACCATTATTTCCCCAATATTTAATTCACGTAGCCACAAAACCATTTAAACATAATGGAATTGGCCCAAAATGTACAATCGTTACAATGTAGGTACAATCGTTATCTCTGAAAGGCCCTTGCTGCCAGCCTATGATTGAAAATTCTAATCACGTACAGCAAGATGGCTCAAGTCATCCAAATTTGGAAGAGCGTTACACACGTACCGGAGGGGTTTTATTCAGATTGCAGGATCTGGCAGGACATAACGGCAGGCGTTTGCTCGAGATTTATGCGAACGACACGATTGGCAGGCCTAGAACGCAACTCTATCAACGAGCATCAACAAAAAAATCAAAAAATGTTATTGAAAGCGAGTCAGTGAAGACCAATGTTGGTAGGTATGTCTTGGTAGGTAGTAACTACAGATAGAGATACCTTTCTAAAGGAGAATTCGGAAACATGCCGGTAAGCACGACAGACGGGCACTGGAAAATCCTGGTACCTACCTACCTAGGGTTGCCAAAAATGCAAAGTTGGCACGAGTTGATGATAGGTGGCTGCTACTCAGAGATGGCCTAGTACCTTGTCTGCTATTTTACGAGAGACAAACCATGAATTTGATAGGCATTGTCCTTACGCTGAATCCATCAACACTAGAGAAACAAATGCACTCTTGTAATTCAAAGTTCTGACTACGATTGAACAGGAAAAGTTGCCCGACAGAAGTTGAAAGTCGAGATTTCGGATGGGACAAGGACCAATTTGGCCCTTGAACACCGGACAACCACATAAGCGCAGTAGCAGAACTACAAGCTCGAATGCCATAGCTGGTAGTTGGAAAATGACAACAGTCGACTGAAATTAGGCAGATACATACCAAAAGTGACGAGTAAGTGGTCAACGTTGCTGTCAGTCGTCCAAATATTTACAAGCCACACAGCAGAATGGAGCAATGGCGGAATGATAACAAAACGTTTCTAGTCCCCTTACATCTCCGGTCGAACGAACGATGCACCAGCTCGAACAACACACCAACCCGAACATGAAACTCAAACTCCGAACTCCATGGCACCAACCGAAAACCCGATCATCGTACTCAACCGCGGAATGAGAAAAGCATCGGACCTACATCTTCTTACAATAATAAGCAACTATAAAATGACGCCATGTTTTCCAGTCAGCTCAATGCACTGTAGCTGTACCTGATGATGGTCGGTGGACAACACTGCTTCAATTTCAGTTCTACCAGCCCATCTCAAGTGATAGCGATTTAAAATAACGAATGCATCCTTACAGGTGTGAATATTACGCATGAGCCATTATCATTAGTCTAGCATCAGGGGGTTACCACTCAGCTAAAAACGGTAAAATTTACCTATACAACGGCTGCTACTTAGTTCCACGCATCCATGGCCACTGTATTGCAAATCCCTCTCCAGGTCTGCAGCGCTCCTACGATCGTTCAAGGAACTAAACAAATCTTGGTCACAAGTTTGTTTGCACTTCGACATATTGCGGGTAGACGCTGTGCCGCGCTCTAGTACTTGCTTAATACCGATAACACTGCAGCTCCACATTGAAATTGTATCTGATTCGAAAATGGAGTGCTTCCATGTATTTTGGTGTGAGGAACGCGAAATCATCAATGGGAATCCACATTTAGTTTCTGAGATACGAGTACCCCTATCCGAAAATGGGGAAATTTGCAATTTTCGGGTTGGCAACAGTGATTTTTGCATGGCATCCGCGAAAATTCGTATCGTGACTGGTCTTTAATGAACAATTTCACATTTGAAGAGTACAGGGAAAGAACGGGCTATCAGCATGCTAAAAAGCAATCTTTCCCTGTACTCTTCATTTGCTTTCAATTTCAAGACTAGTTTCGTCAAAATCTTATTGAACCGCTGATCCGATTTTGGCGCGGTTGGTCCTAAAAGTTGTGGTTTGCCCAAACTTGATGCATATTGTCAGGGGAATCCGATAGAAAAATGTTAAGGGGTCAAAAACAAAAAAAACTGTTTTTGAGATCATGACTTTTTTTACATTTGAACGTTTTTGAGTACTCTACAATTAATTCAGAGGATTCCCTTCTGGGAGGTGCACGTCAGAGGAAAACTTGCTAAATTTTGGTTTTTACTTCCATATTTACAGAGTAAAAGGAAGTATTGGAATCGTCCTAAAATCGAGAATCGGAACGGAGCACCAGAAAAAACTTTTTCTTTTACATATTTACCTACTCAGAATCACTTCCTGAACAAGTGTGTGTGTGTCCGTCTGTGGTCATTTACAAAAATGACCATAACTCCCTCAATTCTCAACCTTTTTTCAAATTTCTTGAACTGAAATGTTAACACCCTGTTTAATCGGAATTTGAATAACTCACAGTACCTCCGATATCTTTGCATTTTTAGTGTTTTCCATTTGTTTTTTTCCGGCCATAAAAATGAACCGATTTGAGCGTTCTTGGTCATGAAATCATTGTTTTACCTTGCAGAATATGTGGATATTTTTTATATTCCGATAATGTGGCGTACTTTTATTTTGGGCAAATTTTAAAATTTGAATAGTGAATTTTTTGATAATTTAATTGCAAAGTTGTGTTCTAGAACCTTTGAAACGTGAAAAAAAATTAAAGGGGTGTTTAAAGAAATTTTGCATAGGTACATTATTTCTGGAAATAGCATCCCCTTTTATGAAAATTTCAGAATTCGTAAATTTTTTTGGGACTTGAACTATTCAAGTCAGTTGGCTGTGCCTCCTCAAACAATGTAATTACAAGGTTTATTATGCCATTTATCATTAATTTATTTTTGCTTCCATATTTATGAAGCTAATGGAAGTATTGTAATCGTCCTAATATCGAAAATCGGATCGGAGATTCGGAAAAAACGTTTACTCATACACTTTTACTCAGAATCACTTCCTGAACTAGAGTCCATCTGAGGACATTAACAAAAAAAAAAACGGCCAATAGCTCCTTCAATTCTCAACCTTTTTTATATTTCTTGAACTGGGAAGTTCGTCTCTGCCAGACCTAACACCCTCATTAACCGGAATTTAAATTACTCACAGTCCTTCCAATATATTAGCACTTTTAGCGTTTCCTATTTTATTTTTTCTTGGCCAAAAAAAATGAACCAATTTGAGCGTTCTTGGACTCAACAAATATTTGTTCTACATTGCAGAATTTTTGGATATTTTTTATATTCAGATAACTTGGTGCAGAATATTGGTTTACCATCCAGAATACGTTGAATTATTTGTTTTCCAATAACTTGGCTTATTATGATTTTAGGCGGGTTTTAAAATTTGTATAGCGTGTTTTTAGACCTTTTTGACGATTGTAGCCACCAAATGAGTCAAAATCAAACTCTACGTACCAAAATATGGAAGCTTTGAGTGTTATATCTATGGTGGATGATCGACCCTTGAAATGTTTTAGCTGTTGTATCAGGGATAGGGTCACCAGTAAAACACAGTTCCCATCGCAGGGCTTCAAGCCGTGAGTGAGGCAAAACATTTGCCGAAAGCTTGGCACAGGAATTTTACTGGTGACCCTATCCTTGATACAACGACTACAATTGAGAGTTATCTACCACTGGTTTTCAGTACCTATTCACAAAAAAAGGCACTCGGGGAAAGCCTATGATCAGTATGGATAGATTATGACGGATTAATTAGGATAATTAAATGGATGATGAAGGGGAGGGGGACGAGTTGAAAGATACGGGGTCTCAAATTTATTGTTATCAACATAATATGGAACAAAGTAGCATAAATAAATGCCTTTTGGCATTTTCAATACAGCCAATCACAAAGTAGTATCTATAGTCAATAAGTTGAGGGACAAATTTTTTCATTTCATATCCCAGCAAAATGTGGAAGGCCCGATGGGAATTTTAAGCACATATCGCTTTGGAAGTTGTTATCTAGGGGTTCTAGATAGTGGGAAGCTCCTAACATCTCAATGCCAAATTTAATGCTGAAAAAAGATTACATTTTTTTTTTTTTGGTTCATAGACTGACTATAACCGACGAGCAAATGAATCATTTGGAGCTGACCAATTGAATTGAATTCTCATCATGAATGTCCCCGTAATAAACCGTTT